>CM043704.1:49081038-50291038 GCA_023935145.1 Bretschneidera sinensis
TCATGATTCTGGTGAAAATTGAAGATGAAATAGCAAATAAGCTAGCTTTTGCCTTTGATTTCTTTTGCCTCATCTCCTTGTGATTTTTTATTTGAGCCATAGTTGGATTGTCGAGAAAGGGAGGAACTTCATACATATTTTCAACAGCTTCCCACTGATCATTAGCATCAAGATAGGCTTCCATTCGGACATCCCACACTTGATAATTCGTTCCACCAAACACTGGAGGCACTATTGCATTCGATGAAGCTCCTGAACTGATCCTGCGTTGGTTGTAGGCTTTTTGCGTTTTGGATAGGGAAGATGGTGAGTGTTTAAGGCAAGTGTTTAAGGTAAGTGGTTAGGCTCAGTCAACCTCACAAGTCTCTCGAGAACTTATGGCTCTGATACCAATTTGTAGGTTTTTGATAGAAATAAAGTGCAAAAGCTGGCAAAAACAAACTTAATTTTGAGACTTCTTAAGCTTAATATTTTATTGATCATCAAAGCACTTATTTATACAACTTATCAAAACAGAAAAAGCGTAAAGAATGCAGCTAAATTTGCTGTATGTTACATAAAAAAAACTTCCAACAAAATAGCAGAAGAGTAGATCAAGCTTAGCAGACTTTGACAACTTCAATTCAAAATGTGTTTTATTAAACCTCAACAACTTAAACATCAGCAGCCCACTCAGCTCCACCTCAGCAACTCCTGGGGCATCATTCAACAAAAACCCATTGTTTAGAATGCTTATTGATGAGGTCAGATACTAAAAGAGATATAGAAAGATAATCATCAACCGAGACTTGAGGATTAAGGGACATAGACGGTAACTTTGGAACCCATTTGTCTTGCCACACCCGAATAAAATTTCCATTCTGAACTTGCCAACATAAACTCTCTTTGAACAGTTCACGATCAACAGAAATGTTGCTCTAGTACCAAGAAGCCCTACCTCATTTCTTTGCTTCTAAAAATGATGAATTAGCAAAGTCAAGTCCTTTTAAGTCCTTTTTACGAGTCTTAGTGAATCCGGCTCATACAATTGTATCAATCCATTTTTAGCTAATAAAGCTTGATTGAAAGAGGACAAATCATGAAACCAAAGACCACCACGTTGCTTTGGTTCTACCAGTTTGCGTCCACAAAAATTTGGACATTGCACTTTGAATTTCATTACAAAGTTTAGCTAGAAATAGAAAGCACGGGTAGGCAGGAACTGTATAAGTAACTTGCTTAATAAGGAATTCTCTTCCAACCTTGGAGAGTGTGGCTTTTTTCCAACCTTGGAGTTTGCAAAGCATCCTGTCCCTAACATAACTAAGATCTTGATGCTTTGATCTACCCCAAATAGAGGGGATTCCCAAATAAGATTCTAGATTATCAAAGCAATGGTGTAGACATCCAATTTTGTTTCAAATATTAGAATGAATCACTTGTAGAGCTCGATGATGAAAATTGAGTCCTGAAAAATTAAAATGCAAAAATGTTTGATAGAAAATTAATTTTGGACTAGATTTGATCGTAGAAGTTCGAACCAGGAAAACCAAGTCAAAATGATGCAAAGCAAGTGAAAATACGAGCTAGTGGGCTAGGAACCAACTGATCGATTGGGCCATTGGGTTGACTGCCCCTATCCTTGGGTTGCCCGGTCGAGTATGTGACCCGACCCACTGTGTTGCCAATTGTTATGTTATTCCACCTCCAAATCATAAAAATCTCAAAAAAAAGCGACGTGAAACCCTAGTATTTTCACCTATCCAAGAAACCCTAGCCATTGTTGGAACAAATCTAATGCATCCCGATTGTTTATTTTCCAAAACCATAGCATTCTAAGTTCCTTTAAATACCCCTTCAACCTACACATAGAGACAATACATAGAAACCTACAACAACACACCAATAGTCTCAAGAGAATTTGTAGATACACTACTCTGTACAAATCCTTTTATCTCCCAAACCTAAAAAATCCTACATCTTTCGTAAACCCAAGCCACTACCAAAAGCCTACATCTTCCATCAACCCTAATCACCATATGAAAATCCAACGTATAAACCCTAATTATCAAAATAGTTCCTTTAATCTAATTTAAGTTTCCAAATCAAGAATCTATGTGCATTCCTTCACTACTCGCAATAATAAAAAATCTAAGAGCAATCCATACCATACGTGAAGTCTACAACAAGTTTTTTATTAATTCCTCAATTTAATCCCTTCACAAGCATGTGAAGAGATTGAACTCATAAAAGGTTAGTACTTTAGTTTCATCATTAGAACTATTTATTCTGATTCTCCATGAACTCTGATTAACCCATATTTTATCTAGATTGCATTAAAACTCACATGTCACGTAGACTGGGTTTTGCATATAAATAAGTAATCAAAATTGCATGATAATTTAGATTTGTTTGATTGAACTTTAAATGATTGAATCACACTGGAATTGTACGAGAGAAAGATTTTTCTACTAAAAACTCAAAGAACATTAGACCAGCTCCGATAGGGCTGGTCGACTCCCTACTAAGGCCGACTGTCCCTAGCCTTAGACCGACCAGGTCCTGTCTGGACCCAATCGGTTAAGTTGAACGCAATTTTTCTGCTTTTGTGTTATTTTTTTCTTTTTCTATTTTATTATTTATTTTCACATTGCACTAACATATTTTCTCTATCTTTTCCAATTAAATTCATTATATTAAATTATTTCTCTTTAATTACCATGCATGATTATATCTATTGATAGAAAAGAAATTAACTGAAAATCTCACTTGTTCTTGAGAGGACAAGGCTATTCAACTTTGGTTTTGGGTAAGTAATCTCTCATGCATACATATTTTTTTTTTTAATTGTGATGTTCTGAAATAATTTCTATTTTCCAATTTACGTGATTAAAATGTTATTGTATGTGATTGAATGTTAGTGTGTAGTAATTATGATTTTATTTAATTATTAAGTATTTTCCTAAGAATATGAGGGTTAGGTTTCGACTTAGGCGAAATGGGAAGCTTTAATTCCTTTCCCTCTCGTACCCTAATCTCCTGCAGACCAATGATAAGAGATTTTCTTTTCCATATTTAAGGTCAAATGGCGACTCCGATTTACCCATCATATTTACTTTGAACTTGGATGATATGCCCTTCGAAAAATGTCCTTTGTTAAGGTGTAACGCCATAAACAGTGTAGCAGTTGCTAGTCTGACACTCTTAAACCTAGTAGATGCTACCCTTTCCATTTGTCAACCCACTTCGATCCGCACCCTCGCTTATTTATCATTCCTCAAAGGGATTTGCTTGGGTATTAAGCTCTAAGTTGTGGAGTACGGTAGAAAGATGTGGTACATACAGTTGGCAACTCCACTGGGAGATTGAACCTCAAATATGTTCGTGGAAAAATACTTAAAAATTAAATTAGATTATTTTTGCCACAGTTCACTTGCACACTGCACACTTGCACTTATCCTCGTTTCTTTTAGACAAAGTGGGTTGGGGGCTCGTTACCCACTCGGTATCTTGGTATTACCGTTATTCACTTTTTTCAGCCTTTGTTGTGTAACATTATTCACTCAGTCATGTCAAAGTAACAAAGGTTTGCCTCTGTGTTTCTACTCTTGTGGATCATTTAATTCAATCACTCAAAGATCATAAGGGCATCATTTTAGCCATGGGGTACCTAGTTAATTTGAAGTTATAAGGTGGAACCCACCCAATTAGATAAAGCTTAGAACCATCCTTCTAGGACAGGTCATTTTCTATCATTTTGTATGCTTGATAAATGTGCTTTACTTACCTCACATGCAAAAGATAATATTGGTTGTTTGATAACATGCTTGGGTGATAACGTGCTGATTGTTAATCTTTGCTTCAAAATTTTGTTTGTCTAAATTCAAATTAAATTTAGGCAAATTAAAATTAAAATTTTAGGATTCAAAGTGATATGTGATTTTCTCATAGATAAATAATGTTAAATTAGTATTAATAGATAATCCACATTAAGGTTTGGCCTCAAATTGACTGGGCTCTAAATCTAAAAGGCTTTTGCACAAGTAAATTTGATTAAACATGGTGAAAAAACTCTTAGGGATCAAGTGGAATGAGTCAATCTCAAATGGGTAATTTTTTCCACATTTGATTTTATTTAATTAGACCCAACAAAGCTGATTAGAGTAATTTGATCCTAACTCTTGTAGAATAAATATTGATCTCAATCAAACACTATTTAACTAAGGAGAAAATCACAATAAAAGATAGGGCGAAACAACAAAATTTGGACTTGAATAGGTTTAAATTGGATTTAGTCAAATAAAATCTTTTGTTTCGCAATTTGTTTCTAACATTTGGGCTAAGACACCTACCTCAAGTGGCCTTTGACCTATTTGGTGGGCTTTCAAATTTTTTTTTCAAAATTAAGGCAAGGCCAAAGTAATAATAAAGATATGAAGTATAACAAGAAAACAATGCAATGAACTTCAGGCTTAAAATTGGGGCTTTCTCTTTGTTTTGTTATTTAGAGTCCAACTTAGGTTTATAGTAAAAAAATTCGCCCCTTGCTTGGCATCGAGATCCTAGTGGAAGCTGAGGAAAATAAATTTCACAATTTCATAATCTAGTTCAAAGGAAGAGACAATTCAAGCATTGAATCAGAGATAGTGGTGTTAACAGTGATTAGTTGTTGGAATTAAGGAACTTCATCATCTCCAAAGCTGCTGACATGGCTACTTACATGGCCTGTCTCGTAGAGAAATTATCCAAGAAAGTCAAGGAAAAAGAAACAATGAAATCTAGTAGGGATAATCAAGAATTTTATGATGAAAAAGAGTAGCTCAAGTAAAAGGAGAAGAAAGCCATGAACCAAGAGGTTGTTGTGAGTTTTAAATTACTCACAAGCGCACGAATCGTTTGCAATATAGTGTTTGTGCAAGTGCGAGGTCGAATCCACAGGGAATTGCATTGTGAAAATATAATTTTATCTAAACTAACCTTATCTTAACCTAGTTCCGAATTTTGAATTGTATTTTTGCAAAAGAAATATAAACTTAAACTAAATTGGTTTAAAGCAAATGATAAAAAGACTAAGGTTTCTGAATCCACCCCGCCGAAGTTAAGTATATATCTCAATGTTCTAACAATAGCCTATCAAAACATTCTATGAATCCAACTTAAAACAAAAAAACAACGAATGTCCCGATTAAACCAAAAGCATCGAATGTATCCCCTTTTAACAAATCACAAAGGAAATCCAATTTAATCGAAAACAATTCGATGTATCCATCAGATGAAAAACAAGGAACATCCAACAGAACAATTTAAACACAATCAATCATAAGATTATACTCAAATAATTGACAAAACATTTATACTAAAAAACATCAGAATTGTATAAACAAAACTGAAACTAATATGCCAAATAATGGCGAGGCTTCATCTTCAACCTTTGTTAAAGATTCTAGCCACTCATAGTTATGAAACTACAGTTCATAATAAAAGTGCTAAACATTTAAACTAAACAAAACAAAATAAAAAGAAATATTACTATACAAGGGAGAAATTCCACTTGCTGTTGGGCGGCGCTTCCCCTCGTGGTAGCAAAGCCTTCGGGATCCACCAGAATGCTAGCAAACGTCCATCGGATTACACCAAATGGCCCAGGAATTGCACACCGAATGATGAAGTCAGATGGTGTTTATATAGGGGGCGTCTCGAAGCACTATAGGTTTCAGATTCGATGTGGGATACTGCCTCGAGTGCGCTTGATCGCATGTCTTGTGCGCACGATCGCATGTGCTCTCGATCTCATGTGCGCTCGATCGCATGTCTGATGCGCTCGATCGCAGGTGCACTGCACTGCAAAGATTTCGATATGGAATGTTGACCATGCGTTCGTTCGTAGGCAGGTGCGCTCGATCGCATGTCTCGTGCGCTCGATCGCACTAGGCATCCTCAGCTTTTGCTCTTGAAGTTTGATCTCCCGAAATGCTTCATTTTCTCCACAAACCTATAAAAATACACAAAACACAGAAAAGACATAAAATAAAGGGAAATAATACAAACTAAGAGCTTAACACATATAATTTAAGGGCTTAAATATGCAATATTTAAGACTTATCAAATACCCCCAAACTTATATTTTGCTAGTCCCTTAGCAAAACAAAATAAAAAAAATAAAAAAATAAAAAACTAAATGAAAAACAAAGAATCATAAAGATAAGTTCAATACTCATGGTATCCAAAAATTTAAGGAGCACTCAAAATCTTGAAATTCGTTCATAAGCAAGCTTAAAAAATCTAACCCATTTTCACAATGAATAAGAATTTAAAACCTAATTACTTACAAGAGGCATGCTAAGACATCACAAGCTCGAATCAATGTAAAGTGAATTAGCATATACTGATGAGGTTTCCAAATAAGTTCAATGTACAATGTTTCCACATCTCAAGATTCACAGAATTTCTCATTAGAATGAACAACGATGGCATAGTTTTATTTTATTTTCTTTTTTTTAATAAGGCTCTGCTATGTTTAGTTCCCTTAAGCTTTCTAATTGACCCATGTAATGAGTGTTGAGTCAATGACTCCCAAACCAGATGGTTTTAGGGCATTAGGTGTAAAGACACCCCTAAGGACTTACTAACTCGAGTCAAAAAGGCTACAAAACTAAACTGGCCTTAATGCTACCAAGCAAAATTTCCACCTTTTGACGTGAACACTCCCTGCTTACTGAGGTAAGAGGTCCAGTTACTCAGCGAAAAGTTTCGCAATGATCATTATGAATAAAATTCCCACCTTTTAACGTGAATACTCACTGCTTACTGAGGCAAGAGGTCCAGTTACTCAGCGGAAAGTTTATTGATGATGATAATTTTTTTTTCCTATGCCCAAGTGTTAATCCCACAAGTCATCCTGTTTCAGTTTTGATAAGAAACATACACATTAACATCACATGTCACCATCACACAAATATGTGCTAATGTGCACGTGTTAGATTGGCTCAAACATGTGAATTCTCAAATGCCTAAAGTAAATAACTAAAGTTTAAACTCTATCATCAGATCATGTGTTCAAAGTTTTAAACTCACCAATGAAATCACATCACAATTTTTCAGATCAACCAAAATTTTCAGACGAACATGAACATGCATATATCTTCACGAAGAAAAAAACAACAATAAATTAGGACAAAGTGTGTGTAACGTGTCTCCCATACCCCCAAACTTAAATGACACATTGACCCCAATATGTGAATAATATGAAAAGAGCTGACCTGGGATATGGAGAACTATCTGGACTAGTATGGCTCGTAGCATACCCCTAAACTTGAACTGAAGTATGCATTGTCCCTGAAAAATAAATACTGGAAAACAAAAAAAATACTAAAAACAAACATTAATTATAAATGTGTAAAATAATAAACAAACAGAAAAGATAAGCTATGGAGTGCCTCCCATGAGCGCTAAGTTTAAAGTCTTCAGCCAGACTCCCCCTTGTAGACTACACTCAATCTGAGTAACTAGGATCCTCCAATAATATCGTCTTTATGTCCGGACTCCTCAACTCCAAGAATGGTTTTAGCCTCTATCCATTTACCTTGAAAGTGTTATCATTCTTTGGATCCTCAATCTCGATGGCCCCATGAAGAAAAACCGACCGAATAATAAATAGGCCTGTCCAACGAGATTTGAGCTTGCCTGGAAAAAGATGCAAGCGTGAATTGTAAAGAAGAACTTTTTGACCCAGCTCAAAAACTCATCTCAAAATGTGTTGGTCATGAGTCTTCTTCATTTGTGCCTTGTAGGACCGTGCACAATCGTATGCATCATTCCGTAGCTCTTTTAATTCATTGAGTTGGAGCTTCCTTTGTGTGTCAGTCTTCAAAAGATTGAAGTTCAATTGCTTGATAGCCCAATAGGCTCTATGCTCTAATTCAACCGGAAGGTGACATGCCTTTCCGTACACAATACGATAGGGAGACATGCCAATTAGCGTCTTGAAGGTTGTCCGATATGCCCACAGTGAATCAGTCAATCGCAGAGACCAATCCTTTCTACAAGGGTTCACAGTTTTCTCTAAAATGTGTTTGATCTCGCGATTAGAAATTTCCACTTGTCCACTCATCTGCGGGTGATATGGGGTGGTAACCTTGTGTGTGATGAAATACTTCTCCATCAACTGCTCAAAAATCCGATTACAAAAGTGCTTACCTCCATCACTTATGATTGCTCGAGGCGTACCAAATCGAGCAAAAAAAATGTCCTTAAAAAACTGGACCACAACTCTGTGGTCATTGGTCTTGCACGCAATGGCCTCCATCCACTTGGACAGATAGTCCACAACAACTAGAATGTACAAGTAGCCAAAGGAGTTTGGGAACAGTCCTATAAAATCAATGCCCCACTCGTCAAAAATCTCAACAATCAGAATAGGGTTGAGGGGAATCATATTCCTCCTAGAAAGACTCCCTAGCTTTTGGCAACGCTCACAAGATACACAGTAGGTGTGGGAGTCTCGGAACAGGGTAGGCCAATAAAATCCACACTGCAAAATCTTTGCAGCGGTCTTTTTAGCACTAAAATGGCCTCCACAGGCATGATCATGACAAATGGCGATGATATTAGATTGGTCATGCTCAGGAATACACCTTTTGATGATCTGATCGGGACAATACTTGAACAGGTAAGGATCGTCCCAAAAAAAGTGTTTTACTATGGCCAAAAACTTTGATTTATCTTGCCGCCCCCAATGCAAGGGTATGTGTCCGGTGACAAGATAGTTCACTATATCAGCAAACCATGGTGCGGGACTGCGAGCAATGTGCATCAATTACTCATCAAGAAAGGTCTCAGAAATGGGAGTGGTGGCCTCAATGAAATCCACAATCAATCTAGACAAATGTTCTGCCACCATATTTTCTGAACCTTTCTTATCCCGAATCTCGATGTCGAACTCTTGAAGTAGCAAGATCCATCTAATAAGACGAGATTTAGCATATTTTTTAGAGAAAAGATACTTCAAGGCTGCATGATCCGAGTAGATAATGACCTTAGATCCTAACAAGTAGGATCTGAACTTGTCTAATGCAAAAACGACTGCTAACAACTCTTTTTCAGTGGTAGAGTAATTAAGTTATGCGTCGTTTAGAGTTTGACTTGCATAATAGATAACATGGGGAAGTTTATCAACACGCTGCCCCAAAACAACTCCAACAGTATAGTTTGATACGTCACACATAATCTCAAAAGGCACACCCCAGTTGGGTGGCTGAATAATGGGTGTTGACGTCAGAATCTTATTCAGATCCCCAAATGCTTTCTTACAGTCCTCATCAAATATAAATAGGGCATCATTCAACAATAACTTGCACAAGGGCCTGGCGATTTTGCTAAAATTCTGGATAAATCGCCTGTACAAACCTGCATGGCCCAGAAAAGAACGAACCTCCTTCATCGTACATGGGGGTGGAAGGTTGGAAATCAAGTCCACATTCACTTTGTCGACCTCAATCCCTCGATGAGATATGACATTCCCCAGTACAATTCCTTGCTTGACTATAAAATGGCACTTCTCCCAATTAAGCACCAGGTTCTTCTCCTTGCACCGCACTAAAACCAAAGTGAGACGGTGGAGGCACTCCTCAAATGTTGAACCGAAGACGGAGAAGTCGTCTATGGAAATCTCTAAGAACCACTCTACCATGTCAGAGAATATGCTAACCATGCACCGCTGAAAAGTAGCGAATGCATTGCATAACCCAAAGGGCATGCAACGGTAGGCGAATATCCCAAAAGGACATGTAAACGTCGTCTTCTCCTGATCTTCAGGGTCCACGGGGACCTGGTTATATCCAGAATAACCATCCAAAAAGCAATAATACTTGTGCCCAACCAAACGCTCCACCATCTGATCAATAAATGAAAGTGAAAAGTGATCATTTCTTGTGGCAACGTTCAGCTTACGGTAGTCTATACACACTCTCCACCCTGACTGAACACGAGTTGGCACCAACTCGTCGTCCTTATTCTTTACTACTGTCAATCCCGATCTCTTGGGCACGACATGAATCGGGCTCACCCACTTGCTATTAGAGATGGGATAAATGATCCCTGCATCTAATAGCTTAATTATTTCGGCCCTCACAACCTCTTGTATAGCTGGGTTGAGCCTTCTTTGTGGCTCCCTCGATGGCTTGGCATTCTCCTGCAAATGTATCTTGTGCATTACCACCGAGAGACTGATCCCTTTAATATCCTCAATGGTCCAGCCGATAGCTTCCTTGTGCTCTTTTAAAACATCTAATAATTTCTCCTCTTGAGCCTTACCCAAATCTGAAGCTATAATCATAGGCAAACAATCTGCTAGACCTAAGAACTTATACTTAAGATTATATGGTAAAGGCTTAAGTTCCTTCTTGTGGGGTTTAGGTGCTACCGTCTCCTCCTTCTCATTGCGCTCTCGAGGATCAGACTCCAAAATGGCATTCACTTGCTCGAGTAACTTATCTAAGCCCAAGTCCTCTCCAAAGTGAGCAAAGCATGCCTCCAGGGGATCTTCAATGCTTGATTCGTTCACAGTCTCCTCAAGAATCTCCTCTATCAAGCATACATTTCTCACTTCATCATACTCTAGTGGTTGCCTAGTGATATCAAAGATGTTTAACTCCACTGTCATATTTCTGAAGGAAATCTTCATCACCCCTGTGGTATTTTCACTGACCTGTCAGCCAATTGAAGCGTTGTGTTTGTGGGCTTCAATTCTCCTAACCCTAACTGTAGATAGACTAAGTAAGGCAGAAGATTCACACTTGCTCCTAGATCCAATAGAGCCCTCTCGATCTGGCTGACTCCTATCGTGAAAGAGATGGTAGGACTCCCCGGGTCCCTATACTTGATGGGTAGCTTGCACTGAAGGATTGAGCTAACCGGCTCGGTCAAAAATGCCTTCTTCGGGACATTCGTCCTCCTCTTGATAGTGACCAAGTCCTTTAAAAACTTGGCATATGACGGCACTTGATGGATGGCATCCAAAAATGGGATATTGATTTGGACTTGCTTGAATACCTCCAAAATTTCCTCATATTTCCCTCCTTTCTTAGGAGCCTGTAATCTCTCTGGGTAGGGTGCTTTAGGTATAAATGACCTAGGAGGGTCCTTCAAAATTTCCTCATACTTCCCTCATTCTCATTACGCTCTCGAGGATCAGACTCCAAAATGGCATTCACTTGCTCGAGTAACTTATCTAAGCCCAAGTCCTCTCCAAAGTGAGCAAAGCATGCCTCCAGGGGATCTTCAATGCTTGATTCGTTCACAGTCTCCTCAAGAATCTCCTCTATCAAGCATACATTTCTCACTTCATCATACTCTAGTGGTTGCCTAGTGATATCAAAGATGTTTAACTCCACTGTCATATTTCTGAAGGAAATCTTCATCACCCCTGTGGTATTTTCACTGACCTGTCAGCCAATTGAAGCGTTGTGTTTGTGGGCTTCAATTCTCCTAACCCTAACTGTAGATAGACTAAGTAAGGCAGAAGATTCACACTTGCTCCTAGATCCAATAGAGCCCTCTCGATCTGGCTGACTCCTATCGTGAAAGAGATGGTAGGACTCCCCGGGTCCCTATACTTGATGGGTAGCTTGCACTGAAGGATTGAGCTAACCGGCTCGGTCAAAAATGCTTTTTTCGGGACATTCGTCCTCCTCTTGATAGTGACCAAGTCCTTTAAAAACTTGGCATATGACGGCACTTGATGGATGGCATCCAAAAATGGGATATTGATTTGGACTTGCTTGAATACCTCCAAAATTTCCTCATACTTCCCTCCTTTCTTAGGAGCCTGTAATCTCTCTGGGTAGGGTGCTTTAGGTATAAATGACCTAGGAGGGTCCTTCACAGTAGGTGTGGCTGTAGATGGCTCAGCATCTCTCTTCTCCTTATTGCCACCTTCTTCCCTTTGCTGCACAGCAGGGGTCTCTTCTACTCGATTGTCCACTTATCTTCCAGACCTTAGTATAACAATCGATTACACTTGTTCCTCCCTGTGCGTAAGATGTTACGAATTTTCAACCATAAATTATCCCTTCGGGTTAGGCACGGGTTGACTGGGGAACTTTCCTTTCTCTCTCTCACCCAAGTGACTTGCAATTTGCCCTATTTGACTCTCTAGCTTGGCAATTGCTTGGGTGTTTACCACTGTTGCACTCCTCACATCACTCATATTTTGGCTAGTCATCTTCATGAACTCTTTAAGGGTGTCTTCTAGTAACTGTGAAACTGGTGCTGGTGTTTGAGTGGGTGCTTGATAAGCAGGTGATGGTGCTGGATGGGCAGAACGACCATGACTAGGAATTTGTGGGGAAAATCCGGGAGGATACTGATTGTGAGCATGATGAGGGGCTCCTCCCTGATTCATTGGTTGGTTCTGTTTTCATGAAAAATTTAGGTGGTTCCGCCACCCTGGATTGTACATCTCGGAGTACGATCCATTCGATTGCCTCCGATAATCATTAAAAGCATTTACTTGTTCCATAAGATACTCGGCAAAAGCCGCCATTGATGGAAAGTTCTGTGCTAGATGCATGGGACTAGCACAGATGGAACAACTATCAACATTGAATGTGTTGACAACATTGATGGACTGGCCTACAGTGAGAGCGTCAATCCTCTTAGTGAGAGCATCTAACTTCATCCTCAGGTCAGTGTCCTCTTTTACCTCATAGATGCCTCATCTCTTTGGAGCACGAGTGGATTTATCTCGACAGCTTGAAAAATTCCACTGTTGCGAGTTATCGGACAACTTATCCAACGCCTTGTATGCTTCCTCCCCCGTCAGACTCAAGAATGCCCCCTCATTCATAGACTCGATCATGCTACGGTTGGGTTGAGTCAACCCTTGGTAAAAGAAATGAACGAGTCTCCACTTTTCATATCAATGTGGAGGGTATCTGATTAGTAACTCTTTGAAGCGCTCCCAGCTCTCAGAGAATTTCTTATCCTCGTCCTGAGTGAAAGAACTAATCTCCTTTCGGTACTCATTCACTCTAAACATTGGGAAAAACTTATGATAAAATTTACTAAGCAGGTTTTCCCAAGATGTGATAGACTCGGGCATGTTGGAATCCAACCACGCCCTAGCTCTATCGTGAAGAGAAAAAGGGAAGAGTCGAAGATGAACAGACTCCTCAAAGAAGTTCTGGAATTTGAATGTAGGACAAATATCTTTGAACTTCTTCACATGACTATAAGGGTTCTCAATATCTAAGCCATGAAATGAGGGTAGGAGTTGGATGACATGTGGCTTTAAATCAAAACGGGTGGCATTGGTAGGTGGCAACACTATGCAAGAGGATGAATTAGTCGCAACGGGTGCGAACAAATCCCTAAGGAATGTAGTGGAATCCACGCTCCAAGCTCTAGGTTGCTCAAAATGTTCAGGTTGATTTGCATTCCTAAAATTTTCTCCCATTTCAACTGTCTCTCTTTCAACTAGTGCTATTTTCTGTCTCCTAAGAGTTCTTTCTAAGTCGGGATCTAAATGTATCAAATCTAAATTCAGGGATCTCCGACCAAGCATACACCGCACAAAAAGCACTAAAATAAACTAATCAGCAGAAACTACAGAATAAAATAGAATAAATGCACAAACAGCAAACACACTACTCACAAAATGAGCCAACAAAATTTTTAAATTTTTTTTTAATAAACAAATAGAAACAAATAAAATAAAATAAAATTGCCAAAAAGAAAAATCAAACACACAATGCTAACTAACTAGTAGAAAAATAAAATTAATTCAGACAAAAATTTCACAAACCAAACAACTCCCCGGTAACAGCACCAAAAACTTGTTGTGAGTTTTAAATTACTCGCAAGCGCACGAATCATTTGCAATATAATGTTTGTGCAAGTGCGAGGTTGAATCCACAGAGAATTGCGTTGTGAAAATATAATTTTATCTAAACTAACCTTATCTTAACCTAGTTCCGAATTTTGAATTGTATTTTTGCAAAAGAAATATAAACTTAAGCTAAATTGGTTTAAAGCAAATGATAAAAAGACTAAGGTTTCTGAATCCACCTCGCCGAAGTTAAGCATATATCTCAATGTTCTAACAATAGCCTATCAAAACATTCTATGAATCTAACTTAAAACAAAAAAAACAACGAATATCCCGATTAAACCAAAAGCATCGAATGTATCCGCTTTTAACAAATCACAAAGGAAATCCAATTTAATCGAAAATGATTCGATGTATCCATCAGATGAAAAACAAGGAATATCCAACAGAACAATTTAAACACAATTAATAATAAGATTCTACTCAAATAATTGACAGAACATTTATACTAAAAAAACATCAGAATTGTATAAAAAAACTGAAACTAATATGCCAAATAACGGCGAGGCTTCATCTTCAACCTTAGTTAAAGATTCTAGCCACTCATAGTTATGAAACTACAGTTCATAATAAAAGTGCTAAACATTTAAACTAAACAAAACAAAATGAAAAGAAATATTTACTATACAAGGGAGAAATTCCACTTGCTGTTGGGTGGCGCTTCCCCTCGTGGTAGCAAAGCCTTCGGGATCCACCAGAATGCTAGCAAACATCCACCGGATTACACCAAATGGCCTAAGAATTGCACACCGAATGATGAAGTCAGATGGTGTTTATATAGGGGGAGTCTCGAAGCACTATAGGTTTCAGATTCGATGTGGGATACTGCCCTTAGTGCGCTCAATCGCATATCGTGCGCACGATCACATGTGCGCTCAATCACATGTCTGATGCGCTCGATCGCAGGTGCACTGCACTACAAAGATTTCGATGTGGGATGTTGACCATGCACTCGTTCGTAGGCAAGTGCACTCGAGCGCAGGTGCGCTCGATCGTATGTATCGTGCGATCGATCGTACTAGGCATCCTCAGCTTTTGCTCTTGAAGCTTGATCTCCAGAAATGCTTCATTTTCTCCACAAACCTATAAAAATACACAAAACACAGAAAATACATAAAATAAAGGGAAATAATACAAAGTAAGAGCTTAACACATATAATTTAAGGGCTTAAATATGCAATATTTAAGACTCATCAGTAAATACTACCAACGACAAGTTCGAGAAGATGCAAATGGCTCTGAGAAAGACCCAAGGTGTTGATTGGTATCTGTTTAACGTAGATGGCCTAGCTCCTCATTCCAAATTCAGCCTACATCTAAAGTTCAAGATGTCAAACATGGACTGATTTGACAGAACTGTTGATCCCAAGACACATATGAAAATAATATGTTGGGCTTTTGACAAGAAAACAACGCGTTAAACTTCAGGCTTAAAATTACGACTTTCTCTTTGTTTTGGTATTCAGAGTCCAACTGATGTTTATAGTAAAAAAAATTGCCCTTTGCTTGGTATCGAGATCCTAGTGGAAGTTGACGAAAATAAAGTTCACAATTTCATAATCTAGTTCAAAGGAAGAGACAATTTCAAGCATTGAATCAGAGATAGTGGTGTTAACAGTGACTAGTTATTGGAATTAAGGAACTTCATCATCTCTAAAGCTACTGACATGGTTACTTGCATGGCCTGTCTTGTAGAGAAATTATTCAAGAAAGTCAAGGAAAAAGAAACAATGAAATCTAGTAGGAATAATCAAGAATTTTATGATGAAAAAGAGTAGCTCAAGTAAAAGGAGAAGAAAACCATGAACCAAAAGGTAAATACTACCAATGACAAGTTCGAGAAGATGCAAATAACACTGAGAAAAACCCAAGGTTTTGATTAATATCTGTTTAACATAGATGGCATAGCTCCTTATTCTAAAGTCAGCCTATATATGAAGTTCAAGATGTCAAACATGGACCGATTTGACGGAATTGTTGATCCCAAGACACATATGAAAATAATATGTTGGGCTTTTAAAGCTTGTTGGTTTGAACCCTGAACAGTTGGATGCTTATTTTCTTCATTCTCTTACTAGTGCCACTCTCAAGTAGTACTATACCTAAAAACCCACTACTGTAAAAGAACGAGAAGCATGGCCCAAGCTTTTGTGGCTTAGTATGCATATAATGCTCATTTGGATATTACTATATGTGCATAAGCCCAGTGAAATTTTCTCAGAGTTCATTTCTTGTTTGCAATCTAAGGTAGCTAGAATGGCTTCTAGACCTGGTGAGAAAGATTAAGTCCAAATTGTGATGAAGAATTTGCAACTTGCATACCAAGAGAAAATGTTTGCATTTTTCATTTACAACTTTAAGAAGTTGATGGACTTTGGTTTGCAGATTGTAGATGCCATCTTTGAGGGAAAGACTGAGAAAAGTAATGAAAAGTTCATGAGAAAGAATCAAGGGGCAAGTGGTAGTGTTGCTAAGAACAATGGCACCAATGTTGTAAATGTCAATAATGTACAAGCTTTAAGGCCCCAGTACAATCAAGTCAACAACAAGGTAGAAAGGAAAGTCGAGACCTTAATGATTTTACTCCCCTTAGTATGTGATGAGAATGCAAAATATCATATTTTTCTCCCTTAATATTTAGTATTTTATACTCATTTGGTGTTTAAATGTACTCATTATTCTTATATTTTGATTTAGGATGCAAATGGAGGCGTTAAGTGTAAAACGAAGCAAATTGGGAGATTTTGGACAGTTTCAACATTGTTTATAATCTGGGCATAACTTTCTTATCCGAGCTCAGATTGAGATGATTCAAGATGTTTTGAATGCAAAGAAAAATATCTACAACTTTCATGTTTTGAGTTTTGAGAGATACTAGCTGAATCAAGGTCGAAACTGGGATTAAAGTTGCTGCACCTGCACTGTTGACGTTCTGGAACGTCCCTTAGCCTGCAATTCAAATCGAGTCAGGTTTGCTATCTTAGTAAGATGACGCTAAAAATAATAAAGTTCAAGGCCCAAAAGATAGAGGTCAATTCAAGTGGGCTTGGCCCAACCCAATCAAAAAAAATGAAAGCTGAATGGAAGGGATCAAACAAATGGAAGGCATGGTGGGTTTAATGTAATCTCGAACTGGAAATGTCTCTGGACAGTCTCAAGTAATCTCACCATATCTTACTCGTAAGGCATCATATTGAGATTATTCTAGAAGAATTGGAAATATAGGTCAATAGGCTATAATTGCTCCTAAAAAAAAGTTTCGTGATTCGGACATTTTGGAGGCGGAAACAACCCTACAATCTGAGGCCAAAAATCTGCAGAATCTACGATTCGGAAAGGGAGAATTATTTTCTTTCCTTGGGAGGTTGGTTCCAGAACAAGGGGGAGATGAGTCAATCACTTGGAAGAGAACCAGACGCACGCTGGGTTCTTTCATGGTGTTTTTTGGGGATTTATTTTTTGGAGCAATCAAAGGAAGCAGAACATCAAATAGGAGACTGGTTTTTGAGTTTTTTTTTTCTTTATTACGAATTTCTTTCAATTTCTTGATGTTAAACCCTTTGATTATGTTTTTATTCAAGTTTTCATGAACTATCTCCATTTTCTAGGGTTAAGATGTAGCCTAACTATGACTATGTGAATCTTTCTTTAATTGAACTAATTTAATAGTTGTTTCATATTGTTAATTATTTCATTCTAGACTTAATGCTTGCGAATGATTGATCAACATTTGCATGATTTGGGATTCAATTTGAGACTGAGAATTGATAATTGTTTCAGCATATGTTTGAGATACCACAAGGAATATGTAGGATAGAGATATCTATGGACTTGTGTAATCTTTATGAGGGTTTCTTGTTCTTAATAAATTTTGGCAGGTTTAGAGTTTTCACAAAGATTTAGAAAATTTGCTTATTGGGATATTTTGTTAATGCTTGAGAAAGATTAATGAACAAATTAGAGACCTGATTATCAACAATAGGAAATAATTGCAATGTGTTCAAGTAGGAAATTCGCATAGGATCAGTTATGGTGAATCAAAAGCCCTAGAATCTTGTTTCCTTGATCTTAACTTGCTTATTTAATTTCGTTATTTTAAACTCTCTAGTTCAACAATTCACTCTCATTCGAATTATCAAATAGATTATAATTTAATAAATTTTGGTACTTATTAGTAATTTTTTCAGTCCTCATGGGACGATACTTTTACTCATTCACTTTATTATTTGTTACGATTCGTGCACTTGCGATTTCAATCAATAGTATGATTCTTTCTTAAGCTCTGGGTAAGTTGATCAATAAAGGAAAACTAAAACCTTTATCCTCTCGACCTTTGCCTAATCCTATCCATGCTCATTTTGACCTTACCTTATATTGTGCCTTCTAACAGCAGCTCGACCATGATACCAATAACTGTTACCACCTTAAGAATGAAATCAAGACCTCATAGAGATCGATGATGATGTTCCAACCCCCAATGTGGCAACAACCCTATGCCTAACTATTACACTACACCATCACCAAATTTCTTCAATATGATTGTGACCTCCTATCCATGCTTTGACCCTTCCACCCTTATCACAAACAACTATCCAAATACTTCATCAAATACTAAGTCTATATGCACCCTAGTGATTACCCTCAACTTCTTAAAAAGGCTAAAGCATCAAGAACCAGTCAAACCCCCTCAGAATCAAATACCCAACCCTTACTATGATATTACTAAGTTCATTGTATTCCATAAGTCTTATGGCCATGATACCAAATACCACATCAAATTCTACAAGTAGCAAAAAAAGGCTCTCTAAGATTATGTCACCCGCACAAACAATTGGCTCATGAACACTCATCCTACAAACACTTATACCTTAAACACATTCTTTACCACATATGCTTTCCTTACCCCTATATTTGAATATATGGATGCACACCAATTTTGGAGCCTCATGGCTCAAGTTAAGAATTTATTAGGAACTTGGAAAAATCTAGACATTTATGAAATATAAAGTGACAGTGAAAGTCCCAAAAACCCTAAGACAGTGAGGACTATATTAGTATAATGATGAAAAATGTGAAAGGAAAGAAAGCTAAAGGCTTTTGGGACAGTAATAGAAATGTAGAAGGACAAATGAACTATTTAACTCAAGGTGATCGTCATATTAAACCTCCCCAACTCACAGTTGACCGCCATGACTAAGAACTTAAGGTTGGGGAAAGAGTAGAGAATATTAATGAAAAGAAAAGAAAGAATGAAGAAGAGAAAGAAGACCCTGTATTACGAAAATTAAAGAAGACCCAAACATATGTTTTGATATGGGGGCCTGTTGATGTCCCCCCTGGAGCACTGCTAGATTATCTTAGATCATTTGGCAGAGGTGGAAGTCTCCACCAGTACCACACCAGAAGATCTTTTAGCATTGATCCATATATACAAGAAAGTAGATTTAGAGATCAAGTTCATTGATTAAAACTTTCCGTCTGAAGGAGCTTATTACCATACCAAAGCTTTTTATCAGGCTACTGAAAGTGAAGGAAAAAGGATACCATTGGTAATGGTAGATAATGATTTTGACTTAAATGTATACCTTATGAGAACTGAACAAGCTTTGAGCATGAAGCCCAGTGATTTTGGTCCTTATAGCCAAATAATAAGAGCATATGACAATACCAAGAGAGCCATGAAGGGAATAATAACTCTTCAATACACCTTGGGTCCATTGATAGGAGCTTAAATATTCATACTTAAGCCCCTTAATTTACATTTATTAAGCCATAGTTTATATTATTTTAGTTCATTTTAGTTCATTTATGTGTTTTACATGGTTTTTATAGGTCTATGAAGAAAAGAAAGCATTTTGGAAGCTTTTGGAGCTTAAAAGGAAGAAAATTGGAAAACCTGGAGCAGATACTATCTGAAGTGCAATCGAGCACACCAGGAAAAGCGATCGAGCGCAACATTGCAATCGAGCACACTCTACTCACGATCGAGCGCACATGTACGGGCGTGAACAGTAAAGCGGTAGAACCAGTTTTGGAAATAAAGGAGTTTTTATGTTTTAGGAAATTTAAGGTTTCCTGAGTCTTCTAGGATTATTCAACCCCTATAAATACACTTGTAAAAACACAAATCATTATATCCCTTCTTTTATCTTTCAACCTTCTTTTAGTTTTAGGTCGGGAGGCCGGAGGCCAGAAGGAGACCGTGGAAAGGAATTGACGACTCTTCTCTCGGGTTTCTTCTTTCCTTTATTTTTATTATGTGTACTTAACTTTTAGTAAGGGCTTAGTTGAAGCCCTAATTATGTTTATTCAATAATTCAGTATTGACGCCTTTGCGATATTTATGTTATGTTGTTTAACTTGATTAATGTCTGTTTGTATTTAAATTCCTCATATGTGTGTGTCTGATCAACATATGCATGTGGTATGGATTAGTTATTTGAATCAATTTGGATGACCGAGTCCTGGGTTCAACAATAGTAACAAAAGGAATCCACATCGGATTCTTGGGTTAATCAATATGGGAAACCAGGAGTAGATACCATGCCCTAGATCTCTTGTGGTTGTCGATTTCCACAGATCTTATGCTCTCTTAAGGAACAACTCAATAGATACCATGCTAAATCCCTTAAGAAAGAGAAGAGTTAGAGAAGATACCATGCCTAACTCGTTGCTTAGGGAAATCAATAGCTTAAGGAGTAGATACCATGCCCTTAGGTTGACAAACATTAGGTATACATGGCATGATTAAAGCATTGGCATACTGTTATATTGTGGTAGTATAATTAGTGGTAAATATCAAGTCCCTACGCCTTTATTTTATTATTTTATCTTTATCAAAATCAACTCTTTTATTATTTCTATCTTTTTACATTGCGAATATAATTCTAAAAAGAAATTGACTAATCTTTGTGGAGATGATCTTGCTTTCGCACACTATACTACTAAGTTGACCTTGTGCACTTGCAAGTAAAATGAGTACGGTTATTTACTTATTTATTTAGGTAGATAATCGCACAACATCCATATGAGCAACTCATAGAGTTCCATGTGCTAGATATTTTGACCATTTTCAATATCCTACTAGGGTGACCATAGATCCATGGTTTAGGAGTTATTCCATCCACATTGCACTAGAAAGTCAAATATAAGAGAGGCGACAAGATAGCAATCTTGTATGGAGATGAGATAGGCGTCCTCCCTATATTTGGGATTCAAGTTTAGAATAAGGATCTGCATGGTTTCATTTTTGAGAAAGTAGGTGTGATTGAGAAGATACATGTCGACTTTGACCCTTGTATCTATCCCTTTATAGCCCATATCATAGAGAAGATGCACTATTTTCTGGGAAAGGTTTGGGTAAGAAGGCTTAAGGTATGACAAGCTTCCTTGACTTCAAGCAGTAGACAACAAATCATGGCTTAAGATATGATCCTAGAGACCAAGGATAAAGCTCAGAAAAGAAGTTCTACATAACCTTAAATGGCTATTTCGTGATGGAAGGATATGACACCTTTACTTTGGATCCCCAGAGCCATGGTTTGATAAGAAAAATCAGAGGATGTGTCCAGGTTTCGAGATTTTCTTTGATCTTGAGCTTTCTAATAAGAAAGAAGGGTCTAATATATTGAAAGCTAACCAAACGCCAGATTGGATCGAGAACATAAATGGAAAATCAATAGGGATCTTCCTAGTTGAGGATAACAAGATAATTGCAATAGTTTGGGATACAAGCTTATTGATTGAGCCTGTGGATGGTTGCATCGATCACTAAAAGACAGAGAAAAAAAATGTGTTGTACTTAGGGAATGGGATGCTAAAATCAATTGATGACGAACCTAATGGAGAGTCAATCCTAGAGTTTATTTTTTTATTTTTCTTCCAAGGAAGGTGAGCAAGGGAATATTGTCCCTGCCCCTTACCAAATTGAGTCCAAAGATGTCATTTCCAAAAATCAATAAGATGAGCAGTAATTTCGAGTATTTTGAGTCTTTATTATATTATGAGAAAGCTCTAAATGAACTTGATGACGAATCTCCTCTCTCTGAAGAAATAGTTAAATTAATCGAAAATGAATAAGAAAGCATAGCCAAGTCCAAAATGGAAGAAATTCGAATTATTAACTTAAGTAATATCGAAAATCCATAAGAAACTCATATTGTCTCAATGTTATCTAAATAAGAAAGTGAATATTTAATTGAACTTTTGCATGAATACAAAGATATATTTGCTTGGTCTTATAAGGACATACTATGTATTAATCCAGAGATCGTGCAACACAAGATCTCTTTGGTTCTAGGTTAAAAACTAGTCAAACATAAATTAAGAAGAATGCAAGTTGATGGGTTATATAAGATTTGGGAAGAGATTTTGAAGCAATTGAATGTTGATTTTTTTGTAGTATCAAACTATCTATAATGGGTAGCTAATGTGGTGGCAGTACATAAGAAGAATGGCATAATTCGAGAACTGAATCAAGCTAGTCTAAAATATGACTTCCCTTTGTCATATATTGACACTTTGGTTGACAACATTGTTGGTTATACACTCATCTCTTTCATGGATGACTATTCTGGATACAATCAAATCCTCATGGCACCCAAGGTTAAAGAAAATACCACATTCATTACATAATGATGGGTGTTTTACTATATTTTAATTTCATTTGGACTTAAGAATGTAGTAGCATCTTATCAAAGGACGACTACCACTCTATTGCATAACATGATCATGAAGTTTGAAACCCGAGAAGGTCATTGAAAATATCTCTAAAAGTTCTTTGAAAGGATTTAAACCTACAAGCTCATATTGAACCCTGAAACGTGTACGTTCAGAGTCACTGAAGGAAATTTGTTAGGTTTCATAGTCAATCATAAAGGTATTGAGGTAGATCCAAATAAGGAATAAACCATTCTAAACATACTAGCACCTAAGAGAGAAAAAGAAGTCAGAGGATTTCTTAGCTGAATCAAATACACCAATAGGTTTATATCTAATCTCACCCACACTTGTGAACCTCTGTTCAGGTTGCTCAAGAAAGTCCAGCCAGTGGTTTAGAATGAGTAGTGCCAAAATGATTTTGATAAGATCAATGCGTATCTGAAGAATTCTCCAATTCTAGTCCCTCCGAGGTAAGGTTTACCTCACTTATTATATCTCTCAGTTACTGAATCTACCATGGGGTGCAATGCTAGCTCGAGAAGGTTAAGACAAGAAAGAAAGAACAATTTACTACTTAAGCATGAAGATAATGGCATACGAGCTTGAATATTCCTTGATTGAGAAAACATGCTTGTCATTGCTATAAGATACTAAGAAGCTTTAGCACAATATTCAAACGTTCTCAGTGAAAGTAGTTTCTAGATTGGATTCTTTGAATTACCTGTTAGAGGCTCTAGTTTTAAGTAACCGTATGATCAAATTAATGGTGATCTTTTCATAGTTTGATCTCTGGTATGTGTATCAAAAATAAATCAAGGGAAAGGCCATCTCTGATTTCCTAGATGACTTTCCCAAGGAAAAAGAAGAAATTGAGGAATACGAGTTTCTAGACAAAGGAATCTTTGAGATGGAAGAATTTTTGGAAGATTTACTTCGATGGCTCTGCCAATAAAAAAGATTATAGTATAGAAGCAATATTGGTATCTCCAGAATACATAGTCATCAAATTGTCTATTCAAGTGAACTTCGTCGCCACTAATAATGTTGATGAGTATAAAGCATACATCATAGGTTCAGAAGCTTTAATTGCCATTGGGGCAAAATAAACAAAGATATATGAAGATTATTTCTTGGTAATCTGTTAAATGTAAAAGAAGTGGAAGACCAAGGACCAATGATTGAAGAAATATCAAGCCCATTTAGAAGAGCTCATACTGTGTTTCGATGACGTGACCTTTTTCTATCCCCGAATGGCCTAAATCAATTCACAGAAGCTCTGGCCATATTGACCTTTATGTTAGACATTCTTGAAGGAGTCGCAACCATACCATTGGTGTTGGAATAGTGAAGTGAACCAGCCTACTATACAGAGATTGAGATACAAACCAGATCCCCTGATGGAATGCCATAGTATACAGAAGTTTTGAATCACCTCTAGAAATAAGAGTTCCCACTTAGTGACAATAAGAAAGAAAAGATTTCCATTCAATCATTGGCCACTTAGTTTGTAATTTGTGGTGGAAAATTGTACAAAAGGTCATTTGATGGGATCTAACTTCTTTGTGTTGACAAAGACACTGCCAAAAAAATCATAGAGGAATTACTTAAGGGCACCGGTGGCCCTCACATGAATGACCGCAGGCTCACTAAGAAAATCTGTCATTTGGGATGTTACTAGATCACTACGAAAATTGATTATTGCAATTATGGTAAGAAGTTTTAGAAATGTTAATTGCACACCAATTTACAACACTTGCCTCGTAGAGAGCTCTTCAATATGACCACACTATAGACATTCGCAACTTGAGTCATTGATGTAATTGGAAATGTGACTCCAAAGGTCTCTAATGGAATTGAGTACATTTTAGTTGCCATAGATTACTTCACCAAGTGGGTGGAAGCTACCTCTTATACTATCTTGAAAGCAAAGAATATGACCCAATTCATTAACACTAATATGATATGCCATTATGGTGTCCTTTTCGAGGTCATCTCAGATAATGGCATACATTTTCAAGGTGAAGTTTATGAACTGCTTGAAAAGTAAGATTAAGTGTCACAAGTCATAACTCTACCATCCACAAACCAATGGAGTAGTAGAAGTTACAAACAAAAACATGAAGAGTATACTCGCTAAGATGGTGGAAACTTACAAAGACGAGAATGAGGAACTATTATTTGCCTTCTATGGGTATCACTATTCAATAAGGTCATCCACTAGAGCAACACCTTATCCATTTGTTTATGGTATGGAAGTAGTTCTCTTTATGAAAATGAAGGTCCCTTAATTGAAAATCGATTTAGAAAGTCAAATTGAAGAAGTTGATTGGATCTAAAGACGTTTTGAAGAACTAGTTCTAGTAGATGAAAAAAGATTGAAAGTCATTTACTATGTATAATGATATCAAAGAAGAGTCGCTTGAGCTTTTAACAAGAAGGTTAAGCCTTGAGACAATAAAGAAAAGGGACTACATGGTCAAAGAATGAAGACCACCAATCTTTGACCCAAAAGAAAAGCAGAAACCTAATTGGGCTGGTCTATACAAGGTGAAGAAGATATTGTAAGGAGGTGCAGTGCATTTAATGGATTTTGAAGGGAATGAGTTCAACGATCCCACCAACCTTGATCATTTGAAAATTTATATTTGTAATTTTTTCCCTTCCCTACTATGTATCTCTATTCTATTTTTCTCTTTCATTAAAAAAATGACCCACGCAGTGAAAACCCGAAAGGCTGACTTAACAAAAAGTTAAGGTATTTAGAAACCCAGTTGAAACCCCTTCAAGGCCATTTGGTCATTTTCTTTATTGAACTATAACTGGCCTGATCCTTTTCTTAGGTATGTAGGCAACCACTTTGATGCAACTTAATTCTTTTAAAATATTCCCTATTTCCTCACTTGTTTGTAATAAGACCTTATGAATATATTCAAATATGATTGAAAAAGGAAAATTAAATCAATTCATGAAACTTGTAAAGATACGATGAGCTAAATGCAAAATAAAATGGATTAATTTATTTCATAAATTAGTGGTTTGAGAATTTTTATTTTGTAACATGAATATGCTGATTGCTTATTTTATGGATTTTTCTAATTGTATGAAAAGATAAACAAAGTCTTATTGTCTCATTCTTCATGGCTCTTGGAATTTTTCTCCATGCTTGTTTTTTCTGCTTCTAGCCTTCTTCTCTTCTTTTCATATTTATAAGACTTCTTGAGTTGACTCTATACCTACAAAAGATAGTTATCTATCGTAAAAGAATGAGCCACTATGATAGCCCGAGGAAGTTGTCTCAAGTAAAACCTAGGCCAAGTATCTTGAATCCTCTCAAGCAGCCTCAGTCTAATGGGACAAGTAAAGTAAACTTGGTTAAGGCTTGGGATAGTTTGTGGTTGACTGAACTAAGTTTTGATGTGAGTTGGAGAGTAGAATGAGTAGTGGGCCATGCCTGCCAAGACTATGCAACCTTTCTTGAAAATGTACTGTGTGGCCAGTGTAATCTTCCATTAAGGCCACACCTAGCGAATTTGCAAGGTATTGGATTGTAAAACCAGTTTACCAATTCCTTAAGAGAATATTGAATCACCAAGCTTTTAAGCTCTTTGTAATGTATTGGCCTATAAAGTTCTACATAAATTTTGGGTGGAGCAACAATAGACTATTTATCAAAAAGAAAAATTTGTACAAGAAAAGAGCGTCACAGTCTAGTTCGAAAACAAAAGAAAGGAAATTAGAGTGAGGAGATGGATTACCTAAAGCAATAAATGACTCCTAATAAGCTATGATGTTTCTCGATACTTGAATCCATCCAAGCCATTTAGGGTTATGGTTAGAATGGCTTCCATTAGGCATCGAAATTTAGATAGTTGTTAAACCATTTCTAGCAGGGATTTGTAAACACTTGGGTTACGATCACATATGAAGAAGAAAGCCAATATGCACAGATATAACAGTTGTTATTGTTGAATAGTAAGAGAATTGGGTGCATTATCGAACAATTCAAAGGTCAAAGGGGAAAGTTAAAACGATCATCTACCAAAAGTGATTGGGCATGCTTTCTTTAAATACCAAACAATTTAACAGCGACTTCTATATGATGATCTGGAAAGGTCGAAAGAACTATGCTATCAAAAGGTTTATAGCCAAGAAGGGCACAAAACTCCTCATATGTGGGGCTGATTTCTATTAAATCAAGACAGAATATGTGTTGTATGAGGATCCTAGTACCTCATAGGAACTCTTTGAAAATTCTAATCTATCTTCACAAGGTTTGGAAAGAAGATAACATTCATCCCGAAGTAAAAAAAAAAAAAATTATTGTTGTTCAATTTTAATCACACCTTTAAGCCAACTTATGAGTTGTTTAGTGATAGTCTCCATTATTGCAAGAATTCTTAAGAGAGTTGATGTTTTGAAGACTCTAAGATGGTCTGAAATCAATCAAGAGTCATGAAAATATATAAGGAAAATGAGGAGATCCCAAACCAAGAAGAAGTAGGAAAACTAGCATCAAGTCAGTTGTGATCGACCCAAGGTCCAAAAGAGCCGACCAATCCAACTAGGAAGTCGACCAGTCCCTTTAATGGATCAGTCGGTCATTGCACTGACCTCTTACTTATTTTCGTGCGATTTTCGTATTTCTTCTTGGTTTTTGTCAAATTTTGAGCTTGTTTTGGTCATGTAAAATAATTTCATACATATACTACATTCATATCTTACATATACTACATGAAGTTATCTTACAAACCGCAAAACAAAGAAACAATCCCAAACCTAAGGTCAACACCTTGATTTTTAGTTGCTTGCCCTTGCTTATTATGGCTGCTTACTTTCCTTTTTCTCTACTCCGTCTAAGTGGTTCATATTGAAAATCATCCTCATCTTCATTGGTTTCCTAGATTGATATGCCTAACTGAGACTGATAATTAGTATAGCCATAAGCTCTCTAAAGACTTTCTCTAAATCAATCTCTTTCTGAGGTCAGTTGGACCTACAAGTCAACGCAATCCCAAAATTATTATGCAAAATGGATCTCAAAAGTCAAGGAACAAGATAGATGAAGAATTGTTTACAATGGCCGCGCCCTAGTCACCAATGCATGTTTTTCAGTTTGTTGATAATTTTGAAAGCCTTATGAGCCAATGCATTTTTTTGTTCCAACTAGAGCTCTCAACAACTTCTTGAGAGATGAGCGGGCAACTTGAAAGAAATGATTTGTCATTACAAAGAAACCAAATAAAACCAAGAGTGAAATAATTGGAAAGATGAGTATTCTCAGTTGCCAAAACCAAGTAGTAATCCACTGTCTGAGGCTCATCGCCTATATTTGGAAACGTCTGAAACCCATAAGGAAGTGGTACATTGTAAGGGAAACTCGGACCAAAATCTGTAGTATACTAAGATGGTCCAATATCATCCTGATTAGTCTCGTAAGTCATTTTGGATGGATCCGGAGAGTAGGCTCACAGAGATGTCGAATGAATCCCTAAGTTATAACAGTGCAATATGGTTAAAGCTGAGTAAAGATAAAGCGGTTACTTGTGAGTGACGATAAGAGCATGCCGATTTAATGTAGATATCATGATAATACTCTTCCACCTCCTCTTCATCAAAGTAATTGTCAATGTTGTATCTTTCTCAATGGTCCTCAAACTGAGCTGTACTGAAATTGTCCTCGAAAATGGGAGAAAGAAAGTGATAAGGGATGACTTGATGATTTCAGATTTTAGTTTGTAAAGGGAACCTCTCCCCTACCATGCTCGATGAGGTGAGCCACACAGGAGGACATGCATGAGGTTGAACATTCGGAGAAAAGTCAGAAACTCCATGTTAGCAAAGAGTCCAATCTAAAGGTTCAGTTAACCTAGGCAATATAAAGTGTTTTAGTAACAATGACTAGAAGTTGGCAAGAAATGAATAGAAGCTGGCAAGAAATGAATAGAATAAAAGAGAGCTTTTACATCGCGATAGGAGAAAGAATCCATATGATGCTGGTGTTTGTCCTAATCATCAGTGGGATCCTTGGTAGTTCAATGAAACCATTGAGCCTGATTGGAAAAAAAATATTTATGTACCAAAGGCGAGAGAGTTTATCTCCAAGGTCGACTGAAGTACTCATAGATCCAGACCTATAGTGGTTGCAATTAATAAAACAAGAGAAGACAAATTGAAAAAGAACAAACTACGACAAGGAGTAGGTATACCTCCCAAGCGCTCCAGTACCCACCAACACTGCTCTACTTGCCTCGTTTTCTCCTACAAGTGCTATCCATATACTCATATAAATTGGCCAATGTAGCTCCAACCTAACTGTATTTCTCAATTTCACCTAGATCTCCAAAGAAGGTAGAAAATAGAGGTAAGTATCCTTAACCGAAGTGCCCGAAAATAAGATGGTCCCAAACATATACAAAAAAAAATAGCCGCCCCATCTGATCAGAGGTAACTGTTATCTTGGAAGGACGGTCTATCAATGGTATGACATTTGAGGTCAACCAGTTAAGAGGAATAATGTCATCAAAACATGGAAGAAGAATTCCTAACAGGCCGAACACTTTTCCTTCTTGCTTGTAGAACTAAAGGATCACCCTCTGTCTTTAGATTAGTGATCACTGAAAAATCCTCCTGTTTTACGGTGGTTAACAAAATAAAAAAGGATTGGACTGTGTGTAGCGTCAGACCATTTTTTAGCTAGTACCGAAACCAAAGGAACATTTGGAGTTCAAGGAGTTAGAGAGTCAATGAAAAACCAAAAACCAGAATTTATGACATGTTGCTTGTTAATAAAATCCAACCAACCTTACCATTCGGTACGTGCATCAGATCACCATAACATTTTGTTAGAGGAGGAGCCGGTAAAATACTTTTTTCATGAGAAATGGAAACTATATTTTCTCAAAATATAAATGAAGAAAATTACCACTCTCGATCGCAAAAAATTGGAATATTGCGATTCTGGATCGAGCTATGGAGGTGTTTATTGTCTTTTTGGAATCCTTGGTTTATAGTGTGCAATTTTGCAGTTCATTTGAAGTGGATAATTAGTCAATTTTCGTGGTGAAGACATGATGAACTACACTGCCCAAAATTAATTTCAAGGAAGAATGAAAAAATGGAAGGATAATAAGAAAAACAAGACAAAAAATCTATTTCGAATGGAAATCCGGAATAGAGACTGTAAAGATTCTCCAAAGATACCAAAAATAAAAAATTTGAAGGGTTTCTCTCAAGAATGGAGCTTAAAAGGTGTATGGAAGAATGAAGAAGGTCTTGAAGTATTTATAAACAAATCTGGTCAAACAATCCGTTGGAGTCAATAAAATTTTGAATTTTGCAAAAAAGTGGTTGTTGGGATCTAGATGGTCCTACATTTCTCTAGCTGGATGCTTTGCCTTACTAAACAGTTGTCAAATAAGACTGATTGACTTTATACCCGGTTTTTTTTTTTTTTTTTTTTGAGTCAATATTCCAGTTAGTAGTTCAACTAGTAATCCGATGGACAACTCAAACAACACCAGAATCAATTCAAAATTCGAGATAAAATCTAAAATAATAGTTTTTCATCAAATGAAGTCAATCTCTAAGTAAATAGTCATTATTTTCCTAAGAAAATCCAAATATTCTAGGCAAAAGATAAACCAAAAAATTTATGTAAAATCAAACTTCGGTTGTTCTCTTCACACGAGTCCAATAAGACCTAGTGTTCCTTGAGGCATTACTATAAGCCCGCATTAAAGTAATTTAAATAGACGTTTCGATGCATCACTATAAGCCCTCAGTAGGCTATAACACCGTACAATCATGAACGATGCATCGGAGAATTGATGGAGTGTTCGTGATCGTATCAAAGGTTTGTTGTGCATCCTTTGAGGTGCTAAGAGTGTGTGGAGCGGGAGAGGTTCATTGTCTTCCCCTATGTTTAGTGGTCGCGTATAATCAACACAAAAAGCATATGTGTAATTTAGACTTGTTGATTGTATGTAATACCATGAAATCCTTCAGTAATAAAAAAAAGCTTGATCAGATTTCCTGAGAAATTTTATCTATTCTAACGAACGAAATCGTGAGAAAAGAACACAATGCAAAACAACATGTGAGCTTAAGAATTCTTTTGATTTTTCATGCTTGAGACTATGTCGATCATTGCACACTCTCCATGACCTTCACGAAACTTTAAGAAATAATGGCTCTAGACTCAAAACCAAAGAGCGCATTGTTGAGCTTTGAGGAACTCAGTAACAGTAATTACATTTGATGAGAAGTGCTCTATGATAGGCATTAAAGATATTTGATCGTCCCCCAACCAAGAGTAAACTTGCTTAAGGAATTAGTAACTTAACTAAATTCTACCTTGAGAAACTTGAGAAATGACTGAGAACTAAAGAACTTGGAAGCACTTGATTGTCGCTAACTTTTCTTGGAACTGGATTGCTTGCCACAATGATTGATTTTTGAGGAACTTGTAGGAAATTGATTTGCTTGAGAATTCTGATACTGCCACTTAATTTGTACAAACTACTTGCTAAGAACCTTGCTTGCTAGTTAACTTCTTGAGGATTTGCTATTGCTACTTGAGAAGATTGCTTGAACTATTTGAGAATCTGCTACCGCTACTTGAGAACTTTGGAACTGCAGAGATTTTTTCTACGAGACTACTTGAGAACTTTCTACTTCTACTTTGCTCCTTGAGAATAATTTGATTTGTTGATTGTTGTTTGAATTGAATGAGTGTTTGGACGTGTAAATTACATGGGTATTTATAAGCATTGATTTCCAAGTACTATATACCCATGAGCTGATTGTCCTGCTCTGCTTCAGATGATGACAGGGTCTTACGACTTCCTATCATGATAAACTATTTTCTCTTTTGCTTGAGGTCCGCTTCAATGACCCTCCTTTGTTGGGAATTTTTAAGTTTATGGTTGCATCAAAATAATTATTTTTTCTTTTGTTTTTGTCATTTTTGTAGCTGGTCAATGGTGTTCTGCCACTTTTCCATCGAAGTTGACACAAAACTCTTACTTGTTAGGAAGTGGTTATGCCTTTTTTATCTTCATTATCCACCTGATTAGGAGATAATCATAATTATTTGAATTTAAATCAATTAAATTATGGCCTATGTGGCATCAGTTCAACGACTACATGGTCTCTCTTTTGGGGTCCATCATGAGTGGCCCACCTTTCTTCTCAGCTGGGCGTGATTAACTACAGCCCATACTTAATATTGGGAATGTTTGGGGCGACCCAATCAGATTCAAATTTGGATTCGAATGTGGTGGATCCATATTAAGTGTGAACACTTTAACGATAAAACATGTAACAGTGTCTTCGAATTTATCTTTTAATTTTAAAGCCTCTTGCAAAGAACACAGTTATATTTGTTGTTGACAGTGGTTTGAGCCTTTAGCTATTGTTTGTCAAAGTGATGTGCTAATCTTATGCAAATTCCTAACTATTGTTTGTTCCCTGCAGTCTAGCTTTCGCTTTCTTTTTTTAAAAGTTTTATTTACCCAAAAAATTAAGATCCTAACCGTGGTTTATGTTTGCTTCATTTTGGCACACAATTAAGACAAACTATAATTTAGACATCATTTCATTAAAGAATTGTGTTATCACATATTCGGTTTCATAAGTGTTACAACGAAATTAATGAACTTTATTGATAATCAAGGGGATTGTAGTAGTAATTAAATAATTAAATATTTTATTGTTTATTTAATTATTATTATAATTTTTTGTAATTATTAATAAAATTTCTCGATTACGTGGAATCAAAATTCTTCGTCAAAACCATTCCATTAGATGAAGAATTTACCTATTTGTAAATTGAGACAAATGTCTGAATTGATTGAGTACCACTAAATTTATTATAGCTTTTTAGGGTTATCATCGACAAGCATTTTTATATTTTATTTTATATTTTAATGTCATTTTTATATTTTAAAAACGATTTTTGTGTGGGTCTGTATAAATTTTATTAAAATTACTATTAAAAATATTTATTAAACATATATTTAAAATATAAAAAATAAATTAACCATTTTAAAAATATAGGAGGGACAGTTAAACATATGAAAAAAAATACAGGGAATATTTTGAAAACCCTTTTCAGTGCGCAAAACTCAAAAACAGTTTTCAACTTTCTGCTTTAATGTTTGGCCAGCAGTTTTGAGATGCAGTTTTTGAAAACAGTTCTCATTATTTCAGTGTTTAAACACTGATTTTACAAAACTCCCAACTGTTTGAGTTTTCAGTTTTCGTTTTCAATTTTGCTGCAACTAAACATTGCTCTCTGTTCTTTGCCCTCTGCTCACTGCTCTCGAGTGTTCTCTCTCTTTTGCGAGTCTTATCTCTCTCTTGCATCTCTCCCCTCTCTCTCTTCTGCATCTCTCCACTCTTGCCATCCTTCTTACCCAAAAGCTCACCGTGAAACCCACTCCTCCTTATCCAGCTCACCTTCTCTCTCGTCTAACACTCCGTCACCATGAACTGAAACAGGAACCCATCTCCCCTCTCTTCGTTACCATCACCCATTTTGTCACCGTCCACTTTACTGGTGCCGTCTCCGTTACCATCCTCTTGACCCATTTTGTCACCGTCCACAGAAACCCACGCCTGAAGAAACCCATTTAGACTCTCTTCACCCACCCTTGCTGTGAAGAACCCACCCTTGCTGTGAAGAAATCGCAAGCCCCATCTGCTACCAAAGCCTTTCGACGCTCGACAAAAGCGGCGTCCTACAATTTTTCTCAAGGACACTTAAGTTGCTGATGATTTCTGGTGATTTAAGGTATGCGACTTTTTCTTTCTTTCTCTTTCTTCGTTCTTTCTTTGTCTCTCTCTCTTTTTTAATTTCTCTGTATTTCATCCTTAGTTCATTTATCACTGATTTTTCCTCAGATTCAACCACCGTCCTTCATATTGATTCAGACGTCATCCTCCAAGCTGATTCAGCCCCGTCGTCCAACCACTAGGTAACTCCTTTTACATCTTTTTTTCTCTGTCTTTTGGTTTTGGGATTCCTTCCTATCCTGTTTGCGTGATATTTTCTATTGAGGTTGGATCCAATATATTTATGGGGAAATATGTGTTTATAAATGTGTGTGCTATGAAATTTGTGTGTTCTGCTTTCTTTTGTGGTTGAGATGGTATTAGTGATAGGGATTGCAATAAACCATAAGGTTCCTTAGTATCACTTTTGATTTTCTGACATATGTCACAATGCTTGACAAAGTGTTCCACTGATTTTCTCATCTGTTTCCAATTAAAGTTAATAGTTATTCTCATTAATGTCCTGTGAACACCAGCATGTCCACCTATTGGACTAGAATAAAATTCTTTAAGGATGACTTCTTTGAGTGGATAAGTACTACTCAGATTTATCTTCCCTTTGTAATATAATATGTTATTCCTTATTGAGTAGGATAGAAAAGTATTAGGGGAAGCAAGGACTTGTTGGATCAATTTGCTGGTGTGATCATCAGTAGCATGTTCTGCTATAATTTGATTAAAGATATCAAAAGCACGCATTGACATGGCCATGAAAATAGCTTCTTCCTTCTCATTGACATGTACTCTAGATAGGGCATCAGCAGTAGCATTGTCTTTTCCAGGTTTATATATGATTTCATATGTATACCCTAGCAACTTAGCTAGATTGTGTTGTTGTTCTGGTGTTTAAATGGTTTGACAAAGTAAATGCCTTAACTCTTCTGGTCATTGAATATGTAGCACTTGGCACCCAAAATATATTGTCTCCATTTCTTGACAACAGAAGTAATGGAAAAAAGTTTCTTGATATAAGTGGAGGTCTACTTCATTCTTGCACATAACTTTTTACTGTAAAACGCAAGTGGATGTCCATTTTGTAGTTAGACAACACAATTCCCATACCTGAGCCATCAGTCGTAATAACAAATGATACATTGAAATTAGGTAATGCTAATACAGGAGTATTTACCATGGCTTGTTTGAGGTATGTGAATGCAGTGTAAGCTTCAGTAGTCTAATTAAAGGAGTCTTTTCTTAACTGGTCTGTCAAAGGTGCAGTTGTAACAGCAAACCCTCTGATATATTTTTTGTAATATCCAATCAATCCCAAAAATCTTTTCAATTATTTTATGTGGAGGGGGGAGATGGGTTACTTTATATTCATCTGTTAAAGAAGGGAAGATGGGTTAGTTTATATGGAGTGGGATATAAGAAAGGTGTTTAATCCCCAGCAGTGCATTTAAGCTGTCTACCTTTTAAGCACCTAAATATACCCCCTGTACTTGTAAGCATGCATAGCTCCTAGCCTCCTACTTTAACCATATTAAATCCACTATATCTCTCTTTAATTTTCCTTTGCCTTTTAGGCCTGTTTCATTACTCACTTGTTAATTATTTTCTGTTAGGTTCACCAATATTACAATCAAGGAAGATATTATAGGCAAGGAGGGAAACCCATCTTCCCTTCTACAGTTCAAGTTTCAAATTCAACTGAGGAAACCCATCTTCCCTTCTACAGTTCAAGCTTGTAGGTTGTGAAGGTAATTAATTAATACATATGCGCTTACATAATTCTGAGCAACGTTTTACATACTTGAAAAAAAAGTTAATTAGCACTTACTAGGGGAATAGAGAAGCTGTATGAACTGTAATGGGTGATGTTGAATCTTTTAGCTGGTCAAAAAAATCTTTTTGATAGATGATTTCAGCTTCCAAATGCAGTTGTCATAAAAATTTAAATCTCCTGCTGTAATAGTAAAATTTTTTTACCCCCTCCCTCTCTTCCCAGGGGGTGTCTATATTTGATTTTTTTTCTCTTCTTTTAAAGATTTGGTTCTACCATTGGTAATTGTTCATTGATCACCAGAATATGATATAGTTTTTTTGTTTTGGTCTGTAAGATTACGAAATAGTTCATTTTCTTGTCTATACAACTCAGTTTCATAATCTTTATTGTATACAAAACAGTACTATGATAGAAGCTTTTCTATTAGCTTCCTTTTGCATGTGCTCATTTATTCAATTAACATTGTTGCATCAGTTTATGAATGGTTGCACTAATGTATGATGTCTATAATTATTAATAACTCATCTTGTATCACTGGTCCATATAAAATATGAAGCCCTTTCCATGTTTCTGACGTTTCAACTGATTTTTTTGCAGTTTTCATGTGTTTCTAAACTGTGTCTGAAGTATAGTCTCTTTAAGGTCCTCTAGGTTATAGATTATTATATTTGAACCTTGATCTAGGGTAGAAAAAAATACAGTTATTAATTCCTTGCAAAAAGTAAAATTTTGGAGCTTCCTGTAACTTTCCGTGGGAGATTCATTGATATGACTAGCTTATGAAATAACTTGTTGATTAAATAATCACTTCCAGTTGTGTGACATTAAAACTTCGAATGTGTCTTTGCGCTAGTATTGCTTTGCTTTAAGTGTGTTAAATACATTATACTTGATTTGGTCCAACTCAAATGGCAGAGTATTTACTCCTACTGTCCCTGTGCAAGGGCTGCTGCAGCAGTTCCTGTGCAAGTCCACCTGCAGCAGTTCCTGTGCAAGGGTTGAAAAGTCATCCTATATTTTTACTATCTAAAATATAAATGGATGTAAAAGAAATTAACATGTCTATGACCTTATACTTGGGTGGCAGCACTTGATGATCAAAATACTCTTTAAACATTAATTACTATCCATTTTTTTTCCATTTAAATCATATAATTGAATAGAAGCTGTTAGTGGTATGTACCGGGATTCAAGGAATGTCAGCTCAAGGACATGATATGTGCCATCTCACCAAGCCATCACTCAAGCAATACTAATTCATCTCCACAAAGTCTAAGATTCATTGCAATAAATTCAGTATGTGATCCACATTTGACCATATGCTATCAGTGTGCTGAAACCATTCTTTGTTTCTCTTGTATTTTATCTCATTCATGCATGTTCAGCTACAGAAAATCTTTGCAAAACATTAATGAAATGCAGTGGAATTGTCAATAATCTCTACTACTGACATGATATCAGAGTCAATTTATATATCTAACCTAATTTATCATTTCTTTCGGTGGAATTAGCTCGAGAATGTGCGACGGCAATATATGCAAATCAGGATTCTCAGGCTAAGGCATCATCTTCAGCTGCAGCCGTGGGTGCTTCCCTTGGGGCTGGTCTTGGCTGTTGTCATGAGTGCGACATCTGCTTTAAGGAAGCTCTGATTACTCACAATTTTTTTGATCATAATTAATGCTAGTATATTTTCCAGATGTGGTCAGGTTTTCTGTAACATTGTTTCTTCATTAGTGTAAATAGTTATTTTCGCTAGTAGATTAAATTATCTTAGGACACTCTTAGCATATGTTCAGCCGTTTTTTCATTCTATTAAATGTAAATTTATTGAAACCAAGACATTTAATAGAATGAAAAAACCAAGACATTTATTCAAGACATTGTAATGCCACAGGGAATGTGAAAATGAAATGAAAATTATACGATTATTATGCTAGGCCCATTGCTAGTGTGATATTATAATATCTCTGTGTCTTTCTCTCTCTCTCCCCCTTTGTCATAGTAGTGGTTTTTGACCTCTAGAATTACTTGTAATGAAATTCTACAAAAAAAAAGAAGAAATTCATAGCTTATTTCATTGACAAACTCAATGAGAAACACGAAAACCATCAAAATTGCATGGTCAACGTAGACAAAACTGGGACAGAAATTAGTTACTAAATTATTTGTGTTAATTTAGTTTTTTAAAGTTATTGAATTATTTTTTTTTTAGGAATATATTTTACATATTGATATATTATTTGACTTATAGGATGTGAGGATGACAAAACAACCAAATTGGGCAGTTGAGGCAAACCCTTTTGAAGGAAGAAATTTGGGCTGTTTATTTCCATTTTATCAATTTATCAAAGTTATATTTGATCAATGAATATTGTATCTTAAAGTTGTCTCAATTATCTTATTTTTAAGAAGAAAAGTATGACGTCTTTTAGATATTGAACAAACTTGAATATTGTATTTGATGGGTTGATTGTTCATATTTTATCAAATTGTGAAAGTTGTATTGTATTTTTTATTTTTATTTTTAAGAATTTATTTAACAAACAAACATGACATGACCAGGGAAAGAATATTATCATGTTTAATCGATGATATATATAAAATACTAACATTTTAAAAATAAAATAATATTAATTATTTTCAAGTATTTGGTGTGTGCTAAAAAAATTGTATTTAGTAAATATGAGAAATAAAATTAATTTTAGATATTAAATTTTAAACTGAACATTGAAAACTGAAAACAATTACAAGAAGGTGTAATCCAAACAATTTTCTATTTTCAAAACAGTTTTCGAACACTGATTATTCAAACAACATTTCATTAAAAACTGTTTTAGAAACAGTTTTCGAGTTACAGTTATCCAAACATGTTTTTTTTTAAAAAACTATTTTAAAAACTCTTTTCAAACACTAAAAACTGTTAACAAACATATTTATAATTTTTCTTAATTTTTTTTTATAATAATTTAAATCAAAATAAAGATATATTATTTTCAAACTAAACTTACGGTCACAATTCTTTATAACTTCTTAACATAAACCAAGACTAATTTTCAGCCACATCTATAGATTCCGTCACCCATGTGGATGACAGCTTGTGACACCATATGATGTTGGACAGGACGTATGCATTGTACCTTTTTTTTTTATTCTATTTTACTGAATATTAATAATAAAACATGTGCATACACTGTACCTACCAAGCAGTAGTTTGGTGGTTAGGTATAGATGCCATACTCTTCTTTATTATTTTTCAAACTTCTATATACATGTATAATAATTAAGTATGGCAGCGGGTTTGATTTTTATAACTGATTTATTTAAATCCGTATAAATGGGTTTGAAAAATAGTTAACGGATTTCGATGAATTTAGGGTTTAGTTTTTAATACTCGATATTTCGGGTAAGATGAGCTCAATTTTTTTTTAAGTAAAAATTATAAAGTAAAGTATTTAGTATATTACTTTTACATATAGATTTAGACTCTTTAAATTTTGGGATGTCAATAAGGTCATTTTATAATCAAAATTTGTATGTACTGCATATTTTACTTTATAATTTTTAACAGCAAAGGAATTAATCTCAGGTAAGATTCAGGTTTGATCTTATGGACATCCACTTAACCCGATTATATAGATACATATTTATTTTTTATTTTTATATTATATAATTTTTATGCAATTTTAATAAATAAGTTTTAAGATTTAAAAATTAAACGGTTTTGAATAGATTTCAAGTACGGAATTTACTAAACAGGTTCAATGGTGAGTATGGCAAAATTCACTTATATCTTAATTCTTTATCATCTTTTAACAATAGAGGTAGAGGAAATAAGGGTCGAGTTACACACCCGACCTAACCCGCATGTTTAACTTTGAACCAAAAAGTATGGTTGAAACCATGTAACTCTTGGGTTCAAATGCCTATAACTAGTCTGCCTTTTCAGGCAGTATATATATGTATTTACAGGGAGAAAATGGCAGCTAGACAATTGTTTATTTGAGAGAGAAAGAGACCTTAGAGACAGAAACATCATCTTTACCTTTAAAGAGACATAAGGGTTTTTGGGTTGTGAAAAAAACGTGATTTCCTTTATTGTGATTTCATGTCCAACCTCCGGCGAGATTGAAGTGTAAAGAACCTGAGAGGAGTCCAAATACTAGAAGATCTTGGGTCGAATAAGTAAGTACCCATTATTCCGCTGCACATCAGTTTTACATTGGTATCAGAGCAAGTGTTTACGTTCTTTGGATATATATAGTCTCTGTGAATATAAATGCATGTATCAAATTGATAAAAAAAAATGCATTAAAATCCATATAACCCGAAATTGCGAAGATTTAATGGTTAAAAATGGAAAATAGTTTATTTCTTTACTATATGTTGTAATTTTCTAGAATAATGTAGTCTATAGTATGTAGATGAAATCTAGAAAATCTCGTGCTCTAACTCTCACGGAGGAGAAAGAAAATTGAAACCCTAACCATAAGACCCGAAACTTTGTAAAATTTTCATAAATTTTACATTTATTTCCATGACACATGATTTATATAAAATACTAACATTTTAAAAATAAAATAATATTAATTATTTTCAAGTATTTAGTGTGTGCTAAAAAAATTGTATTTAGTAAATATGAGAAATAAAATTAATTTTAGATATTAAAATTTAAACTGAACATTGGAAATTGAAAACAATTACAAGAAGGTGTAATCCAAATAGTTTTCTATTTTCAAAACAGTTTTCGAACACTGATTATCCAAACAACATTTCACTAAAAACTGTTTTGGAAACAGTTTTCAAGTTACAGTTATCGAAAAATGTTTTCTTCAGAAAACTGTTTTCAAAAACTCTTTTCGAACACTGAAAACTGAAAACTGTTACCAAACATGTCCACAATTTTTCGTAATTTATTTTTTTTATAATAATTTAAATCAAAATAAAGATATATTATTTAGTAAACATGAAAGATTTATATGGTTAGAAAGATAATTTTATAAGCTTTCTAACAGTATATTGCACGCATTTTTGGTTGACTGTAAAGGGAGAAAATAGCCCAAAAAATTTGATATTTTCGAGCCAATTTTTAGGTTTGGAGGTTGAAGATGACCTCTAGACAGACAAATCCCACACGCCTAGAGAGTGGTTGCATTCTCTCACCTTTTGGATGGCCAAAAAGGAAATCTGAACCCATCGCCTTGAGACGATGCGAACACCACCCGTCCGGTCACCGTCTGACTTTCGAAAGGCGAGGCGTGTAGTTTACGTGTCAGATCTGCAAGTATAATGTTTTTGGGCTATTATAAATAATAGCCACTAATCCAAACCATCGTCGGCGCGTGGCGGTGGCTGTAGGCTGATCTGGCGGCGCGAGATTTTTAATTTGACCATAATTTTTTTATTTTAATTTTTCTATAATAATTTCAGAAATTATTATTTTTGGATTATTTAATATTAAATTTTTGAATAAAAAATTTAATTAATTTTTTAAAGAAAATTGAAATTTTTTCTAAAATTAAGATTTGCGCATTATTTGAGTGCGGAAAACTTATTTTTAGCATTTTTTTTAATAAGGTTAGTATCTGGTGGAAGATCATGAAATCTCCTGGATTTCTGTTTTTCTCTACAGTTAAAATCAAATTCATTCAAAATTGCGTGCGCATATATATGTTGTCATGTGAATAAATTTGATAATTGATTGAGTATCAGTTTAACATACTTAAAGATGTTAATTAATCTAGGATGTAGAGAGCATATCACTTATATTAGAGTTGTTTTAATTATAAAAAAGGTACAAAACTTAAATGAATATGCACATAGATGTAGTGGGAAAGAAGTTAGATAAAGTTATAATTGAAGATTTCACTGTTTCTAAATGTCTTATAGCTCGAGTCCTATTCAAGTCCTTTTGGATGATGAATAGGAAACTATGAAGACTACATTGAGGCACGATCGAAGATTTGTAAGGTCTCCAGTAAGTTGGAATTGACAGAAGAGCATTGTCTTCTTTTAGGAATGAGGCATACTGTTGTATTACCACAGTTATTCCATATCTCTATAGTGCAAGACATTTTAGTTTTTTATAGGATAGATAGATCATTGGATGATTAAGATAAGAAAACGAGTAATAGATGAGAAAATAAGCTTATTTGGTAATACAAATTATTTGGAAGATTACAAAAGTGTTCAACTTTTGACCACGTAATTACCTGGTACAATCTGTTTTAATGAGAAAAAGAAAGAAAAAATGTAAACTGTATTAAAAGCTTGTGATATGTAAATAATTGTATAAAAAAATAATAATTGTATAAATGAATTTAAGTTAATAAAGTGAAACTTGAGTCTTTCTTCTGTACATATTTTGTTTGCATGATGAATGAAATAAAGTTCTTTCATTTTAGAATGATTTATTATGTTCATGATCATGCATTATGAATATTATATAATGTATTTAATATATATGAACTGAGTGTGAGTTCTAGGTTGGTAGAGCAGAGATGAATTCTCACCTAAGATTTGATTTTTACTCTAGTTGGACTAAATTTATGATGATTAAACTTTTGTACATGGGAGATGATTGGAAGCATAGCGAACTTTTGATTCCATGTTTTAAGTAAAATTATCATCGAATTAGTTCGTATTAGCTGCAAAATGAATGTGTGTGAATAAGGTTATGAGTGTGCTAGTATTTTGATTAGTGATATGTCTCAATGCAGTTATTTAGACCATGGCTTCGAATCCAAAGACTGTAAAGGCTAAGTTGAATGAGGATGAAATACTGAATGGTGAAAACTTTGAACTTTGGCACCAAAAGGTTCAGTGCATCCTTGAAGCACTAACTGTTAATGAAGTTGTCAACTACACCATGAGTGAACTTGAGTGAGAAATTTTTGTTCAAAGTGATAGAGATCATGAAGCTTATGCATCATGAAAAAGGAATGATGGCATTGCTCAAATGGTGATGCTGAGTGATATGCAAGATGATCTCGCATATGAGCATGTGACGTATGACAACACTCGAAAAATCTTGGTTGCCCTAAAAAATAAATATGGGGGTTTCTCTATTGAATTGAGGTGTCTCATTGGAAAATTTTCACTTATGAGAAGTGCCTAGATCATTCAATGAGGCAACACCTTATTGAGATTTCAAACATGATAAAGGCAATTAAAGCTAAAGGTTATCCTTTAACTGATGAACAAGAGGTTCATATAGTAATTTAGTCTCTGCCTAAGGAATGGGAACACACGAAAGCTGATACGAAGCGTACTGAGAAACTTAAAAGTTTTGATGACATTGCACATCACCTGGAACTTGAAGATGAGCAGTTCGAAGTTGCTAGATATTCAAGTCAAGCTTGTGTTGCTGAATCCAGCTTGCATAAGGCTCTAGGGCTAAAGCATGAGAAAAGTAAAGAGAATGTCTGGAACCCAAGAAGAGTGCAAGAGGGGTAAGTGTGGTGGTAAGAATGACAAGACCAAAATAAGTTGCTACACTACTTCGTTCATGATTGCATTGAGCCGAAGAAGGTATTACCCTACCTTATTTCTTTGGTTAATGCTTATATTTACAGCTATGTGTTGCTTACTAAATCTCATCCTTTATGGATTGTAGACTTAGGAGGGGCATGCTGTGTAGCTGGAGAACAGTGAGCATTGTGGGGTACCATAAAATTTGACTTAGTGCACATTGGATATATGTAAGGAGCTACTTAAGAGTTGAAGATAAAGTTTTTTGACACTTATCAGCTAAAGTTGACTGGTGGTCAAACTTGAGTCCTACTAATGTCCTATATTTACTTTAATTTGACGGAGTTGGTTTTTGTCTTTAGTCCTTCTAGGTTTAATGATATTTACTTTGGTTTTGGGTTGATGTACTATTAGAAACAGATTTCTTTATTGTGTTGATGTATTAAATGGTTCCAAAACACTTTGATCTGGTTTGTGTTTTGTAATATAATTAGAATTGTGATTGTTTTTATATAATTTCATCTCTTTTCAGTGTAAATTGTTGATGCAAAACTATTTGGCAAGCTAGACTAAATCACATTAGGTGTGAAATATTTAAATATTTTTAGTAGTGATAGCATGTTATGCTCACTCACTAGTTTTATCATTGCCTACGTATGAACTTTGTCTAGCTAATAAAATAACTAAGAACTAGTTGATACATAACTTAGAACTAAGATCTCATTGTTAGTAATTTATTCAGATTTTTTTGGTCTAGAAGAATTGATTTAGGACATTTTTGAAAGGGTTTTAGAAAAGAGTTGTCCGTTCCTTTAAAAATTTCGTAACAAAACGTTGTTGTAGAGAGATATAGGATATGACACTACTATAAATGGTTATGTTATTGGTGCATTCTATCTTTATTGAGATTCATTGTTAATTACTGCATGTAAGCTTAACCATGTACCTTTTCTATTAGTTACTTCTATTTAATTGACTATTAATAGGTATGATACATGCTCTAAGTCGATTGATGACCTTGGAGGTCAATTGCTTGTGTTCATGGACATTCTCATAAGTTTGGAAAGTTAGGGTAAAAATAGGTGTATCTTTAGTAGATACTGAGAAAACTCCAAAAGGATGTGTTTAAGCAACTGGAAGTTTGACTAAAGTTGATAGAAGCAATGTGCTAAAATTGATTTTTCCTCATATAGGGTTAGATCGATAAGTTTCTTTTCGCTTTATAAGATGAAAGATCATAATTATGTTAGTGCATCTAATTAATAAGATAATGTTAACAAGGTTATTCCTAAACCTTATCAACCTAGTGGGAGAGATACATTGATTGGTGATTCTATTTGAGGTATGTTTGAGGTTTACCTCTAGAATCATAGTTGTGTGGTAGGAATTGGAAAAAAATAGTTATTTTTCTTTGGTGTCAGCTTAAGAGATAAGTTTTTTGAGATCATCCTTAGAAAAATAGATTAAAAACAATACATAAAATATTGGAGTTTAGAGAAAACTAACCATATTTGGGATTTGGTCAAACTCTTAGATATTGCAGAGTAAATGAGAATAAGTGAGTTCTCAAGATCACCCGAAAAGCGATAGGAGAATGAGTTTAATTGAGTGGTAGAAGACATGTTTAGTGGTGAAAGACTATATCCTATAAGAGGGTGTAGCTTATGAGGTTTACCTCTATTCGCCCTATTCTAGTTATCTTCACAAGTCTGGGCTTATGAAAGCACCAGATGGACATTAAGATTATATTTCTTAATGGAGAACTGGATGACTAAATCTACATGAAACTAACCATAGTTTTTGTATTAGAAGGCCAAGAGCGCAAAGTATGCTAGCTCTAATATTTTTGTATATGGCCTGAAGTGTTCATCCAAATAGTGATATTTGAGATTTCATCGAAATATGAAAACTTATGAGATTGCATGATCGATGAGAATCACTGTGTGTATATAAAAGGTCCGAAGATAAATTTGAAAATTTATTATTCTATGTTGATTATTTATTGGCTAGAAAGATAATGAGGTTGTCACCATTTAAGAATAGTTGTTCTTTTAATTTTAAAATGAAGAATTTGGGAGAAGCTAATTGTGTATTTGATTTGAAAATCTATAGAGATCATTCACGGAATCTCTTAGCTTTATCACAAGAGCCTTACACTAAGAAGATTCTTAAAAAATTTAGTCTACATAATAGCAATTCCATAGACACCTTATATCTAAAGACGAATGCCTTATATCTGAACCTCCATAAAATAAGAAAGAAATTAGAAGAGTTTCTTACTTCAATACTAGTGAAAGCCTATTGTATGCTAGAGGCAAACTATGTTTGATATTTGCTAAGCCTTGGAGCTAATGAATAGTCATAAATGGGAAGAAGCATTAGATAATAGCAATAGGGATCCACATATACCTAAGAGCACTATAAATGACTAGCCATGGAGGCTGAGATCATAGCATGATCTACTACAGTGAAAAATGTAGTATAGCTTAAGAGGTTCTTCAAAAACTTGGGAGTTGTCACTAATGTCTTAGAATTAGTAACAGTTAACTTTGATAGTCAAGTTGATATTGCTTACATGTGGGATCCTTAGTATCTTCGTAGGACCAAATATATTAATTATAAGAATAACTTACATTGGAGACAGTGTGGATTAAAAGAAAATGGTCCAATAATACATGTTTGTGCATTAGACAACTGAGTTAAATTTATCCCTAGAGGTTTGTTTTTGCCTTACATTAAAATCTCTAGGTATGCTTATTGGTTAAATAAAAAATCTATGTACTGGTATATTAGTGAATTTAGTGTTCTTTCCAAGTATTTTAGACATGTTGGATGTCTTATACATGTTGACACTAGCACAAACACACACACACACACACACATATAAAAGTATGTCATTAGGAAAATGCTGGCTCTCTCACATGAGCGATCACCTCAGGCATTGAGATAGTGAGATGAGATTAGATTTGGTATACTATTTTGACGCTAATGAAAGTGAGACAAGTATATAGTGAATGTGATGAATTCATAAACAATGTATCTGATTAAAAGTCACCTTAACTAGAGTTAAGATGAGGTCTTAAGCCAAAGCTTAAAAACTTAGACCGATCATGATCATCCCAAGATCATAGAAACCTAGATAGAAGCCGAATGCGAGTACTAATTAAGGTGCTCAAAGGAGTGAGCTAATAAAGAACTCGTGCTAGGCGCATAAGAGTATGAAGATGTAGATTGCGACTAGGCTAAGATCTATATAGTGGTACACAATTTAAAAAAGGCATACCCTCTTATCAAGAAAGAGAAAACCACTATAACATGTATTTCATACTATATGTGCTTAGTACGACCTTAAAGGGAAGTGAGTAAGTGAATCCCTATGTCCTCACTATATGAGACCCATAGGCTTATGTAAATTAAAGTCCTTAGCTAGCGCCTTATGTGACTTTCGACTATGTTTTCAAAGGGACATGCTGATGTTTGCTACTTTAGCATGTTTTCAACGGCAATGAAATAATTAGCCTTATGGGACATATCTAGGAAAACAATTAGCTTGAAACAGAGAGACATTAGTGCGGAAGGAAGAATGTTTTTTGTTTACATCCACCACATGTATTCACGGGTCGACCAATTATTTCGTTTTGTTGAAGTTTGGACATAATTGTGGATACATGGTGATGAAAGTAAAGTCTAGCATAGCCTTTGAGGGATTAGATATGCTATGACTGATGTAATAAAATAAGTCCGGGGCACAACAAGAAACTTTTCTAATTTATTTTATTTATTTAGGGTTGAAGCTGCTGTGTATCCTTAACAGATGCATAGTATTGAGCTCCCAAGTACAGGTGTACTCACAGATCGCACAACCCATTTGCAAGTATGAAGTTATCCAAAGGAAATTTGATGTTGAGGTTTTCTCTATCTTTGTCTGTTGGGTGATGTTGAGCCTATCACGTGTGAGTGGGAGATGTAGGAAATAAGGGTCGAGTTGGGCACCTATGATGGGCGACCTGACCCGCTCGTTTAACTCTGAACCAAGAGGCATGATTGAAACCATGCAACTCTTGGGTTCAAATGCCTATAACTACCCTGCCTTTTCAGGCAATATATATATATATATATATATATATATATATATATATGTATTTTCAAGGAGAAAATAGCAGCTGGACAATTGTTTATTGGAGAGAGAAAGAGATCTTAGAGAGAGAAACATCATCTTTAACCTTTAGAGAGACATAAGGGTTCTTGGGTTGTGACAAGAACGTGATTTCCTTCATTGTTATTTCATGTTTGATCTCCAGTGAGATTGAAACGTAAAGAACCCGAGAGGAGTCCAAATACTAGAAGACTTCAAGTCGAATCGATAAGTATCTGTTATTACGTTGCGTATCAGTTTTACAAGAGGATAAAAGACTATCATTTTGAATCACCTCTCACATTCTCATTTGCTACAATAGTTTTATAAAAATAAAATAATAATATATATAAAAAATTATGATCTAACTTCAATTTATAAAATTAGTTTTCGATGATTCATTTTAAGTGTCCACGGTACAAATACCACTAGAGCTTAATAATATGTACGTGGCCATGCAGTGAAAGCTTGCGTTAATTGCTACTTAACTCGGCATTAATTGTTGCCGAATTAATCGGTACCTTTCGGCCATACACTTTGCTTAAGCTACACATCTGAGTTCACATGCGTGTGGGTAAACTAGCTAGTTGTACTACCTTAGTCTACTAGGTCCTTCTTCAAGGTCAACGAAAACGATTGTTAATATTCTAAGGGAGAGGATAAGAACATCATCAATATAATAACGTGTAACAATAACTTATTTGTCCACCCAAAGTAGTTTTGCATGCACATTCTCACATGGTTTATAATTTCGATTTTCGATGCTAGCTAATAATAAGCATTTTTTTTTGTTGAAAATTTCAATTTTGATTTGAATTGATCTATAGATCAAAATTGTCATCATCTAGAGTAATTTTGTTGATTTTGAGAAAATTTCAAAATTTTCATTGAAAATTTACAAAAACTTTCAAATATGCCAAAATCATGAAATTTCGCAATTTAGATGACAATTTCTACGAATTGTACTCATTACTTTGTTGCAATCACATTTCAAGTTCATCTTTTAAAACAAAATGACATGCCTTTGATTGTCGTTTACTTTAACCACGAAACATTTACGTTATTATGATGAGTAAACACTTTTTTTTCGATGCAAGGTATACTTATAGTTAAAATATAATATAATGCAAATTGAAAAAGACTACGTGCTTTTGACCCTTAGCATATTCGTTCAAAAGTATATAATCTATCTAACTTGGACATGTAGTTATCAATTTTTGGAGGATTGCTTTCTCATCAATGTAAAACGGAATCACAATCCATCTTAAAAACTTATTTCACATGCTTAATTCCCTATAAATATGGGAGCATCTTGGCATGCAAACACCATCCAAACCGATTTTCTACTGTGAGTTCTGTTTTAGAGAAGAGAAGCTCCTACAATGAGGAATAACAGCTCCATCCCTCCTCCATATCATAGATCCATAATTGAAGGAAAAGAAGATGATACCCATAATTTCAGAGAGAACAGATCATCAGCTATGAACTCCAGTATATCTGATAAAAAACCAGCAACGGCCACAAATAAGCTAGACAGCAAGCCATCAATGGACATAAATGAAAGCGCAGAGGCATTCATCAAAAAATTCAGGCATCAACTTCTCCTTCAACGCCTCGAGTCTATTGAGAATTACGAGCAAATGCTAGCAAGAGGAACATAATGATATTGTACCATTCTGGATCCTTTATTATATATGGTTTTGTGTCCTACTGATTTTTTTGCTTCCTTTGTTGTAACTTGTTGTTTCCTCTCTTTAGTGAACATATTATGTTTCAGAGAGCAAAGCTTCTACAAGAATAATAAATAAACATACAATGATATGCATTTATTTGTTTTATAATTTGTTCAATAATTTCAAGGGAAAATTACTCTAACCTCTCCCATGTTTTGTTGATTATTATGTGTTTTCGAATGACTTGAAGCATGTAAGCTCAAGAAGAGACCAAACTCGGCCAAGTTCTCAACCAAGAGGAACAACCAAAGTCTATTGGTGCTAATCAAGAAATTTTCAGTCCAAGCCATTCAGGGAAAAAGGTCCAAATCCACATATGCCACATGACAAATCTTAGAAGAAGATCCAAAATTAAAAGACCTTACTTAGGATGGCTACACACTTCATCAGCATCTACGGAAGCGAGTGAACCAAGATCCCTTTTACAAAAAAAAAAGTCTCATTCCCACATTAAAGAACCCAATTTTGTTTGTTCATTGATTGTATTGGTGCAAGATTTAATTTATGCATCAATCGAGATAGAAATAGACTCGATTGGAATAATATTTCTGTAGATGGGTCTGGTATTGTCTCAATTAAGAGGAACATATGATATGTCGTTATAAATTCAAAAAAATTAATTTAATCTAGCAGTTAATGACAATAATAAATAACAAATGCGTAGTAATAACAAACTCACTATATTGATATTGAAAGCAATTCTGATACAAAGGGTTTGCAGAACTAAAACCTCAAATTACTAGGTACAGACTTGTCAAGCTCGTTGTAATGTATGTCGAGCCTTCAATAAGCCCTGGGTTGGTTCAACTTTGAGACAGACACAAAAAAGGGGATGAAGAAGGGGAATTAAAACTATGATTACAATACAACTACTCTTATTGCGATTGGAAAGTAAACGCAGTGAGATAATAATTGTTAGATGATTGTCTGTATGTCCCATTATGATTGATTTTGCTGCAATTTATAATGTTTTAGGCTTAGACAGTTATGTTGTTATTTTTCAAGAGTGTTTCATGTTTCCATTTTCTCATGTTCTCTTGATTAAATGCGCTGAACATGCCATGTGTCAAAATCTTTAACTCCATTACATAAGTCATATTTAATCGTGGCCACTTTTACCTTAGCCAGGTTAAATACATGACTCTTGGTTGGTCCTTGATTCCTAGATAGTCGGGTTGATAGTTATGCATGCTCGAGGTCGAAGTAAAGGTCTTTTGAGCTCATCAACCTTGAATCCTCAAATTATCTTGTTTGTCTCAGTATCGTCCCTCAAATGTCTCTTTTCTAAAAGTCCTTATTTTGTGAGCTTTCTCATGGTTGATCGTCTTATCTCATTTAATGCTCTTATCTTGCGTCTTTCATTTCCAGCCATATTCTTTCTTACTTGCTAGGGCCTTTACACATGGCCCAATCAGGACATGCCAACACATTAAATTGTTTTTGGTACAAACAATTGCCCCTCGCACAGGATTGATTCGAAGACGAGAACCACTTAGCGTGATTACATAGGATCTTTCACCACCTCAGGGATTCGAATCGGTTGTACTTTCGTACCAAATAAATACCTTATTCTCTTTTCTGATTCTCTTCAAACATTTTCTTTGTAATCCCTAGCTTTCCTAAATTTTCTTTAGCACTTTTAATCTTCTGTTTCATCTCTTCTCCTTCAAATTATTTCAACCTTTCAATGGCTACTAAAGGAAAGAATATTCACATTGGTGATGCTTCCCTTGAGCAAACACATCGTCATATCATTGTACTTTCTCGTAGTAAGGGTAAAAGGGTTGTATATGTTGAAGCTTCTGAACACAAGACCAATTTTGGGTTTCTTGCTCACGCAAAAAAGCTATTTCAATATTCTTGAGTCCAGGGACTGCTATATGAGAATCTCGTTAACCTTATCTCTAGAACATGGCCCCGTTGATTGCTATATTTTCAAAAAAGGGCCCTAGTCCTTGTCATAGAATTCCTGGTACGCCGAAACTCCAAATGCATCCTAGTACTATGTTAATGATAGATGGCCCACCTAGGTAGAAAGAGTCATTGCTCATTGTGCTTAGGAGCTATAAGATGTGTGTATACTCGAGGTAGTTCAATCCTCGATACACAGTATGTCTTTAAACTATCCTCTACTGGGCGCTCTATTACTCTTTTGGTCACTAGTATCAAACAATTTCCATCTTCCAACTAGGCAATTTACTATCACGATCGAGGATATGTTTGCACTCATGAATATTTCACCAACAGGTTCTTCTGTTCATCCTCACATGTCAATGAGTGAGGGAGAGTTTGTTTTCTTAGCGAAAAATCGATTGAGTTTTAATGTTTTCTTCTCTGACCACATGGACTGAGGAGATGATCGGTTTCTACAACAAAATTAACTATTTTTTTTACTTGTATCTTATTTGCAAATACTTGGTGTGCGTGTCCAGCAAAGGGGTCACAAAGTAGTTTTTGGCAATTGCAAACTCATTGGCACATGATAAGATAGTTGGCCTGACACAGTTTATAGTTGTCAACTTGTGCAAGTGCATATATGATATATACAGGAGGGGGTTTCCTTCTTCTTTGGATGACTCCTTATGGCTTTTTTAGGTTTGAGCTTACTCATATTTTTTAGTATTTTCTCTAGTTACTCAAGCTAGCGGAGATTCCACTCAATTCTCTTGCTACACAGAGTTCTTTTGTAGGGGAACTTATGATTCTCAACATCCCCAACCTTCATTCTAGGATTGCCTTGATGGCTTGCTCAAATTTTCTTTTATAGATATCAAATTTATTCATTTTAGAAGCAATTGTATGGTTCGAGGCTATTCAAGACTCTAGAACCCTCGAATAAGGATAATGGTAATTGGGCTCGTACTGCTTTGGCTAGCTTCTATCTCTCTAGAGAGCTAGTTACTTTCTTCTTTGCCCCCCTAAAAGAGAGGTTTACTCCCTTGCTCAGGTAGCTAAGCAATTTGATATGGTCCAAACTATTTTTGTGCCACCCTATTATGTTAGGGGTTCTTCTTGGAGTCGGAGGGTTGGTTATACTGACCTGGGAGACATTGCCCGTTCCAACAGCACGGCTGAACACTCATTCAAGTGCCCTATCTTTATCCAGAATGCAGCTCATATCACTTTCTATTCCCAATGGTGGGAAGCTTATATCTCCCTGGTAATGTCTAGATCGACTTAACTGAAGATGGTTGACCTCTTCAACTGTTTTTACCAATCAACTATGGGAGATGGAATGGGCAAGAGGAGAAAAGCAAAGTCTACAAAGGAATATATTGCGACTATTGCTTCAATTAGTATGTTGTTTAATACCTTATTTTACTTTGATATTTTTAGATATTGGTAGAACTTATGATGATACATCTTTTGTTTTACCTTTTTTCAAGCCAAAGAGCCAAACACATATCTGGTTTGTCTCTAAGGTCAAACACTATCTCTAGCTCTCATAAGTCCGAACCTGAAGAGGAAGTTTGACCTTTAAAGCGTCAACGATCACCTATAACCCAGGAAGATGCAGACTTGTCCAAGAAGGGAAATGAAGGAGAAGATAGAGAGAGATAGAAGATAAGGGAAGATGAAAAGAGGAGGTCTGTAGAGAAAATAGAGAAAAGGATGAGAGAATATGAGAGGATGTAGAGAACAACAAGAAAGAAAGAAATAAGAGAATGAGAAAAAGAAATGGAAAGTGAAAGAGGAAAGAAATTTAAAAGAGGAAGTGGAAAAAAGAATAAGACAAGAAGAAGAAGAAAGAGAGCTTGTGGCAGAGCTCTCCAGCTATGGAGATGTAACCTTGGTTGTGGTCGAAGCTGATGGTGGTAATGAGTTGGTGGGGGTAGCCTCAAGGGATGAAGCTACAGAGATGGAGGTTATAGAGATGGCCCACGAGAGTTAAACTTCTCCTAACCTCATGGTTTAGGCTATGTAATACCTGTGTACTTAAAGTAATGGTAAAGAAGTATTTTGATAAATATGACATGAAATTAAAATAATATACATGAAATATTTATATAAAAAAAAAGATACCTGGATGCAAGCGTCCAGGTGTGGCTTTGTTTTGAAAAGCAAGAAACTTGGAGTCTTGCATGGTTTTGTCTTAAAAATTAAAACACTTAGAGGCTTGTAGTTATTGTTTTGGAAATTAAGACACTTGGAGTCCAGGTGTGGATTTTTGAAGGTTGCTGGTAAAAAAAATGAAACTTAAAGAACAAAGGTTCTTTAAGTACGACTAGTATAAAAGTCTGGTTTTAGTTAAGTTTTGTAAAACAATTAGTTTATACTTTCTCAAATTTCTCTATTTCTTTAAACACTTGGGGACTGAAAGAAAGGTCGAAAGAGTAAAATTTTGAAGAGGTTTACGAGAGAATTTTAAAGAAAGTCACGGAAAGCTCTAAGAAAAACCAAATGTAATCATGTGAATTTTATTTTTTGAAATTTAGCATACATGAAATTTCTCAGAATTCAATGTGGGAATTTTCAAAGGGAGTGAATTATGGAAGAATTCATGAATTAATTGGAAATTTTAATACAAATATTATGTCTGGTGTTGACGATCAGCAACCAGGGAAAAGTGCTGAAAGGAGCAAGAAATGTAAGGAGGTGATCCACGGGTAGCTCTAAGTGCTATATGGTAGTTAGATTTGCTTTAAGTAATCAAGATAAATATGAAATATATAGTGATAATATTTGAATAAATTATTAACCTATGATTTGATGATAGATGGTTGATGGGTATGGTAGGAATAATTAATATGTAAAAAATTATTATATAAGAAATAATATTATTGGAATAATGAGTCGATTTAATAATGAAGGTGATAAATGAAATTCTTGATGAGTTATGGTTGATGATTTGATATGATATATGAGGAGAAGAATTTAGTGAAATTGATCAAATAATAATTTGAGAAGAAGCAAGATAACTAATTTGAATGTCTGAATATATGCTTATTTTTATATTATTGTTCATACGCATATTTCATATCATTATTCATATGCATATACATGAAATAAAAGAACCGGGAGGAGGCCGGTCTAAATGAAAATCGTGACAGTCGGTGTATGCTGGTGAGAAATGAAAACCGTAACAGCGGGTATATGCTGGTGAGAAATGAAAACCGTGACAGTCGGTATATGCTGGTGATAAATGAAAAACTGTGACAATCGGTATATGCTAGTGAGAAATGAAAACTATGACAGTCGGTATATGCTGGTGATAAAAGAACCGGGAAGGCAACCAGTCTATGATAAAAATATGTCGACATGTGGGAAGACATTTGATTATGCTCAAACTAACACGAGATTGTTGTGTATAGCTGAGGTGTCGATTCCACGAGGAAAAGTGAACTACAAGAGAAAGTGTAAACCTTAACATCAAACGATGAAATTCAAATAAGTGAATCTTTGTTTTACGAATGAAATTGTATGAGAGAGTTGTGAAAATATGACGAAAGATTCAATAAAGAAATAACAAGGTTCCAGGAATCCTTCCTAAGTTCATTGCCTTCTTCTAATCTTAACTCAATTGTTTTTATCTCAATTGTTAGTTTCACATCCCAAACAAGCAATTAGTAAATATTCAATCAAAGCACAAACACTCTAATGTAATTGCTACAAATTACTCTTTAATTCTGATTCAAGAACACATGACCTATCTTATAGATTATCAAGAAAAGGAAATATATTTCAATAACAATACCACAGTAATGGTCAAACCTATAAGATGAATCTACCGAAATCAATCACATCTAACAACTTGACATAAGAAGAGCTTGACTAGACTTATATGGAGGAGAAAGATGCAATCACTGGATTAAGAGTAAATCCTCTCATTCTTACTTAATCAAAGAGTAAATCATAAACAATGTTTAACAATGAATCCATACAACTGAATCAAGAATGGAAATAAGAACAAATACACCTAGGAATTCATCCTTTTGCCTTGGTTGGAGATTAGTTGGACATTAGGCTCATGAATGATTCACTTTAATGGAGAAGAATATGGTGGCTCTCCTAATTCCAGCCTTTTTTTTTCAGCAAAACCTAAGTATTCTATTAATACCCCAAAAGGTTCAAGGGTATTTTCGAGTCAAGAAAAGTCATTAAAGCCCTAATAAAGTTGTGAAACAGAAACAGGAGAATCGCGCTCGCGCCGCAGCTCAGCCTTTCCTCGCCGCGGCCCCGCCTGGATCCTGGCTTTTTAGAGGTTCTGGAGGCCGCGACGCACACTGGTCTGGGCCACAGCGCACTACTTGATTCCAGCCTCTAACTCAAAAGCTAATGGTTCTAGTGGCCGTAGCTCAAACCTTGGCTCACCGCAGCATGGAACCCTAGAAATAGGTTTCTTCATTTTGTCATTCCGAAACCTTTCCTTCACTCCGATATGCATAGAATCTTCGTGCTTTAAGCAATGTTAGCTTTTCTATCTCTTTTAAACCCAAAAAAACTTAAAATGCATCAAAATAAATCAATAAACCAAGAATGACACTTTAGAATTATTAAGGCATAAATGTGTAATTCAGCCCTAAATCAACCCTAAAATGCTAACAAATAAATACGATTAAGATGCATTTTATTACTCTTATCAACGTTGCCAACATCAATCACAAATAAAACTCTATAGGCGCACTTTTCAAATCACTTTCCACTAAAGTAGAAAAATCACACTACATCGGATCACTAGGTCTTTAATAGGCTTGTAACGTTAGGCTAAGGTAAAGGTCAAGAAAGAACGAGAAGGATTAAACAAGTAAAAGAACTCAGTGTCTTAATTTAAACACAACCACTTTAAGCACTAGATAACCTTACTTCAACACCCAACTCATTTAACCATTTTTCGAGCATTTCGCTAAAAAATTCACCATTTTTTCTTCTCTCTTTGCCAAAATTCACTTCTTTTTTTTAGCACATAACCATTCACCTCTGTTTTCGTTTTTTACTCTTTTCCACAACCCCCAACCTATCTCCTTTAATGTACTTGGGTTTTGGTAGTGATATATATATTTTTTCATATTTCCATCCTTACTCCTCTTAAGTGCTTCTCAACAAATGTGTATAAACTAAGTTCTCTTAAAAGAAAGGTAAGGATAAAATATATTTTTTTTGGCTCATAAAGGTAAGTAAATGGGCTATCGAAAGAAACAAAGCTCAAATTTTTTTTTTCAAGAAAAAGGCTCAAACAGGTGACTAGCGATAAATATAACAAGGGTAAGGTTGAAGGGCTCAAATGGTCCAAAGATGACCTAAATCATATCCTAAGTAGTGTGCATTCTAGTATTTCGCCCCAAGCGATTATTAAATAAGTTCTAGAGCTTGTCGAGACCGCAAAAGTATTCACAAAACAATCACACATAAAACTTCTCTAAATGTTTTAGACTAATCATGCAATCTTACCACAAACCAGAGTCTTAAACCAAATGAAGATCAACACTTAAAATTATTCTCAAACCGAAGCAAGATTTAACTTCCTCTAAACACTATATGCTATCTCAATTAAACTCATATCATTGACATGTAAATTAACTCAAGGCTAACACAAAGCATACCAAGAATAAACAATATATATATATATATATATATTCTCTTTTTTTTAATAGTTTATCCTAACAAACAAATTAAAACGACAAAAGGAAAGTGACACCAAACAATTCAATGGTATGGAATAAGAAGTGTGTTTCCTCCACCCCAACTAAAGATTTGCATTGTCCTCAATGTGAAAGATAAAGTAAAGGAAACTCCCTTTTTAACCAAAAGTGCGAGGAAGCCGAAAATTGTGCACTACCATTTGAACTCCATACTGTTCCTCTTTTTGAAATTTCGATCTCTAACATGGAACAAAACAAACAAAAAGAAGGAAACTATGGTGTAACATTAAGATTCCCACCGAATGTTAGGTTAGCACATCAAAACTAAATAAATAACTAAAAATGAAAAATAAAGTATGAAAAATAAAGATAACGAAAAAGAGTACGGAATAAAAATTAATACAGTCATCCGAAAATAAAATAAAATAACATGAAACAAACAAGAGACAGCCCAAAAGTTAATCCTCCATGTCATCGTCCTCCTCTTCCTCTTCCTCTTCTGGAGCTAGATCAAAGGATGAACCCGGATAGGGTGGCAAGGTGGGAAAGTGATCCATATTACAACCGGTGGCAGAAGCAAGGTGTTGGTACATCTAACAAAAAGAAGTGTAAACCTCCGCTTGATAGTCTGCTTGCTTGGCTAAGAATCGATCATGACGATTAAACCTATCCTGTAAAAATTTCTGATGGTCATCAAATCGAATCTCTAAATGCTCAGGCCGCTCTGCAACAGTCAAAGACCTAGAAGGTGGAAGGGGGGCAGCAGCCGCTGCTCCCTCTCCCGGAGCTTGCAACCTTATTGCCTTAATCACATTGAGCATTCCATCATTGATAGGCTTCTTAGGGTGCTATGCTTCCTCATCACTACTGTACTAGACGACGGCTCAGATGCATTACTGGGTAATCAAAGAGGGGAAGTATAGACTAAGCTTTTGTCTCACAGTATGGATGATAGAATTAAACATAATTTGACCCACATCAGTAGCCATATCCATCATAATAGCATAAATAAGAACAACCCTCTTAACAGTAACATCGTTATAATGCGTAGAGGGCATCATCTTCTGACACACAAAGTATTGCCAAGCCCGAGCATTCACAATCAACGAAGTACCTTGCAAAGTCAGAGGATTACCACTCGACATCTTCTAAGTCATGCCCGGAATACAGAGTGTATAACAAACCTCATCATAGTCAACATTAGACAAATAAGCAGTATATTCACTATTCTCAATGTCAGGTAGCCCATAACCATCACTATTCTCAATCTGTTAATAGATGCACTGTGAAAAGAAACTGTTTTTCCTCTAACCATCACTTTTCCATTCCTATGCTCTTCCGTATTAACATAAAATTCTCTAACCACATTAATAATGGAATTAGGTGGTTGTCTCCCAAATGCATCCCAATTCCTATCAGCAATCATCTTAAACAAAGTTGGGTTTCCCCTCTCTATGATAGTGAAACCTCTTTCAGGAATGAGTCTTCTAGCATGCATTAAACTAACATACTTCTCACTAGCATTATAACTAACAAATTTACTATCATCAAACTCTTGAGGTTGTTTTCCCCTTTGTCTCCTAATTTTAGGGGCCATTTGAAACAAATTGTTCTAAGACAAGAGAACTTATTCAAATGCAACCACTCAAATATCACAAATCCACAACAAAGAGAAAGAAATTGACCTTACTTGATAAATAATCAGCCCAAAGTTGGAGAGAAGACCCACAAACTCGAAATCCTCTTGAAATCCCAAAATCCTCTTAGAACCAAAGCTTTTTGGAGAAATATGCAGCAAAATCTGCAATATAAGTGAGAAATTCCTCAAGAAATTGTGTTAGAATCAAGAAAGAATGAGAAAAAATAGATGGGCAAGGATTGATTTGGAGAGAAGTTGAGAGAGAGTAGAAGAAGGGCTGGTTTTTTTCAAAGAGAAATGAAAAACAAGAGGGAAAATGGGGTTTTAAAGTTGCAGATCGCGACTTTGCACCGCGACGCACACTTACTCGTGTCGCGACATAAAGACCTAAATCCCCAAATCTGTTGTGCGGTGCGCCGTGGCACGACCTGGGCTGTGGCGCGGCGCAACATGGGAGGCTGGACTTCTGATGGGTTGCTGGTGGGCGAGGCGCACGGGTTGAGCCGCGACGCGACCTGGAGAGTTTGATTTCTGATGGGCTGCTGGTGGGTGCAGCGAATGGGCTTGGCCCGCGGTGCCCACTAAACCTTTTAAATCTGCTGGGAAGTACAAATAAAAGGGTATAAAAATGTAAACTAAAATTACTAAAAATAAACCTAAAACTAAAAATTAAATTAAATTAAACTTAAAATTAAGATAGACTCAACTAAAAACAAAAATTTGAAAATTAACAAAGACTTAACAAAATTAAAAATAATGTACAATGGAACGAAAGTACTTGATTAATAAGCATAAACCAGGGCCACCAAAGAGATTTCTTCAGGCCTATCTTTAACACGTTCATGTTCCAAGTAGAGCCTCAATCTTTGGCCATTAACTCAAAATGCACGACCGTCGGAAGGATATTCAACCTCAACTACTCCATTGGGAAAAATAATCTTCACAACATAAGGTCCCTTCCATCGTGATTGCAATTTTCCTAGATGGAAATGTAACCGCGAGTCATACAGAAAAACTCTATTACCTTGTTCAAAACTCATTAGCATCCTTGAATAAAGTAGGCCAATAAAAACCACATTGCAAAATTTTTGCAGCTGTCTTTTTAATAGAAAAGTGGCCACTACAAGCATAGGTATGACAAAAAGTTAACACACTATCAACTTCCATATCCGGAATGCATCTTCTTATTATTTGATCAGGGAAATATTTAAAAAGATAAGGATCATTCCAATAAAAATTCTTTACCTCAGCCAAAAACTTACGCTTATCTTGTGCACTCCATATAGATGGAACTTTACAGGAAACCAAGTAGTTTGCAATGTCAGCATACCATGGTGTGTGACCAAGGACAAAAAATAAGTTTTCATCCGGAAAGGCTTCCCGAATGGGCAAAATGTCAGCATCATTCTTAAATTCCAAGCGAGATAAATGGTCTGCTACAATATTTTCTACCCCCTTCTTGTCTTTGATGGTCAAGTCGAATTCCTACAAAAGCAAAATTCAACGTATCAAATGGGCCTTAGCATCCGTTTTTAAGAAAAGAAATTTAAGGGCAGAGTGATATGTGAATATAGTGATAGGTGAACCAATTAAGTAGGAGTGAAATTTATCTAATGCGAATACTACTGCTAGTAATTCTTTTTCGGTTGTGGTGTACATTATTTGAGAATGATTCAAGGTTTTACTAGCATCATAAACAACAAATGGTTTTCCCTCCCTTCTTTGTCCTAAAACAGCCCCTATAGCATAGTCACTAGCATCACACATAATCTCAAAAGACAAGGTAAAATCCGGTGATTGCATAATAGGGGCGGTTGTAAGCTTAGAGATAAGTGTCCCAAAGGCTTGCTCACATTCAGGGCTCCACTTAAACTTAGTATCCTTCGTCAAAAGGTTACATAAAGGTTTAAAAATAGCACTAAAATTTTGAATAAACCTTCTATAAAACCCAGCATGCCCTAAGAGAGACCTAACATCTTTAGTATTCTTAGGAGTGGGTAGTTTAGAGATTAATTCGATTTTCGATTTATCAATTTCTATCCCATTTTCAGACACTATATGGCCCAAAACTATTCCGGAAGACACCATAAAATGACACTTCTCCCAATTAAGCACAAGCCCCTTTTCTTCACACCTGTACAAAACATTTTTCAAATTAGATAAACATGAATCAAAAGAAGTTCCAAACACGGTTAAATCATCCATATACACTTCCACACATTTTTCAACCATGTCACTGAAAATACTCATCATGCATCTTTGAAACGTAGCTGGTGCATTACACAAACCAAAGGGCATTCTTCGAAAAGCAAAAGTACCAAAAGGACAAATAAATGTGGTATTCTCTTGATCCTCTAAGGCAATTCCTATTTGGTAGTATCTCGAATACCCATCTAAAAAATAATAGAAAGGATGATCAGCCACCCATTCTAAAATTTGATCTATGAATGGAAGAGGAAAATGGTCTTTCCGAGTAGCCAAATTAAGTTTCCTATAATCTATGCACATACGCCACCCGATCACTACCTTAGTTGGTACTAACACCCCCTTTTCATTTTCTACCACGGTCACCTCGGCTTTCTTAGGAACTACTTGGGTTGGATTAACCCACTTACTATCCAATATTGGATATATAATTCCCGCATCCAACAGTTTTAAGACTTCTTTCTTAACTACCTTTTTTATAGTTGGATTTAGCCTTCTTTGTGGGTCTCTACGAGGGTTAGCTCATTCTTCTAGATAAATCCTATGGGAACAAATTAAGTGGCTAACACCTATTATGTCGGCCATGGTCCAACCTAATGCAGATTTATGTTCTCTTAACAAATTCAACAATTGATCACATTGCACATCACTAAGTTCGGAGGAAATAATAACCGGAAAGCTATCACCTAGGCCTAAAAAAACATGTTTGAGTCCTTTGGGCAGCGGAGCTAAATTAAGCGTTGGTGTCTCATCGGAAGAGGGTTTGAGTGCCTCTCTTTCTTTAGGCAACTCCTCAAAGCATGGTTGCCATGATTTCTTAATAAATCCCTATGACTTATCAAAAACATCAACAATATTAACGGCATGGGGATAAATGGAAGAATCATCAAAATCAAAATTATTAAGAAGGAATTCCAAAGAGTTAGAATTATCTTTAATGTACTCATCCTCCAAAATAAGCTCATCAATCATATAAGTGTCAAAACACTCATTCTCTTCATATGGCTGTCTTGAGACTCGAAAAAAATTCACCTCTAGAGTCATATTTCCAAATGATAATGTCATTAGGCCATTCTTACAATTAATGAGGGCATTGGCAGTGGCAAGGAATGGCCTTCCAAGTATCAAAGGAATTTTTGACTCCATATTCACAATAGAAATGGTATCTAACACCAAAAAGTCAATGGGATAATAGAATTTGTCAATTTGCAATAAAACATCTTCCACAATACCTCTTGGTTTTCTTACCGATCGATCCGCTAGTTGAAGTACCACGGAGGTCGGTTTGATCTCACCTAGACCGAGTTGCAAGTAAATGGAGTATGGCATGAGGTTCACACTAGCCCCCAAATCTAGCAATGCTTGGCCACAAGATTTGTTTCCGATTTGGCAAGCCACCGTTGGGCAGCCTGGATCTTTATACTTAGGTGGTGTCTTGCTATCAATTACCACACTTACTTGCTCCGTTAAGAATGTCATCTTCTTCACATTGTGCCTCCTCTTGAGTGTGCATAGATCCTTAATGACTTTAGTATAGTTGGGAACCTGTTTTCTGACATGAAGAAAAGGGAGGTTAATTTTAACATGCTGAAGTTGTTCAAGAATCTCACATTTTAATGCTAAATTTCTCTCCTTAGGTTTAAGGAATGCTTGAGGGAAAGACACCGGTAAAGAATCACTATGGACATCTTGTTCCTTGGGAGCTTCATCCTTGTTGTTCACGGTGTTAGGAACAAGTTTGATGGTAGCGTAGGTCCATCAATTTTCTTACCCCTGCGAGTAATCATGGCATTAATCTCTTTAACATTTTGATTGTCAGGATTAGAGGTTTGTGCCATATGTTGTCCCCTTGGATTAGGTTGTGGTTACGAAAGAAAATGACCATGCTCTTGAATTTTCAAGAAACTAGTCAACTTGGTAAGTTGACTCTTTATCACCTTTTATTCCTCTTTGATCCCTTGTTGCTCCTCTAGCAACCGTTGATTTATCTTAACTTTCTTTTCGACACTCTTAGCATGTACCTGCAAAAATGACTTAAAAACATCTTCCAAAGTTAAAGATTGTTGTGGTGCATTAGATGAAGTTGCTTTCGATTTCCATTGGGTACTAGAGTGGGCAGAAGGTTGTATATCGGATCTCCAACTAAAATTAGGGTAATTCTTCCAACCAGGATTGTAAGTGTTAGAGTAGGATGAGTATGGTTTCCTAAAGGGTATACCCAAAGCATTACACTCTCCCTTCATCTCAAAATAGGCTGGACAATCCTTAGGTACATGATCTACCCCATTACATATAAAACAAGGTTCGTGGGATTCTACCCTAGCAACCAGTTTGGGGGCTCTAACATCCTTGGTTTTTAAAACTTTAATTTCCTTAGTTAGGACCTCTAAACGAGCTTTAAGGCTATCCTCTTCCTTAAGTTGATAAATTCCATTGGTTTGATTTCTCCTAATACTTTCCATGGAATTCAGTCATGTCCAAGTGTGGGCTTTTTCCAATAGGTCATCTAGAAAATCTATGGCTTGGTCAGGATCTTTCTAAAGAAAATCTCCATTACACATCATTTCTATGAATTTTCTTTCCCTACTTAGAAGTCTATCATAGAAATAGCTAACTACCCACCAACTCTCATACCCATGGTGTGGACAAGAATTCAAAAGGTCTTTGAAACGTTCCCAAACTTGATATAAGGTTTCACTCTCTTTTTGTGCAAAGTTCGAGATTTGTCTCTTGAGGTTATTAGTCTTATGGGTTGGGAAATGCTTTTAGAAGAAAGCTTGGGTCATCTCATCCCAACTACCTATAGACCTAGGCCTTAACGAGTACAACCAAACCTTGGCCTTTTCCTTAAGTGAAAAGGGGAAAAACCTAAGTTTGACGATGTCTACCATATCAGCCCTACTTTGAAAGGTTGCTATTACTTCCTCAAATTGCCTAATATGGACACGTGGGATCTCATTCTCAAACCCATGGAAGGTTGGTAGCAATTGAATCATGCCCGGCTTAAACTCAGGTTGTTGGTCATTAGGGGGGAACATGATACAAGATGGTGTGGCAGTTCGGCTAGGATGTAAGTAGTCCTTAAGTGTTCTACCAACATTCTCATTGTGATTGTCGGCCATGTTAACAGAATTCTCTGAATTCTCATTTAGGTGTGCACTATGATTTGATCTAGGCAAGCTTTCACTATCGGACGTGGAAGGAGAGGGTAACTCTATCTCGGGTCCTTTAATGAATCTAACTCGCGCATCTCTCAGTCTACGCATACACCAAAAGAAATTAGAGGGGAAATGAATAAAACGGAAAAAAAATTAGAAAATCAAAACAAAGAGCAAAGAACAATATTACCGTCTTGTCTCAAGTTGACAATCTTCCTTGTACTTAAGCGTGTTTCCCCGGCAACGGCGCCAAAATTTGATTACACTCAAATTAACACTCGATTATTGTGTATAGCTGAGGTGTCAATCCCACGAGGAAAAGCGAACTACAAAAGAAAGTGTAAACCTTAACACCAAATGATGAAATTCAAATAAGTGAATCTTTGTTTCACAAACAAAATTGTATAAGAGAGTTGTGAAAATATGACGAGAGATTCAATAAAGAAATAACAAGGTTCCAAGAATCCTTCCTAAGTTCGTTGCCTCAATTTTTTTTTATCTCAATTGCTAGTTTCACATCCGAAACAAGCAATTGGTAAATATTCAATCAAAGCACATAGACAGTCTAATGTAATTGCTACAAATTACTCTTTAATTCCGATTCAAGCACATATGACCCATCTTATAGATTATCAAGAAACGACAATATATTTCAATAACAATACCGCAGTAATGGACAAACCTATAAGATGAATCTATCGAAATCAATCACATCTAACAACTTGACATAAGAAAAGCTTGACTAGATTTATATGGAGGAGAAAGATGCAATCACTTGATTAAGAGTAAATCCTCTCATTCTTACTTAATCAAAGAGTAAATCATAAACAATGTTTAACAATGAATCCATACATCTGAATCAAAAATAGAAATAAGAACAACTACACCTAGAAATTCATCATTTTGCCATGCTTGGAGATTAGTTGGACATTAGGCTCATGATTGATTCACCTTAATGGAGAAGAATATAGTTGTTCTCCTAATTCCAGCCTCTTTTTCAGCAAAACCTAAGTATCCTATTACTACCCCAAAAGGTTCAAGGTATTTTTGGGTCAAAAAATGTCATTAAAGCCCTAATAAAGTCATGAAACAGAAATAGGGGAATCGCGCTCGTGCCGCGGCTCACCCTTTCCTCGTCGCGGTGCCTCATTGGATCCTGGCTTTTTAGAGGTTCTGGTGGCCGCGGTGCACACTGGTCTGGGTTGCGACGCACTACCTGATTCCAGCCTCTAACTCAGAAGTTAATGGTTCTGGTGGCCGCGGCTCAAACCTTGGCTCGCCACAGCATGGAACCTTAGAAATGGGTTTCTCTTCATTTTGTCCTTCCAAAACTATTACTTGACTCTGATATGCATAGAATCTTCGTGCTTTAAGCAGTGTTAGCTTTTCTATCTCTTTTAAACCCAAAAAAACTTAAAATGTATCAAAATAAATCAATAAACCAAGAATGACACTTTAGAATTATTAAGGTATAAATGTGTAATTCAGCCCTAAATCAACCCTAAAATACTAACAAATAAATACGATTAAGATGCATTTTATTACTCTCATCAACGTTGCCAAATAATAATTCATGCATTGCATCTGTTTTAGATATAAATTATTATCGTTTGAGATGCTAAAGTGTTATTCTAATTTTAAATTTATTGATAAATGAATGAGTCTCGCAGAGAGACATATATGATGAGAAAGAAATATAAAAGTATGATATGATAAGAATTATCTGAGTGATTGATTATATGTTGTGAACCTCATAACGAGGTAATTATGAGATAGAATTGATATTCTCAAGGTGATTAAATATATGGGAAGAAGAAATTGATAAAGGATGGGGATTATGATATTAATAGTGATAATAGAATGCTATTATCAAATTATATGAGATATAGATGAATGAATATTGGAAAACTAATTATACAAATTGAATACTTCTAGTAAATTTAATTTACTGAGCTTGTGAAGCTCACCCCTCATTGTTAAATAATTTTAGGTAACAGGCAGGACATATAGATTGGTGAGCTGATATTCAGACTGAGTCATTATCTGTAAGCCACATGGTCCACATCCTCAGACTAATGAAAAAGAAAAAAATATTTGTAAATATTCATGCATACTATGTTATATATACTGTTCAGTTGATATCTTAATGATATAACTCCCCTGTTGAGGGTTGAGGATTTATGTATGTAGATAATTCAGTTAATGTTTTTATATTTTTGCATATATGTATCGTGCTGGGATTTCAAAAAGTGACGACACTGTCTCAGGGGTAACCAACCCGGGATGGGTCGTTATAGGTTATAGATGGTGGTCACACATCATTGATTGTTGAGCCTCTACGATTCGAGGTATAATCATCGATCCTTTCTCTTTTCAATTTTAGTATAATTGTTTCTTGTTGTAACAATGTGGTCTATTTTTATGTAAGATCCAACTGAGGAAATAACTGACCTTGAGGAGGCTGAAGGTAGCCTCACTATAGAGCTGCAAGCTGTCTCTAGTCTTGGTGGTAAAGAAACCCTACTTTTCCCTTCAACTGTCGAGGAGGATGATGAGTCTTAAATATTGCATATTTAAGACCCTTAACTTATATTTGTTATGCTCTTAGTTAGTAGTATTTCACTTTATTTTATGTTTTTTTTTTTTTTGTGTTTTGTGTATTTTTATAGGTTTGTGGAGAAAATGAAGCATTTCAGGAGATGTGAAGCTTCAGGAGCAATAGCGATTGATCGCACTATGCTGCGATCGAGCGCATGGTCAACAATCCCACATCGAAATGTTTGTAGTACAGTGCATCTGCAATCGAGCGCACCAGACACACGATCAAGCTCACATGCGATCGTGTGTACAAGTCATACAATCGATCGCACTTGCGATCAATCGCACTCGGGCAGTATTCCACATCGAATTTGAAACCCATGCTACTCCGGGACTCCCCCTATATAAACACCATTTGACCTCATCATTCAGTGTACAATTCCTGGGCCACTTTGGTGTTAACAGGTGGACGTCTGCTAGCATTCTGGTGGATCCCAAAGGCTTTGCTACCACGAGGGGAAGCGCCGCCCATCAGCGAGTGGAATTTCTCTTATGTAAAGTTATTTATTTCTTTTTATTTAGTTGTTTTAGTTTAATGTTTAGCACTTTTATTATGAATTGTAGTTTCATAGTTATGAGTGGCTAGAATCTTCAGCTAAGGTTGAAGATGAAGCCTCGCCGTTGTTTGGCATAGTAGTTCAGATTTGCTTGTACAAATCTGACATTTTTTTAGCATAAATGTTCTGTCAATTATTTGAGTTAATCTTGTGATTGATTGAGTTTAAATTGTTCTGTTGGATATTCCTTGTGTTTCATCTAATGGATACATCGAATTGTTTTCAATTAAATTGGATTTCCTTTGTGATTTGTTAAGAGCGGATACATTGGATGCTTTTGGTTTAATTGGGATATTCTTTGTTTTTTGTCTTATAGTTGGATTCATGGAATGTTTTGATAGGCTATTTTTTTTAGGACATACATGCTTAACTTTGGTGGGGTGGATTCGGAAACCTTAGTGTCTATATTATTAGTTTTGAATTAATTCAGTTTAGTTTTATTTGTTTTCCAAAAATACAGCTCAAAATTCGAAACTAGGTTAAGATAAGGTTAGTTTAGATAAAATACATTTTCACAATGCAATTCCCTATGGATTTGACCTCGCACTTGCACAACACTATATTGCAAACGACTCGTGCGCTTGCGAGTAATTTAAAACTCACAACAAGTTTTTGGCACCGTTGCCAGGGAATTGTTTTGTTTGTGAAAATTTTTGGTCTGAATTGATTTTATTTTTCTTCTAGTTAGTTATCAATATTTTTTTTTAAAAAAAAATTATTAATTTTTGTGAGTAATGTGTTTGCTATTTTTGCTTTATTCTGTTGTTTCTGCTGGTTAGTACCTCATTGTTTTCTGTTGGTGTATGCTTGGTCGGAGATCATTGAACTTAGATTTGATACATTTAGATCCTGACTTAGAAAGAGCTCTTAGGAGACAGAGAATACACTAGTTGAGAGAGAGACTGTTGAGATGAGAGAGAATTTTAGGGATACACATCATCCTGAACATGTAGAGCAACCTAGAGCTTGGAACGTGGACTCCACTACATCCCTTAGGGATTTGTTCGCACCCGTTGCGACTAACTCATCTTCTTGCATAGTGTTGCCACCTACCAATGCCACCCACTTTGACTTAAAGCCACATGTTATCCAACTCTTACCCTTATTCCATGGCTTAGATCTTGATAATCCTTATAGTCATGTGAAGAAGTTCAAAGACATTTATGCCACATTTAAATTCCAGAACTTCTCTGAGGAGTCAGTCCATCTTTGACTCTTCCCTTTTTCTCTTCACGATAGAGCTAGGGCGTGGTTGGATTCCAACTTTTCCGGGTCTATTACATCTTGGGAAAACTTGCTTAGCAAATTTTATCATAAGTTTTTCCCAATGTCTAGAGTGAATGAGTGCTGAAAGGAGATTAGCTCTTTCACTTAGGATGAGGATGAAAATTTTTCTAAGAGTTGAGAGCGCTTCAAAGAGCTACTGATCAGATGCCCTCCATATGGATATGAGAAGTGGAGACTCGTTCAGTTCTTCTACCAAGGGTTGACTCAACCCAACCGTAGCATGATCGACTCTATGAATGGGGGGGCATTCTTGAGTCTGACAGGAGATGAAGCATATATGGCGTTGGACAAGTTGTCCAACAACTCGCAGCAGTGGGATTTTTCAAGCTATCGAGATAAGTCTATTCGTGCTCCTAAGAGGGGAGGCATCTATGAGGTCAAGGAGGATGCTGATTTGAGGATAAAGTTAGATGCCCTCACTAAGAAGATTAACACTCTCACTGTGAGCCAATCCATCAACGCTGCCAACACATTCAATGTTGAAAGTTGTTCCATCTGTGCTAGTCCCATGCATCTAGCACAGAATTGCCCATCAATGCCGGCTTGTGCCGAGTATCCTATGGAACAAGTAAATGCTTTCAATGACTATCGAAGGCAGTCAAATAGATTGTACTCCGAGATGTACAATCCAGGGTGGTGGAACCACCCAAATTTTTCATGGAGGCAGAACCAACCAATGAATCAGGGAGGAGCCCCTCATAATGGTCAAAATCAATATCCTCCCGGATTTGCCCAACAAAGTCCTGGTCATGGTCGTTCTGCCCATCCAGCACCATTACCTACTTACCAAGCTCCCACTCAAACACCAGCACTAGTTTCACAGTCACTAGAAGACACCATTAAGGAATACATGAAAATGAATAACCAATCCATAAGCAACATAAGGAGTGCAACAATGGTAAACACCCAAGCAATTGCCAAGCTGGAGAGTCAAATAGGGCAAATTGCAAGTTACTTGGGTGAGAGAGAGAAGGGGAAGTTCCCCAGTCAGCCCGTGCCCAACCCGAAATGAAAATTTATAGTTGGGAGTTCATCAACTCCTACGCACGGGGAGGAACAAGTACAGTCGATTGTCACACTGAGGTCTGGGAGACAAGTGGATAATCGAGTGAAAGAGAGCCCTGCTATGCAGCAAGGGCAAGGGAGTGGCAACAAGGAGAAGAGAGATGCTGAGCCATCTACAGCCACACCTACTGAGAAAGACCCTCCTAGGTCGTTTGTACCTAGAGCGCCTTACCCTAACAGAGACTACAGGCGCCCAAGAAAGGAGGGAAATATGAGGAAATTCTGGAGGTATTCAAACAGGTCCAAATCAATATCCCATTTTTGGATGCCATCCATCAAGTGCCATCATATGCCAAGTTTTTAAAGGACTTGGTCACTATCAAGAGGAGGACGAATGTCCCAAAGAAGGCATTTTTGACTGAGCAGGTCAGCTCAATCCTTCAGTGCAAGCTACCCATCAAGTATAAGGACCCAAGTTGTCCTACCATCTCTTGCACGATAGAAGTCAGCCATATTGAGAAGGCTCTTTTGGATCTAGGGGTGAGTGTGAATCTTCTACCCTACTTAGTCTATTTGCAGTTAGGGTTAGGAGAATTGAAGCCCACATCCACGACGCTTCAATTGGCTGACAGGTCAGTGAAAATACCACGGGGAATAGTTGAGGACGTTTTGATAAAAGTAGATAAGTTCTATTTCCCCGTGGATTTTATTATGCTTAACACAGAGCCGGTTCAGAATGTAGGGATTCAGATACCAGTTATTCTAGGGCAACCATTCTTAGCCACGGCTAACGCCCTGATCAATTGTAGGACAGAGGTGATGAAGATTTCCTTCGGAAATATGATAGTGGAGTTAAACATCTTTGATATCACTAGGCAACCACTGAAGTATGATGAAGTGAGAAATGTATGCTTGATAGAGGAAATTCTTGAGGAGACTGTGGACGAATCAAGCATTGAGAACCCCCTAAAGGCGTGTTTTACTCACTTTGGAGAGGACTTGGGCTTAGATAAGCTACTCGAGGAAATGAATGCCATTTTGGAGTTTGATCATCAAGAAAGCAATGAGACAAAGGATACTGCGGCACTTGAACCCCCCAAGAAGGAACTTAAGCCTTTACCGGATAATCTTAAGTATAAGTTCCTAGTTCCAGCCGATTGTTTGCCTATGATTATAGCTTCCGATTTGGGTGAAACTAAAGAGAAGAAATTATTAGATGTCTTAAGAGAGCACAAGGAAGCTATCGGGTGGACCATTGAGGATATAAGGGGAATCAGCCCCTCGGTGGTGATGCACATGATACATTTGGAGGAGGATGCTAAGCCATCGAGGGAGCCACAAAGAAGGCTCAACCCTGCTATGAAAGAGGTCGTTAGGGCAGAGGTTATTAAGCTGTTAGATACAGGGATCATTTATCCCATCTCTGATAGCAAATGGGTGAGCCCAATTCATGTTGTGCCCAAGCGAGCTGGACTGACGGTAGTAAAGAATAAAGACGACGAGTTGGTGCCAACTCGTGTTCAGTCAGGTTCGAGAGTGTGTATAGACTACCGTAAGCTGAATGCTGCCACAAGTAATGATCATTTTCAACTCCCATTTATTGATCAGATGGTGGAGCGTTTGGCTGGGCATGAGTATTATTGCTTTTTGGATGGTTATTCTGGATATAACCAGGTCCCCGTGGACCCCAAAGATCAGGAGAAGACGACATTTGCCTATCCTTTTGGGACTTTCGCCTACCGTCGCATGCCCTTTGGGTTATGCAATGCACCCGCTACTTTTCAGCAGTGCATGGTCAGTATATTTTCTGACATGGTAGAACAATTCTTAGAGATTTTCATGGATGACTTCTCTATCTTTGGTTTAACATTTGAAGAGTGCCTGCACCATCTCACTTTGGTTTTAATGCGGTGCAAGGAGAAGAACCTGGTGCTTAATTGGGAGAAGTGCCATTTTATGGTCAAGCAAGGAATTGTACTGGGGCATGTCATATCTCATCGAGGGATTGAGGTCGACAAAGCGAAGGTGGATTTGATTTCCAACCTTCTACCCCCACGTACGGTGAAAGAGGTTCGATCTTTTCTGAGCCATGCAGGCTTCTACAGGCGATTTATCCAGAATTTCAGCAAGATCGCCAGGCCCTTGTGCAAATTATTGCTGAAAGATGCCCCATTTCTATTTGATGAGGATTTTAAGAAAGCATTTGGGAATGCCCCATTTCTATTTGATGAGGATTGTAAGAAAGTATTTGGGGATCTGAAGAAGATTCTGACGTCCACACCCATTATTCAGCCACCCAACTAGGGTGTGCCCTTTGAGATAATGTATGATGCATCAGACTATGCTGTTGGAGTTGTTTTGGGGCAGCGTGTTGATAAACTTCCCCATGTTATCTACTATGCAAGTCGAACTCTAAATGACGCATAACTCAATTACTCTACCACTGAGAAGGAGTTGCTTACAGTCGTTTTTGCATTAGACAAGTTCAGATCCTACTTGTTAGGATCTAAAGTCATTATCTACTCGGACCATGCAGCATTGAAGTATATTTTCTCTAAAAAAGACGCTAAATCTCATCTTATCTGATGGATCTTGCTACTTCAAGAGTTTGACATTGAGATTCAGGATAAAAAAGGTTCAGAAAATGTGGTGGCGGACCATTTGTCTAGATTGATTGTGGAATTCACTGAGACCGTCATTCCCATTTCTGAAACCTTTCCTGATGAGCAATTGATGCACATTGCTCACAATCCTGCACCGTGGTTCGCTGATATAGTGAACTATCTTGTCACTGGTCAACTGCCCTTGCATTGGGGGCGACAAGATAAATCAAAATTTTTGGCCATGACAAAACATTTTTTCTGGGATGATCCTTACCTATTCAAGTATTGTCCCGATTAGATCATCAGAAGGTGTATTCCTGAGCATGACCAATCTAATGTCATCGCCTTCTGTCATGATCATGCTTGTGGAGGCCATTTTAGTGCTAAAAAGACCATTGCGAAGATTTTGCAGTGTGGATTCTATTGGTCTACCCTGTTCCAGGACTTTCACACCTACTGTGCATCTTGTGAGCATTGCCAAAAGCTAGGGAGTCTTTCTAGGAGGAATATGATGCCCTTCAACCCTATTCTAATTGTTAATATTTTTAATGTGTGGGGTATTGATTTCATGGGACCATTCCCAAACTCCTTTGGCTACCTGTACATTCTGGTTGCTGTGGACTATCTGTCCAAGTGGGTGGAGGCTGTTGCATGCAAGACTAATGACCACAGAGTTGTGGTCCAGTTCTTGAAGGACACTATTTTTGCTCGTTTTGGTACGCCTCCAGCAATCATAAGTGATGGAGGTAAGCACTTTTGCAACAAGATCTTTGAGCAGTTGATGAAGAAGTATTTCATCACACACAAGGTTGCCACCCCGTATCACCCACAGACGAGTGGTCAAGTGAAAATTTCAAATTGCGAGATCAAACAAATTTTGGAGAAGACTATGAACCCTAGTAGAAAGGATTGATTTCTGCGATTAACTGATGCACTGTGGGCATATCGGACAGCCTTCAAGACGCCAATTGGCATGTCTCCCTATCGTATTGTGTACGGAAAGGCATGTTACCTTCCGATCAAATTAGAGTATCGTGCGTATTGGGCTATCAAGCAACTGAATTTCAATCTTTCCAAGGCTAGCTCACAACGGGAGCTCCAACTCAATGAATTGGAGGAGCTGCGGAATGATGCATATGAGTGTGCTCGATCATACAAAGCACAAATGAAGAAGACTCATGACCAAAACATTTTGAGACGAGCTTTTGAGCCGGGTTAAAAAGTTTTTCTTTACAATTCGCGCCTGCATCTTTTTCCAGGCAAGCTCAAATCTCGATGGACAGGCCTATTTATTATTCGGTCCGTTTTTCTTCATGGGGCCATCGAGATTAAGGATCCAAAGAATGGTAATACTTTCAAGGTAAATGGACAGAGGCTAAAACCATTCTTGGAGTTGAGGAGTCCGGACATTGAGACAATACTGTTGGATGATCCTAGTTACTCGGATTGAGTGTAGTGTTCTAGGGAGAGTCTGGCTGAAGATTTTAAACTTAGCGCTCATGGGAGGCACCCCATAGCTTATCTTTTCTGTATATTTCTTAATTTTTATGATTAATGTTTGTTTCCAGTTTTTATTTTTCAGGGACAATGCGTACTTCAGTTCAAGTTTGGGGGTATACTATGAGCCATACCAGTCCAGATAGTTCTCCATATCTCAGGTCAGCTCTTTCCATATTAGTCACACATCGGGGTCAATGTGTAATTTAAGTTTGAGGGTATGGGAGACACATCACACACTTTGTCCTAATTTGTTGTCTTTTTGTCGTAAAGATAAATGCATGTTCATGTTCGTCTAAAAATTTTGGTTGATCTGAAAAATTGTGATGTAATTTCATTGGTGAGTTTAAAACTTTGAACACATGATCTGATGATAGAGTTTAAACTTTAGTTACTTACTTTAGGCATTTTCGCGAATTCACATGTTTGATCTAATCTCACACGAGCACATTAGCACATATTTGTGTGAGGTATGACATGTGAGTTGAATGTATACGCTTCCTTGTCTTAACTGAAACCGGATGACTTGTTGAATAAAACACTTGGGCATATATAAAAATAAAAATAAAAACTACTAATATTTATAATGATCATCATCAATAAACTTTCCACTGAGTAACTGGACCTCTTGCCTCAGTAAGCAGTGAGTGTTCATATCAAAAGGTGGGAATTTTATTCATAATGATCATTGTGAAACTTTCCGCTGAGTAACTGGACCTCTTGTCTTAGTAAGGAGTGAAAGTTCACGTCAAAAGGTGGAAATTTGGCTTGGTAGTATTAAGGCCAGTTTAATTTCGCAGCATTTTTTACTTGAGTTAGTAAGTCCTTAGGGGTGCCTTTACACCTAATGCCCTAAAACCATCTGGTTTGGGAGTCATTGACTCAATACTCGTTACATAGGTCAATTAGAAAGCTTAAGGGAATTAAATATAGCAGAGCCTTATATATAAAAAATAAAAAACTATGCCATCGTTGTTCTTTCCGATGAGAAATTTTGTGGATCTTGAGACTTGAATTACCTTGTACATTGAACTTATTTGGAAACCTCATCTGTACATGCTAATTCACTTTACACTTATTCAAGCTTGTGATGTCTTACCATGCCTCTTGTAAGTAATTAGGTTTTAAATTCTTAGTCATTGTGAAGATGGGTTCGACTTATTTAAGCTTGCTCATGAATGAATCTCATGATTTTGTATGCTCCTTAAATTTTTGGATATCATGAATACTGAACTTATCTTTATAATCCTTGTTGTTCATTTAGTTTTTTATTTTGTTTTGCTAAGGGACTAGCAAAATATAAGTTTGGGGGTATTTGATGAGTCTTAAATATTGCATATTTAAGACCATTAACTTATATTTGTTATGCTTTTAGTTAGTAGTATTTCACTTTATTTTATGTTTTTTTTTTGTGTTTTGTGTATTTTTATAGGTTTGTGGAGAAAATGAAGCATTTCAGGAGATGTGAAGCTTCAGGAGCAATAGCGATCGATCGCATTATGCTGCGATCGAGTGCATGGTCAACAATCCCACATTGAAATGTTTATAGTATAGTGCATCTGCGATTGAGCGCACCAGACACGTGATTGAGCGCACATGCGATCGTGCGCACAAGTCATACGATCGATCGCACTTGCGATCGATCGCATTATTCTGCGATCGAGCGCACTCGGGCAGTATCCCACATCGAATTTGAAACCCATGCTACTCCGGGACTCCCCCTATATAAACATCATCTGACCTCATCATTCAGTGTACAATTCTTGGGCCACTTTGGTGTTAACCGGTGGACGTCTGCTAGCATTCTGGTGGATCCTAAAGGCTTTGCTACCACGAGGGGAAGTGCCGCCCATCAGCGAGTGGAATTTCTCCCATGTAAAGTTATTTATTTCTTTTTATTTAGTTGTTTTAGTTTAATGTTTAGCACTTTTATTATGAATTGTAGTTTCATAGTTATGAGCGGCTAGAATCTTCAACTAAGGTTGAAGATGAAGCCTCGCCGTTGTTTGGCATACTAGTTCAGATTTGCTTGTACAAATTTGACATTTTTTTAGTATAAATGTTCTGTCAATTATTTGAGTTAATCTTGTGATTGATTGAGTTTAAATTGTTCTGTTGGATATTCCTTGTGTTTCATCTGATGGATACATCAAATTGTTTTTGATTAAATTGGATTTCCTTTGTGATTTGTTAAGAGCGGATACATTGGATGCTTTTGGTTTAATTGAGATATTCTTTGTTTTTTGTCTTATAGTTGGATTCATGGAATGTTTTGATAGGCTATTTTTTTTAGGACATATATGCTTAACTTTGGTGGGGTGAATTCGGAAACCTTAGTGTCTTTATTATTAGTTTTAAATTAATTCAGTTTAGTTTTAATTTGTTTTCCAAAAATACAGCTCAAAATTCGAAACTAGGTTAAGATAAGCTTAGTTTAGATAAAATACATTTTCACAACGCAATTCCTTGTGGATTCGACCTCGTACTTGCACAACACTATATTGAAAACGACTCGTGTGCTTGCGAGTAATTTAAAACTCACAACAGAGGACTTAGAAGATGATGAAAGAAAGACAACCTTTCCACTAGAGGCTGAACTCGAAGCAATGCTGGACGAAATTCCCAGCTTTTCTGTGGCTCTAAGATGTTTCTTTTGAGGTGATGGGAACTTGCTTTGTCTTGAGAAGTTGGTGAATCAGGGTTGGAAATTCCTCTGTGGGGATACCAAGGCATAAGTATAAATATGTCAGCTTATGTTTTGGCTATTGGAAAGGAAAACTCATCTCCCATAGCATCGACTCTGTGCAATATGCCTTTTACACAAAGATTTTTACAGATTGCTACTACTAGCTGCTGGGAGTAAATTGAAGCAACAACAATTGCAGTAGCATTTTCAAGAGCTCGAACGTTCACAAGGCGAATTCAAAAACCTCTAAAAAGATCTTGAAAGCACTCTAATAGAGGTACAATAGTCCAAGACTTGCAAAATCGAGCTGGAAAAGGAACTCGAGCTAGTAAATACTCATTTAGAAAGCCTATCAAGAAAGATGAATGCTCTCAAGCGAGACTATTCTGCCTTGTCCACTCATCATGGAGAAACAAACACTATTCATCACACCATCGTCGAGATTCATAACGATGTGGCTGATTCAGCAGATTATATCCACTCGAAATGGGTGGTTATAATTAACATCTTCCACCGTAGAGTCTAATTATTTTGTTTTTTTTTTTATAATTTCGTTTTTGTTCTGAACTCTCTTTGTATTGAGCTTAATATCTAATATGATAGATTTTGGTTTCTATTTTTGGCTATATGTATGGTTTCAAGTATTTTCCATTGACATGTAGTTTGTGTTCATTTTTATCAATGGTCATGAGCTTTTATGTATTCCCACTTAAAACCTTAACCACTAAAAATGGTCCTTCCAATTAGGAGATAACTTTCCTAACTCTTGATCTTTTAATCCAAATGGCAAGATTAATTTCCAAACTAAGTCTCCTTTTGTGAAGACTTTTATTTTAAACCTTTGGTTATAAGCATTTGCAACATTTAATTTTTGTTGTATTATATTATCTAATGCTCTGGCTTGGACTTCCTCAAGATCATCGAGCTCAGCCAACATAGCATCATGATAATCTATATCACTTAACTTGTTTTTTCTGGCCACTATTAATAATTTAACGGTAATTTCCATAGGCAAAACTGCATCATGACCAAATACTAAAGCAAATAGGGTAGTCCTAGTACTTGATCTTTTTGACGTTCGATAAGCCTATAAGACTTCAAATAACAAATCATCCTATTTTTTGGGATTCTGGACTTGTACATTTTTCATATTATTTTTTATAATCTTAATAGTTGACTCAGTCTGTCCATTGGCTTGAGCATAATATGGACTAGAATTAATTAACTTAATTCCATAATTCTGTACAAATGCTCGAACCCGTTGCCTGTTAAAGACTAATGCGTTATCCACAGTTAAAGATTATGGGATTCCAAATCAATGAATTATCATATCTTGGACAAATTGATAAATTGGACTTCATTGATCTCTTTATAGGACTTAGGTTTTACCCATTTAGTAAAATAATCAGTGGCCACTAACACAAATGGGTGTCCTTTACTTGGGGCAGGATAGACTTTGCTAATTATGTCAATGGCCCATCCTCTAAATGGCCATGGTTTTACTAATGAATGTAAGGGGCTAGCTGAAACTCAAGGTATATTCCCATGTCATTGACATGCTTGATAGATCTTAGGATATTTAAGGTACTCCTTTAAAACTTAAGGTCAATAATGCCCATACCTTTGTATTAACCAGCATATTTTTAATCCTGACTGATGAGCACCCCAAATTTCTTCATGTTAGCGAGTGAGCCTAATAGGCCTGCTCTAGCTAGTCTATTCAATTTTTCCTACCCTATATGGCATAGTCTAGCATGCCAAATAGGTGCATAAGTATTATCACAACTAGTAGATGCAATTAATGAATAATAACCATCATTATTATATAAATTACATAATGTGTCAAGTATTATAAAACCATCGAAAATAAAACCAGTACCATAGAAAGTTGTATCTAAATAAATAGTCACACTAGCATCTTGAAAGTTTAAGTTAAAGACTAAGATAAGTAATACTAAAACAAAGGCCAAATTCTGTTGAATATCAGGAGCATAGAGGACATCATGTAGGATCAAGGTTTGACCACCACACAATTTCAATTTATAGGTGCCAATCCTTTTTACTTAAATCTTGAGTTGTTTCCAACGTATATCCACTTAGATCCTTGTACTAATTGATGGTACTCCACAATTGCTCCTCGATCTCTAGCTACATGGTTTGTGGCTCCTAAGTCTAAAATCCGCAAAGGATAAGATTCAGTGAGCATTACACAACTAGAAACGAAAGCAAAACTAAAAGAAGTGGAAATTGATAATACCTTCTTCTGTTCAATGCACTCACGAGCGAAGTGACCAATCTTGCCACAGTTGTAGCAGATCAACTTGGTCTTGTTCTTTTTTCCACCACGCTTTCCTCTTTTGTGTGGGTTAAACTTAGCCTTCTTGATTGTCGGACCAACATCCTTACCTTTCTCGAAACTCTTTTGACCTCTTTTGCCACATTTGCACGAACTGGACTCAGCAACATAGGCTTGGGAAGGGATCTCAAAAGCTCCTAAGCACTCACCCTCTAACTCTAAGTGGCACGCAATATCATCAAAGTTTTAATATTATCATTGTGCATCATGTTAATCTTCATGTACTCCCAGCTCTCAGGTAAAGATCGAATAACAGCTTGAACTTGTTGTTCATCAGTAAGAACATGATCTATTGCCTTGACCTCTTTGATCATGTTGGACATCTCCCTTAGATGCTGCCTCATCGAATGATTTGGGCGCTTCCTATAGGTCTCAAACTTAATAGTGAGCCTCCTCAATTTGGTGGCAGAAGTACCCTCATACTTCTCTTTCAAGGCAACCCACATCTCTTAAGCAGTAGCATAATCTTCAAACTCACACAGGAAATCATCTTACATACTTTTCAGCAACTTAATGTGAGCAATACTATCTTTTTCCAGGCTTGATATGCCTCATTATTTCTTAGGTGTTGAGCTGAAGATCTTTGCTGAGGCTCTTCCATGATGTGGAACAAAGTTTCCTTAACCTCTTGTTACTCAAGGACATATTGAATCTTACGGTGCCAAATATCATAATTGTCACCATTCAGTTTCTTGCCCTTGTTCAGTTCAGCCACGATATTCTTAGAAGTTGATTCCATTATCAGTTATAACTTATCTCTACAAAGACATGAACACACAAAAAAAAAAAAAATGTTAGCACATAGACAATTTTACACATTTATTTTGCAGCAAATTCAAACTAAAACAAATGATAATTTACTTAAGACACAGAATCAAAAATTCACTATATTCCCAATCATCTTCTATATTCTAAAGTTAATTCATCATAAGTTTAATTCAATTTGCACGAAATTTAAGTCCTAGGTGAGAATTTACTGCAATCCTTCCAACCTAAAAACTCTCACTCAATTAAAAACTTTAAACATATATATATATATATATATATATATATATATATATATATATATATATAATATTTCATGTTCCAGACAATCAACACTCATTACTATAAACACACTTAGTACAATATTCAGACTATGAAAACACATTCTCACTATTACATTCTTATATGAGTTCTTACTTAAACTACATAATCCCATGTCTCTTTCTTTATTTCTATATGAGAGATAGGTAGATGCTTGGTCAAGTGTTAATCACGTTTATAATTTATGTGATCTCCACTTTGATTGAACATCAACTGTTCATCCATCGCACGCTTTCCAATTTTAATCATCCAAGGATCTCTCTTTCCTACTAAACCCACACGTCTTGCACTGCAGAGATTTGGAAGTTGGATAATAGAATAGTATGCCTTATGCTAGAGAGTATATGACATTCCTCTTCCAGCTCTAGCTCACTAGCGACCCTTCAAAAACTCTTGCTGATTTTTGGGTTTTTCCTCAGAGTGGACTTTACAAGCTTCCATTCATCGTTCGGTAATGACTCAAGCAAGACATAAGCAACTTTAGAGAAAGGAATATAACAACCAGTTTCCCTTTTAGCTTCACACTGTAGTTGTTCTACAACTTCAATGTGAATGTTTATAGGATGCTCTAGTTTCTTTTTACATGTGATGAAATATGAATAATGAGTCATGCTAACTAAATCCAAAAGTATTTAAGACTTATAATTATTTTCTTTTAATACATAAAAATTAATTTTATACATATGAGAACATATATATATATATATATATATATATATATATATATATATATGCTTGCTATCCTGAATAAATTTGATTTAAAAAAACAAAGAGAAATACAAAATCCAGGAATTTAAACAAAACTCCTAATGGATTCCAATCCCACATAAATATATATATATATATATATATATATATATATATTATTAAAAAAATAATTATTTTTTCCGCACTCTAGATTGCACAATCTTAATTATTATAAAATTTTCTTTTTAAATATATTATTATTATTATTATATAAACAAAATAAATAATAAATAATTTATGATTAATTAATTTTCAGAAAAAACACAAAAAACAAAAACAATTTTCTAAATAAAATGAAATTTTCAAGTCCGTTGGAAACCTTACTGGCTGCCCTCATGCGCCGGCCACACGCAGGTGGGGTATTATGGCTTAACAACAAACAGCAAAAAAATATATACTAGCCCACTCTCCTCCACGGCACGTGAAGACCACACATCACCTGGATGACGACCAATCTTGACCGGACCGGTGGTGGAATGTTCGTTCAGCCATGTTGATTATGGCAGTGGTCTCGGATTATTTGTTATGTCACTGAAAGTTGGAGAGAATGTGTTCATTCTCTCTCCAAGCACGTGGGACACTGCTCTAGAGATTTTCTTTATGGCAACTAATGATCTCTCCAAAATTCTAAAAAAGATCCTTAAAAATATTTTAAAAAGAGTATTTATGAGCCTCATTAGGGTTAGGTATCAAATCTAGCAGACTTAAAGAAGAATCATATCCATTTAGGCAACTTCCAAATCCTAAACTCGCAAAAATTAAGAAATCTGGCAGATTCTGAACCTCAACTTCAAACGGGCTGTTCTCACTCATATGGATGAGTTTTGGAGTGTTCTTGGACTTTCTAGAAATATGATAGAGTCTTATTTAACTTAAAATTAGTTTAATGTGCAAATTCGGTCTGGATTTAAAATGGTAGCCCATAAACTAAAACTGGTCAGATTCAGACCTATTACGGTAAATAAATAAGTTCTCTCATTTCTCTTATCAAAAAATTCCCATAATATATCATTGGAAAGCTAATTAAAAGTTATAATAATCTAAAAAGGTAATATTCTACAGAATTTGGGATGGAAAAACTATTAAGCTTGAAATACAAACCCTAAAAATAGTGAATTTTTGCATTTTTTTTTCTTTCTCTCTTTAATCTATTTTTATTCCTCCGTTAAATCCTTTCTTAATCATAGAAAATACTCAAAATTAGAAAAGAACGCATCTCGATCCTGTATACAAACCATCATCTCTATCAAAGAATAAGAACGTGAATGATAGTTAATTTTCAAAGGGCACAAAATTCTATATCTGCATTTTGCCCCTCTTTGGGGATGTATACATTGACATATATGTATCGCTTAAAGATCTAAAAGATGTTTATTTTTCTCTTCGATAATTAGAAATTGGAGGAAGTATGCAATGAAATAAATCACACAATCAATCAAGTAAATGGTCGCACTCAAATTTGTGAGCTACCCACGTACCCATTAGGGATAAAAAAAAAAAGGTGTAGTTCAACAATCACGTGGCACAATAATCATTTTCAATTTAAGATACAATCTCTCATTGTAATTATAAAATTTAAATGTAACACACTTTATTTATTGAACAATCATAAAAAAAGTGTAGTTCAACAATCCTATGGGGAAGAATGTAAATGGAGATGTAATTGGTCTTTTAGTCTTTCTTTGATCTTTAATGATCAAGCCTTCTTGATAGTTTTGAGTCTTCACTGAACATATGCTCATGATAGTTTTGGGTCTTTACTGAACATCTCTTCATGCCAGTTTTGGGACTTTACTAAACATTCCTTCATAATAATTTTGGGTCTTTACTAAACATGTCTTCATGCCAGTTTTGGGTCTTTACCGAGCATGTCTTTATGCTAGTTTCAAGTCATTACTGAACATGTCTTCATGTCAATTTTAGGTTTTTTTTATTTATTTAAAATTTGCCTTCATGCCAAGTGTAGGTCTTTCTCTTGATCTTGGTCTATTAGGTTTTTTCATCATTTCACAAAGAAGTGATCTTACACAAACCAAAAGTTCTTTTCCATAACTTTACGAGAAAGTGATCTCGCTCAAAGGCAAAGGTTTTTTTTATTTTTCTTTCATTTTATTAAAAAATTTCACTTTTTCTCTTTCTTCTAACCTATCATTTCTTCTTATTTTATAGTTCATGAGGATTTTCGAATGGGGGTTGGGGTGATCTTCTTGTTCCTGTCAAGAAAACAACGATTTGAGTACCAATAATCTCCAATGTGATCCCAAACTTTTTCCTTTCTTTACTATGATCCAAAAATCATAGTTCTATGGAGGATTATTACTATCTTTTGAGTGAAATATCAGGTCTTAGAGTATGGTTAAGATTTTGGCTCAAGAATGAAGAAATCTCACAAAAATCTCTCTATTTTGCACGAGTTTTCTCTCAAATAGCTATCCAAAATGGAATTTTCTTTATAGCAGCCAATAGTCCCTCCAAAATTCTGAAAGGGGTCCTTAAAAATATCTTAAAAGGATTATTTATAATCCTCATTAAGTTTAGGTATCAAATTTGGTCGACTTAGAGAAGAATCTTTTCCATTTAGGCAACTTCCAAATTCTAAACTCGTAAAAATTAAGAAATTTGACAAATTCTAGACTTCGTCTTCGAACGGGCCGTTCTCACTCATATTGATGATTTAGAGAGTATTATTGGACAATTTAGAAATTTCAAAGAGTCTTCTTTCAAGTCCAATTAGTTTGACTCGAAAATTTGATACGGATTTTAAAGGGTGGCTTATACACTAAAACTGATCATGTTCAGATCTATTTTGGTAAATAAATAAATTCTCCCATTTCCCTAATCGCAAAAATTTTCATAATATATCCTTTGAAAGCTAATTAAAAGTTAATGGCATAGAAAAAGGCATGTTCTAAAGATTTTGGGAATAAAAATTATTAAGCTCGAAAGACAGACCCTGAAAATAGTAAATTTTGGCATTTTTCCTTTCTTTATTTAATTCATTTTTGTCAATTTTTATTCCTCCATTAAATCCTTTCTTAATCATAGAAAATACTCAAACATGGCAAAGAATACATCTCGATCATGTACTAGAACCATCATCTCTATCAAAGAACAAGAAGACAAATTGTTTTAACTTTCAAAGGGCACAAAATTTGACGTCTACAGTAGGGTTTTGTGGAAATTTTGATAAAACCTAGGTTTTTTTTTTGGAGGAAATAGTATTGTTGGAAATTTAAGAACTTTTTAGGTCTTAAAGATTTCTGAGTATTCATCTTGTGTCTGTTGTGTTGTTAGAAGGGGTATATAAAGGAGAGACGGTGACTAAGGTTTTTCGCTACCGACACTGAGAATTAGTTGGATTTTTATTCAACTTCCATGAAGGTTTCTGTTGGAAAGGGAGAAAAATTGGACTTTTAGGGTTTTTTTTTTTGGACCCAAACGGCCTTCGAAAGGCTGAAAACATGAAATTGAAAAATATTGCAACGCACTCGATCGGGTGTTAGGATCAGTCAATTGGCTACTGGGCCCGCCAGATCGGTCTAGTGGCCTAACCAATCGGTTGCGTTTTGAATCTTTGGTTTTGCGGTTTTATTTTAGTTCATTGAGATTCAGTTTGAGTTCGTTTGTGTCCGATGTAATCAATTCTTGTCAAAGCTCATTTTTTCACAATTTATTCTTCCATTTCAAACATCTTGTGACTAAATTTTTATTATTTGACCTCACATATGGTTCATTCTAATATTTGAAATAAAATTAGGTGTCTACAATAGTATTAGCTAGTATATACTTATCTTCTTCTATTTTGATTTCCTTATTTGCTTTCAAATTCATTAATTTAAATATTTTCTATAAACCGAGGTCCAAACCCAAAAGGGAGTGAATTGGGTTTTAAAAACTTTTTAATTTTTTTTTAGCAATTAACTTGCAAGTTTTAAAACAGATTGATAAACAATGCACACTATCAAATAATATTCCTGTAAATAAAGGAGTTAAAGGAAGAGAAAATGCAAACTCCGTTTATAGTGGTTCGGCAATATCGAAATCTCTCCGACCCTACGTCCACTCTCTTTAAGGAACCTCCTTGAAGTAATCCACTAATTATTAGTCGAGCAACTTCACGAGTGTTGCACAAACCTTACAATAATCTCTTCCTTATGGAAGTTATAACCGAAGTGTTTAATCCTAAACACTCTAAGAGTTACACCAACTCTTTCCCTTTACAATAAATTGCATTGACTGTAACGTAAATGGTAGAGAGATCGCAATGAATGCTTTTTACAAATGAATAATATCTCTCTTTCAAGAACAAGCTTGAAGAATGGCTTACAATAAATTTTTCAAAGCTTTTGAGAGTTAATGAGCTAAATAATGAATTGAATGTGCTATCTTCGTTTTTTTTAAATGCTCATTGAAGTGGGTTTATATAGTCTTGAGTTAATATGGCTGTTTGACACTAACTTGGTAGGTTTGGGGCATTAAACACTCAAGTCCCGCATCTCAAACGGTCATATTTTTGAATTACCAGTCGACTGGGTCCTTGTACCAATCGACTTGGTCAAATGAAAAATGTTCACTTTTAGGCTTAGGGAAAGTACCAGTCGACTAGGTCATAGGACTAGTCGACTGGGTGAAATTACCAGTTGACTGGGTCCTTAGTACCAGTCGACTAGGAACTTACTGTCCCATATCCCAGTCGACTGGGTTGTCATTCAACTCAGTTTCATGTTTCAATACAGTTTTTGACTTAGAAACTTTTTGTATTATAGTTTTGTCAAAGTCTTTTATAAAATGAGTCATAGATCAAGCTAAGTAATTGAATACTAGAGATTTACAGTTGATTCAATTACCTTAGTACCTATTCTAGATCTTTTGTCTTCTTTTGATGTCTAAACGTGTTGAGTTATTGCCTCTTGTTTCTGTACTGAATGCTTTTATGGCTTAAACACTTAGTTAAAACTGTTAGTGCAATCACAGTACTGTTTTGTTATTATTAAAATAAAATGCGAGTCAATATTTTCAAATTATTGGATTAACCAAGTTATATATGGATTATATCCTCAACCAACTAGAAGTTGAAAAGAAACACAACGAAAAGCTTACCGAAAAGAGAAAAGAATGCCAAAGTCAATGTTAGTGGGAGGCACTTGTGGATGAATTGAGCTTACAACAAATTGACTAATTGATGGATTTTCCAGAAGAGTTGAAGAAAAATGTGGCAAACCAAGAACAGAAGCTTATTAACCAAAGTTCAACTTCTCTATAGTTTTTTTTGTGGAGAATTGTAGTACTGAAGAAAGGGGGTGTCTTCCTTTTGACCCAAATCCCACTCGTCCACGGTTCTTTGTTAAGAGTTCTAGTATGGGTAGGGCTCTTCACTTTGACCTAAATCCGAATGGGTTCAGTCCAAATGGACGATGAAGTACAAATTCAATGAAAAAAATGACACATGATCATAATATAATAGCAAAGGTAAAAAATTTAGTGGGCATAAGTGACCCTTTCTTCACTTGTCCAAGAAATTTTTTTGTTCCTGCAATATGTGGCTATTATATAATGTTCGATTCTTTACATTAAGTGATGTAATCATTTATAACAAAAGTAAAGAAAACAACAGAACTGATTATGTCATTTACATATTAGTTAACTAAAAAATAGAAATTATATATATATATATATAGGGCTACTTGTCACGTTTCAAGCACAAGTTAGCATTGTGTCAAAATTATCAAAATAACTTTAGAGATTCAAAAATATATTAAGCAAATTGAAAGGTAATTTGGTAATCGACTAAAACCCAATTTTTTTAATGTTCGGATATTTTTTGCTATATCAAATCAACAGATGGTTGTTAAAGTACACCTATGATATCATTGGAAAGAGCTCGTCGAGATCTATAATATAAGACCTTGTTTCATGGCTTTCCACCAACTCTCCTCCATCACGCGCTGTCAACTGCCCCATCGTGAATTGAGTGGGCATTCTTTTAGATTTACATTTTTTAGGGAACTATTGCGGAAACAGAGACCATCATTGGACCGAAGATTGAATTCCGATCCACTTGCAAATTTTGGCGACAAACGACTGTCATGAAGGATGGCGATGGACTCCACGCATCGATGACATCTGACAAATCGCGAGTGGGCTTTGTCCAGCCACTTTCAAATCTGATTTTTCTGTTCTATTTTTCTATTATTTAATTTTTAAAATAATCAAAATACCTTTTTTGGGGAATAATTAGGGGAATTTTTGTCTAAAATAATTTGGACACAAATTTAACTTGTTTCTAAGTATGACAAGTTAGTATTTCCCTTTATAAATATATAAATATATTTCATCTATATAACTCATTAAATTGAACCTTTTAATTATGTTCAATTTTAACAACATTAATGAAATACTTAGAAATAACTTATCGATATAAAATTTTATACACATAATCTACACGAATAGAAGATTAAATCTAATGGTTAGTTTTGCAAAATATGGATTATACAAAAAAATTATAAATTTTTGTAAGATATGTTATTTTTGCACCCTGTGTAAGTTAATCCTTGCTCTCATATATATATATATATATAAGTATGATAAGTTATGAGATTGTAGGTGTAAGAAATTGGGTCTATGATGGGTCGACCCTCCCCTGTCACAATTTGAATTAAGCAAATGAGGGAACGATTTTGAAGGTGGTTTTCTAACCACCTTGTAACTGGTCCATAGAAATGGATTTTAACTCCATTTTTTTTTAACGCTGCAATACTGGTTCTGCGCCCGTTCTTCTCTCTCAATCTCTCCTTCATCTCCGATTAAAAACAATGAACTAGAAAATGTCCTCCATCATTTATCTAGAGTTTATGGCCCTTGTATTGTGATAAGTGGGTGTTTTCCGATTATGTGATCACACTCCCGACCAAGAGCATTTGCGAACATACTAAGAGTTCATAAGGAGTCAGTGATGCAAACCAATGGTATTGTATGCGCAGAATTCTTAGGAGACGTTTCAACAAGGTACACGTTTACTATTTTGATATAAACGTGTAAATGTATTCCTTCAGTAGGTTAAAATTGAAAGAAAAAAATCCTCTTTGGTATAAAATAGGTTAATTTACAATATTATATTTTATCAAAGCAAGGTTCAAAGAGTATCCATGGCATCAAACAACAATATGTTACAACCTAAACTTCCTAGATTCAATGGGAAGAACTACCATCATTGGAGTTGAAATGAAGATCTTGTACGAATTACAAGATTTGTGGAGCAGAGTTGAGACCAGTCTTATGGAGCCGGCTGATCCAAGTATCCTCTCTCAATAACAACTTAATGAGTTGAAAGAGAATCGGAAGAAGGATAGGAAGGCATTATTTTTCATCTATCAAGCTGTAGATGAAGTCATTTTTGAAAGGATTTCGTTGACAAATTCAGCAAAGGATGCTTGGGACACTTTCTACTCATCTTATAGAGGAGAAGAAAAAATCGAATTGGTAAGATTGCAAACTCTTATATACGAATTTGATTATTTGAAAATGAAAGAGTCAGAATCAATTGAATACTTTTTAAATAGAGTTATTTCCTTTGTTAATCAAATGAAGTTGAATGGAGAAACTATGGATAATAGAAGAGTTGTGGAGAAAATTCTTAGAAGTTTAACCTTAAAATTTGAGTGTATTATAGTTGCATTGAAAAGTCAAAGGATTTGTCCACTTTATCCATAGAAAGCTTGATGGGATATCTTTAGTCTCATGAGCTTCGAATAAATCAGTTTGATTCCTCTCCTCTTGAACATATGCTTTCCAATCTCAAGTTCCTTTTAGAGGAAGGGGTTCTATAGGCAGAGGAATGGGAAGAAATTCCTTCTATGGAAGAGGAAAAAGCAGCTATTCAGATGAGCAAGAAAGAAGCAATAAAAGTGAGCAAGGTGAATCTTCTTCTAACAAAGGAAGAGGTAGAGGAAAATCTCTACCTCAAATATAATGCTTTATCATTGTCAAAAGTATGACAACACTATCAAATATTGCACGAAGAAGCAAGTTGAAGAAAATAACAAGGAATCTAATTTTGTACAAGAGAAAGATGAAGGTACCATTTTCCTTGCTTGTGAGGTGAAAGAAGGCAATTTTGATGAAGTGTGGTACCTTGATAGTGGTTGTTGTAACCACACGACCAATAACAAGAAGATATTTGTTACTTTGGATGATTCTCTCCAAAGTGAAGTCAGAATTGGAGATGACAAGAGTCTTTCAGTTTAAGGCAGTGGCGATATTCTTGTAAAGACAAAGAAAGGAGTGAAGCGCATATCCAATGTCTTCTATGTTCCCGGACTAAAGCATAATCTTCTAAGTATTGGGCAACTACTCTTGAACGGACATAATATGTATTTCAATGGTGATATTTGTGAAATCAAGGATAAAAATCACACTCCTCTAGCCAAGGTACATATGACTGCAAACAAGATGTTTCTTTTAAAATTTAATAATGAAGTTTTTCCTCGTTTCAGCACTATTGTTAAAGATAAGTCTTGGCTATGGCATCTTTGTTATGGACATTTGAGTTTCAGCTCTTTATCTCACATGTGCAAGCAACACATGGTTAGAGGCATGCCCAATATTGATCTTAAAGATCAGGTTTGTGAAGGATGCATATTTGGAAAGCATTCAAGAGGCTCTTTTCTTATCAACAAAACTTGGAGAGCTTCAAAACCTCTTGACCTGGTTCACACGGATATGTGCGAACCTATGAGAACTACTTCTCTTAGTAGAAATCGATACCTTCTTACTTTTACTGATGACTTCAGTAGAAAGACTTGGGTGTATTTTCTCATAGAAAAATCATATTTGCTTGGTTGTTTAAAACTTCTAAGGCCTTGGTTGAAAAGCAAAGTGATTTTGTATTGAAAAATCTTCCATCAGATCATGGAGGTGAATATACCTCTTCTAATTTCCAAAATTTTCTAAAAGAGTATGGTATTAAGTACCAATTCACTACTCAATACACCCGTTTGCAAAATTGTGTTTCGAAAAGAAAGAACTGGACTATTATGGACTTGGCAAGAAGTATGAAAAGTGTTCAAGGTATGAATGCTCAAGAAGCTTGGAGCAGCCATAAGCTATGTGTCTCTCACTTACGATTTTAAGAATATTCCTTATTCCCATGTACCTGATGAAAGACGAGGAAAGCTAGATGATATGTTTGAAAAATGCATCTATGTGGGCTATAGTGAAAATTCCAAGCTTACAAATCATACAATCCCATCACCAAGAAAACTATTACTAGTAGAGATGTGAAATTCAACGAAGAAAAATCTTGGGATTAAGGTCGAAATGAGAAGAAAGAACAGTCTGTTGTTGAAGTCAATGAAGATGAAGGTGCTATTGAAGTTGAAGAAACCGAGGATAGGACTCCTCCTACCTCTCCTGACTCTCTAGGTTCATCATATTCTTCAGGATCCTCCACTTCTCCTCCCTGGAAGACAAGAAGTATACAGGAGCTATATTAAAAACACAAGAAGATTTCTTGAAGAAGACTTGACATATTTTGTCCTATTTGCAGATGCAGATCCGGTTGACTTTGCAGATGTTAATCAAGATGATAAGTGGAGAAAGACAATGGATCAGGAAATTAACTCTATCAAGAACAGTAAGACTTGGTACCTGGTAAAGCTTCCAACTGGACACAACTTAATTGGTGTGAAATGGGTTTACAAGACCAAGCTAAATGAAAATGGTGAAGTCGAAAAGTACAAAGCTCAACTGTTTGTGAATGGCTACAAGCAAAGGTATGGACTTGAGTATGGTGAAATTTTTGCTCATGTTGCTCATCTTGAAACTATTCGATTAATTCTAGCATTGGCTGCTCAAAATGGCTGGAAAGTACATCAAACGGATGTCAAGTTAGCGTTCTTGAATAGTATTCTTGAAGAGAATGTGTATATTGATCAAACTCCTGGTTATACAAAGAAGAGTGAAGAGCACAAGGTATGTCATTTAAAAAAAGCTCTTTATGATTTGAAGCAAACCCCACAGGCCTGGTATAGTCGTATCGATCGATATTTCTTGAAGAATGGATTCAAAAGGTGTCCTTATGAACACACTCTTTACATTAACGAGAGCAAATGAGATTTCTTATTCGTTTGCCTATATGTTGATGATCTATTTTTTATTGAAAATTGTTTGAGTATGGGTGAAGAATTCAAGAGTGCTATGATGCTTGAGTTTGAGATGACCGATATAGGTCTTCTTCATTTTTTTTTCTTGGCATTTAGGTCAAACAAAATAAAGATGGAATCTCTATTTCTCAGAAGAAGTATGCAAGAGATTTGTTGGAGAAAGTCATAATGGAAGGTGCTGCTTTTGTTACTAAGGTATGTGAATGGAACTAGTGATCACGGTATCCATTATAGTAGAGTTCAAAACCCAAGTTTGCGGGGTGGAAGTATAGAAGACAGTAAAAGCACATCAAGTTTCGTTTTTAGCATTGGTTCTGGTGCCATCTCTTAGACATAAAAAAAAAAACAATCAGTGGTGGCTCTTTCTAAAGCAAAAGCAGAGTATATCTCGTTATCTTTTTAGGTTGTCAAGCTCTTTGATTAGGAGTGATTTTAAAAGAACTCGTGCATCCACAATTCAACAGTATTAATCTGTTTTGTGATAACCATTTGGCTATTCCACTAAAAAAGAATCCAGTTTTTCATGGCAAAAGCAAACATATAAGGATCAAGTATCATTTCATTCAAGACTTGGTCAAAGATGTCAAGGTTGAAGTTTGTTCTTGCAGCACTGGTAAACATGTCGCAAATATCTTCACTAAGGCATTAAAATTGGGCGATTTTGACAAAATGAAAGGCAAGCTCGGTGTTGTACAAATCTAGCTTAAGGGGACTGTTAAAATTTGAAACTTGATTTAATAGTGGTGTAATCTTTATGGAATCTTAGGTGGATAGATGCATTAATCTATTATAATATGTTTCTCGGTAAAGACCACATTGTACAAGGCAAATAAAAAATCAAGTCAAGTTTCAGCATAGTTGAGAGCCTGATCTTCTTCTCTGGAAGAATATTTCACACCCTTCCAAGTAGTTGGTTTAATATCAATCATCGGATCCCATCGTCATGAAAAGTAAGAAGAAAAAAAAGGAAGAAATTGCAAGAAAATTCCATTAGTTTCTTAAAAAGAATGATAAAATGATCATTTCCGGTGAGCATCACATTCACATTGTTTTAGTGCAAAACGTGGAAGCAAATAAAACAAGTACTAAAAGATTAAAACACGATAGCTTAGAGACAAACAAAGCATAAAACTCTCATGAATTTATTTATTGATACAGGATGTACAGGACCATTACTGCTGGACCACTGGCTGTATCTGCTGCTGATGCTGCAATATCTGCAGGTTTACACGCGAGCATGATCGCCCCATCTCACCCGCAAGTGGGATTACAGGGAGATTATCACAGTTGCATATCTCAATCATGAATCCATCAGGATCATGGAAGAACAACTGATCCACGTGGATCCCTCCTTCCTCTACCATTGCCCGCACGTAATCAAGCCCCATTTCTTTCAGTTTCTTCTCCACTGCTCCCATGCTCTCACACTATAAAATTAACCCATTCCTTTTGAATCACGGAGTGTAATAAAATGGTATCAGAGAATGCACTTGAAAATGTGGGATACCTAAGACAGACTGTGCATCCTGATGCTTGGTTTAGGCGAGAGAGTGTAACGCCAAGGTGGCATCGAAATCGCACAGAATCCCACATAGCATGCATGTGTTGTGTGTTATAAGTGTGATATAGTGTTCAAATAGATATCTTTTTGAGTCACAGAGCAATGATGTGCACAATAATATTAACGCAAAAAAAAAAAAATTAAGACTGAAAGTTACGTACCTGGAAGGAAATATGATTATCTTTGGGATCGATTTTTTTCTTCTTAGGCATGTTCTCCGAATCTTCTGATTGCAAAAGATGTATTCCAATTCCATATCCAAATAACCTACACAAATCATCATGGTTTCAAAAAATTAGAAAATAAACCAAAAATTTCTTCCTATGGAAAGAAAAGAAATAAATTCTTAATTTTTCTCTAAATTAAAATTCTAAAGCGGGTTTTTATTCGTTGAATGAAACTAATTAATTACCATGCCCCATCAAAATCAAAAGATCCAGGCCTCCTAATTGGCACAAACCCAAGAACATTCTGATAGAAATCGATGGATTCCTCAACTGATTTGCACACCAGCGAGATGTGATTCAAGGACTTGAGGTGAAGAGGGTTTCCTGCACTTTCCTTCATCTTCTCAAATTATAATTTCAACTCTCAAGAGAAAAATATAACCAAAACCCACCAAAAAAACTTGATTAATAAATCAAGAGAAAACAGAGAATGAACAAAATAATAACAACTTGGCACAGAATTGTTTTGAAGAGTTTTTAATCAACACGCAACTTATTTCTTGGAAGAGAAACAGAAGCACCAGAGGAGTTATATAGAGCCCATGAAACCCTTCATGTACGGCAAGCGTCCCTTTCTTACAACGTGTCCGATATAGATGAAATTGGCACGTAGACTAGACTAGGATCATCACCACTGAATGCAAACCCAATTCATGATCATTGACACGTGAGCAACCCTTTTTTTTTTATTATGATTTTTAGTTTTGTGCTATATTTGGATTACGCGTATTGGTCCTTTACTCCCTTTGGTCTGGCACTTTTATTTCTATAGCTGTTTTTTCGTTCCAGAAGGTCTATAAAAAAGATTTTTTCTCTATGCGATACATAGGATGAAAACTTAATTGGACGTTATTAATGAAGTTGTTAAAATTTATAAATGAAGTTTTCATTCGACATAAAATGTTTGTTATGATATGTAGCTGCCACCTATCATAATTAAGTGGTCGGTCATTCTAGCATAAACATTCTCGATATTTCGATTCAATTACCTTTTAACGGTGAAAATCATTTTTAGTAATTTGAAGAAAAAATTTAAATGTATTTTTAGATAAATTTTTTAAGTTATTGGAGAATATCTTAATCCACTTTTTAACATTCCGTTTGATATGAACTCGAATATAGAATTCACTTAATTTTCAATTGAATTGAAACTAAAATTCATTTTTAAATGAATTTACAATTCATTTTCAAATGTTAGTTTTACTTTAGTGTACATCAATTTGAATATAGTAAACATATTCATTTTATTTTTATAACATATTCTTTCATATATATATATATATATATTATTCTAAAACAATAAAGGAACCAAAAGCTTAGTATTCCTAACTAAATATAGATCAAGCAATTGTAAAGTGTAAATTATATTTTCCATAGTATTGAACGTTCCCTTATTGCATGTAGGAACCATGTTTGAATTGCATAAAGTAAAACCATTATCTTGATATATTCAAAAATAACCTATGATTGATAATGCACGTTGTCGTTATTGTGGCAATTGTTGTTGTTGTTAGAGTTGCGACAAGATAAAGAATGAAGAGAAAAGAGAGAGAGAGAGAGAGGATGAAGAGGAAGAGAGAGAAGAGAATAGTAATTTTATCTTTCTAATTTTATAAAAACTCGTGTCTAGAGTTCATTTGTAAGTTTTATCAATTCTAATAGAATTTGTCCATAACTAATTCAATTCTACTAGAATTCATTTGAAAATGAATTTCACACTTTATTAACAAACCAAACCAAACAATTTATAGAATTCAAATGAATTCAAAAACACTATAGAATTCATTTAGTTAGTGGATTTTGCCTTTTTTCTTTTTCCTTCATCGATGGAAGAGAGGAAGAGGAATGGGCTGTTTGTTTGTCTTAAAATAAAATATAAAAAAATTACAGAACCCTACTCAATTATTAAAATTATTTTATGATGATTGACAAGGTTTGTCACAAGTCACAACATGTCTGTTTCAAGTATCCGATGAGGAGACTTTTGGTTTAAATGTTAACATATTGCAATTGCAAGGCAAGAAATTGAATATAACACTCACCAATTGATTGATCTCGTGAATTATAGAACAATGCCACGAACAATTAATATCTATGGCCCACCACAACCAATTTTTTTTTACCAAATTGTTTAAGCTTTATTGAATTGTTGATGTAGTTTTGAGTGGAAGGTGAAGGATAGAGTTCTTGATTATTTTTTTTTAAAAAAAAAATCTTTTTTTAGAGAATGTTTAAATAAATACACGAGGAAGAGAAAATAGATAGTTATATACTATAAACAAAGTTAATTTGCGTTATGATTACAAGATAGGATGTGTTTGGCTAAATAGACCTAAATATTAGGATTTTGGCTCAATTCTCTACAAAGAAAACTTCTAATTGGTTTGGGAAAAGTTGTTTTTTATTTTGTAGTTGCTTGTTCTAGTAGGAATAGTAGTAATTTTCTATTAAATTGTTGATTGTATAAGTAGTAGTAGTCTACAATGATGTTGTTGTTCTTTTCCTAATAGTATTAGGAAAATATCATATATATAGGAATAGTAGTAAGTTTGAGGCACACTCATAATTCTCATATGTATTGTAAACTAGAGGGGCTTACTACTAGAGCTATGATGAGATCTTTAGTGTATTGGGGTTTTGGGTTGTTAAGTAGAGGGGGCACTTACAACTAGAGCTAGGTTAAGAGCTTTTGTTGTATTGAGACTTTGAGGTGAGAGTTTGACAACTTTGTTTTTCCTAAAGTTGTATTTGAATATTAATAAAGCAGTTGATTTGTTGGTGGATATAGGAAAAAAGGTTGCCAAACCACATTAATTATTGATGTTCTTACTCTTTATTTATTTTGCCTATTTAATTATTGTGGTTGTGTTTTTTGCCTAAGTTTGAATAAGTGGATTTTAGAGGTAAAATCCCAACAAGTGGTATCAGTACCATGGTTCCAATGGCAAAAATACAAAAAGTAGACATAATTAATATTGAGCTATTTGATTAATTGAAAATGGAATAATATATTATGAATATTAGCTTTTTCAATTTCATTATCATTAATTTGTTGAGCAGTATATTGACATAGATGAAATACTTGCAACCAGAAGGAGATGACATAGTCACGATGTTAATGGTGGGAAATGAGGTTTAGATAGATGTGGAGGTTCCTGCACTACCTCCAGAGAGAGATAAATTGAAAAGGCCAAATATGTTCGAGGTCGAAGAATTGTTTGTGATTATATCAAGAAAAGAGCTAGACAAAGTGAGCGAGCAGAGCACTTCAAGAAGGTGGAGGAAAGATCAAGATCCAGGTCTCTAGATTTTTCAAATAAATAGTGCATCTAAAATAAGGAAGACAAACACACACAATTGCAAAGCAAGGCCACGATGAAGAACTGGAGAAGTTAAATAGAACGAAGGAGAATGATAATGGAAAGACTAATAAGGATGATAAGATGCAATTTCTTAATGCTTCAAAAGTAATGACGACATATATTGTAAACGAAGAGAGCTTGTATGTGTTGAATGAGATGATGATTGCTTCGAAGAGTAAGCGGATAAGATGGGGAGATCATAAGGAATGATCACACCAACCAAAGAAGAAAGCCAAATTTGATGATGAGGTGGAAAATTTGAGCCAAAGTGGAGATTTGTTAGGAATTTGGCTCAATTTCCCACAAAGAAGACTTCTAATTGGTTTGGGAAAAATTGTTTCCTATTTTGTTGTTGTTTATTCTAGTAGGAATAATAATAATTTTCTATTAGATTGTTGATTGTACTAGTAGTAGTATACTATGATGTTGTTGTTCTTTTCCTAATAGAATTAAGAAAATATCATCTATATAAAGAGGGTTGCAGAGAAAGTTTGAGGCACACTCATAATTCTCATATACATTGTAAACTAGAGGGGTTTACTACTAGAGCTATGATGAGAGCTTTGGTGTATTGGAGTTTTGGGTTGTCAAGTAGAGAGGGCACTTACAACTAGAGCTAGGTTAAGAGCTTTTGTTATATTGAGACTTTAAGGTGAGAGTTTGACAACTTTGCTCTTCCTAAAGTTGTAGTTGAAGATTAATAAAAAAAGTTGATTTGTTGGTGGATGTAGGCAAAGATGTTGCCAAACCACATTAATTATTGGTGTTCTTGCCCTTTATTTATATTGCTTATTTAATTGTTGTGCTTGCGTTTTTTTCCTAATATTGAGTAAGTGGATTTTAGAGGTAAAATCCCAACACTAAAAGTGATCACTACTTAAATAAATTATTCATTCAAGTGAATTTACAATCCATACGAGTGAATTTACATATCTACTCAGAGATATAATTTGATTTGCCTTCCGATCAATGTACTAAAAACTTATTGAGAGCTTAATTAAATGAGTGTCTGTATATAAGAATAAGAATGTACATAGTTAATTTATTATAAGTACTAGGTTGAGGGAGCTTACAATGACTGGGAGCCTAAAAGATAAAACAACAAAGAAGATGGATCATAAAATTATAAAATGAGATTGTTTATTAGTGGCTATATTGCTACTTTAGTCATGGAACCATTAGATAAGTTTGATTTTGGTTATACAATTTTCAATTGTTCTAATTGGGTCCTTTATGCTTCGATTTTGTTCTAATTTATTCTTCACTTTTGGTTCTTCTTCTTGTGTATGGTATATAGTTTCCAAAATTATTGCTAAGTGGGAACCCTTGAAATTATTTATATTTTTTATTTTTCAATTAAGTGGGAGACTTTTAAATTATTTACCTTTTTTTTATATAAATCAAGGAACTAACTTAAGACTCTAATACCAATTAGTGACAACCAACAAATAAACAATCAAAACTGACAAGTTCAAACACTGAAACACAATTTTTACACACATTTTTTACAACTTGAAAAGCTTAGTTTGCGATATAATTCAATATTAAATATGTCCTAGGTTTCAAGTCTAACTTATATATTTATATATTTATTAGAGTAATATTCTATTATTATGAAATAAAATGGTAGTTTAATTATTAACCTGTGGTTATGATCCACCTAGCTTAGTTTCTTGTGATCTAATTGTAGACTTTTTTTCCTTCCTCGGTTGGTAGCCACTTTAACACTGCTACTTCTCCTCTAAAACCTTACCTTTCAACACCTTTACGGCTTCTTATAAAAACACCAAACAATTATAAAGTTTTAGTGTTTATATACGATTTCATAGAACCCTGTCTTGACTAGGTTTAAGGACTTATGAAAATAATGGCTATAGATTGAAGACCAAAGATATTAACAACTACTGTTTGGATCAAACAGGACTTATGTAATAAAAGACTTCTTTTATTTCATATAAAGACTACTCACGCAAACATACTAGATAGACTTTCAGACTCTATTTGCTTTGGAGTAGAAAGAGCTTAGAAGAACATTATTATAGATTTTCTCTCTAGAATAAGATAGCTTGCCTTTCTCTCCAAGTTGAATGTCCCTCAAACATAGTCCATTCCATTTTATAGAAGAAAAGAGTGAACTTCAAACCCATACTTAAAATATATTATAATAACAAATAAGGTTCTCTGCTCTATGTTACAATATCAAAGACATATTATTAACATTACTAAAGTAGATATTAGGGTATCATGTGAACTTATTTAACACCATTATAGTAAATATCAAGGTACCATGTGAATTTCTATAGATAACTCTTGATTTAGCAGTAGACTTTATGTGAATTCCTGTATATAGCTTTTGTGCTGGTCATTCCTCATCTGTTGCTTTTAGTCTCTTCCATCATATTCTCTATATTGTGCCACTCTTCATCTGTAAGATTCTTTCAGCACTGATTAGATCATTCTCTCTCCAAGTCATTGCTTGCATATGGGGGCTTCCATAATTCATAGAATCTCTCCTACTGTGTTTTGCACTCTTCTGCCATATCAATAATCATATTTATGATACTAGATTCATAATTGTTTGTTGCAGCCTTATATTTCGGATTTTGTTTGCATCTTTTTTTAGAAAATATTCTAGTAGTAGTGGTATATGTCTTCCATTGTGCCCATTCACTTTGTTCTAGTACATTGTATTGTTTAGTAAGAGCCTTTGCTTTTATTTTGGGGATGATTTCTTTTATTTTTTTCTCTTTCTTTTAGTATTCTTATTTTATGCATTAAAGGATACAACAATTTTTTTATGCAGCTTGATAATATGGAAGATTGGGACAAATATTAATCCTTCGCCCTATTCTAGTGGAGTGCAAAAGATTTCCAAGACAAACTTTTTTCTTTCATGATATTCGTATTCTCATTGTAATGAATCTTTTGTACTTTGTGGAAAGAACTGAAAATTTGGTTTAATGTTTCTCCCCAAAATATCACTCTCCTTATAAGGTGCATCTCAAATAGCCAAGTTGATGTGTAGGTAGGACAACTTGGTGTTAAATTGAATCAATTATTTTCTCCTTCGGTGATTTGGTAGACTCTATGATCTGGTGTTAATTCTTCATAAGATATTAGTAAATTTGGAGCTATTCTTTTATAGGTGTAGGAATAGTCATTACTATTTATTTTCTTTTACATATCTCAGCATAAGATTCTACCCATTTTTTAAAACAACCTCTCTTTGGTATATGAACCGTACCTTATCAGAGGTTAGATCAGGAAAATAATAAAGAGATATTACTATTCTCTTTTTTTCAACATATTCTTCAATTTTTTTTCCCATGTTATTAAGCTAACAATAGGATCCATCTATATGCTCAAATAGTCTGCCAAGTTATTGAGTGTTTATTGTACTAGACCTATTCTCATAATTAATCCAATATCTTGGTTCTTTTACATTCTTTTGATAATATTATTTCAGTAAATATTTTAACCATTTTAGCAACTTTACCTATTATGGAAGAATCATGATATAAAGAAAGTCTTTCGATTAACTTTCTTATTTGTGTTATCATGGATTTTTGGGATCTTGTTTCTACTACCTCAATGAGTGGTAATATAACATTATTGTCTTCTTTGGTTAAGAGAATCCTCAGCCAATCGATTGAATGAGAGAATTTGATCTTTCTTATAACTTTGAGATTACATAAATTCCAGTATCACATGAATCATTTCTTTGGTTAATGCATTAGGCAAATAATTATTCTCACCTTTTATGTGCTCGACTTTAAATATGAATAGTCTAAACCATTGTTTCCATCTAAGTAGCCTCATTTGTTGCATATACTTGTCAAGGTTATTTTTAATAAAAGCTGCAAAATTTTTGTTGTCAAATCTAACCAGGAATTCTCGAGGAGATAAAAATATTTCAAAATTTTCAATCCCCTTTTTTTTTATTGCAAGTAATTCTTTTTCATTTCTATGATAGTTTTTTCTCGACCATTTTAAATATTCCATTAGTGTCTGCACTTAATTAATCTTCACCTCTATTCATATTTCTTGCTTTAAGGATGGCACTCCAGTAGTTGAAGTATCAGTTTCTAATATCATAAAATCTTATTTGTTTGGCATTTTTAGTTTTGGAAGATCTTTTACCTCTTTTTTATACAGGTAGAATCCTCATCTGTTCATATCCATTCTTTTTTTTTCTTTAATTTTTTTGGAAAGAACTTCTTAGTTCTGTTAATATTTTTATAATTTTTTCTTTCCATATAGTAAGCATCCAAGAACCGCTATAGTTGCTTTTTTATCTTCATTCTTATCGGGAAATTGATCGAATTTTTCTAACACATGAGTTTGCATTTCAACTTTTCCTTGCTCTAGAGTTAATCCTAAAAACTTTATTTTTATTTTTCCTAATTCCATATTGCTGTGCAGATAGAATTATTTTGTGGTCTTTTAGTCTTTCTACTACCATTATTAGATAGTTTCTATGCTCATTTTTTTGTTTTCTAACTATTAATATATCATCCACATATACTATATAAAAGTCTCTAAGGTCTCTGAATATATTAATAATTCTCGTTTGGAATATTTGGGGAACATTGCATAATTCAAAAGGCATAACTTTCCATTCGTGATGACCTTGAGGAGAACTAAAAGTAGCTAGTGGGATTGACTCTTCTTTCATTTTTATTTGCTAATATCTAGACTTGTAATCAAACTTACTAAATATATTAGCACCTTGGATACTATTTAGCAATACTTCTTTATTAGGTAGGTAAAGACAATCAAACTTAGTTACTTGATTAGTTTTTTATAATTTATCACCATTCTTGTTTTTTCTCTCTTTATTTCAGAATGATTTCTGACCATAAATGAAGGAGAGCCATGTGGTGATACAAATGATTGTATTAATCCTTTTTCTTGGGTTTCATCCATTTTTTCTTTAAATTCTTTAATGTCATCTAGCTTATAGGTTATAGATTTTAATCTAATTACCTTCTTATGGTATGTTAATTCTATTTTTGCTCTAGCTTTGTCTCTGTTCCATAATTTTAAAGGATCATAACTAAAGTTTTCTTTTAATTTTAGCATTTTTTCTTTTAGAGATGGGGTTTTTACTTTACTACTTTTCATATTTTCTTGATTATAAACTTATAATGATCATTAATTTCTTTTATCCATTCTTCAAACTCACTTCCTCTGTCATTTTCTTCTATTTTACTATCCTCACCATGATTCCATGGAGTGCACTCTGATATAGTTTTCATAGGTAATGGAGATAATGTTACTAGTTTTTCTCTTACAGGTTGAGTTTTAAACCCAATAAGACATTTTTCTCATCTTCCTTAAGTATAGGAATATGAACAAGAGATATTCCTAATTCAATATAATTATAGTGTTGTACTAATGGTAAACACATTCTCTATTTCAAGAAATTATTTTCAATAACTAAATCTCCATCTAGACTTGGAAAATTTCATAATTGTTCTATGATAAAAACATGGTCTTCTAAATATATAGGTACATTTTTAGCCATGTAGTTTAGTTCCACTCTTTGGCCATTAGTAGTTACAAGCTTCTTAGGCGGTGCTTTTACCCAATATTTAGGAGAAAGAATGTTAAGTTTTCTCAATGTGTAAGAAGCTCTAATGTGTACTAATGCATCTATGGTGTACTCATGATATCCATGAAAATTAAATCTTATTTTTTTTATAGGTGTTGTTTTTTGAATTCTTATTTCCATTCGTCACCTTTTCTATTTTGTTAGTCTCTTCTTTTTTCATTCATATACAATTTATTTTTGTTGTTTCTATATCAAAGCCTAATAATGTAGGTTCTTTTTCCTTTTATATTCAGGTATCCAATAATACTCTTGAACTACTACTAACCTTTCTCTAATAGATAATTTAACCTATTTATACCCCTTTTTTCTTTTTCTTAGAATCAATTACCATTAATTTTCTAGCATTATTTTTTCAAAATGTTGATGGTACATCTTCTAATAACCATGTTTTAGTGATATGTAAATCCTTTCATGCTAAGTTTTTTGGCACTAATATTTGGGAATGTAATGTTTCAGTTTCTAGTAGAACTGCATCAATAGGGCGTTTCCTAATGCTTGGATTAGTAGTGTTAACTAATCTATAAAAAAAAATCCTATAATGTATTACTATGTTATGACTTCTTTTTAGCATTTGTATGTTTTTTGTTTGAAGTTTGACCATAACACTTTTATGAAGATTTTTGTCTTTTAGACTTATATGATAATGTGGATAAACATCAAATATTATTGGACCATTATATAGGTTTGCACTCCCCCTATTAAGTCATTTTTAAGTTTTAGATGTATGCAGTCAAGAAAAAGGCTAACACAAACGAATCTATCCCATTTCTGAATAATTGACATATTCCTACGTAGATTAGTCCAATATGAACAACCTTATAACAACTCTTAATTAGCCTTTTAGGATTTAATTATAAAATAATTAAGCTTCCTTCTTCAATTTGTTCAACTAGAATTACTCTTTCTTCAGTGTCTATGCTAAACATATTTTTTATGTTAAAAATATATGTTTATAAGCTTGATTCTTTTTTTTTTGGTAGTTTCCATTTTTTTATTTCTTCGTATATCATAGTCTTCTCCTTCATAATTTTCATTTGACTTATATAGTACTCTTAGGCTTATGTTCTCAGATGAAGTTTATTTTTCTCTCATCATTCCTAAAGGTTCATATTATTCTTTTTCTTCGAATTCTTCGTTTAAGCTTTCCCAATCAAATACACTTTCATTATTTGATATTTCATTTTATGATACTAATTCTATTCCAAAATCTAATTTTTGGAAAACTCTAACAAATTTTTTTTTATATTTTTGTTAGGGTTTATCTTAGGACAATCAAGGGTTATATGTCCATTTTCCTTACAAATCCAACAAGTGTATTCAAATTTTGGCTTTCCAGATTGGCAAGGAGTCTTCTAAAGAACTTTCTCTTTCTAAAATCCTTCTTGTAGTTTTAATAGCACTTTTTATCTATTCTCTTAAAATAATTTTTGTATCTCTTTTTTCTTGTTAATTTCCATATTGTCTTAGTATGTCAGCTAAGTATGCAATTTCTTGTCCATACTACGTCCTAGCGATTTCTTAGAATTCTTCATAGCCTAAGTATTTATGCAGAAGTCTCTTAATGTTTTTGTTATAAATTGAACTCTTAATTCCAATGTATATATTCTATCATCATCTTCTTTAAAGTATTTGTCATATATTTTTGATATTAGAGTGTTCCAAGGTTAAAGTTGTTTTAGGAAGAATTTATCTATCCAAAGTGGCGTTTCTAAGTTTTTTAAATTATAGTAATATATTTTTAAAATTCAAATAAATATTCATCAAACTTGCTCATGTTGTTGATTCTTAGTTTTTGTAATACTTTTTTTTTTCTTTTCATATAGACCTTTTACAGCTTGTTCTCTACAAATTTTTCTTTCAATTTTTTTGAAATCCTATAGACTAGTTCATATTTCTCTCTAGTTTGAGCATCAAAATTATTAGGGTCTTTATATCTTCCCCAAAAAGTTTAGCATTACCTCTTAATGTAGCTTCTAGATATTGTTTAGCAAACTCTTAATCCCAATTTGTATTTTCTTTTAGTACTAAATCACTAGCTTAAGCCCAATCTTCTATAAGCTTTCTTAGTCCTATTGTACAATTTATATCCAAATACACACTAGTAGTTGCTACTGCTTGTAATATTTTATCTGGATTTGGTAGGAATTCGTATTTAACTAGTGTTTTGTAATTTCTTATTCTTTCTTCCCTTTTTAATTTTTCAGGAGTTGTTTTTCTAGAAAATCCAAATGAATATTCAGTTTTTCCTCTCAAAATTTCTTCTATGAATTTTGGAGGTGGAGGTACTTTTGGTTCATTATTTTCTATTTTTCCTTTCTTTAATTCTTCTTTCTGAGCTATTAGAAATTTCGCATATTGCGTAGAATAATCGTTAACAGCTTGGTCATTCCAATCATTTTCGTTATTGTTATAGGGTCCTTCACCATTTTTTGTTTTTACCATATGTAACTTTTCTTGTTTAGGATAGTCTAACTCTTTTAGTTTTTGTTCTAGTATATCATTTCTTTTGTTATTTGTTTTTTCCCAAATTTTTTAAAGATTTTTTATTCTCTCAAGACTTTTATATGTTCTTTGGGATTGGATATGATTTTTTTCTCAGTCATATATCCACATATCATGTGTTTCTTTAAGAATAATTTTTAGGTCTATTTCTACCATTTTAAATAATTTTTAACTTTCTTCATTCATATCTAGTTTTCCTATTTCAGCAAAAGTTTCTAATATTTTTTTTTCTATTTTATTTATTTTTACTTATGTCACATTTTTTTTTTTTATGAAAACCCAAATATACACAAAGATTCTCTACAACAAATTCTGAAAATGAGCAGTCATTTTTTAAAGGAAGAAAATGAGTAGTCTTGTTAATTCCTTTAGAAGGATAAAAAATTATAGGGAAAATTATAATTATCCTTCTGGTTTGATTATCATAATTGCAAGTCATTCTATCAATAAAACAAAATGAGATGAAAAAAACCTAATAATTCATGAAAAGGAAGGAAATAGTTCTTAGTGACAAAACTAAACTTGCCAAATATTCGGAGTGCTTTTTGGATGGTCCTAGCTTTCTGACTTTTCTTTTTATTATTATTTTAGTAGTAAACCAAAGTAAAATAGATGGAAATTTGAATTTTTTTATATAATGATTTTGAAATTTAATTTCCTGAAATTTAATTAAATGCAAATGGCATGTCAACCTATCTTTACGATTGCAAAATAAATCAATTTTGCCGATATAATTTCGTCGAAATTATCATTAGAAGGGTTTATTGAACACATACCTAGAATACAACCAGTAAATGGATCATATTTAAAATGTAAGGGGAATATTGAAAAATAAGATAAAATTTAAAGGTGTTTGATGATAATAACCCAAATAAAAAATATGGATGCATTTGATAACCTATCAAACTAGCTTTAGGGGCTTAATGAGGCCATAATTTGTCCCAATTATTTCTCCATCAGTGTGCTTGAAGCTCTTAAGTCTAATAGTTTATAAAAATCCCTAGAAATCACCAACAAAAAGCACTTCATCTTTCACCCTTCTTCCTTTTCTTCCTCACATTATGTATACTCTAAATATATAGTACTCCCTCAGTCCCATATTATTAGTCCACTTTTTTTTTCTTTTCGGAATGTCTCAAAATATTATCCACTTTCTATAATTAATAAATGATACATTTTTGACTTTTATAACGATACTTTTATCATATTAAATTTGTACAACAAGCACGATAAATTGGATTAGTCAACTTAAGGGTAATAATAAAATTGTATGTTATGATCAAAAAGTCTAAATTCATTTATTGTGTCTTCCTAAAAACTTGTATGTTCTCAAAGGGGGTTAATAATATGGGTATGAGGGAGTACTATTTTCCTACTTAGAAGTTTGGGCATAAAAATATGGTATGGTGGAGCTTTGGCTTAATGATACAATGCATGTGTCATTGAGTAACAATAAAGAGAAATGTTGAACTATTGTATCTTAGGGGCGATGCGACCATGGGAACCATTGCACCGATAAAGATTACCTACGTGGTGATGCAAAAGTCCGAAAAAAGAGTGATTAATCTGTTTCTCAGCCCATCCTCTTTGCACTACAAATGATATTTGTTATTTATTAATTTTATATGTATTATAAAATTCAAGGATTTATACTTTTATACATAATTTATCTAAGAAGAACAGCTAGGATACTCCTCAAATCCCACATCGAAGAAAAATGTTATTGTAAGTAGTTCTAGTCCCACGTTGTCTATGTGTCAAAATGATGTAGGTACTAGTTATTATAAATATAAGCATCAAGAGATGTAGACTTTCACTTCTATTCCTTAACCAGGAATAATTGGTCAGATGAGAGTGTAGCAACCAAACACCAATATAGAGATCCAAGGGTTGAGTGAACATTGGGTGTATTGGGTTATGAGATTGGGAAGAGTATTCACATAGTTTTGTCTAGAAAAATTGTGTATTATGGTGTAGTGAGTTTTAACAGCTTTTCTCCATCCAAAATTTGAAAAATTAGTGAAATAATGATTAGCTCGTAGACGTAGGCAATAAGTGTCGAACCACATTAAAAATTATTGTGTTTTGTTTTCTCTTTATTTTTTTCTATTATGATTGCATAGTTGTTTTGGGATGTCAGAATTCCCAACAAGTGGTATCAGAGCTAAGGTTCGACAACGAAAAAAATTCAGAGAATTGATGCGATGAAGAAGCAAGTCAAATGTGCTATTGAAGATCAAATTTTAAGCCTAGGTGGAAGATTGTTGGGATTAAACCCAAAATCTGATTAAAGTGGTATTGAAGGCTCAATTAAAATAGAGAGATTTTGATTGGGTAGAGGAAAATCCGAACCAGGGATCAAAGTATTAAAGGATTTGAGTAGAAGGAGGAATTTTCTAGAATTCTCCTCAAATCCCACATCGGAGAAAAATGTTATTATAAGTAGTTCTAGTCCCACATCGTCTATGTGTCAAAAAGATATGGGTACTAATTATTATAAATATAGGAATCAAGAGATGTAGTCTCTCATTCCTATTCCTTAACTAGGAATAGTTGGTCAGATGAGAGTGTAGCAACCAAACACCAATATAGAGATCCAAGGGTTGAGCGAACAGTGGGTGTATTAGGTTGTGAGATTGGGAAGAGTTTTCACATAGTTTTGTCTAAAAAAATTGTGTATTGTGGTAAAGTGAGTTTTAGCAGTTTTCCTCCATCCAAAATTTGAAAAATTAGTAGAATAATGATTGGCTTGTGGACGTAAGCAAGAGTTGTCGAACCACGTTAAAAATTCTTGCGTTTTTTTTCTCTTTATTTTTTCTATTGTAATTACGTAGTTGTTTTGGGATGTCAAAATTCCCAACAAGAACAACAATATCTTTTGTAATCTTCTCATTATGCACATAAGAGATTATAAAAAGGAAGTCCCTCACTTAACTTGCCACACATGAGGTGCAGAAATGCACACTCGGTTGGAATGGATAGTTAACTGTCTCTAGCATTTCTCAACAAGAATACAATGCGTTTTATGTTGGGTGTCAATCAATATAAACCTTAAAAATATCAAGATTGCCTTTTTACTCTCGTCCTTGTGATAGTGAAATGTCCAAGATACCATTAAAAGAGCAAAGAAAAAAAACCTTGAGCTATCCCCCTAATAGGAGTTTTAATCAAACAAAAGGAATGAAAAGAAAACATAATAATTCATAAAAAGGAAGGAAATAGTTTTCGGTGGGATTCTAGTTGTCCCAATTTAAGGAGGGAACATTACCCTCAATTTTGATCAATCTCAACTTTTTATTTGTTTTGAAGTGACAGAATTGTGCCACCAAATTAAAATCATGCTACATCATCAATTAACTCAATTAAAATAAACTTAACCGTGTTAAGTAATAAAAACTACAATTAGATTATTCCCATAAAATGATTTTTCTATCAAATAACTAACAGAATCCACTAACACCAATTCCTAGAAAAACGAAACCAGAGATCCAAAACCAACAACAATTAACAACATAGAAACACAAATACTCCATAAACAAAACCAAAACTACACAAGGTTGTCATTGTAGTAATCAGAGGAAGAACACAAGGACATAGTAGCAGCCTTTAGGTTTTTTTTTTTAGGTAAAACACATAAATAATATAAATAATTTTATAGGAACAAACTAACTGCAGTTTTTGTGACATAACACTGTTAAGTTTATTTTAATTGAGTTAATTGATGATATGATATGATTTTAATTTGATGACACAAACTTGTCCATTCAAACAAGTAAAAGGTCGAGATGGATTAAAATTGAGAGTAATGTTCTCTCATTAAATTGAGACAACCAGAATCCGTTCTCGGTGACACAATTAAACTTGCCAAATATTTGGACTGCTTTTTGGATGGTCCTAGCTTTATAATTTTATTTTAAAAAAAAATTAGCAGTAAACCAAAGTAAAATAGATGGAAATTTGATTTTTTTTTAATATATTGGCTTTGAATTTTAATTTCCTGAAATTGAATGCAAATGGCATGTCAAACTATCTTTATGATCTCAAAATAAATCAATTTCATCAGCATAATTTTTTCGAAATTATCACTAGAAGGGTTTATTGAACACATGTCTATAATACAAGCAATAAATTGGTCGTTTTTAAAATATAAGGGGATATTGAATCAAATGACAAAATATAAGGGTGTTCGATGATAATAACCCAAATAAAAAATATGGATGCACTTGATAACCAATCAAACTAGCTGTTGGGGCTTAATGAGGCCATAATTTCTCCCAATTATTTCATCATTAGTGTGCTTGTAACTCCGAAGTCCAATAGTTTATAAAAAGCCCCAGAAATCACCAATAAAAAGCACTTCATCTTTCACCCTTCTTCCTCTTCATCCTCACCTTCTGCATGCTCTAAATATATAGTACTCCCTAGTCCCATATTATTAGTCCACCTTTTTTTTTTTGGAATGTCTCAAAACATTATCCAATTTCTATAATTAATAAATGATACATTTTAACTTTTAATTGATACTCTTATCGTACTAAATTTACATAACAAGCAAGATAAATTTGATTAGTCAACTTAAGAGTAACAATAGAATTGTATGTTATGATGAAAAACTCTAAATTCATTTATTATGGCTAACTTGCATTTTCTCAAAGGGTACTAATAATATGGGTACGATGGAGTATTATTTTCCTACGTAGTAGTTGGGGCACATAAATGTGGTATGATAGAACTTTGGCTTAATGGCACAGTGTATGTATCATTGAGTAACAACAAAAATAAACGTTGAACTATTACATCCTAAGGGTGACATGATCATGAAAATCGCTGCATTACGTATGTGATGATGCAAAATATTTGAAAAAGAGTGATTATTATGTGACTTAGCCCATTCTCTTGGTGCTATAGATGACATTTGTTATTTATTAATTTTATATTTATTATAAAATTCAATGATTTATACTTTTACACATAACTTTTATATACGTAGAACAACAATATATTTTGTAATCTTGTCATTATATGCACATAAGAGATTATACGAAGGAAGCTCCTCGTTTAACTTCTCACATGAAAAAAAAATTTAGTTAGGTCGAGTCTAAATCATTGAATTTAGATCAATTAAAAACTCTATTAATAATTTTAAAATTTTTATTGATAACGTTAATTTTTTGATCTCACATATATATTAATATTATTAATAAAACTCTTTAAAATTACTAACAAAATTTTAATTAAACTAAACACAATCATTTAAACACGAGACAACCAATAATTTTTGTCACACATGAGGTGGCTGGAATGGACGGTCTAATTGTCTCTGGCATTTCTCAACAAGACAATGGTGGGTGTCACTCAATATTAAACTATAATGGGAGTGATTGCGACTGACATTATTGAATATTGCTTTTGCTTACGATAACTCTGCAGCTTTTCCACGTTTATCCTTGTCAACATGCACTACAGTACAAAAATTTAAACAGTACAAAAATTTAAATTTTTTTTTGCTCCTTTTAGAATTTTGTTTTAAACTATACTTTTATTTTAATGCAAACCAGCAACTACATCGAGCTTAGGATTAAAAAACTAAAAACAAAAATAAAATAAAATAAAAGGGTGGTGCTTTAACATTCCATTTATTTTAATTAGTATAAATATTAAGACTGTGACTTCAGTATCAGCATATCTATATACAAGTGTATGGACTTCAGCCTTTTTTTTGTTTTTCTTTTTCCACTCAAGTTTAGAGCTCTTGAATTTGTTTCTTAGCAAATTAATTAATTTAAGAGTAATTTTTACTTTTAGTCTTTTTAATTTGATTCATATTTTTATTAGGTTTTTAAAGTTTAAACATTATTATTGAATCATTTAAGTTTGACATTCGTTCCAATCAAATCATTCACACAAATGAAACAATAATCTCATTCACAGCAACCTTATTCATAATATGTTCATTCACGTCAAATTCAACAACATAATCAAAATCAGTTTCATTAAATTCAAATAGTTCAGCCACATTATTTGCTATTCTCACATCTTCATCAACTTCATTTAACTGGTCATTTATTATATCAATCACAACCATATGTTCCAAATAAAGTTCAATAACTATTGACTTGTAAATTTTTATGCACAGTGTATATATTTGAATCATTAGTTAATGAAACAAAATTAATTATTTGAGTAAAAAACCTAATTGAAATGGATATCAAACTTAAAAGACCTAATAAAAATGTTTTAAACTCTAAATATTTAATAAAAATATGAGACAAATTAAAAAAATTAAAAATAAAATTTACAATTAACTAAAGCCAATAACAGAGCAATTAAACCTATTATATGAAATGTAAATCCCCAAAGAGAGGGAAAGAGATCGGTAATAGGTTATCATATTGAATGCTCAGCGACCGACCTAATTACTTAGTGGGGATCACACAGGCAAAGCAACATCACATTAGTAATTAGTACTGTACAATATTATTAGAAACAGAAAGATGTGAGCATGAAGTATACTAAATAAATAAAATAAAAATAAGTAGTGGAAAAGAGATGTGGCAATGAAAAAAGCTAAGATTTATGATTCCACCAGCGTCCAAAATCTTAAACTAAATCGTGCACAAAGGAAATCGGTCGCGAAAAAGAAGCAACATAATTAAAGTTTCTGTCGATTATTTTATGTATGTTTTATTATGATGTTATCTTTTTGGAACTCTACCTAATCTTGGTGGAAGCATTAGTGGCAGATCGTTCAATCCAAGTGACTAAGATTAATATGTTGATGTGACCGCAGCTAAGTTCATCAATGGTATACAATCTGTCAATGCTTTTTTTTTCTTTTTGTGATAAACTGTCATTGCTTTATTAAAATAATAGTTTGTCGTTTGGTGTATGATATATTAAACACAAATGCTCAACAGAAAGGGTCAATATGCACATTTTGGTTAGTCTCGACACATAGGCGTTTCCTTTCGTTTGCTTGCCTTTCAAGTTTTTCTTCAATCTAAATTGAATTTTTCTTTTCAAACTAAATCAAGTTGTAATACCACAGGCATATCCATCAAAATTGCTGGCCAATGTTATTTGTAATCATTCGATCCAGTAACAAGATTTTCTTCATCGCTAAAAATATGAGATGTGAATCAACAATGTTTAACTAATTAATTATTACGTCCAAATCCAAGTATATGGATACCTTAAAATCCTACGATTGAATTCCCAGACCGACAAACTCCTTCATAGATAAGTAGTTGTTGTGGTGTTGATTGAAGGAAAATAGAGTAGATTAGAATGCTCATTGTTATACTTAAAAAACATTATAGGATTGCTGATACCGAAAATCTGTCAAGAATCCGAATGGTCGGAACGTGATATCTGCGCACACGAGAAGAAGAGAAAACCAGTCACCGAAGGGTTAGAAGTGTTATGCCTTTGAGGGGACTCTCTGATGCTTAAGTTAGTACATGACTTAAGAGATTAAGAAATAGAGAGTTTTTGAGTGAGTTTTGATGATGAAAGCCCCTTTATATAGTGCTGGAGGTCGAATCCTATTAGGAAAGTAATTAATGTTTGGATTAGGTTTCTCTTAGGTTAGAGTGTCCTAGTAAAATTTGATTAGGGTTTCCATATGCTGGAGTATTTCAACAGAATTATGGTTCTCGATGTGAGATTACTATTTTGCCCCTTTTGCCATGTGTTGTTATGTGAGTGACAGGTCTATTTGATTTGTGAAATTACCTTTTTTACCTTGCAAGGTGCCACATGTTGTTATGTCATAGGATGAGAAATTTTTCCCTACATCAGATGCCCTTCACTTCCTTGAGTGCAATTATGTGATCAAGGAAGTAATATGTATTGGTAAGTTTTGGAACAATTCTTCTTTATGCTATGTAACTCAGATCAGGTCTGAGGTTTTCGAGGTGCTCGAGTATAGTGGTTCAGATTTCGAGTACAATGAGGGATAACTAGGGGCTATTCCCTCGGAAGTATGAGTGGTCTGAAGAGGAGGATAGCATGACACAGCCTCTTTGGAGTTGAGCATGACAATGGTCCGAGTTTAAGGAGAGTAGCTCGGTGTTGTCTCCTCGGAGTTGAATATAAAGTCGAAGAGAATAGTAACTCGACGTTTGTCTTCTCTGAGTCGAACACGACAAGATTTCGAGTCCGAAGAGTGAAACAAACTAGGGCTCTCTCCTTGGAGTTTAGATGTAAGTCCAACGAGTAGAATGGCTCGGGGCTATCTTCTCAGAGTTTGAATGTAGGTCCAAAGAGTGAAACAGCTCGAGACTATCTCCTCGGAGTTTGAATGTAGGTCTGAGGAGTAAAACAGCTCAGGGCTATTTCTTCGAAGTTTGAATGTAAGTCCGAGGAGTGGAACAGCTCGGGGCTATTTCTTCGAAGTTTGGATAAAAGTCCAAAGAGTGGAACAACGGAATAGTTCAGGGTTATCTCCTCAGATTTTGAATATAGGTCTGAGGAGTGAAACAGTTCGAGGCTATCTCCTCGGAGTTTGAATATAGGTCCGAGGAGTCAAACAGCTCAAGGCTATCTCCTCGGAGTTTGAGTATATGTATGAGAAATGAAACAACTCAGGGCTATCTAGTCGGAGTTTGAATGTATATCTAAGGAGTGGAACAACTCGGAAATCTTTTTGGAGTTTGGATGTAAGTCTGATGAGTGGAACAACTCGGGGCGACATCCTTGGAGTTTGAATAGCACATAAATTTGTTAGGTGGTTCTCTGTCGAACTTTAGTGGCTGAGGTCCAAGTGTTCTTGTGTCTTTTAACTTCTTCTTGTTGTAGTCCAAAGTGCTTTTGGCCAAGATATGAGTTCTTCCGATTTTTTTATCCTCTTTTGGGTGAGGTTTGAGTACTTCGGGTCTTTGACCCAACTGCAGGCTTTTTTGGATTCAGAACTTATCTTTTGATGAGGATTTTGAACATAGTTGTGGGTATTTGTGTAACGACCCATCCCAAGTTAGCCACCCCCAAGATAGTGTCATCACATTTTGAAAATCTCAACACGACATATATATGCAACAATAATACTAACAAAATTTTTTATTTTAATCCTCAACCCTCAACAGGAGAGATACATTCATCTGATATTAACTTACACATAATATACAACGTAAAATGCGTGAATATTTACAAATAAAATTTTTATTTGTTTTTATCATTTGTCTGAGGATGTTGACACGTACGTGGCTTACAAAAAATGATTTCGTCTAACTCCCAACCCACTAAACTATTTGTCCTGTCTACTACCTGAAATCATTGTATAATGAAGGATGAGCTTCACAAGCTTAGTGAATTAAATTTACTAGAAGTATTCAATTTGTATAAATAGTCCTTTAATATTTAATAATTTATTTCTCATATGACTGAATAATAGCATATAGTCTAACATTTAAATAATTACTAACACATCATACTTCTGTGTCTTTTTTTTCACTATAATTGTCTCTCTATGAGACTCATTTATCTACAAATAAATGCACAATATCAACAACATTTCAGTAAAAATATTAACATGTAAAACAGATGCAATGCATGAATTATTATTATTAGGGAATGTCTTCCCACATGTCGACATGTTTTTATCTTAGACAGGCCCCTTCTCGGTTCTTTTCTTTCCAGCATATACCGACTGTCACGGTATTTATTTTCAGCATTGTCACAGTTTTTCCCTTTTTCCAGTATATATTGGCCGTCACGGTTTTCCTTTATTTGGGGCATATACCGGCTGTCATGGTTTTTCAATTAGACTGGCCCCCTCCTAGTTCTTTTATTTTATACACATGTATATGAGCAATGATATGTAATATATATATATATATATATATATATATATGAACAATAATATAAAAACAACATGAATTCAAATATTAAATTTAGCTATCCTGTCCTTCCTTAAATTTTTACTTGATAAATTTCACTAATTTCTTCTCCTTATATATCACATAATTTATCAACCATAACTCATCAAGAATTTTATTTATCACCAACATTATTAAATCAACTCATTATTCTAATAATATTTCTTTTCACATAATAATTTTTTACGTGTCCAATATTCATATCACACCTATCAACCAAATTTTTTATCTACCACCAAAGCATAAGCTAAAAATTTATTTTAATATAATCACTAGATATTTGATTTTTATTTAGATTATTTAAAGTAAATCTAACTCACCACATAACACTTAGAGCTACCCGTGGATCAACTCCTTGTCTTTTCTGCTCCTCTCAGCAATTTCCCCCGGTTGCTGATTGTCAACACTTGACATTGTATTTATATTAAATTTCTAATATATTCTTCATAATTTACACCATTTGAAAATTCCCACTTTGAATTCCGATAAATTTCATGAATACTAAAAATTCAAAAATAAACATTACATTATTACTTTATGTTTTTCTTATAGCTTCTCGTGACTTTATAAAATTCCCTCATAAACCCCTTCAAAATTTTGCTCTTTTAACCTTTTTTTTTTTGTCCCCAAGTGTTTAAAGAAATAGAGTAATTTAAAGGAAAACTAAACAAAATTTGGTAAGTGTTAATTATGTTTACGTGTAAGTGTGTGTGTGTGTGTCTATATATATACATATATATATAAGTTTGTTGTAACAAAATCTCAGCTTAACATTTTGCATTATCAGCAGTCTACACTCCCAAATTTGCTCCACGATATAGCCACATGTAATACATGCATGGCTTCACTTTAAACTTGGTAGAAGATATTGCCACTTGCTACCATATTTTTTTTTTCTATCATTTCTTCTGGATGTTCCTGGACGTTTGAGAAATATATATATTTTTTTAACTTTTCATATTTAAAAATATCTATATATTATTTTAACTCAATGTCATATTTATTAAAGTACTTCTTTACCTTAACTTTACAAATACAGGTATTACAACTCTACCCACCTTACAAAAATTTCGACCCTGAAATTTTCTTACCTAATTCAAGAAAAAGTTGGGGGTAATCCTTCCTCATTCTTGCTTCATTCTCCCACGTGACTTCTTCGACTTCTTTGTTCCGCCATAATACTTGAATCAAAGGAATGATTTTATTGCGCAAGACTTGTTCCTTTTTGTCTAGGATTCTGACTGGTACTTGCATAAAAATCAAATCTTCCTGAAATTCTATCACCTAATTCGAGATACTATGGGATCCATCGTGTAAGTACTTTCTCAACAGTGATACATGAAACACATTGTGTGATTGCTTTAACTCTGGAGGCAAATTCAAACGATATGCTACTGGTCCAATTCTTCTGATCATCCCATATGGCCCCACAAATCTCGGGCTTAACTTTCCCTTATTTTTAAACCTCAACACACTCTTCCATGGAGATATCTTCAAAAATACTCAATCACCAACATAGAACTCGAGAGGCCGTCTTCTTTTATCCACATATCCCTTCTGTCAGTTCTGGGCTGCTATGAGGTTCTCCCTAACCGGTTTAACCCTCTCAGTAGTCAAATCTTACACGTTCTACCATATAAAGCATCCCAACATACTGGAGTTCTACACCTTCTACCATATAAAGCCTTGAAGGGTGCCATCCTAATACTAGTTTGATACTGATTATTGTATGCAAACTTGATCAAAGGCAAATAAGCATCCCAGCTCATTGAGAAACTTAATACACTTGCCCTCGGTATATCTTCTAGTATTCTGATGATTCTCTCCATCTACCCATCAGTTTGTGGATGGAATGCTGTACTAAATTGCAAATACGTACCCATAGCTTCTTGGAAACCCCTCCAAAATCTAGAGATAAATTTAAAATCTCTATCTAATACGATACTCAAAGGTACTCCATGTAATTTTACTATCTCCGGTACATACAATTCAGCTAACTTTTCTGGACTCCAGGTAGTTTTAATAGGAAGAAAATGTGAAGACTTAGAAAGTTTATCTACTATAACCAACACAACGTCATGTCCTCTCTAGGTACGAGGAAAACCGGACACAAAATCCATACTCACGTTTTCCCTTGGCCACTCAAGTATTGGAAGAGGTTATAATAAACCTGCTGGATATCTATTTTCAAACTTCACTTGTTGACAAGTCAAACATCTAGAAATATATTCCACTACGTCCTTCTTCATCCCTAACCACCAATAATTTTGTCTAATCCCCTGTACATCTTATTATTACTTGGGTGCATGGAATATACAGAATCACGAGCCTCCCTTAGTACCTCCTTCCTCATCTCCATATTATTGGGAACACAAACTCTATGCCCCAATACTACCATACCATCTTCTCTAACTTTAAACTCAGTTGACTTCCTACTCAACACTTCCCATCTAATCTTCTCTATCCCCTCATCTCTTCCCTGGATTTATAATAAACGATCAATAATAAAAGATTGTATCACCGTATTTTCCATCAATACTCCTTTATCATCGACACTCAATTGCATCATCATCTTTCTTAATTCTATCATCAAGCTAGTATTATGACTCCCAATAGCATCTAATCTCCTTGTAGCCTTTCTACTAAATGCATCAGCTACTACATTAGCCTTTCCTGGATAATAGTCAATCATACAGTCATAATCACAAATCAACTCCATCCACCTCCTCTGCCTTAAATTCAACTCTTTTTGGGTTGGTAAATGCGTCATGCTTTTATGATCAGTAAAGATTTCACAATTGGCTCCATATAGATGATGTCTCCAAATCTTCAAAGCAAAAACTATGGTAGCCAATTCTAAATCATGGGTCGGGTAGTTCCTCACATGGTTCTTCAGTTGCCTAGATGCATAAGTTATAGCTCTCCCATGTTACATCAACACACATCCCAATCCCTGATGTGACGTATCATTGTATACCACAAATCCTTTATCACCATAAGAAAGCACTAATACCGAAGCCGTAGTAAGTTTTTCTTTCAACAGCTGAAAACTTCTCTCACATTCCTTTGACCACCTAAACTTCACATCATTCTTGGTCAATTTAGTTAATGGTCTAGCAATCATAGAAATTTTTTGGATAAATCTTCTATTATAACTAGCTTATAATTTCAGTTACACTCGTGGGTCTTTCCTAATTCAACACCTCTTCTACTTTTTATAGGTCAACTGCTATCCCTTCTCTCGACACAATATGCCCTAAGAAAGATATTTCACTCAACCAAAACTCACACTTAGAGAATTTCGCATATAATTTCTCTCTCCTCAGAATCTCCAACACTATCTCCAAATGTTGCATATGCTCCTCTTTATTCTTGGAATACACCAAAATATCATCAATGAACACAATTACAAATCTATCTAAGAATGGTTTAAACACTAGATTTATAGGGTCTATAAATGCTACAGGAGCATTAGTCAACCCAAATGGTATCACCAAGAACTCATGATGGCCATAACATGTCTTAAAAGTAGTCTTAGGCACATCCCCCTCCTTTATCCTCATTTGATGACAACCCGATCTTAAGTCTATCTTAGAAAACACTCTAGCTCCCTGTAACTGCTTGAATAAATCATCTATCCTGGCAAAGGATATCTATTCTTGATGGTGATCTTATTCAACTGTCTATAATCAATACACAACCTCATTGTCTAATCTTTCTTCTTGACAAATAACACAAGGGCTCCCCAGGGTGACATACTAGGTCGGATAAACTGTTTATCTAGCAACTCTTGAAGCTGAACTTTCAACTCTCTAAATTCAGCTAGTGCCATTCTATAGGGTGCTATGGATATGGGTGCTGATCCTGGAATCACCTAAATAAAAAACTCAATTTTCCTATTGGGAGGCAAACCAGACAACTCCTCAGGGAATATGTTGGAAAAATCTTTCACTACCAAGATTTCTTCTAACTTCTTTCTTTCCTTGCTAGAATCCACCACATATGCTAAATACCCTTCACAACCATTTACTAGCAGTTAAGGTAGAAATAAGACAATTAGCAAGTATTTTACGTTCTCCCTGAAAATTAAACTCCTCCTATTCGGGTATCATTAACACCACATTTTTCTTAAAACAATCCACCCAAGCATGATATAAAGATAACAATTCATTCCCAGAATTAAATCAAAATCTAATCATATTTAAAGGCAATAAATCAACTTCAAATTCTCTATCAACAATATTAATCACACAACCTCGATAGATTGTTTAGATAATAACCCTATCTCCAATAGGAACCTCAACAATAATCGCATGCATTAAAGGGTTAGCGCTAGCATCAATAGATTTCATATAATTACTAGACACAAAAGAATAGGTTGCACCAGGATCAATCAATAATCTAGCATGCCTACCAAGGATAGATATCATACCCATAACAACATAAAGAGTGGCTTATGCATCCTGTTGGGTCAATACGTAGACTATGTTATCTCTGGACTGAAACTGGCTGCCATGTCCTCACTCTGCTACTGATCCTTGACCTCTACCCCACACATTCTCTGATCCACCACCTCTCTCCATTGTTCTTCTCCTAACACTTCCAAAGCCTAAGTCAGCAAATTTTCCCACTGGATAATCCACAGCAACATATCCTCCCACCACATACAAAGTATATCTGTGTAGGGCAATTCCAAGCTAGATACCTCGTCTGAATACATCTAAAGCAAGCCCTTGCCTCTTGATCATACATCAGGTTATCACTTCCCCCTGGTGGCATACTTACTCCTCTACCATAACTCCTAATTCCCATAACTTGTCTCCCAAATCTAGGGGTCCCCTTGGTATTACTCTGAGCTACAGAAGCAATAGATCTTACTTGCCTCTGACTTTGTACTATTGTTCCTTGTGATAAGGAACGCCCTCTCTCGGGTGGCCTTGATGAGTGCCAAATATTGCATATCTTGGCCTCTTAATTTACATTTGTTAGCTTAAGACTTTGTTACTTTGAGTTGTTTTTTTGTTGTTTTACAAGTTTACAAGCACTTGGAAAGGAGTTTCACTAAATTGCCAGAATTGCTCTTACAGATCAGTCATTTTTACGGATTAAACTGTATTGATTCACAAAGAACTAGGAGATGAGTCATATATACTTGAAAAGATCTGAATGTCTATTTTTTGGAGAATTTTATGGCTCATAAGTATGATTTTTCTAGAGAAAGTTATGGCAGTTTAAGTAGACAAAGGTCAGGCTGTGCGTGATTTCGACGTGACAGAAGTGATTTTTCCGGATTTAAACTGTAATGATTCATTAAGAACCAGGAGATAAGCTATATATGCTTGGAAATATGTGGATGTTTATTTTCTGGGGAATTTTATGGCTCATAAATATGATTTTTCTAGAGAAAGTTATGGCAGTTTTAGTAGACAAAGGTCAGGTTGTGCGGTATTTCAGCGTGGGCAGAAATTTTGAAGGGCATATGAAGGCTTAAATCCCACATCCCACATTGGTTAGAAACATATTTCTATATCTCACATCCCACATCGGATTGGAAACACATTGCACTCATAGAGTTCCTCAATAAAAGCCTCATTTCACTTCATCAAATGGTGTGCAGTCTTCAAAGCTTTGCTACCAAACAGGGTGCAGTCTGGAGGACTTTGCTACCAATCAGAGAAATCCTAAGGGTTTTTTGGGAGCAATATGGGGAATCTTCACTACCAAGTAAGAATGCTCGTGAAGAGTTCAAATTTGCCCTTGAGATTTTTGTTGTACATTATATTAATGGGTAACTAAATTCTCAAGTGGGGCTAGGGATGAACTTGCACAGTTGACGGTATTTTTGTTTATTTTTAATTTATGTATTTGATCTTCAATTATTAAAAACTCTTTTGTTTTATCATTCTCAATTTATTGGTGATGTTTTCTTCTCCGAATAATCATAGAATTTATTCTGTTTATAGATTCAGTCATGCTTTTTCTATTGAATGATTTAGCTCTTTGATTATGTTTGGATCAATTGTTTATCTATATTGATTTAGTTCTTTGTTGCAATATCATTTCCTGAGTATATTGTCGTCGTTGGATTTTCTCAATAGTGATAATAGTTTATGTATTTTAAAAGTGGTGAATGATATTTCAAAGGGTTACGTTTAGTTTAATCTTGATTCATAAATCTACACATTCCGATTGGGAATTTTGCAATTGAGTTCCCAATTGAGTTATTCAATGAATTAAGAATAATTAAAATACCAGATTTGTGCAAGGAATTCCCGACACTTTACTGTTTCACTTTACTTTGCTTTAATTTGCATTATCCATCAATCTAAATTCTCCATTAATCATTCAATATTTTTATTTAGTTTCTTTGTTCCTTCTACTATTCTTTTAATTTGTCTCTCTGTGGAATAGACACTCCAAAGCTGTGCTACAACTACTGTGTTATTCTTTGGGTGTAATCAAATTTTGGCGCCATTGCTAGGGAGACGGTAGAAGAATTGCTAGATAATTTTTCTTTTCAGCAGTTGTAAAGGCGGTAACTTCGTTCCTTCTTTTAGCTTGCTGCATTATTTATTTTTTTTTCTCTTCTTTCTTTTTATAGTATGTTTTTATTATTATTATTTTGTGACCTTGCATGCCCAGATATAGATATGCTTTAGGTAGATTTGCTTGTAAGCCTGTACTAGAGTCAGAATCACACTTTCTAAATCCTTTATTTGACAATCCATCTAGCTCTGAAGAAATGAGTGAACACAGAGATCAACCCACTAGGACCCTTCAGGATTACCTCCACCCTACATGCATAGCCACACCATCATGCATCATGTTTCCAGCTAATACTCGCCAACTAGATTTTAAAACAGGGATGATATTGTTACTCCCTACATTTCATAGCTTGGAAAATGAAAACCCATATGTGCACATTAGGGAGTTTGAGGAAGTAGCTGCGACTTTTCATAGTCAAAATGCAACTGATGACATCGTGAGACTTAAGTTCTTTCCTTTCTCTTTGAAGGATAGAGCTAAGAGTTGGCTATATTCACTGAGACCATAATCTATTGGGTCATGGAATGAGATGACTCAGGTTTTCTTTAATAAATACTTTCCCCGACATAAGACCAACGCTTTAAAAAGGCAAATCTCCACCTTCGCACAAAAGGACAATGAGACTTTGTACCAGTCATGGGAGAGATTTAAGGAGTTGTTGAGTATGTGTCCTCACCATGGGTATGAGAATTGGTGCTTAGTAAGCTATTTTTATAAGGGACTTATATATAGAGAGCGTCAATTTGTGGAGATGATGTGTAATGGTGAGTTCTTACAGAAATATCCTAATGAGGCCATAGAATACCTCAATGAGCTTACTGAGAAAGCTCACACTTGGACTTAACCTAGTGCTACTGAGAGCACAAATAGGTCATGACCTGCAAGAAACCCAAATGGTGGTGGAATTTACCATCTTAGGGAGGAGGATAACCTAAAGAAACCCAGATGCTCACTAGAGAGCTAGATGTGTTAAAAATTAAGGGCTTAAAGCCAACACACGTAGCTAATCGTGCAAAGTCTTTGGGACTATGTTTTGTGTGTGGCGAGGTAGATCATCTCGCCCAAAAGTGTCCCACACTTGCTGAGATGAGAAGGATGTATGAGGAATAATGTAATCCCTTAGGTATGTACAAGAAACCTTTTTCACCTTTCTCTAATACCTATAATCTGGAGTGGCGTAATCACCCCAATTTTAGCTGAAAATCTGAAAATTAGCCGCCTACATAACCCCCTAGATCATATCCTGCACTATATCATGCACCTGCATCTTCTATGAGTCATTTAAAAGAAACTTTGCATGCTTTTATTGAGGCACAGGGTAAGACTAATCAAAGATTTGAATCTTTGATTACGCATGTTGAAGAAAATAAGGAGATAAAGAGCCAAATATCTAAATTGATGAGCTCTTTGAGTGTGAATGAGCAAGGTAAGTTTCTTTCTCAAGCTCAATCCATACCCCATGGTCAACACCTGGCGTAAAAGATTTTGAAGGATGTGAATACCATTGTGACACGAAGTGGTAAGTCATTACACATCCCAACAATGAACAAATCAGAAGATGATGACGAGAACCACCAGGCATACATGATTGACTCATTCATGGAAAAAATCCATTACCTTAATCCATTGGAGTCCACTCTCACCCATGGTTTCACAAGAGCAGATATTGAGCCAGAATCTACAGATGTTACTGATAACATCCTTAAGGCCTCTCCAAAGCATACAAGCACCAAATTTGGCAGTGAAGCAGTTGCTGGTGCATTCAACTTATGTTTTTCTAGGAGGAAATAAGAGTATCTGGCTGAAGACGTAAAACTTAGCGCTAATGGGAGGCACCCCACAACATATCCTTTTATTTTTATTGTTTTTCATATTTCTTTTTCTTATTTATTATTAGTATTTTGTTGTTTTCCAGTATTACCTTCGTATTTCTTTTTCAGGGACAAATATACGCATCAATTCAAGTTTAGGGGTGTGCTATGAGCCATGCTAGCCCAGCTAGTTCTCCATCTCCCAGGTTAGCACTTTCCATGTTGTTCACATATTGGGGACAATGTGTAATATAAGTTTGGGGGTATGGGAGACACATTCATACACACTTTGTCCCAGTTTTTTTTATTTATTAAATAGAAAATAAATGCATGCTCATGTTATTTTGAAATTCTAGTTGATCTAAACAAATACTGTGATGTGATGTCATTGGTGAGCTTAAAATCTTGAACATATGATTTGATGATAGAATTTTAAAATTTTGTTACTTACTTTAGGCATTTGAGAATTCATATGTTTGATCTAATCTGACACGAGCACATTAGCACAAAATAGTGTGAGGTATGACATGTGAGTTTAATGTGTATGTTTCCATGACTCAACTGAAACTGGATGACTTGCTGGATAAACACTTTAAAAAAAAATTTGCACAAAAAAAGAAAAATGCTCATGATGATCATTAATAAAATTTTTGCTGAGTAACTGGACCTCTTGCCTCAGTAAGTAGTGAGTGTTCATGTCAAAATGTGGGAATTTTATTCATAATGATCATTGAGAAAATTTTCACTGAGTAACTGGACCTCTTGCCTCAATAAGCAGTGAGCGTTCACGTCAAAAGGTGGGAATTTTGCATGGTAGCATTAAGGCCAGTTTAGTTTCGTAGCCTTGTTTACTCGAGTTAGTAAGTCCTTAGGGGTTTCTTTACACCTAATGCCTTAAAATCATCTGGTTTGGGAGTCATTGACTCAACACTCGTTACATGGGTCAATTAGAAAGCTTAAAGGAACTAAACATATCAGAGCCTTATAATAAAAGAGAGAAGCAAATAAAACTATGCCATCGTTGTTCATTCTGATGAGAAATTATGTGAATATTGAGACATGGAAACATTGCACATTGAAGTTATTTAAAAGCCTTATCTTTATATGCTAATTCACTTTACACTGAATCAGACTTGAGATTCCTTAGCTTGCCTTTTGTAAGTAATTAAATTTTAAAATTCATATTCATTGCGAAGATGGGTTTACATTTTAAGCTTGCTCATGAATGAATATCATGGTTTTGTGTGATGTTTAAATTTTAGGATATCATGAATGATGAACTTATCTTTATGTTCTTTGTTTTTCATTTAGGTTTTTTTATTTTATTTTATTTTGTTCTGTTAAAGGACTAGAAAAATGTAAGTTTGGGGGTATTTGATGAATGCCAAATATTGCATATCTTGACCCCTTAATTTAAATTTTTTAGCTTAGGAATTTATTACTTTGAGTTGTTTTTTCGTTGTTTACAGGTTTACAAGCACTTGGAAATGAGTTTCACTAAATTGCCAGAATTGCTGGTACAGATCAGTCATTTTTACGGATTAAACTGTATTGATTTAGAAAGAACCAGAAGATAAGCCATATATGCTTAGAAAGATCCATATGTCTATTTTCTAGGGAATTTACAGCTCATAAATATGATTTTTCTAGAGAAAGTTATGGCAGTTTAAGTATACAAAAGTCAGGCTGTGCGTGATTTCAGCGTGGCAGAAGTGATTTTTGCGGATTTAAACTATAATGATCCAAGAAGAACCAGGAGATGAGCCATATATGCTTGGAAAGATCCGGATGTCTATTTTATGGGGAATTTTATGGCTTGCAAACATGATTTTTCTAGAGAAAGTTATGGCAGTTTTAATAAATAAAGGTTAGGCTGTGCGGGATTTTAGTGTGGGTAGAAGTTTTGAAGGGCATGTGAAGGCTTAAATCCCACATACCACATCCCACATCGGTTGGAAACACATTTCTATATCTCACATCCCACATCGGATTGGAAACACATTGCACTCATGGAGTTCCCCTATAAAAGTGTAATACATGTATTTATAAAATAAGGGTAAAGAAGTAATTTAATAAGTATAGCATGAAATTAAAATAATATATTTAAGCAAAGGACTGTGTTGAATAAAATAATTCTTTTGAAAAAAAAAATTTCTAGGACGTGGACATCATTAAAAAAACAAAGGGCTGGACGTCCAAAGACATCTAAGAGAAGCAAAAAAAAAAGGTCAAAAAGTAAAAAAAGTAAAAAAGTAAAAAAGTAAAAAAAAAAAACTAAAGTCAAGATAAGTGGGCAGTAGTTGTAACTGCGAAATTTAAGAAGGCAATTAAATTGCCTTGGATGTCTCCAAATTGTGGAGACCTTTGGAGGGGGCTGTTGAAGTTTTTGCAGCCCAAGCTTTCCTATATATATAGTAGATGTAAGCATATAATTTTCTCAAGAGATTACGTTTAGTTCCTTTAGATTATCAGTTTTCTTAAAACATTTGGGAGTTCAAAGAAAGTTTGAAAGAACAAAATTTTGAAGATATTACGGTAGAATTTTGTAGAGAATCCAGAATAACTATCAGAAAAACATAAGGTAATATTATAGTGTTTACTTTTGGAATTTTTAGCATATATGAAATTTCTCTGAATACAAAGTGGGAATTTTCAAAGTGAGTGGTTTATAACGAATTGAAGAATAAATTATAAATTTAATATAAATATGATATCAAGTGTTGACGATCTACAACTGGGGGAAGTTTCTGCGAGGAACAGGAGAGGCAAGGAGGTGATCCACGGGTAGCTTTAAGTGCTATGTGGTGAGTTGGATTTACTTTAATTAGTCTAAATAAAAAATAAAAAATTTAGTGATAATATTAAAATAAATTATTAGCTTATGTTGTGGTGATAGATAAAGATTTGGTTGATATTTATGAAATGAATTTTTGGACATATAGAAAATTATTAGGAGAAAAATAATATTTTTAGGAACAATAAGTTGATTTAATGATAAAAATAATAAGTGAAATTCTTGATGAGTTATATTGAGGTTTTAATGCGAATTACGATGAGATGAATTTAGTGGATCTTGACAAGTTTTGATGGATTATCTGTGTGATTTGGAATGAGAGGAAATTAGTGGAATTTTTGTTATATAAATTTGAGAATAATTAGGATAGACAATTTAAGTGTTTTGAGTTTATATGTTGTTGTTCAGATGCATACTTTATATCATTACTCATATGCATATGCATTTAATGAGAAAGAAAAGAACCGGAAAGGTAGTCGGTCTAATAAAAAATTAAAGAACTGGGAAGGCAGCCGGTCTAATAAAAAAATGAAAGAATTGGGAAGACAGCCAGTCTAATGAAAATGAAAGAACCGAGAAGGCAGCCGGTCTAATGAAAATGAAAGAAACGGGAAAGTAGTCGGTCTTATGAGAATGAAAGAACCAGGAAGGCAGCTGGTCTAAGATAATAACAACCTGTGGACAGGTGGGAAGACGTTCCCATCATAATCATTCATGCATTTGCATCTGTTTTAATTATTGCTGCATTATTGAAATGCTGATGTGTGGTATGTTATTATGAAATTGTTTATAAATGATTTGGTCTCACAGAGAGAGATAATTATGGTAAGAAAGAAGCAGAGAATGATAAGAACCATCTAAATGATGGACTTTATGATGTGAACCTCATTATGAGGTAATTATGAGATAATTGATGATCTTAAAGTGGACCAATGATTGAGAAAAAAAGATTGATAGAGAATGAATCTTATGACATGTATAATGATAGTAGAAAATTATCATCAAGTTATGTAAAAAAAAATGATTAAATACTAAAGGACTATTTATGAAATTGGAATACTTTTAGTAAATTAAATTCACTGAGCTTGTGAAGCTCACCCCTTATTGTACAATGGTTTCAGGTAACAGACATAACAAGTAGTTTGGTGGGTCATAAGTCAGACGGATTCAATTTCTGTAAGCCACATATATGTCAATATCCTCTGACTAGTGAGAAAAGGAAATAAATATTTGTAAATATTCATGCATCTTACATTGTAAATTATATGTAAATTAATATCAGATTTATATACCTCCCAATGTTGAGGTTTGATAAAAAAAAAGTATTAGTATTATTTTTTTGGTTGCATATATGTGTCACGGTGGGATTCTCAAAATGTGATGACACTGTTTCGGGGGTGGCCAACCCAGGATGGGTCGTTACAATTTTGGTATCAGAGCATTTGGTTTTAGGATTCTGTAGACTGCATGAGAATTTAAAAAAAGTGGAAGATCTAAATAAACTATAATTTAAATGCAGAGTCTGAGGATGACACATGGTCATGCTAAAGGTAGAGGCAGAGTTCTAAATCAGTGGGGACATGATATACCCCCAATTTTTAGGGGAGCTGAAGTAGAGGAGGAAGTGGAGTATGTGGTTCCTGAAAGGGAACATGCTAATAGTGCAGCTGACACTAGTAAAGCCGGGAGAGAATCTGAGGTTAGCAAAGAGGAACTGAGAGAAGCTCTAAATCATACTATAGAAAGAACGAATACAGCTGAAGAGAAGGCTAATAATCTGCAAAAAAGATTAGAGGAAAGGGGTGGAGTAGAACCTGATGTGGTGAGACGAGAGGTATATGAGGGAGAAGGGGTGTTTGCACGTGATATGCAAGGGGATTGTTTTGTGAAATTTCTGAAGTTTAAATCTCAATCTTTTAGAGGATCTGTAAACCTTATGGAAGCTGAGCAATGGATTAAACATATGGAAAAATATTTTGAAGTCTTACCAGTGACAGATAGACAAAAGATTGCTTTTGCATCATTTATGTTGGAAGGTGAGGCTTCACAATGGTGGGAAGACATTATGCCTATGGTGAGTGCACAGGTGGAACAACCTTTGATTTGGAGTAAGGATGAGTTCTTTGCGAAATAATTTACAGATACATTTCACACCCAGCAAGAGAGAGATTTTATTCACTTAAGGCAGAATACCTTATCTGTGGTGGAGTATGATAGCAGATTTATAGCTCTGTCAAGATTTTTACCTGAGTTAGTGAATACGGAGGAGAGAAAATGTAAGAGATTTTTAGACGGGTTACACTACGAAATTCGATCTAAACTCTCTTACATAGGCATAGAAAATTATGTTGTACTGGTGGATAAAGCATTACAAATTGAGAAGGATTTGCTGGAGTTTAAAGCTAGGAGGGATTGGCTGAAGAGGTCTAGATGTGAGGGAACTAGAGGTGTTAGTATAGGTGTACAGGGCGGTAAACCACCCCAGAGGGGGTGTTCCTTGTCACAAGGAACTGTAGGGCAGAGTCAGAGGCAAGCAGAATCTATTGCTTCTGTAGCCCGAAGTAATACCAGTAGGACCCCTCGATTTGGGAGACAAGCAATGGGAACTGGGAGTTATGGTAGAGGAGTGAATATGCCACCAAAAGGAAGTGGTAATCTGATGGATAATCGGGAGTCAAGGGTTTGCTATAGGTGTAATAAGACTGGGTATCTGTCTCGAAATTACCCTATGCAGATATGTTTTGTATGTGGTGAGGGAGGATATATTGCTGCAGATTGTCCAACGGGAAAATCTGCTGGTGTAGGTGTTGGAAGTGTTGGGAGAAGAATGATGGAGAGAGGGGGTGGATCAGGAAGTGTGCGAGGAAGAGGTCGAGGATCAGTAACGGAGCGAGGAAGTGGCAGCCAGTTTCAGTCCAGAGATAGCAGAGTCTATGCATTGACCCAGCAGGATGCACAAGCCACTCCTGATATTGTTATGGGTATGATATCTATCCTTGGTAGGCCTGCTAGATTATTGATTGATCCGGGTGCAACCCATTCTTTTGTATCTAGTAGTTATATGAAATCTATTAATGCTAGTGCTAGTCCTTTGATGCATGCTATTGTTGTTGAGGTTCCTAATGGAGATAGAGTTATTATCAGAATAATCTATAGAGGTTGTGTAATTAATATGGCTGATAGAGAATTTGAAGTTGATTTATTGCCTTTAGATATAGCAGATTTTGATTTAATTCTTGGGATGAATTGGTTATCTGCATATCATACTTGGGTAGATTGTTTTAGAAAAAATGTGGTGTTTAAAATACTTGGGCAGGAGGAGTTTAATTTTCAGGGAGAATGGAAAATACTTGCTAATTGCTTTATTTCTGCTTTAATTGCTAGTAAATGATTGAGAAAGGGTTTTAAGGGGTATTTGGCATATGTAGTGGATTATAGCAAGAAGAGTAGAAAGTTAGAAGATATCTTGGTAGTAAAAGATTTTCCTGATGTTTTTCCTGGAGAGTTAACTGGATTACCCCCCAATAGGGAGCTTGAATTTTCTATTGAGGTGACTTCAAGATCATCACTCATATCCATAGCACCCTATAGAATGGCCCTAGCTGAATTGAGAGAGTTGAAAGTTCAGTTTCAGGAATTGTTAGATAAACAGTTTATCCGACCTAGTACGTCACCTTGGGGAGCCCCTGTATTATTTGTCAAGAAGAAGGATGGGACATTGAGGTTATGTGTTGATTATAGACAGTTGAATAAGATCACCATCAAGAATAAATATTCTTTGCCCAGGATAGATGATTTATTCGAACAGTTACAGGGAGCTAGAGTGTTTTCTAAGATAGACCTGAGGTTGAGCTATCATCAATTGAGGATAAAGGAGGAGGACGTGTCTAAAACTGCTTTTAGGACACGATATGGCCATTATGAGTTCTTAGTGATGCCTGTTGGGTTGACCAATGCTCATGCAGCATTTATGGACCTTATGAATCTGGTGTTTAAACCATTCTTGGACAGATTTGTAATTGTGCTTATTGATGATATTTTGGTATATTCCAAGAATGAAGATGAGCATATGCGACATTTGGAGATAGTGTTGGAAATTCTGAGGAAAAAGAAATTATATGTGAAGTTCTCTAAATGTGAGTTTTGGTTGAACGAGATATCTTTCTTGGGGCATGTTGTGTCGGGAGAGGGGATAGCAGTTGACCTACAAAAAGTAGAAGTAGTGTTGAATTGGGAAAGACCCATGAGTGTAATTAAAATTAGAAGCTTTTTGGGGTTGGCTGGTTATTATAGAAGATTTATCCCGAATTTTTCTATGATTGTTGGACCTTTGACTAAATTAACCAGGAAGGATGTCAAGTTTAGGTGGTCAGAGGAATGTGAGAGAATTTTCCAGCTATTGAAAGAAAAACTGACTACTGCCCCAGTATTAGTGCTTCCCTCTGGTGATGAAGGATTCGTGGTTTATAGTGATGCGTCACATCAGGGATTGGGATGTGTGTTGATGCAACATGGGAGAGTTATAGCTTATACATCTAGGCAACTAAAGAACCATGAGAGGAATTACCCAACCCATGATTTAGAATTAGCTGCCATAGTTTTTGCTTTAAAGATTTGGAGACACCATTTATATGGAGCCAAGTGTGAAATTTTTACTGATCATAAAAGCTTGATGCATTTACCAACCCATAACTGAGATAGAAGAGGTTGATGGAATTGATTTGTGATTATGACTATACAATTCATTATCATCCAAGAAAAGTTAATGTAGTAGCTGATGCATTGAGTATAAAGGCTACCGAGAGATTAGTTGTTATTGAGAGTCATAATACTAGCCTGATGATAGAATTAAGAAAAATGATGATGCAATTGAGTGTCAATGATAAAGAAGTATTAATGGCAAATATGGTGATACAATCTCTTATGTTTGATCGTTTATTACAGATGCAGAGTGGAGATAAAGGGATAGAGAAGATCAGGTAGGAAGTGCTGAGTGGGAAGTCAACTGAATTTAGAATTAGAGAAGATGGAATGGTAGTATTGGGGCATAGAATTTTTGTTCCCAATGATGTGGAGATTAGAAAAGAGATATTAAGAGTGGCTCATGATTCTGTATACTCCATGCACCCATGTAACAATAAGATGTACAGAGGGTTGAAATATAATTATTGGTGGTCAGGGATGAAGAAGGATGTAGCAAAATATATTGCTAGATATTTGACTTGTCAATAGGTAAAGTCTGAGAATAGACATCCAACAAGTTTATTACAACCTCTTCCAGTACCTGAGTGGCCACGGGAAAATGTGAGTATGGATTTTGTCTCTGGGTTTTCCCGTACCCAGAGAGGGCATGATGCTATATGGGTTATAGTGGATAGACTTTCTAAGTCTTCACATTTTCTTTCTATAAAAACTACCTGGAGTCCAGAAAAGTTGGTTGAGTTGTATGTAGTTGAGATAGTACAATTACATGGAGTACCCTTGAGCATTATTTCAGATAGAGATTCTAGATTTACCTCTAGATTTTGGCGGGCTTTCCAAGAAGCAATGGGTACGCAATTACAGTTTAGTACAGCTTTTCATCCACAAACTGATGGTATACAGAGAGAATCATTAGAATACTAGAGGATATGCTTAGGGCAAGTGTATTGAGTTTCTTAGGAAGTTGGGATGCTTATTTGCCTTTGATCGAGTTTGCCTATAATAATCAGTATCAAACTTGTATTGGGATGGCACCCTTCGAGGCTTTATATGGTAGAAGGTGTAGAACTCCAGTATATTGGGAAGAAGTTGGAGAGAGAAAGATATATGGCCTAGAAATGATAGATTTGACTACTGAGAGGATCAAACTGGTTAGGGAGAACCTCAGAGCAGCTCAGAACCGACATAAAGGATATGTTGATAAAAGAAGACGACCTCTCGAGTTCCAAGTTGGTGATTGGGTATTTTTGAAGATATCTCCGTGGAAGGGAGTATTGAGATTTAAAAAGAAAGGAAAGTTGAGCCCGAGATTTATGGGGCCCTATGAGGTGATTGAGAGAATTGGGCCCGTAGCATATCGTTTGGATTTGCCTCCGGAATTAAAGCAATTACATAATGTGTTTCATGTGTCTCTATTGAGGAAGTACTTGCACGATGAGTCCCATAATATCTCGAATCAAGCAATAGAAATTCAGAAAGATTTGACCTTTATGCTAGTACCAGTCAAAATACTAGACATAAAGGACCAAATCTTGCGCAATAAAGTCATTCCTTTGATTCAAGTATTATGGCGAAATAAAGATGTCAAAGAAGTCACATGGGAACATGAAGAAATAATGAGGAAGAATTAACCCTCAACTATTTTCTTGATTTTGGTAAGGAAATTTCGGGGACGAAATTTTTGTAAGGAGGGTAGAATTATAATATCCGTATTTATAAAATAAGGGTAAAGAAGTAATTTAATAAGTATAACATGAAATTAAAATAATATATTTACGCAAAGGACTAAGTGTTTAATAAAATAATTCTTTTGAAAAAAAAATTTTTTGGGACATTGACGTCATTAAAAAAAACAAAGGGCTGGACGTCTAGAGACGTCCAAGGGAAGGGAAAAAAAAGGTCAAAAGTCAAAAAAGTAAAAAAAACAAAACAAAACAAAAGTCAAGAGGGCAATAGTTGTAACTGCCAAATTTAAGAAGGCAATTAAATTTCCTTGTATGTCTCCAAATCGTGGAGACCATTGGAGGGGGCTGCTGAAGTTTTTGCAGCCCAAGCTTTCCTATATGTATAGTAGATGTAAGCGTATAATTTTCTCAAGAGATTACGTTTAGTTCCTTTAAATTATCTGTTTTCTTAAAACATTTGGGAGTTCAAAAAAAGTTTGAAAGAGCAAAATTTTGAAGATATTACGGTAGAATTTTGTAGAGAATCCAGAATAACTATCAGAAAAACATAAGGTAATATTATAGCGTTTATTTTTGGAATTTTTAGCATTTATGAAATTTCCCTGAATACAAAGTGGGAATTTTCAAAGTGAGTGGTTTATAACGAATTGAAGAATAAATTATAAATTTAATATAAATATGATATTAGGTGTTGACGATCTACAACCAGGGGAAGTTTCTGCGAGGAATGGGAAAGGTAAGGAGGTGATCCACGGGTAGCTTTAAGTGCTACGTGGTGAGTTGGATTTACTTTAAGTAGTCTAAATAAAAAATAAAAAATTTAGTGATAATATTAAAATAAATTATTAGCTTATGTTATGGTGATAGATAAAGATTTGGTTGATATTTATGATATTAATTTTTGGACATATAGAAAATTATTAGGAGAAAAATAATATTTTTGGGAATAATAAGTTGATTTAATGATAAAAATGATAAGTGAAATTCTTGATGAGTTATATTGAGGTTTTAATACGAATTATGATGAGATGAATTTAGTGGATCTTAACAAGTTTTGATGGATTATCTGATGTGATTTGGGATGAGAGGAAATTAGTGAAATTTTTGTTATATAAATTTGAGAATAATTATGATAGACAATTTAAGTGTTTTGAGTTTATATGTTGTTGTTCAGATGCATACTTTATATCCTTACTCATATGCATATGCATCTAATGAGAAAGAAAAGAACCGGGAAGGCAGCCGGTCTAATAAAAAATGAAAGAACTTGGAAAGCAGTCGGTCTAATAAAAAATGAAAGAATCGGGAAAGCTACCGGTCTAATGAAAATGAAAGAACCAGGAAGGCAACCGGTCTAATGAAAATGAAAGAACCGGGAAGGTAGTGGGTCTTATGAGAATGAAAGAACCGGTCTAATTATTGTGGCATTATTGAAATGCTGATGTGTGGTATGTTATTATGAAATTGTTTATAAATGATTTGGTCTCACAGAGAGAGACAATTATGGTAAGAAAGAAGCAGAGAATGATAAGAACTATCTAAATGATGGACTTTATGATGTGAATCTCATTATGAGGTAGTTATGAGATTGATAAAGAATTAATATTATGATATGTGTAATGATAGTAGAAAGTTATCATCAAGTTATATAAAAAAAATGATTAAATACTAAAGGACTATTTATGAAATTGGAATACTTTTAGTAAATTAAATTCACTGAGCTTGTGAAGCTCACCCTTCATTGTATAATGGTTTCAGGTAGCAGACAGGACAAGTAGTTTGGTGGGTTAAAAGTCAGACGGATTCAATTTCTGTAAGCCACGTATGTGTCAATATCCTCAGACTAGTGAGAAAAGGAAATAAATATTTGTAAATATTCATGCATCTTACGTTGTAAATTATATGTAAATTATATCAGATTTATATACCTCCCCATGTTGACGTTTGATAAAAAAAAAAATTTAGTATTATTTTTATGGTTGCATATATGTGTCGTGGTGGGATTCTCAAAATGTAATGACACTATTTCGGGGGTGCCCAACCCGGGATGGGTCATTACAAAAAGGCCCACTTCACTTCATCAAATGGTGTGCAGTTTCTAAGGCTTTGCTACCAAATAGGGTGCAGTTTAGAGGACTCTGCTACCAATCGAAGCAATCCGGAGAGTTTTTTGGGAGCAATCTGGGGAATCTCCACTACCAAGTGGGGATGGTCGCGAAGATTTCAAATTTGCCCTTGAAATTTTTGTTGTCCATTATATTTATGGGTAACTAAATTCTCAAGTAGGGTCAGGGATGAACTTGCACAGTTGACGGTATTTTTGTTTATTTTTAATTTATTGTTGGTATTTGTCTAAGGTTTAAACATGGTTAAGGTTTAAACAAGAGATGGAAGAGTGAAGTTCAGCATGTTAAAGGAGTGCACACAAGTGTGCGCCGCACCTTGGGTGTGTGCGCGCCTCACCTTGCAGCAAGACAAAGAAGTGCGCGCAGTATAAAAGGGTCTAGCACCAGTGTGCGCCATAGCCCTGCTCTTTCCAGGCCGTGGCGCCCAGCATGGAGGTGCAAGGAGGAGGAGCAGGCCGCAGCACCCAGAGGGGCAGCAAGTGTGCCCAGCTCCAGGCCGCAGCGCGCCGTGTTTCAGGCCGCACCTTTAGGCACAGTAAGGCACACATGTTTTAGCCTTTAGTTGAGTTCGTGAGACATGTCCAAAATGCACAGCATCACTTAGGATTGATGGAGGGCTAAGGTTGATTGCTCATCTAGATCTAAGGGTGGATATTGATCCTCAAGATTGGACAAGAAGTTGGTGCACTGTATAAAGGGTCACCTAGCTTCATTCTCAATATTGTAAGATTATAAGAACACATTGTGACATATTGATCATCATACAAGAGAGAATTGTGTGAGAGCGCAAAGACATAAAACACAAGAGGGACTCAAAAGTGAGGCTGGTTGTAAAAGAAAGAGTAGCATAGATTTGATAGAGAGCATTGTAATAGTTCTGATCATCTTATTTTTTCTCTTCTTTGTTCCTTCAAGAACTTGAGGTTTCTTTAGGAGGGTTGCTTTATTTTGTAAAGAGCCATTGATTTAGTGCAGAGAGTTCAGAGGAACTCACGGGGACGTAGGCTATTGCCGAACCTCGATAACAAATCGTTGTGTCCTTTCTTTCTTTGATTTCTGTTTCTGTTTCGATTCATCTTTACAAGTCATTCTAGACTTGGGTGTTTGGAAGATCACCACCTAGGCATCTTGTCAAGATGATTTCCAATAGTGGTATCAAAGCCAAGGGAGCCAAGATTGGCGGATATCGGAGTAAGAACAGAAGGGGTCGGTGCAAGACGACAAGAAACAAAGGCCAACTTCTTGGGTGATTCAAGAACGAAGTAAAGATCAAGATCAAATTGTGTTCTTGAGGGAGATTCAAGAATGGTGTTAAGATCCATCTTTGATCGTGTTCTTGAGGTTTAGAAGAAGTTGGAAAGCATTTGTGGGTGTTGCACCTATCTGGGATCATCTCCGCAAAGATGGGTTCAAACTTTCTCTTTGAGAAGTTTGATGGAAATTGAGATTTTTCCTTGTGGAAGCAGAAGATCAAGGCGGTTCTAATGCAACAGAAAGTGGACTTGGCTCTTGGAGAAGATGATGCTTTTTCAGCAAGTATCACGGAGGACCAACGGATTAAGAAGATGGCTTACAGCACCATCTTCTTGCACATGTCGGATAGTGTCACAAGAGAGTGCGGAGACTCGGAAGATCCTGCTGTCATATAGAAGAAATTAGATGAGTTGTTTCTTATCAAAACTTTCCCTAATAAAATTTATCTTCTTAAAAGAATCTTTTCTTTTAGAATGGGTCCTAGTAAAGAGTTACAAGATAATCTTGATGTGTTTAATAAGCTAGTTCAAGATTTGAATAGTTGTAACATTACATTCCCGGATGAACAATTGGCTGTCATTTTGTTAAATTCTCTTTCTAATTGTTTTGATAATTTAATTAATGCTATTAAGTATAGAAGAGATACTTTAACCAAGGAGATTGTGATCAATTCCATAAAGTATCATGATTTCAAAGCCAAGATGAGGGAGACATCAAGTGAAGAAGGGCTGTTCGTTAGAGGAAGGCCAGCAGCTTGGAATGGCAGCAACAATGGCTACTACTGGGACAAAGGTAGACGAGAAAGCCATGGGGGAGCACACTCTAAACCAAGGGTTGGAGGAATGAGATGCTACTACTGCCATGAGGAGGGTCATTTCAAGAGAGATTGTAAGAAGAGGTTAAGGGATGAGGGAAGAAGCCATACCAAGAATGGAGAGGCTTCGGTTGCCAAGGGAGAACAGCAAGCTGATGATGTTCTTGTTGTGTGCTCGGATATGAGTAAGGGGCAAGAAGGCAGCGGGAAATGGATCTTGGATACCGGGTGCACTTATCACATGTGCCCTCACCGGGATTGGTTCAAGAATTTCAAGGAAACCAATGATGAAAAGGTTTTCTTGGGGAATGATAATTCTTTCCAAGTGAGGGGGATAGGAGACATCCAATTGAAGATGTTTGATGGAGTCACAAGGCTGCTGGAAAATGTGAGGTATGTTCTAGATTTGAGGAGGAATTTGATCTCATTGGGGCAACTGGATTCCATGGGATACACATGTAAAGTAGAGGGAGGAAAGATCAAGGTAACCAAGAGATCTTTGATAGGGATCAAAGAGATAATGAAGGATGGTCTCTATGAGATGATCGGAGACACAGACATAAAGGATCAAGCAGCAAGCTTGATGGCTAAGATGGAAAAGGCAGCCCTTTGGCACAATCACTTGGGACGCATAATCGAAAAGGGCCTGTAAGTTCTCAGCAAGGATGGGTTACTTGATGGAGATAAGGTAGAGAGACTCGATTTCTATAAGAGCTGTGTTCTTGGGCAGCAACATCAGGTCAGCTTCAACACCGAAGTGCACAAGTCTAAGGGCATTCTTGACTACATTCATGCGGACCTTTGGGGACCAGCAAGGACACTAACACATGAAGGTAATGTTTACTTTCTGTCTTTAATTGATGATTATTCAAGAAAGGTTTGGGTTTATTTGGTTAAAAATAAATCAGATGCTTTGAATAAATTAGTGGTGTGGAAAGGGCTGGTAGAGACTCAAATGGGTAGGGTAGTTAAGGGGATAAGAACCGATAATGGCTTAGAAATTTTTAACTAAGAACTTGATCAATTCTGTAGGTTAAATAACATTTTAAGACATAGAACGGTTGCGAAAACCCCTCAGTAAAGTGGAGATGCTGAGAGGATGAATAAGACCCTTATAGAAAAGGTTAGGTGCATGTTAAATGAATCCGGATCACCCAAATGTTTTTGGGGGGAAGCGGTGTCTACTGCTGCATATTTGGTGAATAGATCACCCTCTAGGGTTGTGTACCATAAGACTCCCAAAGAAGAGATGTGGAGTGAAAAACCCCTGAGTTGGACAACCTTAGGACTTTTGGGTGTGATGCGTACGCACAACAAAATGATGATAGACTTAGCCCAGGATCTAGAAAATGTGTGTTTCTAAGATATGAGGAAAGGGCTAAGGGGTATAGGTTGTGGTCCATAGAGAAAGAAGGATTGCAACTCATAATAAGTAGGGATGCTATTTTTAATGAATTGTTATTTCCCTACTTGGAGAAAACTAAACCTACAGGGGCTCGTAAGCAAACCAGTTTGGTTCTTGTGGAGCATAACATCAAGGAGAATTCAGTTCTGGTAGAGTAAGGAAGGCAAGAGGGTTTGAACCAGGTAGAGCCTATTGATGAATGCCAAACTCAGGACACTCGTGAGGAGGTTGAACTGGAAGTTGATGATGACGGGAGTTGGAAGGACAATTAGCTCACAAAAGACCGGGAAAGATGGCTGGTCGGACTACCTTCAAGATATGGGTTTGCGGATGCTACAAATACAGTAGCTCCTTAGACAGAAGGAGAGATGAGTGAATAAGAAACTTATATGGATGCCATGGAATGTAAGGAGTCGTCACAGTGGCAGCTAGCAATGGAGGGAGAAATGGATTCTTTGAGGAATAACAACTTCTGGGAATTGGTGAAAATTCCAGGAAAACATAAAGTTATGGAATGTAAGTGCACTTACAAGATCAAAGAAGGGAATCCTCCAGGAGATGAAGTCCGGGACAAGGCTAGGCTGGTGGCGAATGGGTTCACGCAAAGGAAAGGCATAGATTTCACAGAAACCTTCTCACCTGGACATAAGGTGAAAGAAGTGGTGATGATCATCATCTATGTCATTGATATACTGTTAGTTCGGAACAGGGAGAGGATGGAAAGGTTGACATCTTAACTCAGTGAGGAGTTCGAGAGGAAGGATCTTAGCTTTACAAAAAAGATCCTTGAGATAAGAATCATCCGAGAAAAAGAGAGAAACCAGTTGAGGGTTTCTCGAGCAATTAATGTTCTCAGTAAGGTTGTGAGTAATCCAAGAAATGAGCTTTGGCTTGGGATGAAGAGGTTGCTAAGGAACATGAAGGCTCATTTGCTGCCGGTGGTAGCACTCTTAACAACTAGGGCAGAGTACATAGTGGCTACGGAAGCCATAAAGGAGGCTATGTGGTGCAAAGGGTTGTTGGACGAGTGGATGGTCCTAAAAGAGCAAGTGGTGGTGTCTTCAGATATCCAAAGTGCATGGCACTTGTTGAGGAATCCGGTGTTCCATGAGAGGATAAAGCATGCAGATGTTTGGTATCATTACATTCTGGAAAATGGTACGAAATGATGCATTCATGCAGATAAGATGGCCATGAAAGAAAGTCCTACAGATTTAGGTACCAAGGTTCTACCTCTAAGAAGGTTCAATCATTGCCTTGAACTTCTTAGGAATGGAGTTGGTTGAATGATGACTCAAAGATGAGTTTAGATCCTAAAGTTCTCTGCATAATGGTTCAGGTTTAAATACTTAGATAAATGTAGAGATTGTTGGTATTTTTCTAAGGTTTAAACATGGTTAAGGTTTAAATAAGAGATGGAAGAGTGAAGTTCAGCATGTTAAAGGAGTGCACACAAGTGTGCACCACACCTTGGGTGTGTGCGCGCCTCACCTTGCAGCAAGACAAAGAAGTGTGCGCAGCATAAAAGGGTCCAGCACAAATGTGCACTGCAACCCTGCTCTTTCCAGGCCACGACACCCAGCATGGAGGTGCAAGAAAGAGGAGCAGGCCGCAGCACCCAGAGGGGCAGTAAGTGTGCCCAGCTCCAGGCCGCACCTTCAGGCACACTAAGGCACACATGTTTCATCCTTTAGTTGAGTTCATGAGACATGTCCAAAATGCACAGCATCACTTAGCATTGATAGAGGGCTAAGGTTGATTGCTCATCTAGATCTAAGGGTGGATATTGACCCTCAAGATTGGACAAGAAGTTGGTGCACTATATAAAGGGTCACCTAGCTTCATTCTCAATATTGTAAGATTACAAGAAAACATTGTGACATATTGATCATCATACAAGAGAGAATTGTGTGAGAGTACAAAGACACAAAACACAAGAGGGACTCAAAAGTGAGGCTGGTTGTAAAAGAGAGAGTAGCATAGATTTGATAGAGAGCATATTAATAGTTCTTATAATCTTCTTTCTTCTCTTCTTTGTTCCTTCAAGAACTTGAGGTTTCTTGGAGAGGGTTGCAATATTTTGTAAAGAACCACTGATTTAGTGCAGAGAGCTTGGAGGAACTCACGAGGACGTAGGCTATTGCGGAACCTCAATAACAAATCGTTGTGTCCTTTCTTTCTTTGATTTCTGTTTTTGTTTCCGATTCCTAATCTTTACAAGTCATTCGAGACTTGGGTGTTGGGAAGATCACCACCTGGGCATCTTGTCAAGGTGATTTCCAACATTTATGTATTTGATCTTCAATTATTAAAAACTCTTTTGTTTTATCATTCTCAATTTATTGGTGATGTTTTCTTCTCCGAATAATCATAGAATTTATTTTGTTTATAGATTCAGTCATGCTTTTTCTATTGAATGGTTTAGCTATTTGATTATGTTTGGATTAATTTTTTATCTGTATTGATTTAGTTATTTGCTGCAATATCGCTTCCTGAGTATATTGTCGTTGTTGGATTTTCTCAATAGTGATAATAGTTTACGTATTTTAAAAGTGTTGAATGATATTTCAAAGGGTTACATTTGGTTTAATCTTAGTTCATAAATCTACACATTCTGATTGGGAATTTTGGAATTGAGTTCCCAGTTGAGTTATTTAATGAATTAAGAATAATTAAAATACCAGATTTGTGCAAGGAATTCCCGATGCTTTACTATTTTACTTTACTTTACTTTAATTTGCATTTACAATCAATCTAAGTTCTCCATTAATCATTCAATATTTTTCTTCAGTTTCTTTGTTCCTTCTACTATTCTTTTAATTTGTCTCCCTGTGGAATCGACACCCCAAAGCTGTGCTACAACTACGCGTTATTCTTTGGGCGTAATTAGGTCTCCTGCTCTGTACACCCATACTGTTACCACCTTTAGGTCCCTCAAATCTAGGCATCTTCAGTCAATCTCTCCTACCTCTAAACTCCATCAAATCCTTCTCAATCTGTAATGCTTTATCCATCAGTACAGTTTAATTTTCTATGCCCATTTAAGAGAGTTTAAATCGAATGTCATAGTGTAATCCATATAAAAATCTCTTACATTTTCTCTCCTCTATATTCACTAATTTAGGTAAAAACCTTGACAGGGCTATGAATCTACTATCATATTCAGCCACCGATAAATTTCTCTGCCTTAGATAATAAAATCTCTCTCTTGTTGTGCCCGAAAGGTATCTGAAAAATACTTTGCCAAGAACTCATCCTTAAACTTACTCCAAGTTAAAAGGTTTTTATACCTGTGAGCTTACTCTAGGCAAAAAATTCTCCCACCATTGAGAAGCCTCACCCTCCAACATAAATGAAGCAAAAAGCAACCTTCGGCTATCTGACACTTGTAAAACCTCAAAATATTTTTCGACAAGTCTGATCCACTACTCAGCTTCTATAGGATTTATAGATCCTCTAAAAGACTGGGGTTTAAACTTAAGAAATCTCACAAAACAATCACATTGAATCTCATATGCAAACACACATTCTCCCTCATAAACCTCTTGTCTCATCACATCTGGTTCTCTTCTACCCCTTTCCTCTAATCTTTTTTGCAGATTATCAGCTCTTTCTTCAGCTGCATTCATCCTTCCTAATCTCATATTCTCTCCCAGTTCTACTAGTACCAACTGCACTATCAATATGTTCCCTCGCGGGAACCACAGACTCAACTTCCTATTCTACTTCAGTTCTCCTAAAAACTGGGGGTCTACCACATCCTCTCTGATTCAAAACTCTACCTCTAGCTCTAGCACAACCACGTGTCATCCTCAGACTCTGCATTTAAAATGTAGTTGATTTAGATCTTCCACTTCTTTAAGTTCTCATGCAGTCTACAGAATCATAAACCTAATGCTCTGATACCAAAATTATAACGACCCATCCCGAGTTGGCCACCCCCGAGACAGTGTCATCACATTTTGAAAATCTTAGCATAACACATATATGCAACAATAATTCTAACAGAAATTTTGATTTTAATCCTCAACGCTCTACAAGGGAGGTACATCCATATGATATTAACTTACACACAATATACAACGTAGAATGCATGAATATTTACAAATAAATTTTTTATTTGTTTTTCTCATTTGTAAAGGGATGTTGACACGTACGTGGCTTACACAAAATAATTTCGTCTAAGTCTCAGCCCACCAGACTATTTGTCATATCTACTACCTGAAATCATTGTACAATGAGGGATAAGCTTCACAAGCTCAGTGAATGAAATTTACTAGAAGTATTCAATTTGTATAAATAGCCCTTTAATATTTCATATGACTGGATAATAACATATAGTCTAACATTTAAATAATTACTATTACATCATACTTCTATGTCTTTTTTTTTCACTGTAACTGTCTCTCTGTGAGACTCATTTATCTACAAATAAATGCAGAATATCAACAACATTTCAGTAAAAATATTAACATGTAAAACAAATGCAATGCCTTAATTATTATTATTAGGGAACGTCTGTCCACATGCTGACATGTTTTTATCTTAGACCAACACCTTCCTGGTTCTTTTCTTTCTAGTATATACCGGCTGTCACGGTTTTCCTTTATTTCCAGCATATACCAGCTATCACCGGTTTTTCAATTAGACCGGCCCCCTCCGGTTCTTTTATTTTATACACATGTATATAATCAATGATATGAAATTTGCATATGAACAATAATATAAAAATAACATGAATTCAAATATTAAATTTAGATATCATATCCTTCCTCAAATTTTACTTGATAAATTTTACTAATTTCTTCTCCTTATATATCACATAATTTATTAACCATGACTTATCAAGAATTTTATTTATCATCATCATTATTAAATCAACTCATTATTCTAATAATATTTCTTTTCACATAATAATTTTCTATGTGTCCAATATTCATATCAACCTATCAACTAAATTTTTATCTACTACCAAAGTATAAGCTAAAAATATATTTTAATATTATCACTGGATATTTGATTTTTATATAGATTACTTAAAATAAATCTAACTTACCACGTAGCACTTAGAGCTATCCGTGGATCACCTACTTGTCTTTCCTGCTGCTCTCAACAATTTCCCCCGGTTGCTGATCGTCAACACCTGACACAATATTTATATTAAATTTCCAATTTATTCTTCATAATTTACACCATTTGAAAATTCTCACTTTGAATTCCAAGAAATTTCATGAATGCTAAAAATTCAAAAATAAACATTACGTTATTACCTTATATTTTTCTTATAGCTTCTCGTGACTCTCTATAAAATTCTACTGTAAACCTCTTCAAAATTTTTCTCTTTTAACTTTTCTTTCGGTCCCCAAGTGTTTAAAGAAATAGAGTAATTTAAAGGAAAACTAAACGAAATTTGGTAAGTGTTAATTATGTTTACGTATAAGTGTGTGTGTGTGAGTGTGTATATATATATGTATATGTATAAGTTTGTTGTAACAAAATCTCAGCTTAACATTTGCAGTATTAGCAGTCTACACTCCCAAATTTACTCCACGATATAGCCACATGTAATACATGCATGGCTTCACTTTAAACTTGGCAGCAGGTGTTGCCACCTGCTACCACGTTTTTTTTTTTCTCTCCTTTCTTCTGGACGTTCGAGAAATATATATATATATATATATATATATATATATTTAACTTTTTGCATTTAAAAATATCTATATATTATTTTAACTATATGTCATATTTATTAAAGTACTTCTTTACCCTTACTTTACAAATACGGGTATTACAATTCTTTCCACCTTACAAAAATTTCGTCCTCAAAATTTCCTTACCTAATTCAAGAAAACGTTAGGGGTAATCCTTCCTCATTCTTGCTTCATGCTCCCACGTGACTTCTTCGACATCTTTGTTCCGCCATAATTTTTGAATCAAAAGAATGACTTTATTGCGCAAGACTTGTTCTTTTATGTCTAGGATTCTGACTGGTACTTACATAAAAGTCAAATCCTCCTGAAATTCTATCGCTTGATTCAAGACACTATGGGATTCATCGTGTAAGTACTTTCTCAATAGTGATACATGAAACAAATTATGTAATTGTTTTAACTCTAGAGGCAAATTTAAACGATATGCTACTGGTCCAATTCTCTCGATCACTTCATATGGCCCCACAAATTTCGGGCTCAACTTTCCCATCTTTTTAAATCTCAACACACCCGTCCATGAAAATATCTTCAAAAATACCCAATCGCTAACTTGGAACTCGAGAGGTCGTCTTCTTTTATCTGCATATCCCTTCTGTCTATTCTGGGCTGTTATGAGGTTCTCCCTAACCCATTTAACCCTTTCAATAGTCAAATCTATCATTTCTAGGCCATATATCTTTCTCTCTCCAACTTTTTCTCAGCATACTAGAGTTCTACACCTTCTACTATATAAAGCCTCGAAGGATGTCATCCCAATACTAGTTTGATACTGATTATTGTATGTAAACACGATCAAAGGAAAATAAGCATCTAAGCTCACTGAGAAACTCAATACACTTGCCCTCAGCATATCTTCTAGTATTATGATGATTCTCTCCATCAGCCCATTAGTTTGTGGATGGAAAGCTATACTAAACTACAATTGCGTACCCATAGCTTCTTGGAAACCCCTCCAAAATCTAGAAGTAAGTCTAGAATCTCTATCTGATACGATACTCAAGGGTACTCCATGTAATTTTACTATCTACACTACATACAATTCAGCCAACTTTTCATGACTCTAGGTAGTTTTAATAGGAAGAAAATGTGAAGACTTAGAAAGTTTATCCATTATAACCCACACAGTGTCATGTCCTCTCTGGGTACAAGGAGAAACAGACACAAAATCAATACTCACGTTTTCTCATGGCCACTCATGTATTGGAAAAGGTTGTAATAAACCTGCTGGATATCTATTTTTAGACTTCATCTGTTGACAAGTCAAACATCTAGAAATATATTCCACTACATCTTTCTTCATCCCTGACCACCAATAATTTGGTCTTAATCCCCTGTACATCTTATTATTACCCGGGTGCATAGAATATACAGAATCATGAGCCTCCCTTAGTATCTCCTTCCTCATCTCCATATTATTGGAAACACAACTCTATACCCTAATACTACCATACCATATTCTCTAACTCTAAACTCAGTTGACTTCCCACTCAACACTTCCCGTTTGATCTTCTCTATCCCCTCATCTCTACCCTGTGTCTGTAATAAATGATTAATAATAGAAGATTATATCACCATATTTGCCATCAATACTCCTCTATCATCGACACTCAACTGCATCCTCATCCTTCTTAATTCTATCATCAAGCTAGTAGTATGACTCCCAATAGCAGCTAATCTCCCTGTAGCTTTTCTACTCAATGCATCAACTACTATATTAGCCTTTCCTGGATGATAGTGAATCGTATAGTCATAATCACAAATCAACTCCATCCACCTCCTCTGCCTCAAATTCAACTCCTTCTAGGTTGGTAAATGCATCAAGCTTTTATGATCAGTAAAGATTTCACAATTGGCTCCATATAGATAATGTCTCCAAATCTTCAAAGCAAAAACTATAGTAGCCAATTCTAAATCATGGGTCAGGTGGTCCCTCTCATGGTTCTTCAGTTGCCTAGATGCATAAGCTATAACTCTCCCATGTTGCATCAACACACATCCCAATCCCTGATGTGACTGTATACCACAAATCCTTCATCACCAGAACACTAATACCAGGGCAATAGAAAGTTTTTCTTTCAACAGCTGAAAATTTCTCTCCCATTCCTCTGACCACCTAAACTTCATGTCCTTCCTGGTCAATTTAGTTAATGGTCCAGCAATCATAAAATTTTTTTGGATAAATATCCTATAATAACCAGCCAACCCCAAAATCTTCTAATTTCAGTTACACTCGTGGGTCTTTCCCAATTCAACACCGCTTCTAATTTTGGTGGGTCAACTACTATCCCCTCTCTCGACACAACATTCCCCAAGAAAGATATTTCACTCAACCAAAACTCACACTTAGAGAACTTCGCATATAATTTCTCTATCCTCAGAATATCTAACACTATCTCCAAATATTGCATATGCTCATTTTCATTCTTGGAATATACCAAAATATCATCAATGAACATAATCACAAATCTATCCAAGAATGGTTTAAATACCTTATTCATAAGGTCTATAAATGTTGCAGGAGCATAAGTCAACCCAAATAGCATCACCAAGAACTCATGATGGCCATAACGTGTCCTAAAAGCAGTCTTAGGCACGTCCCTCTCTTTTATCCTCAATTGATGATAACCCGATCTCAGGTCTATCTTGGAAAACACTTTAGATCCCTGTAACTGCTTGAATAAATCATCTATCTTGGGCAAAGGATATCTATTCTTGATGGTGATCTTATTCAGCTGTCTATAATCAATACACAACCTCATTTTCTCATTTTTCTTCTTGACAAATAACACAGGGGCTCCCTAGTGTGATATACTAGGACGAATAAACTGTTGATCTAGCAACTCTTGAAGCTGAACTTTCAGCTTTCTCAATTCAACTGGTGCCATTCTATAGGATGCTGATGAGGGTCATAAAATGCATCTTAACAGTATTTATTTGTTAGCATTTTAGGGTTGATCTAGGTTTGAATTGCACTTTTATACCTTAACAACTCTAAAGTGATATCCTTTGATTGTTGATCTATTTCAATGCATTTTCAGGTACTTTGAGTCCAAAAGAGGTGGAAAGCCATCATAGCTTAAAGCACAATGCTTCGATGCACATCAGAGTGAAGGCTTGGTTGCGGAAGGACAAAATGAAGAGAAACCAAGTCTTTGGTGTGTGCGCTACGGCCTGAAAATTCTAAGCCTCAGCCTCCAGAACCTTGTAAAATCCAGAAAAAGACCACTAGTGTGCGCAGCGGCCTAGACTAAGCTGAACCGCGGCATGGACCAATCTGGGCCACGGCCTATAATATCATGGAGAAAAACACAAAAGGCTGAGCCGCGGCCTGGATTAATGTGAGCCGCGGTGCGAGCTCAATACTTTGTTTCTGAGTCACGACTTAATTAGGGTTTTAATGATAGTTTAAACCCGAAAATACCCTTGGACCTTTTGTATTATAAATAGATCACTTAGGGTTTGATAAGAGATATTCATTAAGGCTAGAAAACTCAAGAAGACGGCCACATTCTCCCCCATCAAAGTGTTCAAGAATGAACCCCATGGCCAACAAATCTCCAAGCAAGGCGAAGGGATGAATCCCTAGGTGTAGTTGTTCTTATTTTCCATTATTGATTCAGTTGTAGTTTGGATTTATTGTCAAAACATTGTTATGATTTACTCTTTGATTTAATTAGAAGATTTTCTTTTAATCCGGTGATTGTATCTTTCTCCTCGATATAAGTCTAGTCATGCTCTTCTTATGTCAAGATTGTTGAATGTGATTGAGTCTGGTAGATTTATCTTTTAGGTTTGTCCATTACTGTGATATTGTCATTAACATATATTGTCGTTTCTTGATAAATCTATAGGATAGGTCATGTGTGCTTAAATAAAAAGTAAAGAGTAATTCATATTAATTACAGTAGGGTTTACATATGCTTTGATCGAATATTTTTCGATTGCTTGTTTGCGATGTGAAACTAGTAATTGAGATAAAAATAATTGAATCAAGATTGGAATAAGGCAACGAACCTAGGGGGGATTCCCGGACCCTTGTTGTTTTTCCATTATATTCTTCAAACTATTTACACAATTTTCTCACATTACTTCATTATCAAAACACAAATTTTCTCGCTTGATCTTCATCGTTCGTGTTAAGGTTTACACTTTTCTTTATAGTTAGCTTTTCCCTATGGAATCGACACCCCAAAGCTGTGCTACAACTACCGCATTATACTTTGGGCGTAATCAAATTTTGGCGCCGTTGTCGGGGAGACGCGCTTATATACAAGGAAGATTGTCAACTTTGAGACAAGACGATAGTAGTGTTCCTTTCTTTAAGTTTTAATTTTCTGATTTTCTTTTATTATTTTGTTTTATTTATTTCCCCTTTAACTCATTTGGCGTATGCTTAGACCAAGAGATTCGCGAGGTAGATTCATTAGAGGACTCGAAATAGAGTTACCCTCTCTTTCCACGTCCGTTAGTGAAACCTCGCCTAGATCAAACCATAGTGTACACTCAAATGAGAACTTAGAGGATTTTGTTAACATGTCTGATAACCCCAATGAGAATGTTGCTAGGACACTTAAGGATTACTTGTATCCTAACTGAATAGCCACACCATCATGCATCATGTTTCCAGTCAATACTCACCATCAAGACTTTAAAACAGGGATGATACAATTACTCCCTATGTTTCATGGCTTGGAAAATGAAAACCCATATGTACACATTAAGGAGTTTGAGGAAGTAGTTGTGACTTTTCATAGTCAATATGCAACTGATGACATCATGAGACTCAATTTTTTTCCTTTTGCTTTGAAGGATAAAGCTAAGAGTTGGCTATACTCGCTGAGACCATGATCTATTGGGTCATGGAATGAGATGACCCAGGTCTTCTTTAATAAATACTTCCCTCAACATAAGACCAATGCTTTAAAAAGGTAAATCTCCACCTTTGCACAAAAGGACAATGAGACTTTGTATCAGTCTTGGGAGAAATTTAAGAAGTTGTTAAGTATGTGTCCTCACCATGGGTATGAGAATTGGCACTTAGTGAGCTATTTTTATAAGGGACTTACATATAGAGAGCGCCAATTTGTAGAGATGATGTGCAATGGTGAATTTTTATAAAAATATCCTGATGAGGCCATAGAGTACTTCAATGAGCTTGTTGAAAAAGCTCACACTTGGACTGGACCTAGTGCTACTGAAAGCACAAATAGGTCATGACCTGTAGGAAACCTAAGTGGTGGTAGAATATACCATCTTAGGGAAGAAGACAACCTAAAAGCTAAGGTCGATATGCTCACTAGATAGTTAGATGCATTAAAGACTAAAAGGCTCAAAGCCAACACACGTGGCTAATCAAGCCGAATCTTTGGAACCATGTTTTGTGTGTGGTGGGGTAGGCCATCCCGCTCAAGAGTGCTCCATATTTGTTGATATGAGAGGGATGTATGAGGAACAATGCAATGCCTTAGGCATGTACAAGAAGCCTTTTGCACCCTTCTCTAACACCTATAATCTGGGGTAACGCAATCACCCCAACTTCAGTTGGAAGTTTGAAAATCAGCAGCTTGCACAACCCCTTAGATTATACCCTGCACCATATCATGCACCTTCATCCTCTAGGAGTTCTTTAGAAGACACTTTGCATGCTTTTATTGAGGAAAAGGGTAAGATAAACCAAAGATATGAAGCATTAATTACACAGGTTGTTGAAAAGAACAAGGAAATAAGGAGCTAAGTGTCAAAATTGATGGGCTCCTTGAGTGTGAATGTGCGAGGTAAGTTCTCTTCTCAAGCTCAGTCCACACCCCATGGTCAACACATGGCACAAAAAAATCTGAAAGATGTGAATGACATTGTGACAAGAAGTGGTAAGTCATTACACATCCCAACAATGAACAAATCAAAGGATGTGGAAAAGGGTCAAGGTAGTAGTGATGCCGAGCTGCCCAAGGACCTTGAGGTTACCAAAAGCCCTGTTAAGGCACCATTCCCTCAAGCCTTAAAATCAAACAAGAAAAATCTTGACCTAAACAATGAAATCCTAGAGAACCTAAGGCAAGTAAAACTTAATTTTCCTCTTTTGCATGTGATTAAACAAGTTCTTACTTATGCAAAAGTTCTCAAGGATTTATGTACAATTAAGAGGAAGCACCATGTGAAAAAAAATAGCATTCCTAACATAGAAAGTTAGTACTTTAATTGAGCAAAGGATTCCCCCCAAATACAAGGATCCTGGTTACCCAACCATTGCATGTAGCATTGGAAATAATGAGGTTGGACAAGCATTGCTAGATTTCGGAGCTAGTGTAAATCTGATGTCATTTTCTATTTATTTGCAGCTAGGTTTGGGAGAAATCAAACCAACCGGTGTGGTAGAGGATGTTCTAATTCAAATTGATAAATTTTATTATCCTGTTGATTTCTTAATCCTTGATACTACTTCTGCTGTTGACACTAACTCTAAAATTCCTTTAATTTTGCGTAGACCTTTCCTTGCTACTGAAAATGCTCTTATTAATTGTAGGAATGGACTCATAAAGCTGTTCTTTGGAAACATGACCCTCGAGGTGAACATCTTCAATGTTGTAAAACAGCCAGAAGATGATGACAAGAGCCACCAGTTATACATGATTGAGTCACTCATCGATAGGGGAGTTTCTATAGCTCATGATTTTGATCATCTTGAGTATTTTCTTGTTAATTCTGAGTTTGATTATATTAATGATAAATCTGGTGTAATTGATATTTTTGATAAATCTCAGGATTATGGCACTCGAGCATGGCAACTGAAGTTTGAGGAGTTGCCTGAAAGAAGCGAGAAACAAATCCTCTCAAGTGTGGAAGCACCCAAAGTTGAATTGAAACCTTTGCCTAAGGATTTGAAGCATGTTTTCCTTGGTCCAGGTGATACTTTTCCTGTCATTATCTCATCTGAATTGTCTGAGTCTTAAGGTGAGAAATTAATTCAGACCCTAAATGAACATAAATCAGCCTTAGGTTGAAGCATGGCTAATTTAAAAGGTATTAGTCCCCTGATCTATTCTCATATGAAGGAATTAGCCCTCGTAGAGACCCCCAGCATAGACTTAACCCCACTATGAAAGAAGTGGTGAAAAATGAAGTGTTGAAGCTATTGGATGCGGGAATTATATATCCCATAGCTGATAGTAAATAGGTAAGTCTTACACAAGTCGTTCCTAAAAAGTCTGGTGTCACTGTGGTAAAGAATGACCTAGGAGAGTTAGTCCCTACAAAACTTGTGACCGGGTGGCGAATGTGCATTGATTACAGAAAATTAAATGCTGCCACCCGGAAAGACCATTTCCCACTCCCTTTTATCGATCAAATTCTTGAGCGTGTAGCTGGTCATCCTTTTTATTGTTTCTTGGATGGTTATTCTGGTTATTATCAAATTGAAATTACATTAGAAGACCAGGATAAAACCACTTTCACTTGTCCCTTCGGTACTTATGCTTTTCGTAGAATGCCATTTGGATTGTGTAATGCACTTGCTACTTTTCAACGTTGCATGATGAGCATTTTAGTGATATGGTTGAAAATTGCATGGAAGTTTTTATGGATGACTTAACTGTTTTTGAATCTTCGTTTGATGCATGCTTATTGAATTTAGAGAGAGTATTAATTCATTGTGAGGAGAAAGAATTAGTCTTAAATTGGGGAAAATGCCATTTCATGGTACCTTCAGGTATTGTCTTAGGGCATATTGTTTATTCTAAGGGATAGAGGTTGATTAATCTAAGATTGAATTAATTTCTAAGTTGCCTACACCTAAGACAGTAAATGATGTGAGATCCTTTCTTGGTCATACAAAATTTTTCCAACATATCTAGACCATTAGGTGCCCTCCTAGTTAAAGATGCCCCATTTGAGTGGACACAAGCTTGTCAAGAGGACTTTAAAATGCTGATTGGCAAGCGTACTTCAGCACCCATAATGCAGTCACCTGATTGGACTTTATCTTTTGAAATAATATGTGATGCTAGTGACTTTACTGTACGTGCTGTTCTTGGACAGCGAAGAGAGGGGAAGCCTTTTTTCATTTACTATGCTAGTAAAACCCTAAATAGTGCTCAGATGAATTACTCCACCACTGAAAAAGAATTACTAACTATAGTATTTGCTTTGGACAAGTTTCATGCTTATTTAATTGGTTCTCCTATTCTTATTTTCACAGATCATGCAGCCTTAAGTACCTTCTTACAAAGAATGATGCTAAAGCACGACTAATACGGTGGATCTTACTCTTGCAAGAATTTGACCTCACCATCAAAGACAAGAAAGGAGTAGAGAACATAGTGGCTGACCATCTCTCGAGGCTCACATTTGAGGACACCTCTGATGACATTCCAATCAATGATGACTTTCCTAATGAGCATTTACTCTCTATTACTTCTCTACCATGGTTTGCTCATATCGTGAATTATTTAGCTACCGGTGAGATACCAATGGATTAGAGCGCTCAAGACAAGAGGAAGTTCTTAAATGAGGTATGTAATTTTTATTGGGATGACCCTTGTCTTTTCAAGTACTGCCCTGACCAAATTTTAAGGCATTGCATCCCTAATGAAGAGATTGCCAGCATCTTGGAATTTTGTCACTCCCAAGCATGTGGGGGCTACTTTTCAATGAAAAAAACTACTGCAAAAATTTTACAGTGTGGATTTTATTGGCCCACCTTGTTTAAAGATGCAAATATCTATCGTCACTCATGTGAAAAGTGTCAGAAGTTAGGAGCTGTGTCTCGTCGAAATATGATGCCCTTAAACCCAATTTTAGTGATTGAAATCTTTGATTGTTGGGGCATTGATTTTATGGGACCATTTTCTCCTTCTTTCGGATATCAATATATCATTGTGGCAATAGATTATGTGTTAAAATGGGTAGAAGCAGCAGCTTGCTAAAGCAATGATAATAGAACGGTAATTAAATTTCTCAAAGAAAATGTGTTATCTCGATTTGGTACACCACGTGCTATAATTAGTGATCAGGGTACACATTTTGCAATCGTTCTTTTGAAGCTTTGATGAGAAAATATGGTGTGTTACATAAGATCTCTACTGCCTACCACCCCTAGACGAGGGGACAAGTAGAACTTGCAAACAAGGAAATTAAGCAAATTTTAGAAAAAACAGTCAACCCGGATCGCAAGGATTGGTCTTTGAGACTAGTTGATGCACTTTGGGCTTACCGTACAGCTTTCAAAACTCCCTTAGGTATTTAACCTTATTGGCTTGTTTTTGGAAAGCCTTGCCACTTACTTGTAGAGCTCGAGCATCGAGCCTATTAAGCCATCAAGTTTTTCAATTTTGACGTAGGAGAAGCGGGTAAGCTTAGGAAATTTCAGTTGACCGAGTTAGAGGAGTTAAGAAATGATGCTTATGAGAACTCTAGAATCTATAAGACTAAAATGAAATTGTTTCATGATAAAAATATTTTGAGGAAAACATTTAAGCCTAATGATCAGGTGTTCTTATACGATTCTAGACTCCATAAGCATCCAGGAAAACTTTGGTCGAGGTGGACCGGTCCTTTTGTAGTGGAGAATGTTTTTGTAAATGGGGCGGTAGAAATAAAGGATACTAGAGATGGTCGGATCTTTAAAGTGAATGGTCAATGCCTTAAAATCTTAATCGATAGCCAAGATCCGAAAGTGGAAGACATTCCACTTATGGATCCAGTCTATTCACCTTGACCACACCACAAAGGTATGTTTTTTTTTTGTTTTTTTTCTGTTGTTTGTTTGTTTTGCTGTTAATTAAGTTTATTTCAATCATAATTTTTAGTTTTTTTTCTTAACTTAAAAGTTTTTTTTTTTATAATTCGGCTAATTTTATTTTTTTACGTTGAACAAATGAGTTTTTTTTATTTATTTTTAGAAACAAGTCTAAGCACGGCGCACCGTGCCCCAGCATAATCCGCGTCGCGCCGCACAGTGTGCAGCATGAGCAAAGCGCGCCGCACCCTAGCTCGAGCCTCGCCAGCTCCTACCTGTTCTGCACACCCACGATCTGCACCATTTTAAAACCCAATTTTTACACTTTTTTCTTCATTTCTCATCTGAAAACACAACAGCCACTTTCTCTCTCTTTCATCCTCTCTCCAAACCCTCACTTATCCACTCAATTTCTCTCACTATTTCTTGATTCTAACATCATTTCTTGTAGAATTTTTCACTCTTATTACAGATTTTGCTGAAAATTTCTCCAAAATCTTTGGTTCTAAAAGGATTTTGGGTATTTCAAGAAGATTTCAAGTTGGTTGGTACTCTTTCTTCTCTCCATTTTGGGTATCAAGTAAGGCCAATTTCTTCTCTTTATTTGTGAATTTGTGCTATTTGGGTGGTTTATTTTGAATTAGTTATGTTGTTATATACATTTGATTCAAATTGCCCCTAAAACTAAGAGACCAAGGGGGAAACAGCCTCAAGAGTATGATGAAAGCAAATTTGTTAGTTTTGAGGCTAGTGAGAGATATATTAGGATGATGCAGGTTAGAAAACCCATTCCTGAGAGAGGATTCACTATCACAGAGAGGGGAAACCCAACTTTGTTTAGAATAATTATTGATAGGCATTGGGGTACATTTGCAAGACAACCATCTCATTCCCTTATAAATGTGGTTAGAGAATTCTACGCTAATGCAGACGAACATAGGAATGGTAAATTGAGGGTGAGAGGAAAAATAGTTTCTTTTAGCAGCACATCTATCAATAGATTCTATGGGCTACCTGACATGGAAAACGGTGAGTATGCGTCTAATATTGATTATGAAGAGATTTGCAATACTCTCTGTATTCCAGGCACAACATGGAAAATGACGAGTGATACCCCTAAAACCTTATCCGATACTTCTTTGACTGTCAATGCTCGAGCTTGGCAATATTTTGTATGTTAGAGGTTGATGCCTACTACGCACTATAGTGACCTTACTATTGAGAGAGCTATCCTGATTTATGCCATTTTGATGGGCATGACTATTGATGTGGGCCAAATCATATTTAATTCTATCATACACACTGTGCGACAAAAGCTTGGATTGTACTTCCCTTCACTAATTACCCAATTATGCATCCAAGTCGACGTCCAGTACAGTCCTAATAAGAAGGCCCACCAACCCAAGAAGCCTATCGATGATGGCATGCTCACTCTGATTAAAGCCTCAAGGCCTCCAGTTCCAGGAGAGAGAGAAGCGAATGCTGCCCCCCCCCCCCCCTCCTTCTAGGCATTTCACTATTGCAGAGTGCCTTGAGCGTTTAGAGATTCGTTTTGATGAGTATCAAAAACTCTTGCATGATAGGTTTGATCATCAAGAACGATTCTTGGCTAGGCAAGCTGATTATCAAGCGGGGATATACTATTCTTTTGGTCAGATGTACCAACACCTTGCCTCCGCCACTGGTTGTGACATGGATCACTTTCCCACTTTGCCACCCTATCCTGGTTCATCTTTTGATCCAGCTCCCAAGGAAAATGAAGAGAATGAAGAGAAGGATGAAGACATAGAGGATTAGTTTTGGGTTCTATCTTGTTTGTCTCCTTTTATTTTATTTTATTTTTATTATTATCGGATAATTGTACTAACATTTATTGTGTATTCCTTTTCATTATTTTATTTTTCGTACTTTATTTTCATTTTTAGTTATTTATTTAGATTTCATGTGTTAATCTAACATACGGTAGGAATCTTAATGTTACACTGAAGTTGCTTTCTTTTTGTTTGTTTTGTTCTATGTTATAAATCAAAATTTCAGCAAGAAGAACGGCATGTAGCTCAAATAGTGTGCACAATTTTCAGCTTCTGTGCACTTTTGCTTACAAAGGGAGTTTCTTTTACTTTTTCTTTCACATTGAGGTCAATGCAATTTTAAAGTTGGGGGTGGAGGAAATGTATTTCTTTTTTTCATTGAACTGCTTGGTGTCGTTTTCCCTTTTTGTTTGTTTTTAGAATGATTTGTGTTAAGCCTTAGAATTAATTCACATGTCAATGATATGAGCTTAATTGAGATAGCATACAACATTTAGAAGAAGTTAAATCTTGCTTCGGTTTGAGAATAATTTAAGTGTCAATCTTCATTTGGTTTGAGACTCTGGTTTGCGGTAAGATTGCATGATTAGTCTAAAACATTTAGAGAAGTTTTATATGCGATTGTTTTGTGAATATTTTTGCGGTCTCGATAAGCTCTAGAATTTATTTGATAATCACTTGAGGCGAATTCCTAGAATGCAAATTACTTAGGATATGATATAGGCCATTTTTGGACCGTTTGAGCCTTTTAAACTTACTCTTGCTATATTTATCGCTAGTTACCTGTTTGAGCCTTTTTCTTGAAAAAGAATTTGAGCCTTGTTTCTTTCGATAACCCATTTACTTACCTTTGTGAGCCTAAAAATATTCTATCCTTACATTTCTTTTAAGAGAACTTAGTTATACACATTTTTTGAGAAGCACTTGAGAGGAATAAGGATGGAAATATGAAAAAATATTGCTACTATAACCCAAGTACATTAAAGGAGATAAGTTGGGGTCGTGGAAAAGAAAAGAAAAAAAAATGAAAAAGAAAGTGAATGGTTTTATGCCAAAATAAAAAACGAAGTAAATTATGGCAAAGAAAGAAGAAAAGAAAAAAATGGGTGATTTATTGAGAAAAATGGTTGAAAGAGTTAGGTGTTGAAGTAAGGTTATCCAGTTCTTAAAGTAGGTTGTGTTTAAAACTAAGAGATTAAGTTCTTTTATTTGTTGAATCATTCCCGTTCTTTCTTAACCTTTACCTTAGCCTAATGTTACAAGCTTATTAAAGACCTATTGATCCAAGGTGGTGTGATTTTTCTACAAAGGTGGAGAGTGATTTGAAAAGTGAGCCTATGGAGCTTGTTTTTGTGATTGATGTCACGCAAATTAATATATTTTAGAGGAAAACTTGTATTCATGATTGTTGTGCATAAAATCATTTGGGTGTTCGGATTAATGGATTGTGGTAAGATGGATGTTAAGAGTCGATAACAATTTTAAGATTGATGTTTGGATTACTTTTAGATTTGGGTGATATTTAATGATTCTACGTGTTGTGTGTTATTTGCGATTTTTGAGACAAAAAGTGAATTACTCTTGGTTTAACACTAACATTGCTTTATTTTGTTTTAATTCCTACCATAGAATTCATTTCATAGTGTCTTGTTTTCACTTGAATTGCTAGGGACTAGCAATAAGCTAGTTGGGGGTTATGATGAGAGTCATAAAATGTATCTTAACAGTATTTATTTGTTAGCATTTTAGGATTGATCTAGATTTGAATTACACTTTTATACCTTAACAACTCTAAAGTGATATTCTTGGATTGTTGATCTATTTCGATGCATTTTCAGGTACTTTGAGTCCAAAAGAGGTGGAAAGTCATCATAGCTTAAAGCACGATGCTTCGATGCACATCAGAGTGAAGGCATGGTTGTGGAAGGACAAAATGAAAAGAAACCAAGCCTTTAGTGTGTGCGCTGCGGCCTGAAAAGTCTAAGCCTCGGCCTCCAAAACAATGCCCAGAACCTTGCAAAATCCAGAAGAAGACCACCAGTGTGCGTCGCTGCCTGGACTAGGCTGAGCCGCGGCTAGACTAATCAGGGCCATTGCCTACAGAATCATGAAGAAAAACACAAAAAGACTGAGCCGCGGCTTAGATTAATGTGAGCCGCGGCGTGAGCTCGATACTTTGTTTCCGAGTCACGACTTAATTAGGGTTTTAATGATAGTTTAAACCCGAAATCACCCTTGGACCTTTTGTATTATAAATAGATCACTTAGGGTTTGATAAGAGATATTCATTAAGGCTGGAAAACTCAAGAAAACGGCCATATTCACCCCCATTAAAGTGTTCAAGAATGAACCCCATGGCCAACTAATCTCCAAGCAAGGCGAATGGATGAATCCCTAGGTGTAGTTGTTCTTATTTTCCATTATTGATTCAGTTGTAGTTTGGATTTATTGTCAAAACATTGTTATGATTTACTCTTTGATTTAATTAGAAGAGTTTCTCTTAATCCGGTGATTGTATCTTTCTCTTTGATATAAGTCTAGTCATGCTCTTCTTATGTCAAGATTGTTGGATGTGATTGAGTCTGGTAGATTTATCTTTTAGGTTTGTCCATTACTGTGATATTGTCATTAAGATATATTGTCGTTTCTTGATAAATCCATAGGATAGGTCATGTGTGCTTAAATCGAAAGTAAAGAGTAATTCATATCAATTACATTAGGGTTTACATATACTTTGATTGAATATTTACCGATTGCTTGTTTGGGATATGAAACTAGTAATCGAGATAAAAACAATTGAATCAAGATTGGAATAAGGCAATGAACTTAGGGGGGATTCCTGGACCCTTGTTGTTTTTCTATTATATTCTTCAAACTATTTACACAATTTTCTCACATTACTTCATTATCAAAACACAAATTTTCTCACTTGATCTTCATCGTTCGTGTTAAGGTTTACACTTTTTTTTGTAGTTCGCTTTTCCCTGTGGAATTGACATCCCAAAGCTGTGCTACAACTACCGCATTATACTTTGGGCATAATCAGGTGCTATGGATATGGGTACTGATCTTAGAATCACCTCAATAGAAAACTCAATTTCCTTATTGGGAGGCAAACCAGACAACTCCTCAAGGAATATGTCAGAAAAATCTTTCACTACCAAGATTTCTTCTAACTTCCTACTTTCCTTGCTAGAATCCACCACATATGCCAAATACCACGATATGGCCACATGTAATACATGTATGGCTTCACTTTAAACTTGGCAGCAGGCATTGCCACTTGCTGCCACTTTTTTTTTTTAACTTTTCGTATTTAAAAATATCTATATATTATTTTAACTCTATGTCATATTTATTAAAGTACTTCTTTACCCTTACTTTACAAATACGGGTATTACAATTTGGCCCAAGAAATCACAGAGGCCTATCTGGTAGGTTTGAGGACCATTAGTTTGGCTGAGATCTATGGGCCCAATTTGAGCCCATCAGTGGGTTCTAGAATGTTTTTCAGAACTTTTAGTGGGTGCATCGAATCGTTGTAGCTCCTTAGTATTTAAAACTTTGTGATCAAGTCCCTTCAATTGGATTAATCTGGGTCGTTTATTTTTCTATATAAGGAGAAAGAGTTTTCAAGCAATCCCCACTTCACTTGCAAATTCTCCTTCCAAAGAGTGTTAGAGAGCCCTTGGAGTAGTAGAAAGCCTTTAGAGTTTTTGTCTCGAAGATCACATTTCTTCAGTCTTTTAGCTCTCGAAATTCTTCCATTCTTAGGTGAGTTCTTCGCATATTTTTTTAGTTATATCTTTTCATAATAGAGCATCTAGCTCTTCTGAGGTCGAAGTGAGTAGCTCATCGGTCGAGTCTCATGTAGAGAGACTTAGTTTAGATCCTAAAGTGGTGGTTAAGGAGGAGACCACCACTCTGTTCTCGAAGGTCGAGTATACATTAAATGATGTACAAGAGGATTTGGCTTTAGATTCAAGAGATGTTTCATTTAGTGTTGAAGAAGAACCAAACACGTTAGGAGATGATGAATTTATAAGTTTTAGAGAAAAATATAGAATTTCGGCTAAGTATTCGCTTAGGATGGTCAGGGTAGGACAAAGTGAGTACGATGATACTTATGAGTTATGTGTGTATATGCATTCTCTGAATAATAGTCTTCAGTTTCCTCTTCATCCCTTTATCTCCTTTGTTTTGAATCACTATGGCATAGATCTTTCTCAGTTGTTACCCAATTCTATCTGTCTATTGGTGGGATTCATTTATGTTTGTTAAAGGGTTGAGAGTTTTCTTTTTTAAAATATTTTTAAGACCTTTTTCTGAGTTAGTCGCCATGTAGAGTACAGTTGGGTAGCTCTGAGCCAAATAGAAAAAAAAAATACTATAGTTAAGGAGAAGCCTGCCTACTTCCGTAAAGAAATAGAAAAACAAATTTTTCTTTATTCAGAGTGAAAGGAGTTTCGAGGTGGGACTTGACGTATTTGAGGAAGTATAGGCTTCTATCCCTTAGTGATGTAGAGGAGAAGACCATAAAGAAGATGGTTGTTGGAGTTATAAAAGCCTCGGCATTATAAAGCAATACTAACCTAGCTAGGCTCAGCCTTTGTCCTCACAAAGATATAAGCTCGGAGTCTTTAACTTTTTATTTTCCAATATTTGGTGACTATGGTCTAATATCATTTACTTATGTAGATATGCTTCCTAGTAGGTCCCAAGTTCTAAAAGATACCAAGAATACGAAGAAGAAGAGGCTTTCCGATAAAGCATCTGAGAGTTGACTTGTGGAGAAAATGAGGTGTGAGTCGCCGGCATCATAGGAACCATCTAAAGGGACCCTCTTCCTCCTCGGGCTCCAATCGCTAGGTTCGAGGATCTCGTGCCTACCCCTCCTGGCTCTTTGGTTCTAGGCTCCAACTGTAATACCTGTGTTCTTAAAGTAAGGGTAAAGAAGTAATTTGATAAATATGACATGGAATTAAAATAATATTTATATGAAAGATTTATTATTGAATATAATAATCCTTTAAAGAAAAAAAAAACTTCCAGACGTGGGAGAATAAAAAAAACGTGGACAACACCTGGAGCCCAAGTTTTGTCAAAATAACGTGCCTTAGTGCATGTTGTACACCTAACATGATAATTGTAAAGAAACGGTGGCCGAGGGCGGTGCTGAGTAATAAAAAGGTTTTATCGTTTTTGTTTTATCTATTTCCTACCAAATCCTATTGGCTTTCTTCTTTCTTCAATCAAATTACTTTATTTCTTTAAATACTTGGGGACTAAAAGAAAGGTTGAAAGAGTAAAATTTTGAAGACGTTTATGAGAGAATTTTAAATAGAGTCGAGGAAAGCTCTAAGAAAAACAAAAGGTAATAACATGAATTTTATTTTTGAATTTTGATGTAGAAAATTTAAAGGTATGAATTACAGAAAAATTGAAGAATAAATTAGAAATTTTAATATAAATATTATGTCAGATGTTGACAATCAACAATCGGGTGAAACTGCTGAAAGAAATAGAAAAGGCAAGGAGGTGATCCACGGGTAGCTTTAAGTGCTGCGTGGTGAATTAGATTTACTTTTAGTAATTAAGATAAATATGAAATATAAAGCGATGATATTTGAATTAATTATTAAAATATGATTGGATGACATATGAAAGTTGGTTGATAGATATGATAGGAATAATTGATATGTTAAAGATTTATAATATGATAAGTGATATTATTAAAATAATTAGTTGATTAAATATATAATAAAGGGATAAATGAAATTCTTGGCAAACTATGATTAGTAATTTGATATGATATATGATGAGATAATTTAATGAATATGATAAAAATAATAATTTTGAGAAAGAACTGGATAGTTAAATTGAATGCATGCTTGTTTTTATATTATTGTTCATATGAATATTTCATATTATTGTTCATATGCATATGCATGAAATGAAAAGAACCGGAAAGGTAGCCGGTTTAAATGAAATAAAAGAACCGCGACAGCCGGTATATGCTGGAAATAAAAAGACCAGGATCGTAGTCGGTCTAAATGAAACCATGATAGCCGGTATATGCTGAAAATAAAAGAATTGGGAAGGCAACCGGTCTAAAGGAAACCGTGACACCCGGTATATGCTGGAAATAAAAGAACTGAGAAGGTAGCCAGTATACGCTAAAACATGTCGACATGTGGGAAGACATTCCCAAATAATAACATAATTTAAATTCATGCATTGCATTTGTTTTAAATATTGATTATTATTGCTTGAGATATTAAAGTGTTATTCTTGATTATAAATTTATTGATAGATGAATGAGTCTCATAGAGAGACAGATATGATGAGAAAGAAATGTGAAAGTATGACATGATAAGAATTATCTGAGTGATTGATTATATGTTATGAACCTCATCACGAGGTAATTATGTGGTAGAATTGATAGTCTCAAGATGATTAAATATCTGAAGAAAAAAAAGATTGATAAATGATGAGGATAATGATATGAGTAGTGATAATAGAATGCTATTATCGAATTATATGAGATATAGATGAATGAATATTGGAAGAGTATTTGAACAATTGAATACTTCTAGTAAATTTAATTCACTGAGCTTGTAAAGCTCACTCCTCATTGTTATATAATTTCAGGTAGCTGGCAGGACAGATAGATTGGCGAGCTTAGATTCTGACTGAGTCATTATCTATAAGCCATGTGGTCCACATCCTCAGACTAATGGAAAGAAAAAAAATATTTGTAAATATTCATGCATAATATGTTGTATTTAATGTTTCAGTTGGGATCTTAATAATGTAACTCCCCTGTTAAGGGTTGAGAATTTGTGTATGTAGATAATTCAGTTGATGTTTTCATATTGTTGCATATATGTGTCTTGTTGGGATTTCAAAATGTGACGACACTGTCTCGGGGTTTGCCAACCTGGAATGGGTCGTTACAATTTTGCTATCAGAGTATTAGGTTTTATGATTTTGTAGACTGCATAAAAATTTAAAGAAACGGAAGATTTAAATAAACTATATTTTAATGCAGACTTTGAGGGTGACACGTGGACGTACTAGAGCTAGAGGTAGTTTTGAATCAGAGGGAACATGGTAGATCCCCAATATTTAGAAGAGCTGAAGTAGAGGGGGAGGTTGAGTCTGTGGTTCATGCAAGGGAACATGTTACTAATGTAGTTGGTACTAGTAGAGTGGGAGAGAATATGATATTATGAGGGATGAGTTGAGAGAAGTCCGTGATCGTGTTATAGAGAGAATGAATGCAGTATAATAAAGGGTTGATAGTTTGTAGAGGAGATTAGAGGAAAAAGGGTATAATAGAACCTAATGTGGTGAGATAAGAGGTTCATAAGAGAGAGGGTGTGTTTGCACATGAGATGCAAAGGGATTTTTTTGTGAGATTTCTTAAGTTTAAACCCCAATCTTTAGAGGATCTGTAAATCCTGTGGAAGCAGAGCAGTGGATTAGACATGTTGAGAAATATTTTAAAGTCTTACCAGTGATAGATAGACAGAAGGTTGCTTTTGCTTCATTTATGTTGGAAGGTGAGGCTTCTCAATGATGGGAGGATATTCTACCTAGATTAACTACACAGGTAGAACAACCCTTAACTTGGCATAAGTTTAAGGATGTGTTCTTTGCGAAGTATTTTCTAGATACATTTTGAGCACAGTAGGAGAATGATTTTATTCATTTAAGGCTGATTACTTTATTTGTGGCTCAGTATGATAGTAGATTTATAGCCCTGTCGAGGGTTTTACCTGAGTTAGTGATTACGGAAGAGAGGAAATGTAAGAGATTTTTAGATGAGTTATGCTGTGAAATTCATATTAAACTCTCTTATATGGGTATTGAGAATTATGCTATACTGGTGAATAAAGCATTACAGATTGAGAAAGATTTAATGGAGTTTAAAGGTATGAGGGATTGGATAAAGAGGTCTAGATTTGAGGGACCTAGAGGTGGTAGTAGTATGAGTGTGCATGGTGGGAAACCACCCTAGAAGGGGTGTTCCTTGTCACAAGGAACTGTAGTATAGAGTCAAAAGTAAGCAGGATATATCACTTCTGTAGCTCAGAGTAATATCGGTGGGACCCTTAGATTTGGGAGACAAGCTATGGGAACTAGGAGTCATGGTAGAGGAGTAAGTATGCCACCAAGGGAAAGTAGTAATTTGATGTATGAACAAGAGCCAAGAGTTTGCTTTAGATGTAATCAAACATTGCATATATCTCAGAATTTTCCTACTCATATATGTTTTATATATGGTGAGGGATGATATGAGTGTAAATTGTCCAGTGGGGAAATCTATTGAAATAGGTGTTGGAGGTGTAGGGAAAAGACAGATGGAGAGAAGTGGTGGATCATGAAGTATGTGGGGCAGAGGCAGATGATCAATAGCTAAGAGATGACGCAATGGTTAGTTATAGCCTAGAGACAGTAGAGTCTATGCATTAACCCAACAGTATGCACAAGCCACTCTTGATTTTGTTATGGGTATGGTATCTATTCTTGATAGACCTGGTAGATTATTGATTGATCCTGGTACAATTTATTCTTTCGTATTCAGTGCTTATATGAAATCTGTTGATGCTAGTGTTAGTCCTTTGACGCATGCTGTTATTGTTAAGGTTCTTACTAGGGATAGGGTTATTATCAGGAAAATTTATCGGGGTTGTATGATTAGTATGGCTGATAGAGAATTTAATGTTGATTAGTTGCCTTTAGATATTACAAATTTTGATTTAATTCTCGAAAATCTACATATCATGCTTGGGTATATTGTTTTAGAAAGAATGCGGTGTTCAAGATACTAGGATAAAAGGAGTTTAATTTTCAGGAAGAACGTAAGATACTTACCAACTGTATTATTTCTACCATAACTGCTAGTAAATGGTTAAATAAGGTTTGTGAGGGGTATTTGGCATATGTGGTGGATTCTAGAAATGAGATTAGAAAGTTAGAAGAAATCTTGGTAGTGAAAGATTTTTCTGATATGTTCCCTGAGGAGTTGTCTGGTTTACCTCCCAACAAGGAGATTGAGTTTTCTATTGAGGTGATACCAAGATCAGCACCCGTATCTATAACACCTTATATAATGGCACCAACTGAGTTGAGAGAGTTGAAAATTAAGCTTTAAGAGTTGCTACATAAACAGATTATTCGACCTAGTATGTCGCCTTGGGGAGTCCTTGTGTTGTTTGTCAAGAAGAAGGATGGGACGATAAGGTTGTGTATTGATTATAGACAGTTGAATAAGATCACCATCAAGAATATATATCCTTTTCCCATGATAGATGATTTATTCGAGTAGTTACAAGGGGCTAGGGCGTTTTCTAAGATAGAAATGAGATCAGGTTATCATCAGTTGAGGATAAAGGAGGGGGACATGCCTAAGACTACTTTTAGGACACATTATGGCCATCATAAGTTCCTTATGATGCCATTTGGGTTGACTAATGCTCCTGCAGTATTTATGGATCTAATGAATCAGGTGTTTAAACCATTCTTGGATAGATTTGTGATTATATTTATTGATGATATTCTGGTATATTCCAAGAATGACGAGGAGCATGGACAACATTTACAGATAGTGTTGGAAATTCTGAGAAGTGAGAAATTGTATGCCAATTTCTCTAAATGTGAGTTTTGATTTAGTGAAATATCTTTCTTGGGGTATGTTGTGTCAGGAGATGGTATAGTAGTTGACCCACAGAAAGTAGAGACAGTGTTAAATTGGGAAAAACCTACTAGTATAACTGAAAATATAAGTTTTTTGGGGTTAGCTGGTTATTATAGGAGGTTTATCCATAATTTTTCTATGATTGCTGAACCATTGACTAGATTGATCAGGAAAGCCATGAAGTTTAGGTGGTCATAAGAATGTGAGAGGAGTTTCCAACTGTTGAAAAAGAAATTGACTACTGCTCCGGTATTAGTGCTTCCTTCTAGTGATAAAGGATTTGTGGTATATAGTGATGCGTCACATCAGGGGTTAGGATGTGTGTTGATGCAACATTGGAGAGTTATAGCTTATTCTTCAAGGAAATTAGATAACCATAAAAGGAATTTCACGATCCATGATTTAGAATTGGCTACCATAGTTTGGCTTGAAGATTTGGAGACATCATCTGTATGGAGCCACTTGTGAAATTTTTACTGATCATAAAAGTTTGACGCATTTGCCTACCCATAAATAGTTGAATTTGAGGCAGAGGGGGTGGATGGAGTTGATTAGTGATTTTGGCTGTACTAACACTAACTTTTTGTAACAGCACTTTCGACAGATCTTTTGGTGCCAGCACCCTCACATCACTTTTGGCACAAACATAGCTACAGCCACCGCTACAGCACTCCCAAACACAACCTAATATTAGGAAAAGCTATCCGATCTATTCCCAACATCTATTGTTCTGTGAACAAAAGCTTTCCCAAATGCACCCTAAGACTAGTGCAGTAGCATCTCTTGTTCTTCTTCACTGTCTTCACTTGCTCAATTTCTCCCTTGTGGCTGATGCATTGAGTCGAAAATCTACAGGGAAATTAACTGCTATTGGGAGTCATAATACTAGTTTGATGATAGAATTAAGAAAAATAAGGGTGCAGTTGAGTGTCAGTAATAGAGGAGTGTTGATGGCAAATATGGTGGTACAATATTCTATTATTGTTTGTTTATTACAGATGCATGGTAGAGATGCAGGGATAAAGAAGATCAAACATAAAATATTGAGTGGGAAACCGACTGGGTTTAGAATTAGAGAAGAAAGAATGGTGGTATTAGGACATAGAGTTTGCATTCCCAATGTTGTTGAGATGAGAAAGGAGATACTAAGAGAGGCTCATGATTCTGTGTATTCTATGCACCCGAGTAATAATAAGATGTATAGGGGGTTGAGACAGAATTATTGGTGGTTAAGGATGAAGAAGGATGTAGCGGAGTATATTTCTAGATGTTTGACTTGTCAACAGGTGAAGTCTGATAATAGACATCCAGCAGGTTTATTACAACCTCTTCCAGTACCTAAATGGCTTTGGGAGAATGTGAGCGCGGATTTTGTTTTTGGTTTTCCCCGCACCTAGAGAGGTCATGATGTTGTATAGGTTACAGTGGATAGACTTTCTAAGTCTTCGCATTTCCTTCCTATTAAAGCTACCTGGAGTCCTGAAAAGTTGGTTAAATTGTATGTAGCGGAGATTGTAAGATTATATGGAGTACCTTTGACCATTGTATCAGATAGAGATTCTAGATTCACTTCTAGATTTCGGAGGGGTTTTCAAGAAGCTATGGGTACGCAATTGCAGTTTAGTACAACTTTTCATCCACAAACTAATGGGCAGACAGAGAGGATCATCATAATACTAGAAGATATGTTGAGGGCAAGTGTATTGAGTTTCTTAGTGAGTTGGGATGCTTATTTACCTTTGATTGAGTTTGCATACAATAATCAGTATCAAACTAGTAAGATAACCCAGTATGTTGGGGAAAAGTTAGAGAAATAAAGACATTTGGTCCAGAAATGATAGATTTGACTACTGAGAGGATAAAACTAGTTAGAGAGAACCTTATAGCAGCATAGAACAGACAGAAGGGATATGCTGATAATAGAAGATGACCTCTTGAGTTTTAGATTGGTGACTGTATATTTTTGAAGATATCTCCGTGGAAGAGTGTATTGAGGTTTAAAAATAAAGGAAAATTGAGTCCAAGATTTGTGGGGCCATATGAGGTGATTAAGAGAGTTGGACCAGTAGCATACAGATTGGATTTGCCTCTAAAGTTAAAACAATTACATAATGTGTTCCATGTTTCACTTTTGAGAAAGTGTTTACATGATGAATTACATAGCATTTCGAGTCAGGCTATAGAACTTCGGGAAGATTTTACCTTTATGCAAGTACCAGTCAGAATACTAGACAGAAAGGAACAAGTCTTGCGTAATATAGTTATTCCTTTTATTCAAGTATTATTGCAGAACAAAGATGTTGATGAAATTATTTGGGAGCATGAGGCAAGAATGAGGAAAGAACACCCCCAACTTTTTCATGAGTTAGGTAAGGAAATTTTGGGGACGAAATTTTTATAAGGTGGGTAGAATTGTAATACCCGTGTTCTTAAAGTAAGGGTAAAGAAGTAATTTGATAAATATGACATGGAATCAAAATAATATATATATATATATGAAAGATTTATTATTGAATAAAATAATCCTGAAGAAAAAAAACATGGACAACACCTGGAGCCCAGGTGTTGTCAAAATAACATGTCTTAGTGCATGTTGTACACCTAACATGATAATTGTAAAGAAACAGTGGTCGGGGGTTGTGCCAAGTAATAAAACGGTTTTATCATTGTTTTTTTTTTAAAATTTCCTACCAAATTCTGTTTGGTTTTCTTTTTCTTCAATTCAAATTACTTTGTTTCTTTAAACACTTGAGGACTTAAGGAAAGGTTGAAAGAGTAAATACGGGAGAATTTTAAAGAGAATCGAGGAAAGCTCTAAAAAAAACAAAAGGTAATAATGTGACTTTTATTTTAGAATTTTAGCATACATGAAAATACCTGGAATTTGATGTAGAAAATTCAAAGGTATGAATTACGGAAAAATTGAAGAATAAATTAAAAATTTTAATATAAATATTATGTTAGGTGTTGATAATCAGCAATTGAGTGAAATTGCTGAGAGAAGCAGGAAAGGCAAGGAGGTAATCCACGGGTAGCTTTAAGTGCTACATGGTGAGTTAGATTTATTTTTACTAATCGAGATAAATATGAAATATAAAGTGATGATATTTGAATTAATTATTAAACTATGATTGAACGATATATGAAAGTTGGTTGATGGATATGATAGGAATAATTGATATGTTAAAGATTTCTTATATAAGAAGTAATATTATTGAAATAATGAATTGATTAAATATATAATGAAGGGATAAATGAAATTCTTGATAAGCTATGACTGATAATTTGATATGATATATGATGAGATAATTTAATGAATATGATAAAAATAATAATTTTGAGAAAGAGCTGGATAGTTAAATTGAATGTATGCTTGTTTTTATATTATTGTTCATATGCATATTTCAAATTGTTGTTCATATGCATACGCATGAAATGAAAAGAATTGGAAAGCAACCGTCCTAAATGAAATAAAAGAACAGTGACAGCCGATATATGCTGGAAATAAAAGAACCAGAAAGACAGTCGGTCTAAATGAAATTAAAAAACAGTGATAGTCGGTATATGCTGGAAATAAAAGAACCAAGAAAGCAGTTGGACTAAGCTAAAACATGTCGATATGTGGAAAGACGTTTCCAAATAATAAAATAATTTAAATTCATATATTGTATTTGTTTTAAATATTGATTATTATTGCTTGAGATGTTAAAGTGTTATTCTTGATTGTAAATTTATTGATAGATGAATGAGTCTCATAGAGAGACAAATATGATGAGAAAGAAATATGAAAGTATTATATGATAAGAATTATCTGAGTGATTGATTATATGTTGTGGACCTTATAACGAGTAATTATGAGGTAGAATTGATAGTCTAAAGATGATTAAATATATGAGAAGAAGAGATTGATAAATGATGAGGATTATGATATTAGTAGTGATAATAGAATGCTATTATCGAATTATATGAGATATAAATGAATGAATATTGGAAGATTATTTGAAAAATTGAATACTTTTAGTAAATTTAATTTATTGAGCTTGTGAAGCTCACTCGTCATTGTTAAAAAATTTCAGATAGCAGGCAAGACAGATAGATTGGTGAGCTTAGATTCAGACTGAGTCATTATCTGTAAGCCACGTGGTTCACATTCTCAGACTAATGAAAAGAAAAAAAATATATATTTGTAAATATTCATGCATAATATTTTGTATATAATGTTTCAGTTGGGATCTTAATAATGCAACCCCCTTGTTGAGGGTTGAGGATTTCTGTATGTAGATAATTCAATTGATGTTTTTATATTGTTGCATATATGTGTCATATTGGGATTTCAAAATGTGACGACACCGTCTCGAGGGTGGCCTACTCGGAAGTGGTCGTTACAACAACCTCTCTCTAGTGGTTACTTAGTCGCATACATATTTCAGCTAAATTGGTTCATCAAGCAAGGAGATTCAGTTATGGGGAACTCTTGGATTGCTTTAGAGCACCTGATTAAGGGAATTCTCTCTAGGGATATGGTGGAACTAGCCTCAGAGTCCCCGAAAGTCCTAGTGAACATGATTGAGGAGTTGGTCTCCAAGGTACAGCTTTCCTTGTATATCCTTATCTAATTGCTTAATATTTTAATAGTCTAACTCGTGCTCATTCTTTTTTTAAAACAACGTGGTTTCGGGAGTGTTGTTGTGGTATTTTGCATATGTTAACAAAAGGTTGTAGGAGCACAAGTCCTTGTGGCCAATCTACAATCTACCATTTGGTCGAAGAATGACGAGGTTCAGCTTCCAAAGTCCAACTGGCCAGCTCTCAAGAGGCTTACTCGAATTTGAATGCCCAAATAGCTGAGGCTCAGAACGACGCTATGAAGGAACACCTATCATCTGAAGCTATGGCTGTTGAGCGAGAGTCTGCTGGGATAAATATCGCAGAGGTATTCAAGTGCTCTAAAGAGTTTACTGACTTAGTCACTATTGAAGGAGGAAAGTTATACTTAGATGCTTTTGAATATACCAAGCCTAAGGCAGTTCGAGTCTACTCTAATTTGAATTTTTCAATGGTAAAACTTTCTAAGGATGAGGCTATCGTTGTGGATAGGGGTGGTCAAGGCATTGAAGCGGGAGAAGAGGTCGGGATCAATACTAGGGGAATTGAAGAGGAGGTTAATGTTGTAGGGGATGTATAAGTGCTTGTCCCTTTTTTATGCTTTGTATGTTGCGCTAATAGTGCTTTTTATGCTTGTATTAAAACATTTTATATAATAAAATGAGCTTAAGGACCTTTTGTGTTTTTTATCTTTGTGATGTTTAATCTTTCTTAAGTTTTTTTCTATGTAGTGGAGCTCAAATCTATCAAGGAGAGAAGAAGCTTGGGGCTTTTCCCTCTATATGTTTTGCTAAGAAATGCTTTCAAAAGAAGAGAAGGCTTGGAGCTCTCTCCATGGTATTTGTTGATTAAATTTTTCGAGGAAGGAAGAAGCTTAAAGCTCTTCCCTTCATGTTTTGTGTTGATATAGGTTAGAATAGAATACAACTTGTATTGATAATTTTCAGAAGCTACACAACTTAAGTAAAAAAAGAAAAGAAGAGACGAACTGTACTGATAGAATTTCTGGAGATTTTTAGCATTATAGGTCCAAGGGATTGGGATTCCATTAGGGTCTTCAAGCTCAAATGTTCTGGCTTGATAAATTCTTTTGATATGATAGGGTCCTTCCAAATTGGGGGGGGGGGGAGTTTTCCTATCTTTATGGGATGTGATACATCCTTCTTCTTGAATATTAAGTCATAGAGTCTGAATATATTTCCTTTGACCCGAGAGTCATAATATCACACTTTTCTCTGATGGTAAGCGATGAGCTGGATCTGAGCTTTGTCTCTTGCTTCATTGATTAATTAAGCATTCATCTTGAGAGCCTTTTCATTTTTTTGTCGCATCGAAGTGTTGTACTAGTAATGAGGGAGTTCGTAGGCTAAAAGAAACGAGTCTCTCCCATCAGATTTTGGGTAGTCGTCTGGTAGGCCCAGAGGACATTTGGTAGCTATCTGACCCACTGTCTGTCAACATACTCTAGTCTCTTCTTAATTCTTAACAAAAGGGTTTTATTAGTGACTTCAGCCTTCTTGTTAGTGTAAAGGTATCCTACCGAGGTGAATCGGTGTTCGATCTCAAGATTTTGACAAAAAGACTTGAAGTGTGAACTGTCAAACTATTTTCCATTATCAGTAATAATGATCCTCGGTATTCTAAATCAACATACAATAGATTTCCACACAAACAACCTAGTTTTGTAATTGATGATTTTAGCAAGGGGCTTGGGTTCGGTCCATTTGGTGAAGTAGTCAGAAAAGAACCGAGAAAGTAGCCGGTCTAAATGAAATAAAAGAAATATGACAGTTGGTATATGCTGGAAATAAAAGAACCAGGAAGATAGTCGGTCTAAATGAAATAAAAAAAATCATGACAGCCAGTATATGTTGGAAATAAAAGAACCAGGAAGGAAATCGGTCTAAATGAAACCGTGATAGCAGGTATATGCTGGATATAAAAGAACCGTGAAGGCATTCGGTCTAAGCTAAAATATGTCGACATATGGGAAGACATTCCCAAATAGTAATATAATTTAAAGTCATGCATTGCATTTGCTTAAAATATTGATTATTATTGCTTGAGATGTTAAAGTGTTATTCTTGATTGTAAATTTATTGATAAATGAATGAGTCTCACAGAGAGACAAATATGATGAGAAAGAAATATGAAAGTATGATATGATAAGAATTATCTGAGTGATTGATTATATGTTGTGAATCTCATAATGAGGTAATTATGAGGTAGAATTGATAGTCTCAAGAAGATTAAATATATGAGAAGAAGATATTGATAAATGATGAGGATTATGATATTGGCAGCGATAATAGAATGCTATTATCGAATTATATGAGATATAGATGAATGAATATTGGAAGACTATTTGAACAATTGAATACTTTTAGTAAATTTAATTCATTGAGCTTGTGAATCTCACTCGTCAATGTTAAATAATTTCATGTAGCAGGCAGGACAAATAGATTAGTGAGCTTAGATTCAGACTGTGTCATTATCTGTAAGCCACGTGGTCCACATCCTCAGACTAATGAAAATAAAAAAAATGTAAATATTCATGCATAATATGTTGTATATAATGTTTCAGTTGGGATCTTAATAATACAACTCCCCTGTTGAGGGTTGAGGATTTATGTAGATAATTCAGTTGATGTTTTTATATTGTTGCATATATGTGTCTTATTGGGATTTTAAAATGTGATGACACCATCTAAGGGGTGGCCAACCAAGAATTGGTCGTTACAACAACCTCCCTCTAATGGTTCCTTAGTCGCAGACATCTTTCATCCAAATTGGTTCATCAAACGAGGTGATTCGATTATAGGGAACTCTTAGATTACCCGAGAGCACCTAATTAAGGGCATTCCCTCTAGGGATATGGTGGAACTAGCCTCGGAGCCCCCGAAGGTCCTAACGAACATGATTGAGAAGGTGGCCTCCAAGTTATAGCTTTCCTTGTAGCTCTTTACCTAATTTCTTAAAATTTTAATAGTCTGACTCGTGCTCATTCCTTTTTTCAAGCCAGTGTGGTTTTCGAGAGTGTTGTCGCGGCATTTTGCAGACGTTAACAAAATGTTGGAGGAGTACAAGTTTTTGTGGCCAATCTACAATCTGCTCTTTGGTCGAAGGATGATGAGGTTCAACTTCTAAAGTCCAACTAGCCAGCTCTCAAGAACCTTACTCGGCTTTGAACGCCCAAATAGCTGAGGCTCAGAACTACGCTATGAAGGAACACCTATCATCTGAAGCTATGGTTGTTGAGTGAGAGTCTACTAGGAGAAATACCGCAGAGGTAATCAAGTGCTCTAAAGAGTTTACTGACTTAGTCACTACTGAAAGAGGAAAGTTATACTTCGATGCCTTTGAATATGCCAAGGCTAAGGCAGCTCGGGCCTACCCTGATTTGAATTTTTCGATGGTCAAACTTTCTAAAGATGAGGCTACTGGTCAAGGCATCAAAGCGAAAGAAGAGGTCAAGACCGGCACTAGGGGAGTTGAAGATGAGGTTAATGTTGTAGGGGATGTGTAAGGGCTTGTCCCCTTTTTATGCTTTGTATGTTGGGCCAATACTGCATTTTATGCTTGTATTAAAACATTTTATATAATAAAATGGGCTTAAGGACCTTTTGTGTTTTTTTTTTTATCTTTGTGATGTTTAATCTTTCTTAAGTTTCTTTCTATGAAGTGGAGCTCAACTTTATCGAGGAGACGAGATTGGGGCTTTTCCCTCGGTATATTCTGCTAAGAAACGTTTTCCAAAGAAGAGAAGGCTCGGAGCTCTCTTCACAGTATTTTGATATAGGTTAAAATAGAGTACAACTTTTATTGATTATGTCTGAAAGCTACACAACTTAAGTAAAAATAGAATAGAAGAGGTGAACTGTATTGATAGAATTTCTGGAGATTCTTAGCATTATAAGCCCAAGAGATTGGGATTCCATTAAGATCTTCAAGCTCAAATGTTCCGGCTTGATAAATTCTTTTGATATGATAGGGTCCTTTCAAATTTGGGAGGATTTTTCCTGTCTTTCTGGGACGTGATACTTCCTTCTTCTTGAGTATTAAGTCATTAAGTCTGAATATCCTTCCTTTGACCCTGAAAGTTATAATATTGTACTTTTCTCTGATGGTAAACGATGAGCTTGATCTGAGCTTTGTCTCTTGCTTCATCGATTAATTAAGAATTTGTCTTGAGAGCCTCTTCATTTTTGGTCGTATCAAAGTGTTGTACTAGTAATAAGGGAGTCCTTATATCGAGAGGAATAATGGCTTATGATCCATAGGCTAAAAGAAACGGGTCTCTCTCGTTAGAGTTCAGGTAGTCGTCTAGTAGGCCCAGAGGACATTTGGTAGCTATCTAACCCACTACTTGTCGACTTACTCTAGTCTCTTCTTAATTCCTTGCAAAAGGGTTTTATTGGTGACTTCAGCCTTCCCGTTAGCGTAAGGGTATCCTACCGAGGTGAATCGGTGTTCAATCTCGAGATTTTGACAAAAAAGCTTGAAGTGTGAACTGTTAAACTATTTTCCATTATCAATAACAATGATCCTCGATATTCGAAATCAGTATATAATAGATTTCCACACAAACTCCCAAGTTTTGTAATCAATAATTTTAGCAAGTGGCTCAGGTTCTATCCATTTGGTGAAGTAGTCTATTGCCACTATTAGATGACTTCTCATTCTAGAAACTTCTAGAAAAGTTCCCAAGATGTCCATTCCCCACATGGTGAATGGAAAAGGACTTGTGATGGATGTTAGAGAGATAACGAGTCGACAAAATACTAAGGCATATTCTAAACATGTTCTGCACTTTTTAACCATGTCTATATCGTCTTGCAAGATTTTGGGCCAATAATATCCATGTTAGAGGATCTTGTAGGCTAGAGCTCTTCCTCCAAGATTATTCTCGCATATGCCTTCATGGATTTCTCGAAGAGCATAGTCGGTATCAGTTGGCCTGAGGCATTTCAAGTATGAGGTTATAAGGCCCTTCTTGTATAGTTGTTCATCCATAAGTATGAATCCTGATGCCCAAGTGATGACTTTTTTCGTTTCATTCTTCTACTCAGGGAGTTTTTCATTTCCTAAGTATTGGAGGATCAGGTCCATCCAAGTTTTTTCTTCAACGATAAGTATAACTAGGTGCTCATTAATGCTAGGTGCAGCAAGAGTTTCCAGATAAATAGTCTGAGTAAGGTCGGATTGTCTAGAAGAAGCAAGTTAAGCTAAGGTGTCTGCCTTGGAGTTTTTCTCTCGAGGCACTTGGGATATCTTGAATATTTTGAAAGTCATAATAAGTTCTTGGGCTCAGTCCAAGTATCGGAAGATTTTAACTCTTCTTGCCTCATACTCATTAATCATATGATTAATTACTAGCTGAGAATCGTTGTATACTTCCAAGGCTTCAACAATCAATATTTTTACTAGCTTCATTCCTACGAGCAGTGCTTCATATTTGGCTTCATTGATTGAAACCTTGAACTCGAACCTGAGAGCATACTCGACCGTAAAACCCTCAGGAATAGTAAGAATAAGATTAGCCCAACTATACGAAAAGTTTCCATCTTAGCCCCTGCTTAGTCTTTTCTGGTTATTGTTTTTAGGAAGGTGTTTCGGGGTATATAGACTCTATAATAAAATCGACCAAGGCCTACGCTTTGATAACTATTCGAGGCTTGTAACGAATATCGAACTTTCCCAATTCTACAGAACATTTTACCAATCTTTCTAAAATGTTAGGTTTATGGAATACTTGCCTCAATAGTTAGTCGACTAACACTGTAATTGTATAAGACTAAAAATAGAGACTCAATTTTTGAGCTGAGATAAAGAGGGCATAAGCCATCTTTTCAATGGGGAAATACTGAGTTTTTGCATCATGTAGGATTTTGCTAACGTAATAGATGGGCCTCGAGGCCCCATTTTCTTCTCGGATCAATATAGAACTTATTATTTTCAAACTAACGACAATATAAAGAAAGAGCTCTTCTCCTTCAATGGGCTTGGTTAGAAGAGGGGGTGAGCTCAGATATTCTTTGAGCTCTTCAAAAGCTATTGGACACTCTTCAATCCAAGCAAAGTCCTTCGTTTTCTTTAATGCCTTGAAGAAAGGCAAGCATTTTTTGGCAGATTTTGACATAAAACAACTGAGGGCAGCAATGCACCCAGTTAGCCATTGGACTCCTCTTATGTTTCTTGGAGGACTCATATCCAGAATTTCCTTAATCATCTCAAGGTTTGTCTCTATTCTTTGCTGAGTGACCATAAATCCAAGGAATTTTTCTGAAGTTACTCCGAAAGCGCACTTCCCGAAGTTTAACTTCATATGTTAACGTCTAAGTATCCCGAAGGCTTTCTCAAGATCAGACCCATTATCTCTTGATTTGGTGCTCTTAATAAGAATGTCATCATCATAAACTTCCATGTTTCTACCGATTTGTTCTTTAAAGGGCCTATTGACCAACCTTTGATATGATCCCCCTAGTTTTTTGGTCTGAAAGGCATAACTTTGTAACAATAGAGGCCTTGGTCGATGACAAAGGCTATTTTCAACTGGTTCAACTCGTGCATGAGAATTTGATTATATCTCGAGTACACATCCATGAAGCTGAATAGCTCATACCTTGAAGTGGCATCAACTAATTGGTTTATTCGGGGCAGAGATAAACTGTCTTTTGGGAAGAACTTGTTGAGATCAGTGAAGTCTATACAAATCTTCCATTTTTCGTTTGAGTTTTTGACCATGACCACGTTGGCGACCCAGTTCGGGTAGTGGGTCTCCCGAATGAAGTTAGTGGCGAAGAGTTTGTCAACTTTTTCTTCTATGGCTTTTTATTGTTTTGGGGAAAAAGATCTCTTCTTCTAGACCACGGGCTTGTATTATAGATTCAAATTCAACTTGTGAACAATAACCTGTGGATCTATTCTAGGCATGTCGAAGGCAGACCATGAAAATACATCTTGGTTCCTTTTGACAAATGAGACTAATGCTTCTCTAAGTTTCTCAGGTAGATTTGAATCAATGTGAACAATTTTCTAATCATCTCTCTCGTTTAGAGGGACGGTTATCAGCTCCTCCACGGGTTAGCCCTATGGAGTTTTAAACTCGTCTCAGAAGTCTTCGATTTCAAGGGGTAGGGTTTCTACTTTCTTGTGCCCCCTAATAAAATTGAGATAGCATGCTCGGAATATTTGTTGACTCCTTCAAACTTCCACTACACCATTCTCAGTAAGGAACTTCATCTTTAGATGGTAGATGGAAACTACTGCCTTCATCTTGTTCAAAGTTGGTCTTCCGATGAAGGATTTGTAAGATGAAGGATACTTAACTACCAAGAATGTAGTCATTATGGTAGTTTATCAAAAGGCCAAGCGTGCGATGACAGGTAAAACTATACTTTTCTTTGTGAATACTAGCATTTTTGAAAAACCATAAAATGGAGATGCTATAGGTTTAAGTTGATCATCCCTCAATTTAATCTTTTTAAATGTGTCGTAATACAGGATGTTTATTAAACTCCCATTATCAATTAAAATTTGCTTCACATTATAGTTTGAAATGAGCAAAGTGGCGACCATTGCGTCGTTGTGGGGTATTTGTAACCCTTCTAAGTCATCATCCGTAAAAGAAATCACCTTACCAGTCTTCATCCTCTTGTGGGATCCGGTAATGGAATTTACTTACCAATCATAAGCTTTATTAGCTTATAACGATTTTCCTCCAACTGTTGGACCTCCAAAAATTGTTTTGATAGTTCCTATTACTGTGGTAGAAATGTTTTTGTTATTCCGGTGGCATTTGTCATTTTGTTTGTTTTTCTCGGACTTCGCCTAGAGCTTTGACTCAGCTTTAGACTTCTTTTGATACTTCGTTTTTAGTTCGTCCTAATGATGCACTCGAAGTTATTCTTAAATGGGCATCCAAGGCTCTATCTTGCTCAACCCTCGTCATTTCAAAACGGTCAGGTCCTAGTGTACTCCTTCAGATATCCATGGCGGATAAGAGATTCAATATGGTTTTTCAATGCATGGTATTCTTCGGTAACATGTCCATAATCTCTATGGAAGTGGTACCACCTGGTCCAGCCTTTGTTCTCACTAATGTACAATGGCTTCGAGGGCCAATAAAGTATATCACAATTTCAGACATTCAGTACTATGTTCGTCCTGGGCGTATTGAAGGAAGTATGATTATCGAACATACGTGTCACCTTTACGTTACCCTCTGGAAAAGGTTTCTTCGGTGGGTTGTCTTTTGTTTCGGTAACTTCCCTCTTCTTATTTTCCCTTCCTTCTTTCCTCTCTCTTTGAAATGAATGGTCTTCTTCAGTAAGTATATACTCCTATCCTCGAGCAAGGATTTCATTCATATCCTTAGTTGGGCGCCTGGTAAGTTTGGAGATGAAGGTCTCTGACCTCAGTCCATTTTTTAATACAAGTTTCTAGACCGTGGGGTCAATGTTCGGAATTTCCCCTGCTACGACGTTATATCGTGAAATGTACTCTTAGATTCTTTCCTATTTTCTCTTAATGATACTAAAAAGGCTCTCTAAGGTCTTAAACAGACCTTTTTCTACTAAGGAAGTGTGCAATGAAGGCACGACTGAAGCCTTTGAAAGAGTTGATGCTCCTTAGTTTGAAGTAAGAGTACCATGTGCTGAAGGCTTTCTCAAGCATCAAGGGAAAGGCTCAGCATAGGAAGCCACCGAGGTAGCAATGTAACAACATAGTTTTTTTATAAAGCTGGATATGGTCTATAGGGTCTGATGTGTCCTTGTATGCCTTAATGATAGGCATCCTAAAATGCTAAGGGATAGGGGCGTCGATAACATCTTAAATGAAGGGAGGACCTTAGGAATTGAGTTCATCTAGGACGTTAGTGTCTCTTCCTTTGAAAGCATAACAAATTATTCTATCTATCTCTTCAAGCTTCTTGTCCAGATCAGTATAGTTTTTTGGAGGTGGAATAACCTTAGGACTTTATTGTATGATCTAGAGTAGATCCGGTAGTGGATCTGATGTGCATTTCGTGGCTAGAGTCCTAGTGTGTCATTGACCGAGGGCTTTGTTAAGATGATAGGGGTTAAGGGGGATGAGCATGCCCCCTGAGTTTGGTGGCCAGATTTTCTACCAACTGCATGAGTTCCATGAACTGTCATTGGGTTACCGAGGCATCCAGGTTCTGTCTTTCCAGGTCCTATACCACCGGGGCTTCTAGATTTGGTTGAGTGTCGTCAGCAGGTCGGTATAAACGTTGGTCCTATTAGTACTACCCATTTGATGGTTCACTGGGGTTATGATCGGAGGTGGCATGTTCTTGAATGGTTGGGAGTTGGGAGCCAAAGTGGCCAGTGATGGCTAAAGTGACAGCTATAGAGGGGTAGCAATGTTTTTTTGGGCAGAGTTCTTAGGCGGCATCATGATAAATGAGCTCGCAATAGAGATGAATTTACCCATGGACGGCACCAAGCCAAAAATTCGCCAAAAATCAAAACGGTCAGAATGTGATACCTACGCACACAAGAAGAAGAGAAAACCTAAAAGTCATCTGAGTGCCGGAGGAGTTGTGTCTCTGATGGACTATCCAATAAGTAAGTTAGTATAGGGATTAAGAGATTAAGAAAACTTGAGAGTTTTTAAGTGAATTGTGAGTAAGTAACTTTCGATGGTGAGAATCCCCTTATATAGTGCTAAAGGTTAAATCTTGGTAGGAAAGTAATTAATGTTTTGATTAGGTTTTCCATAGAGTGGAACGTTCTAGTAGAATTTTATTAGGGTTTCCATAGCCTAGAGTATTTAAGAAAAATTAGGGTTCTCAATGTGAAATTATTGTTTTGCCCCTTCTACCATGTGTCGTTATGTGAATGATAGGTCTATCTGATTTGTGAAATTGATTTTTTGACCTTATAAGGTGCCATGTGTTGTTATGTCATAGAACGGAGAATCTTCCCCTATATCAAAGATGTGGATCATTGCACACTTTTTTGTCATTAATTACGCACTTTGATTGTTAGTACATTATATGTGTTGATGCACAAATCCACATGAACAAGTCCATATGAGTCTGAGTTCGTGCGAGTGAGATTACAAGCAAGAAACCCTAAAAGCATCGTCGAAGTTTGAACTCCGAGATCAAGGCTCTTCGAACTTAAATTATTGACCTTTAGAGAGAATATTATAATGAAAGGAAATAAATTAGGGTTTGCAGAGAACATAAAGAAATAAGTGTACCTTGAGTCTAACTTATTTTATATAAGGATTAGGGTATTAATTAATCCTTGTAGAAGTAGGAGTGTTCAAAAATTAATTATTTAATTTTCTATTATGATGTAATTAGTGATTCTAGTCTGAATAGGGTTTTAAAGGATTAAATTACCTTAATGTCCTAAAGGCAAGAGCTTTCTCTTTTGCCTTTGACATGAAACTCCAAATTAATCTGTTAGGCACCAAATGCCGTTCTATTATTGAATAGTGAATTTTCCCACAACAGAAGCCCCCTACTTCATTTGGCTTCTTCAAGCTAAGAAAGTAGCTCATGCCTACAAATCTTCGGTCCTTTGCACATTGTGTCTTCGCCAATGCTTATAGTAAACTAGGGATGGTAAATCATATCTAGAGAAGAATAGTAGAACTGAAATTCTTTTTTGAGACCAACATAGTGTGGGGAGGTCGATCGGGCCGAATTCTTCGGCTTTCTGGTCCTAAAAACTCGGCCTGATCGGGCTCCTTGCCTTGGGAATAGGAGGTCAGCCCTACCGAGCTCTTTTCCTTCACGAAGCTGGGAGCTCAACCTGACCAAGCTCTCATGGTCTTTGCCAAGGTTGGCTCTTGCCATGGTCTAGATGTGTTTTTGGTCTAATACTAATCTTGGGCTTGTATTTGTAGCCATTTGTTTGTATTTAGCCTGTGGGGGTGCCTATCTTTTTAAATGAAGTGGTCTCGCTTTGAGCTTGAATTCGCCCTTTGATTTCCTCGTACACTTGGAAAATTTTCTAAGTGTTTCTCTGGTTGCTTGAGAGTAGCTTAGCTCATTTTACTTCAGATTTGGAAAAAAATTTAGACTAGTCTATTTTGGCTTGCCTTTTGGATTTTTGAGCTTTCACTCCTCTTAGTTTGGATTTTCAGAGACTAAAAGTCTAGTATGATTCTAGGAACTCAAAGCATATAAATATTCCTTTTATTTTCTGAATTAGGGGAGGATTTTTATATACTAAAGGTATTTTCTTTGCTTCTCTTTAAACCTCCAAAGGCTTTAAAAAACTCTTTCTTAAACATTTTCATTTGTGCTCGCTAATTAACAAGTATTTTTACAGTATTCTCTACTATAATTACGAAACAAAAGCTATTACAATTATCATTGAAGCACTTAGATCCAACCTAATTCTCAGAGAACCAAGAAAGACCAATTCAAGCAAAGAGAAGGAAGAATCAAAATCTTAATCTCGGTAATTGTGTTACGCATGCTGACCTTCCTCGGGCTCACTAACCAAGAAATCAACCTTTTTATCGTCTTGCTTGTGCACTGTGGCTATTGACTTGAGAATTAATGTTGGATCATTGAATGCGTTTCCGCACTATCATAACTGACTACTTCAAATTTTATCGATAAGGTAATCACTATGTTACAGCTTAGCGGGACTTAAGCCATAGCAATCGTTAAATTTTCTTTCTTCAGTTTCTACTCCACTACCAAGTCGTGGTATGGTTGTTGTCCACATAATCAACATAAGATATTTTCACTTTCTCTATATCCAACACAAGTAAATCTTACCCTAGTTTCAACAACCTCACTTTTTGACTATTTATTGCAAGTGTACAATTCTACAACTCACAAGTGTTACTTCCTTTTGGCATTGCTGTGCGAAACCCTTTCACATTGATTTCTCATTTTCCATGTCAATGCCTTAGGGAATTTTTTACGTTCAACCCTTCTCCATACATTTAGAGGTGTCGGGTGACACAACCATTCTCGGACTCTGACTTTCAAAAACCTGTCTGATAAACCGTTGATCTAAGAGCTGGCCTGTTGGCAGATCAACTAATAAGTTCCTTGCTCACAAATTTCTTCTCAACCTCTTTTCTCACCCATTGCATAAGGTTTCTTTGGTTCATTGCCTTTGAGCTCGTGCTTGCATCTACCTCTTTTTAGCATCAATAAGTGACCTTAGATCAACATGAGTCGTGCCAACATTAACAACTGAAGGCAAAGAACCATTGTTTACTATCATAGCTTCCTTCGCCTTGTTTTGCAAACCTCAAAACTCTACTTTTGATCTGATCCGATAGCACGTTATGAAACGTCAAGCCTTCGTTAGTATAATGCGTCCACACATTATGAAACTTGCAATATTCTCTCCCTATGATGACGTCATAGAAAGAAAAACATGGTTTTGAGGCAATCTGATAAATTTCTCTTTTAGCAGATAATAAAAAATCTTACTTGCATTAGAGACGCCAAATGTGTATTGCTTTTCCGCCTCATATGCTGCCTTCTTATGAAAATTCTTACTTTCTATCAGGCTTGACCAAATCTGGGCATATGTAGAACCTTTCTTTCACAATTTTTGTAATTCCTACGTCATAGTTCACCTCATTGTAGAGTGCTCCCATCGATGAATCTTTCACCTTAGCTTTCTCATTCAAGATCTCATCATGTTTAATCACTTCAGTGGCCAACTCGAATAGGTCTCTTAACATTATGTTAGGGTATTTCTTAGCGATACTCTAGATTCAAGCTTTTCTTGGTATTTTCACAATTCAGGCAAATTACCTTGCATCTGTTTCTTACCTTCTTGAATCGATCTAAGAAGGTCTATACTGTTCTCTCACCTTTTACTTTATAACTGTTAAGTCAGCAATACCAACTTTTGAATTTGATATGTAGAATTGCGCATGAAAGAGCTTTTCCATCTAAAGCTTGGTTCTTATTGAATTTTTAGGGAAGTCTGTGTACCATTGAACACTGGATCAGTAAGAGAGTTGGCAAACAAACGCAACTTGAGATTCTCGTTAGACGTTGCTTTTGCTCATTGCACAAAAGATCGGCTAACGTGCTCAATCATCAACTGATTTAAATCGGCATAAAACAGAGTAAACTTTGGCACCTTGCATCCTTTGGGATATGAGATCTCGTGGTTAACGTACTCAGAATAAGGTTTTCGATATACTGGGCATCCAACTTTTCTCAGGTCAAGCATATATAAGTTATGAATAAAGGTTGTTATTTGTGCTACATCGACAAGATTCGCAGTTATTACCTGAGTTTGGGCGACGAACACTACAAAACGCATCTTACTAATGGAGTACAAGTGGAAATAGTTGTGGCAATCGATGCCATGCCAAGAAAACCATTGTTTTAGATATTGTTGGTGTGTCCATTGCCACAATTGTCGATACGCATCAATGGGATCTGATACATTTTATGCCCTTTCTTCACTATTTTTGGTTGATCCTTGGCCGCTGTTGATCAGTGCAACGCTACAACACTCAACCATATTATCCGCTAACGACGCTCATGGCGAAGCATTTGTTGGTTGCTCATCGATCCTTTATGACAACTTCTTGCCACATCACCTAAACTTTGGTTAATTTTGCATGGACCAGTGCTGGGTGTTAATGTGATCTTTAGCCTTATCGACAGTTTTTCTAGTAGCATCAACTAGCAACAAACTCACTACAGCGGCTATTGCTGCAATCATCGTCTACATTTCATCCAAGACACGTTGTTTAAGTCTCTCGAGAGGATCATCAGATGTGTGCACTATCACGTCAACAGGGCCAAAGTGCAATTACCCGTCATCGACCATTAGTTCAATTTCAATAAATGTCTCTTATTAATTTCTAGCATAAGTCTCTTTAGGTGGATCTTTTTCGAGATGTTTCATCTTTTATGTTGTCATACCTTAGTGATCCGCTTGGGTGTGCCAAATTGTTATTCCAAATAAGTTGACAAGTGCGCGTACGTGATAGGAATGCAAAATTCCAATTTTATATACCAGATCGAAAAAAATACTATTTACAAATTGAAAAACAAGAAAATTAACAAATGCAATCTAACTCAAATACCAGACGATTGAAACGAAGATTCTAGGATTAATCTTCGACGACTTAAACCTTTATCGAAATAATTGCTCAAATAAGGTGCATAAACAGCAACGAAAGAAAGAACTAAAGTTGAATACTTGGTCTTTGATTGAACAAAAGTAAGGAATATCCATGGGAGCGGTTTAACAAACAACTTGAAATAAGATAAAACTGTAAATACAATAAATTGAACAAGCAACAGCAAATAGCAATAGACTCTGGATCTGATTTGTTGAGGTATGTGTAGAGCTTGAATTGTTCTTCAAATTATCATTTTATATTAGCCTGGGGACGATTTTCCTTAGCCATGATATGCACTTTCTCCACTTTCTCCATGTTCTTCTTAGTTTCCAAAGAAATATTTGCTTTCCATTTCTCACATAACTAGTAAGGAGCATGTGCTTTGCATGTGACAGCTTGATAGCCTTAGATAAGTTTTCAGGTATTGCTACCTCCATGTATGGTGGACTATGTGTTGGGCACCATTCTTCCCCCACAGCTCTCTGATGGCTCCATCTAAATACCCAAGGCTCTTCCCTCCCCAAGGGTAGTTAGCGAGGATGCAGGTCAAAATGATCCGATTTTTGTGGAGGATAAGAGTCCTACGAGGCGCACAATGGCTTACCTTTCGTGTGCTTTGTGTGCTTCTTTTTCCTTTATTCCATTTACTTTCCTCTTTCCTTAGGGTCATTACGAGTGCTCAAACCCCACGAAAATATTCATAAGCCAAAGCCTATTATTCATGAGTTAAAGAGCCGCCACTTACCTTTTGAAGGAAAGATAAGGAGCCCTCTTTTAATTCCATTTAGGGTCTATATATCAAGATTCATGCTTTCGATTTACGAGATAAATGGGTTGAACCAATTATCTCGCGTACGCCTTGGTCTACGCTTACTCATATAGGAGAACTCATTAAATAATGAAAAATAGTTCCTATTTATGCTTTCTATTTTTTCAAGGACCTATTTATGCTTTCTAATTCATACACAAGTATGCAAGGGTAAAGTAGTAAAACATGTTAACAAACAAAAAAACAAATCCATTTATTTACGCTATTTACAAATATCAATCAAAATACACAATCACATGTTCACAGAGGTTTAAAAGCAAATATGTTTCTAGATCTAAAAGGGAGAGGGAATGTGTACCTTAGGAGAACTCATCCAAGGGATGCGAACTTCTAGAGTATGACTCCCATCTTAGCATTACACCTTTTTGTTTTGGTATGTTGGGGATCCTTGAAGAAGGATCAAGCTTCACCGAACGCCTTTGAAGATATAAAGCCTTGCTCTTGGAATATCTAATCTACTTTTTACTTAAGAACATAATGGGTATTCTTGGAGAAGAAATGGGAAAGAGGTCGAAAACTCAAAACCTTTCAGAAATTATCTACTCTATAGAATTTGAGAGTGTTTAGAACAATTGGTGATTGAATATGATGCCCCAAGATCGGGATTAAATCTTAGTATCCCATATAGAAAGGATGTGACTGAGCTGTTTATAAGTGATTTTCACTTCTACTTACACAACACATTTTAAAACTATGAGGCCTAATGCACCAAAGCGGACAATATTATTGTGCCAAGTGGGAAACCGAGTTGTTATGATGGTATCAGAGCTGACTCTCGAAAGCTTGACCGACGATTTTAATTGATGGGTGCAAAATGTGGACCACACCACACAGCGAGTATGTTGTGCCCAAAAGAGGGGAGATTATGATGCTCTAAGATGGGGTCAAGTCTTGGTATCTCACATAAGCTATATAGGATGTGATTAGGTTGTTTATAAGTGATTATCACCTTAACTTGTACAACGCGTTTTAAAATCGTGAAGTCTAATGTGCCAAAATAGATAATATTATGCCAAAAGAGAAGTCGGGTCGTTACATTGAAGATATGTTTTGAAATATGAAGATGATAAAGGTTTATATAGGCTAGAAGGGGAATTAATGGATGACTAGGACTGAGTGTTGAAACTTTCCAAAATTGTTTCAATGACTGTGATTTAAGCACGAGTTGATTGAAAGTGATTGGTGGAACTTTGATTGTAGTAATAAAATGGAGGGCTAGGATTCACCCAAAACATTCCAAATCCATCTCAAGGGCCATGATTAGTTATTGATCCAAAAATAAATCATTTAAGATCAATTTAACTCGGTTTGAATCAATTATGATTAATCAAGGGAACAAATTGGCTTCAATCACGAACTTAACCAAATTTGATATTGCAATTCTGCCCTGGCCAGTCGACCAGAGGCTTAGCTAACTAGCAAACGCCTGGGCCGACCGGCTTGGTCCAGGCTTGCCTTGTGGGCCTAGTTCAGACCTCTCTGAATTTCTCCGACCCATCCTAAATTGCTGTCTTCTGGTATTTTTGTTTGATTTTAGCCCCTTTTTCCACCATTGGATCATGGTTTGGATTTTTTTTTGGTTCGGTTTTTAAGCTCGGCTTTAGCTTTTTTTCATTATTTAAAGTTCAGATCCTTGGTTCTTTTCATAGGGCCCACATACAACCTCCTTGAAAATATAAGGGTTAAAATCTAAGCATCAACACTATGCCATGAATACTCATCTTAGAATGAGCATCTTTGACCACATAGGAGGATGAGTTTCTTATACAAAATAATAAATTGGTCAAAATCAGGAAATCTAATGACAAATATGAGGAAGGTTCTTGAATGGATGCGAAGAGCGATTGCATCTCTTGCTAGAATTCTAGCTTGGTGGTCATGAAAACAGTTATGGCGGTTGTATAGTATTATCGTGGTGTGGTGGTGGTTGAGTTATTTGTGTTGTTGTTGTGGTGGAACAATTCATTTTATTCTTTACTTTTTTTTGTTTAAGAAAGTTTGAAGATAAATTTTATTTTATGTTCCCTAAAAAATATTTTATGTTGATTTTGTTTTTTATTTTAATTAGAGCTTAAATTGATGGTGTGATTGTGATGTGGTGGTTACATATGGATTTTTTTTTTTTTTTTTTTTTTTTACATCTATAGGAGATAATAAGTTCAATTTCAAAGTTTTCCCTTATTTCATTTGCTTTTCAAAGCGTGACAGGGAAAGAGATATCAAAAAGTACCTGAGTGAATTTCAAGGTTGATAACAAGTTGGATTATATTGTAATTATGCAAATTGGTTAAGGGTAAAATTGAAATGCAAAAGTACAACCTTTTTAAATATTGATATATAAGTTGGGTTATGTTGTAATGAAGCAAATTGGTCAAGGGTAAAATTAGAATGCAAAAATACCATCACTTTTTTTATCATAAAAATACCATCACTTTGGTTCTTGGTTATATTGTAATTAAAAAGATTAGCTAAGGGCAAAATTGGAATTAAAAATATCATTTCTTTGGCTCTTTTATATGTTAATAGATAGTATAAATTGCTTCGACCATCTTTAAAACTATGACACCTAGCACTTAGGTCTCTAAACTATGAATTTGGCATAAAAAATTAGAGGTGATAAACTGGTCGGGTTGGATCAATCGGAGTCGTGTCATATTGAGTCTCGAGTCGTTCGGGTCACGGTCACTTTAGGTTGGGTCGAATCGAGTCAGATTTAGGTCATTTCAATCTCGAGTCATATAAGATCGGGTTCGAATCATTTCGAGCTCGAGTCGTATCGAATCTTGGGTCGGGTTAACAAAATAGATATTTATGCTTAATTAAAAAAATATTTTATTTGCATATAATAGGACTAAACGAGTTATATTGTCAAATCCGTGAAAATTAATTAATAATAAATCAATACTTAATTTTTCATGCAATATGCAATGATATAGCTCTTAGCACCAAAATTCAGTTTTAAATTATCTTAGACAATTAGTCCATAAAGTTATTCTCTTTAGTAATGTCTTATACCAAATTTTATAAATTAAATTTTATGTAATCACATCATCCCATTATATTTTTTAGGACAATTAAAAATAAAATTTTATTGTGACTTGATGAACAATACAAAATTTACTATTTTTTCAATTTTTGATTTGAAACTAATTAGATTACTCATATTAATAGAATATTGAACCACATATCAACACATGTAAATAAAAAAATAATTAATTATGATATAATTTATTTTATTTGACAACTAATAAATTAACTATTATCCCAATTTTAGAAAGCAAATTATTTTTTTATAAAAAAATTATATTTTCAAGTCATTTTAGGTCGGGTCGTTTTGGGTTTAGGTCTTTTCAAGTTTTTGGGTCGTTTTGGGTTTCCGATTGGTTCGAGTTCAGGTTCGGGTTCGGGTTTGGGTCGGGTCGTGTTCAAGTCATTTCGAATCCGAGTCATTTCGGGTTTCGGGTCACTCAGGTTAAGGTCGGGTCGGGTTCGGGTCATATTATTTTGGTGTATTTTCGGATCGGGTCAGATTTTGTCACCTCTACCAAAAATTCTTAAACTTTCAATTAGTTGTAATGTTATCCCATTTATCAATATAATTATTATTTTCTTATTTTGAGATTGTTGAATATACTACATAAGGTTTCCAATAAACTCTATATACTATTTGGAGGTCATCCAACTTTTTTTTTTATAATTTTTCATTCATGTGCTATCTTTAATGGTTTTTCAAATTTTAATAGTATAAAAATAAATAAAAAAAAATTATTTCTAACGTTAGAAAGTTGTTAAATTTTTTTATCATGATAGAATACATTAATCTTCACATGTGTACTAAAATTCATAATCAAATTCTTTGTACGGTCAAGTTTTAAAGATAATTTCATTGATGGATAAAGCTTGATAAAATTATATTGCAATTATTGAAAGTTTGAGTAAATCTAGTACCAAATTCATAGTTTGAGGATCTAAATAGAAATAAACAATAATTTAAGGATATTTGATATAATTATCTCTAATAAATAACCAATTTTCTGAGCTGGGTTTCATTAGTAATTGCTAAACCAAGTGGGCTAACCAAGCCCTTGAGGTGTCTTTCAAAACAAAGAAAATGGGCCCATCCTTTCATTGATTGAAATGTGGGGAAAAAAGGCCCAGCATGCTTTTCTATTATTAAGTCCCATTTGATTAAATTTTTATCTTTTTAAAGACACATTTTAGAATTTTTTTATTAATGTTTTGGATTCAAATCTTATTGTAATTGTAATAAAGATATTTTATTTATCATTGCTGACTAACATATTTATTATAATTGTAAAATGGATGTTGTTTTGGAGTTGACATGTGTAATCTAATTATATATATATATATATATATTTTTTTTTTTCTTGTGTGTTTTTTTAATAATTTTTTAAAAAATTGCAATAATGATATTTTGTTTATCAATGTTGGCTAACATAAATTTTTTTTACTTTTTTTAAGGGTATAAATTTTATTATTATTATTATTATTTGTGTATTTATTTTTTCACATGATTATAATTTTATTTATATAATATTATTGTTCATATGTATAACGAAATAATTAATATTAATGTAATATTATTTTTATAAATATTAATTTATTTTCAATTAAACATTTTTTTATGATTTCAAACAGTGAAACGTAAAATAAGTCAATTTTAGGGTATTTTCCTTTTGTATAGCCACCAAAAAAAAATTCAAAAGGAACTTCAACGATTTTTTTTTTTTAATTCTTTTGATATCAGCCTCAACGAAAATTGGATGGAGTGAAACTAAAAATATCAGGAAAACTTACCCCAAACTTCAGGGGCCAAAATGGAATTAATCTAAAAAAAAGATGTAAATCTGGTTGTTCCCGTTGAAGCACAAATCGGTCGTAGTCGTATCTCCCTCGGATCCAACCGTTCTTCTCAGTGAACGTAATCATAACATCGTTTTCTTTTGGTCCAGTTGCATCTCTCACATATACGTGTATGCGTCCATTTACATCAGATCAGATTAGAAGGCCCGTTATCAAATGATTGCTGTCTCTGTGAAACCATTGTTCATTGTCCTCTTCACTCTCTCACTCCTCATTGCGGCGATTCTGCTCTCTCCATCGACCCCATTTTCACAGAGCTGGGTTACATCGAATTCACTAGCGTAAGTAAAATAATAGATGTAGATTTTACTTGAATGCTCTGATTGGTTCCTGAGAAATTTGGGAAAGAAATTTTTGGATCTTTGTCTTTCATTGCTTTTCCTTTTGTTTTTTAGGTGCTAAAGTAAAATTTCATTTCACTGGAGATTCAAAGTATTTTTCCTATAATATTTATGAATATTAGATTGTTTTGTTTCTTTTTAGTATTTGGGATAAAAAGGAAACAAAAACCTGAACTAAATTATGGCTCGTACTACGGTTTGACTTAGAGGGAAGGGTTTTTTTTTTCCTTAATTAGACACGAGATATACACTATTCTTTTCTTGGCTACCAAACAGGGGCAGTTATGCGCTTCATTGATTTTTTTTTTTTTATGTAAATCTGATTAATAATATGCAGCAGGACATCGGATATATGGAGTGTCAAGAGGATATCAGAGTGGAGGCCTTGCAAATGGTGGCTTGAGGGCCGTCTCACTCGTAAGTTGAATTTTTTCCTTTTTTTGGGTTAATTTTTGTTGTGGTGGTTGTTTTTTTTTTTTTTTTTTTTTTTTAGTGTGTGTGTGTGCTCATTTGTGGTTATTAGAGATCATGGTAGGAGTCATGTAGTTTAGAAAGGAAGACAACAACTAGGGATGTACTCTTTGGATTTCTTGTAAAGCTCCAGACGTGTGTAATAGATATAACTGGGCTTTTGTTAATTTAAGATGATTCATTTCAGCTAATCTAAAAAAATATTTACAGTAATTAATAAGCAGTGCAATCCACATGAGGAATTTAAAGTGGCTATGTTTTAATTCAATAATTTTTTGTTTGGAAATTAATTAACAATGACTTGAAGTTCTATGGTGTAAGTTCAGCCTTATTTATCTGGTACAAAGTCTGATAGGAATTTGGTATCTGAGAAATGATTGAGATAACTTTACATTTGGGATAGAAATAGGGGATTGCTTTAGGTTCAAAGCTTTTGTTTGATTTTTGATATTCTGAGTCAAATTTAATTGGCGTTCATTGCAGACAATTGCATTGTTTTTTTTTTTTTTGTTGAAATCCTGCAGCTCTTCCAAAAGAAAGTAATGGATATATCCGCGTGGATTGCTATGGTGGACTCAATCAGATGAGAAGAGACGTGAGTGCGTACTAGATTGCTGCGCTTGCAATTTCCAAATCCTTGTATGCAATTCTTTATCTTAAATTGCTATTTTATTAAAAGTGATTTTGTGATAAATGCAGTTGTGTGATGGTGTCGGTGTTGCCCATTTGTTGAACGCTACTCTGGTTTTGCCAAAGTTTGAAGTGGCTGCTTATTGGAATGAATCAAGGTAGTTTGTGGTTTTGTACATCAATCACCATAGAATTCGGTAGAAGTTGATGCTTGAACAATTACAGAATATTCCTTTGATTGGCTTTGCTGATTTTCAACTGCTCATGTCTTAAATTGTAAGCAGTTGCTTTAATGGATGATGTTTATTTTGCTGATCTTTAGTGTTTGGGTAAATGAGTGCTGAAATCAACTTAAACTTCTGATTTTTTGGAGTAATGCCAAATATGATTCGCATCAACTTAAAGTGCTTCTTAAAGATTTTTTTTTTTTTTATAACTAAATATCGTATTCCTTTGACACTTACGCTGCATGTGCCTGACCGAGCCCGTGGGTCAGAAAGGCCAAGACAGTCGTAGTGCTGCTTAAAGTTCTTTTCGTACGTAGTTTGAAGTAACAAATTGGTTTCTTTACTATGATGTGATATCTGTTTACTTTTTGATTAGGGGAAAATAGAAACATCATTGAAACTATTATTGCGATAATTAGCTTCGAAATGTGATAACTCACATTTTTCCTTTTTTTGATAAAAGCAATGACCCACATAAATTTTACAGAGCTGATGCCAACAAGGGGTAATCCTACATAGAGAAACTGGGTGAAACTATGGTGCTATTATTGGAAGTGTGGGCACCGATGCCCATGACTGTAACTACCGTTAATATGAAATATCTTCAAATCTTAACTGTTGAATTACCACGTGCACCTTAGAACTAAAACTTTATGCTAATTTTCATACGTTTGTGTAGTGGTTTTACTCTTTTTGTTAATCTAGTAAGTACTAAAATTTTATGTGTTTTTTATAAAAGATAACTTCATAAGAGGGCACTGAGGGGGCGCCAAACCGAAACAAAACTAGTGCTTACAAGAAACAAATTCCAAACAATACATAAGTCTATCTCATCTATACTAGAATTACCCTATACCAAAAGGTCAAAACAGGAAGCCATTATCCTTTACAATGTTAATAGGTGTCTCAACCTGTTCAAAAGCTCTTGTATTTCTTTCCCGCCACGCTAACCAGAAAATACTCAAAGGCATCAAAGGCACAACTTTGCTCTTTTCTTTTAAAGTATAAATTGATTTCCATACGCATATTTCCTCCTCAACAGACTCCGTGACGAGTCAAGAAAGACCAACCACCAGAAAATACTCAAAGGCATCAAAGGCACAACTTTGCTCTTATCTTTTGAAGTATAAATTGATTTCCATACGCATATTTCCTCCTCAACAGACCCCGTGACGAGTCGAGAAAGACCAACCACCGGTAGAGCCATCTCCCATATATGCCTAACCCATTGGAACCAAAGAAAAAGGTGATGAGCAGATTTGACCACTTCTTTACACCAGAAACACCTATTCACAAGAAACTTTCTTCTCTTTTGAAATTGTCAATAGTTAAATTCTTTCCGATGAAGCCTCCCAAGCAAAAAGAGCAAGTTTAGGAGGAGCACACGACTTTCAAATAGCTTGCCAATGGAAACACACCTTCCCTTCCGCTTGAAGATTACAGATGAGAGCAAAAAAGCTGACACACTAAACATACCATCTTTTTGAATACTCCTTCGCACTCTATCATCCCAATTTACATCACCCGCAATGCTGTACAACTTAGAAAGAACTGAGAAAACTCCTCCACCTCCCAATCTTGTGCAATACGAGTAAAGAACACATCCCACAACAAAGGATCGAAATTTAAAACCAAGAAAGAACTAACAGGAGCATCCTTATCCCTAGTAAGAGAGAAAAGTGAAGGAAATTGAGTTTTCAAAGAAGTGTCAGTACACCAAGGATCATGCCAAAACCATAAAAAATCACCCATACCAAGCTCAAAGCTCACAAAGGATAAAAACACCCTTTTCCAATCTACTTCCAAGCACCCATAGTCCCATACCATGTGGCAGCTTTCCCCCACCCAGGTCCACCCATTTTGGTCCATACCATACTTAGCACTTCTTTATAAGTTATCCTTCCCAACCATAAATCTCTACAGTGATTTGTCCAGGGGAGCTGTATTGAAAAAAAAAAGAAAAAAAAAAAAAGAGTTGAAACCCAAACCTTCTAACTCAATGGGTTGCTTCACAATGCCCTAGTTAACCAAATAACTTGTGTGCCTCACCCACATCGCCCCAAATAAACCTCCTTTGAATATATTCCAACTGATTCACGACCGAAGAAGGGATACGAAAGAGAGACATAAAATGAATCGAAAGGTTGAAGAGTGTGCTCTTAAGAAGAGTGAGCCTTCCCCCTTTAGAGATGGAGATTCTTCCAACGGGCAAGTCTTCTCTCAAATCTCTCCACAATAGGACCCCAAATTTGTTTATCTTTGATGTAGGATAGATAGGTAGAAATAGAAACAGATTGAGAAAAGGGAGAAACAGCAGGTAGAAGGTAGACAAACATAACTTAGATTAGACTGAAAGAACTTAGATCAAGTAGAAGGTAGACAGATGGAAGGGAGAATAGATCAAGAAAATGGAGAAGGGGACAAGAGATATACCAAAACTCAAGTTTATTCCATAATCAAAATATGCTTAACAATCGTAATATTAGTGCTCTTATATAGGCATGAAACATTATTTAAATAAGACTTTAAATCAAATCCTAATAACTATTTAATTGCCTAAATCTAATTTTCTTAAAATACATCTCCAAGAATACTGTCATTATAACATAATCTCAACATCCCAAAATAATAAATATTCTTTCCTATTCTGCAGTAATCTTTAAATGAAGCTCCCAACGGCAAGATAAGCCAAGGGGAGAGCCCCAACATCACAACCCAAAGTGCTAGCCAACCAATTATCTTTACCCCCCCTCACCCAAAGGAACAAAAACACTTTTACATAAGTTCACCTTTAAGCCGAAAACCGCTTGAAAGAAAACAAGGGTAACCCTCAAATTAATGATTTGATCCTCATCCACCCCACAAAACACAATGGTGTCGTTGGCAAAGAGACGAAAAATTAGCACCTCGACACCATCTCTACCAATCTTGAAACCCTCAAGGAATCCTTCTGCAGACAACATTCTACTCAAGACATCCATCACAAGGGTGAATAAGAGAGGAGATAGGTGACAGGAGATAGGAAGCCTTGAAAAATCAAAAGGGCTCCCATTAATTAAAATGGAGGCATAGGAAGAATACATGCACTTTTTGATCCAGTTGCACCACATGTCATCAAAGCGCATCCTCCTCAAAACATAGAGAAGAAAGTTCCAAGAAACATGATCATCGATTTTCTCCATGTCAAGTTTACAAATAACAACCCACCACCCTTGTCCTTTCTCCATGTCAAGTTTAGAAATAGCCCACCCTTTTAAAAATGGAGTCCACGAATTCGCTAGCAATCAAAGAAGCATCAAGAATTTGCCTTCCTTCCACAAAAGCATTTTGTAAGGGCCTAACCACACTCTTTAACTCTTTCTTGAGCCTATTAGCCAACACTTTAGATAGGAGCTTATACACACTACCAACATGACTTGTGGGGCGGAAATCTCTAATATTGACAGCATCACTTTTCTTCGGAGTGAGCACAATAAGTGTATAGTTCAAGGACACCACAAACTCCTTGAAAGCATAACACTCCTCAAACACTCTACAAATGTCACCCTTAAGAGTCCCCCAATTTGCTTGAAGAAACAGTCTACATAAACAAACCTTTCAGAAACAATAAACTTATAAAAAAGGGAAATGTAACACATGATAAAGTAGTGTGTGGTAGATTGGTGTTTGAGATGCGAGAAGAGTGCCCTGCTTAATATTGCCCCAATAACCAAATTCCCTGAATTTAGTTTTACTTTCTGCCATGTTACTTCTAGTTTTGATTTAGTCGTAATTTTGAGCATTTTTAACTTTATATTCTTCATATCTCTTTTGCCTGAGTTGGGGGAGAGGGAGATCAGATTTAAGAGATTGATGGGTTGCATGTATTGAAATGTTTCTTTATTTTCCCCTTCGCCTCCTTTAGCATTAGAGTTTCCAGTCTGACTAGGGTGATTTTTGAGTTTGCTTGACTTCAATAATTTTATCCATATGCCTATTTGTCTTTTAATTTCACTTGGATAATTTTCGGTTTATTGTTGTTCAAATATTCTCTTTAGATGTTGGGTAGTTCTTTTCCTTTTGTAAATATACAGACAAATGGTGCAGTAACAGATATATTAGCAGTAGGAACTGTGTGAGATTTATATTGACGACAAGGTTGGAAGTATGTTTTCACTCGAATGCAGCTGAATATGAGATGGGAGATGGTTAGAATTTCTCAAGGACTATCACTTATCCATTAATTACCATCATGAGAAGGCTAATATGGTGGCCATTGTCTTGAGTAGAAAGTTCTTGAGCTACATCGCTATACTTACCACCTTACAGAGGTACATCTTGGAAGATTGGAGGACAATGGAAATATAGGTGCATTATGCATGATTCCAGTTCACAGTTGAGAGGATTAAAACTGTGCAGGTGAATAATCCAAAGGGGTTAGCTTAGTGGTAGGACGAGCCAAGATAAGTGCTTCGCCAGCGTAGGTCTTGGGTTCTATTACCCATTGAGTGCAAATAACCCTTTTGGGCCACGCAAGTGGAATTTATTTTGAGCTTTAACTTGTACATGTGGATGGGGTAGTTTGCATGTACCCAGGGATTAGTTGGGCAGAAGGCCCGAATACCTTGTTATCCAAAAAAAACAGATCAGAAGTGTTAAGAGTTAGGTTCTCAGATTGAGTTCTGTATTCATGAGGATAATTATTTTGAGGTTTGGCAGCAGGGTTTGTAGATATACCCGCTGTGAAGAGAATTGGGAAGGAAATGCACTGTGTGGGCATCAGGGGCGGAGCCATGTGTTGGAATGGGGTCACTCTTAATTAGGTTTTATATTTTAAATTTGAAAAGGAAATATTCATCAAGAGAACATATTTTGAATTTTTTGTTATTAATATCCTGATTATATTCTCTTTATTTTTACCAACTGCTTTAGCTTAGTTAAGTGAATTGAGCTCTTTTGTTGTGTTACATTTTAAATTATTCTGGTATGAGTATCTTTAGATATTTCCTACAGTACAGAAGCTGATGGTTTCCCTATGCATTCATGATTTCCATTCTTGTCATTGGCATAGACATTTGTTAACTCGATATTTTTTCTGCAGTGGCTTTGCAGATGTATTTGATGTTGATTACTTCATTCAACAGATGAATGGCTTTGTCAAAGTCGTTAAAGAACTGCCACCGGAGATTGTATCTAAAGAACCATTTCAGGTAGATTGTAGCAAACGGAAAGGCCAATTTGATTACATCGAAAGTGTTCTTCCATACTTGTTGGAACATCATTATATTTCAATCACACCAGCAATGAGCCAAAGAAGGGACAGGTGGTTTGTATTTAAAATTTTCCTGGATTTTGATTATATTGGAAGCTTATTGCATGCATGAGGTGTAATGTTGTTCCTTTTTTTATGACATCTTGTAGGTATCCTCAACATGCAAAAGCTACCCTTTGTCAAGCTTGTTACTCTGCACTGCATCTTACTAGATCCTTGGAAAATAAAGCCTCTGAGCTTCTAGAAGCTATACCCAAACCTTTTCTCTCACTTCACCTTCGATTTGAACCTGACATGGTAGCTTACAGCCAATGCGAGTACTCAGGCCTCTCTCATGCATCTATGGAAGCTATCGTGGCTGCACAGGGAGATAGAAAACCATGGACAGGAGAAGTAGCTCGTATTTGGAGAAAACGGGGGAAATGTCCTCTCACACCTAATGAGACAGCCTTCATACTTCAGGCACTTAACATCCCTACAAGCACAAATATATATCTGGCAGCAGGTGATGGTCTCATGGAAATCAAAGGGTTAACATCTGTGTACACCAATGTGGTCACAAAGTCTGCTCTACTTAGTGGTGAGGATTTTACAAGAATGCATGGGAACACAAAAGCGGCCTTGGATTATTATGTATCTATCAACAGCGACTCATATGTGGCCACTTATTTTGGAAACATGGATAAAATGGTTGCAGCTATGCGAGCATTTAAAGGGCTGTATAGAACTCTTTTCTTAAGCAGAAGAACTTTTGCAGAGTTTACTTCTCAGGGATTGGAAGGGAAGGAGTTGATACAAGCCTTGTGGAAATCCCATAAAGAAGATTTTGTGATGGGAAGGGGGTCCGCTTTGCCCGACTGTTTTTGTGAATTCAAATTGTGATTTTTAGGTTTCAGTTTCATCGTTTTTAACATTCCTTTTGTGATATTTTAAATTATTGTTTTGTACTATGCGATATCATGGTTGAAAGTCCTAACTGGCGTGAGTTTAGATTCATTTCGTGAAAATTAGAGGTGCTTTTGGGATTTCGTTATTAGAACATAAAACAGTAAGCATCGTCTTACCATCTTAGAAAGCAAACTGAATGGATTTGGTAGTCTCTCAAAATGCTTTCATTGAACCATTTGGTTGGAGCTAACATATTGTGAGCTCGAGTTGATAACCCTTCAATCTCGTGAATATTCGACTATTCTCGAGATTCAATGGTTGTGAGCTCGAATCCATTAATAAACATTTCATACTTTTAATATAAAATACTACTTGAAAAGTTGTACTATGAAGCAGATACCATGATGTCCCCGTGGTGAAGTTGCTTTGAATCATAACAAAAGTAACTTAAATCCTAAAAGTTGGCAGAAATTGGTATTCTTGGAAACAAAGTCAAGAAAGAATGGAATTTTGGTGAAATAGCCTTTTTCTTGGGTCGTGGGTGACTTGCCAATTCAGAAGACATCGTCCACATATGCACACAAAAGGTTCATAACAACAATTTGCTTTATAAGCAAGCATATTTATTAAACAAAGCTTTTTTAAGGTTGGCAATCACAAAATAAATACTCAGGTTTCACGTAACATTATTCCTATTTGAAGAAAATGCCAGCAAAAAATATTGCTCTTAAACCTTTTTGGAAAGAATGACACTTTTTCATATGAAGCCTCTTCCTTGGTACAAAAGGGCACAAACTAAAAAAAATAAAGAAAACCATAGAATGTACTCACCATTTGTTCCAAAGTATAAATTTGGCACAAAAGAGAGGCAGCATTAAACCAAAGTTCATGTTTTTGTCTTCTCCGTTGATGGAAGTCTTGATCTTGGCAATTCTGATAGCTTTGTTGAGCTTGAGCTATGAAGCCTGCTTCGTCTATGGCCCTCCATACATGCGTGAGTTTACTGCAGTATATTCCTCTATTTTATCCATAGAAGATTCTTCTTAAAAGCATTTGGCATACCAGGGGGGAAACAAAAACATGGATTAAAAAGTTGGATAGCTATCTTTGATGCACTTTTCTTGTTCAAATTCGATCTTACAGCTACTAAATGTAATGGTAATAGACAAGATCAATTCCCTCCTGGCAATCTATTTATTGCCGTCAGTGAAGGATTGTGGGATAACGGCCATGCAAGTGTCTAACCATCGATGTCAAGTGGTGGATTTCTGCTCAAAAACGCCATGCCCCTCCACAGTTCTCTTGTCCGTCGATGCTTTCGCAGCCATTTCACACTACTGTGGAAAAAAGATCAATGTTGAATACATCCAGTAAATCCTTTTCATCTTCTTTGTTTTATTTCGATGAAGTTATGCGACTGCATATGACACTAACAAATTCTACTTAAATATAACCACGACATATATGTGAATGCAGGATTTAAGTACTATGAGCCACTTCAAGGTTGGAATTGTCATTTAAGCTTCAGCATTTCTCAATAACAGAATTTATGAAGAAAAAGAAAAATGAATGAAGAACAATGTACAGTTCTTGATAAATAACCTAGTTTTTTTGGCAATCGGTACTCCAGGTTGTAATATGATCATGTGATGTCTTTCAGAGAAAAAAAGAAGCAAAATATGGGAATCACATGCAACCTTCTGTAACATGAGAAGACATTAATGCCGTTTAGAAAGTAATGCTACTACTTACACTCATACTATAAAGATGCATGATAGGCTATCTCAAAGTAAACTTGTCACTGTCGGAGAAAGAAGAACCTAGGTTTTTTCAGGGCTCTTTGACCAGGAAATTCTACCTTGTTACTTTAATTGCATTGCCAATTTGTGTTTCCCTGTACCCCAAAATTTACACATTTTGATCAGTCCTATAAAGCTATAAGCCTCATGATATTGCTGCATCTTCAGTTAAACATAGCAATACTTTCAGAAAACCCTTTCTTGGGTTCATAATAAAGGCATTGTGTGTTCTTGTCCGACTCATTTTCAGAGCATCAAGTTCTTTAACCAGAGTTGAAATTACTAGATGCATGTTTTTAATATAATGTCATTTTCTGTGGACCAAAAGTGAAGAATGATCCACCTGAATTTAATTGATCTTTTAAGACAAAGATCTATTCACATAAATGCAGCAATAACTATTATACTGTTTGCAATTAGGCAAGTGCAGTCAGAACCCTTAATCAACAACACTTACCAGAAGTCCAATAACTTATAGACCAGCATCTGCAATAACAACTCTGTTGGGCACAACACTGATCAAGCCCCGAATTGTAGCTGTAGGCCATTAACCTCAAGTTTCAGTCTAGATCACATTCAATTATGGATGAACTGCCACAACAAGTCTTAACATACGACCATTATTCTGTCTGGCTAATCTCCCTTAAGGGAAGCTATTTTCTGGAGCACCTCTCTCCAATGAGAGCCATTTCCAGGCAGTGATGACGTTGACTTGAAACTTCTTTACTGCATAAGCAAAAAGAACAAAACAATTTAGAAACTTCACTTTCATTTAGGAAGTTCAGTGATGGAATTTAAGAACAAGGATATGCATTTAAGAGCCCAGTCCATCATTATCAATCATACCAAGCATCTCTATCAATTTTTTGAAATCCTGTTCATTGTTGAATACAAGTAGAAATAAGTGTTTAGGCAGAGTTCTATCAATAAAGGCAGGGGAGTCTGCGCGTTTCACCATGTCTGTCAACAGTACACTAAGGACTTGCAGTAAGTACTTGCTTCTAAAGAGGTCATTCTTCCCAGTTGGTAAGAAGACCACAAAAACTCAGTTGGTGATTCAGTTCAAACAAAAGTGAGATCCCGAATTGTGTTTTTAGTACATGAACAAAAAGTTTTAGCAATAGAATTAAGCAGCAGGCCTGCAGAAGTTCACAATTTTTGGGTCAAAAGGTTTCTCTCAGAATAAATGTCCATTTGAATTGCTCTTAAAAACTCTAATTATGCCACAGATTCATTCTTACTCAGCCAGGAGTGTTTATTCAAAAAAACAATAATAAGTTACTCAGCCAGGAATATGTTAATGCTGCTGATTACCCAAAAATGAGTGACTGGACTATAATCATTAGAAATTCACCCACAAAAGTAACTCATAAACAAGCCCAGCAATAGAAATTTACCTCATACTACTTACACAACAGTAATTCAGAGGGCACTAAGACTATTCCTTCCCTATACAGAATTCACTTGCAACAACCACAACGTTGCAGAGCTCAGAGCCCTCCTAGAATATTATCTTTATTTTTTTATAAGGAAAGAAATATTATTAAGAAAAACGGGGCACCAAGAGGATGCAACTCAAAGCTAAAGGCTAATTACAAGAAAGGAAATCCACAAAATCCAAAAGGTCAAGATTATTTACAAAGAAGTTTCCTTTAATCCAAAAATTAAGAGTATTTAGCCATCTATCTCTAATGGTAACAAAACTTCTCTCATGACCATCATTGAAGGCGCTACGATTTCTTTCATTCCACACTAGCCAAAAAATAAAGTGCGAAATCAAAGAATAAGCCTTTTTGACTTCCTTTGGTGCTTACAACCCACTCCAAGCCCAAACTTCATCTTTGACGGTACCCGGTACTACCAAGAAATCCCCAAAATCTTATAGGACATCTTCCACAAGCTTCTAGCCAACTAGCATTCCAATCAAATATGAAAACTGGACTAGTTGCAACTCTTGCAAATAAAACATCTATTAACAAAAACTCTCCCCCTTCTTTCTTTGCAAATTATCAATGATAAGAATTTTCTCCTAAGAAACTTTCTAAACAAAAATACTTACTTTCCTCGGAGCACGGGAGCACCAAATTGCTTTCCACAGGAAATTAGGGGATTCAACCGATTGAACCCCATTAGACAAAATCTTATAGAAACACTTCACCTCAAAACCCTTCTTCCGGATTAGGACCCCATCTAGCCATATCTTCTCTACTCCCATCCAATCTAACATTATATAAAGTCTCAAGAAATCTAACAATCCCCCCAACTTCCCAATCATAGACTTTACGAATAAGCGACACATCCCAAAGAACTCCATCAAAAGTAAAGGAAACGCGAGCTAATAAGAGCATCTTTGGTCCTCACAATATTAAAATTTTCCGAAAATTGATCTTTTAAAGGGGTGTTCCCATACCAAATATCATACCAAAGTTGGGGTCTCTCACCATTGCCAATCAAAATCGAAAAATAAGGAGTAAAAGCCTCCCACCCTTTCCGAATCTATTTCCAAACTCCCATCCCATAAGCCTCACTCACCTCATTGGACATCCAACTATTAGTGTCTGTCTAACCCATACTTAGCAATCACCACTTTTCTCCAAAGATGATCCGTCTCCACTAGAAACCTCCATAACTATTTTCCAAGAAGTGCTTTATTAAATAAGGAAAGATTTAATACTCAATCCCCCTTTCTCCAAAGGTTGTTTATCCACCCCCCATCTCACCAAATGATACTTAAAATCCTCTCTCGTGTTACCCCAAAAAAATCTTTTATGAATCCTCTCTAACCGATTAGCACCGAAGATGGAATAGGGAAAAGAGACATGATGTAGATAGAAAGGTTAGAAAGAGTGCTCTTAATAAGAGTAAGCCAAGGTAGTGATTCATCCATCCAGCCAGTCTTTTCTCAAACTTTTCCACAATCGGATTCCAAATATTCTTTTCTTTAAATTTAGCTCTAAGAGGGAGGCCAAAGTAAGTAACAGGAAGCGATCCCACTTTGCAACCCAACAAGTCTGCATAAAGACAACCATTAATGTCCTCTCTAAGTGGAATTAGATCACTCTTACTAAGATTGACCTTAAGCCCGAAAACTGCTTCAAAGCAAAGGAGTACACCCCGAAGATGCAACATTTGAATAGCTTCTGCCCCACATAAGACTAGTGTCATCAGCAAATAACAGATGGGCGCCTTCACAAATGTTCCATTATTTCGTACTTTGAAATCACTTAAAAGACCTCCATCAACCACTTTTGTTATCATCTTACTAAATGCTTCCATAACCAAAGTGAATAAAAAAGGAAACAATGGATCCCCTTGTCTTAGGCCCTTTGAAGCTTTAAAAAAACCAGTCAGGCTACCATTAACAAAGATAGAGAAGGACGCCGAAGAAATGCATTTTAAAATCCACTTGCACCACTTTTCACCAAAACCCATCATTTTCAATAAATAGATGACAAAACTCCAACACACATGATCATACATCTTTTCCATGTCAAGTTTGCACAACACCCCTCTTCCCCCATCCTTTAAATGGGCATTGACCACTTCATTAGGTATCAACACGACATCCAAAATTTGCCGCCCCTCAACAAAAGCATTTTGATGAGGGCTAACCACTTTATGCAAACCAATCTTCAACCTAGAAGTAAACACCTTAGACAAAAGTTTGTACATGCACCCCACAAGGCTAACAAGCTGAAAGTCTTTAACATTGGAAGCCCCAACCTTTTTTGGAATAAGCACCCAGCAGAATAGAACTCCTCAAATCCGTTTTGAGAACCATAAGAAATGCCATAGTGAATCCATCCGAACCTAGAGCTTTATCACCATTACAATATTTAAGAGCCTTAAAAACCTCTTCTTCATTAAACGGACGTTCTAGCCACCTAACATCCCCCATCAATACATGCAAAGTCCAATCCATCCAAATTTGGTCTATTAACACAAGACTCCTTATAGAGATTCTTTAGAAATCACATATTGCCCTCTTCTTCTCCTCCCCCTCCTCAAACACCCTGGCATCAATCTGAATGGAGCTTATAAAATTGGATCTTCTATGAGCATTGGCCATGCGGTCAAAAAACTAAGTGTTCCTATCACCCTCATTCAACAACAGTTCTCTAGACTTTTGGTTCAAAGAGATTTCCTTCATGAAAATAATATTAGCAAGCTCTTTTTTTACCCATTCCCTTTGAAGTTTGTCTTCCCTTGAAAGTCCCTCAATGACCTCCTTTTCATCAAGACCACTTAACTCACTAGTCAACGGCATTAAAAGCACAATTCACATTTCCGAAAGTCTCTCTGTTCCAGATTTTCAACTCTTCCTTTAAATATTTCAACTTGGAAACCACCACAAAACTAGCGAAACCTCTAAAAAAGCACCTCTCCCACAAACCTTTCATGAGATCACAGAACCCTTCTACTCTAAGCCACATATTCTCAAACCGAAACAGTGTCGGTCCCAATAGCAAGCCCCTCCATTTCTAAAACAAAGGGGCGATGGTCCAAAGTGGGTCTAGTGAGGAGTTTTTGAATCAAACCAAGAAAAAGAGCTTCCCAACAACTAGTAACCAGAAAATGATCAATTCTGGAAAAAGAGGATATATTCCTAAAACTCGACCAAGTAAATGAGCCACCAGACAATGGAAAATCAATAAGATCTTGGTCTCTAATAAACTCCGAAAACTTCCTCATCGAATTCGACTGAACGTCCGAATCTCTCATGAGGATATAAAACTTCATTGAAACCACCTCCCACTACCCAAGGAAGACTCCAACAGCTCCGAATCTCTGCTAAATCCTCCCAAAACAAACCTATAATTCCACTATCATTTGGCCCATAAACTCTAATCATAACTCATTCACAAGGAGCTGGAAGTCCCTTAAAGACCCAAGACACTGAGAATAAACCAACAAAAACATCGATCAACTCAATTACTTTCATATCCCACATAACAATGATGCCCTATGAAGCTCCAATAGTAGGTAAGGCTTTCCAACCACAATTTCTCAATCCCCAAATACTATGAATAAAAGCATCATCGATTTCCTCAATTTTGGTTTCTTGAAGACAAACTACATCCCTTTTCACTCACTAAGATACCGCTTGACCAACACTCTTTCCAACCTATCATTCAAACCCCTCACATTCCACGAAATAATTTTCCTCTTCATTGCACAACACTACCCACCCTCTCCTCTTGCACACCCATTACACCACTGACATCACCTCCACCACCTTTCTCATAATTAATGTCAAAAACCAATCTCTTTAGCTCTCTACAACCCACCCTTGAGCGCTTCTTACCCGCCATCTGTTTACAACTTCTAGATTTACCTTCTTTGAATCTTAACCTCTCAATTTCCTCAAACAGTCGGATTGCTTCCTCTTTCACTCCAAGTAAAGAAACTTTGACCATCTTATGCAGTTTTTTAACATAATTAAGCACCCAGTCAGAAGCTCTACGCCTAACTTCTTCTTCATCTTCCGACTCCATAACCATCCACTTATTAGAATGCTCCACACTCTCCACTACAGGCAAACGCAACTCATTGTTAACACCTGGTCAAGCGTCAACTCTCCCTCTCGAAAGATTCTATCCCCCTCATCCACCAAACAATCCTCCCTTGCAACCAAAGGCAATCCTCCCTCTACGCAAGACACAATAATGGCTGAAGAAGTATGGAGACAATCAAAGGCCGGACCCATCACATTTTCGCCTCCCTAAAGTAATTCCTCACAACCTCTCGAAGTCAAAACATCATCACTAGGCAAACAAGCCTCACTAAAACCACTCCCGACTGGGTCACCCCGCTGAGAGAACTAACACAGGGACCCCCATCGAAACTCACATGACTGAAAACCTCCTCTACACCCGGACCCGTCCCACCTCCAGAGACCGACGCTCTAGGCCTCGAAGCTGGTCTATCAATCAAAGATTTTAAGAGGAACATACCTTCTCCTCTATCAATGGTTTCCGATTCAAGCACCTCAGGAGGGTCATCTATCTCTTCAAAATATGGCCACCACAATCTCACCCGACCAGACTTATTTAGACCAAGTTGCGGTAAAGAAGAAAGAGATGAGGAGGGTAGAGCATTTGGAATCCAAGGATCAAGAGAAAAACTTACCGGAAAAAGGCTGCCAGAAAAATATGCCACAGACGCAGAGCCGCCGATGCAATCGCAGTGGAGCTAACTGGTATGTCCGGTACAACCGGGTTGCAACCCACCGCTTCCTGGATTTGATCTGAGAGAAAACAAATTTATTGGGCTTTTTCAACATACCCGGCCCATTCTTTCGGATCAGATGAAGAAATCCAATAGGAATCTTAGACACTTTAAAGCCTTGATTGTGACTAGGCTCTGCATCTTGGCCTGAAATCCTTATAAAAGCAAATGACTCCAACTGTCCCTGCCTACCATTGGGCTCAACACACTGGCTTGAATTAGGCTTGCCGCCCAAGGAATGACTAAAGCCCATCACTTCTTTTCCAGCCCTCATCTTGTCCACACCGCCATTTAGAAGAGTTAAATTTGAAAACTTCACATTTTCCAACTGGCTTTCACAAACCTTAGCCCGTCCTGCCCCACTCTCTTTCACATGCGTGAAACCTCCTTTACCTTCCCCAATGCCATTTTTCACAGTCAGTGCCCAAGATCCTCCATTCCCAAAAGACAGCTCACGAAACCAACACAGAACCAGAGAGATCAAACCCACAACTAAGATAACAACCAATCAGCGATAAAGGCTCAGAGCCCTTTTTCAATTCTAACACCGAAGAACCAAGCAAGGTCGGACCCCGAAAAATCTCGGACTCCACCGTCAATGGGTTACCGGAACCTAGCTTCACTTCACCACTTTCTCCATTTCTGACAAAGCCTTGATTTGGTCCTTCTATTTACAATCTCAGACAATGACACAAAACGACCAAATTTGTTCCTGTGCAAACCCAACCAAAGACTTGTTCGGCTTTCCCATCACCGAAACCAAACCCTCTCTTCCTTCTCGAACAAAAGCTCTCTCCTGGATTTCAAAAGCCAACCAGATTCAAACAAAGGAATGAATTTCCTCATTTTATCTTGAGCTCAAACTCATTTGCAGTCACGAACCAAAAGAAAACAGGGAAAGACAAAAGAAAATTCCAGTAACTGCTTTTCTACGGTAAAATCAATAGTCTTAGTAAGGAGAATTTTTCCGTTTCTAGTGAATCAAACAAAATCATCGTAAATTTTTTCAACAACCAAGTAGTACCCAAAAAATTTAAATATATACACATACCCATACATACATACAAATATCATAATAGAATAAAAACAATTGCAAGTCAATTAGTGTAAAAGAACCAAACAAAAACTATCCAGAGAAAACTCAAAATTTGAAAAAGAAGAGAAATCCAACTGATAAATTTACTTAATGACGCAGGAATTAGATAAACCTTCGACCGAGAGATCAACAACAGTGACCACAATCCACTGCAAGATTCACGTATGTCCGACTCAGTACCAAGCTCTGAGTTCAATCAGCTTGATTTGCTGGTTAAGAGGAAAAGCCCTCTTCAGAGAGAGAACACTTGCCGAGAGAGCACAGAAGACCACCGACCCTGGCCCTACCCTACCACGGCTAAGGCCCAAGATCAAGAGCCACAAAGCTCGCACTTTAGTGGCCTTTGTGGCTTCTGGGTTATTTTGAGAGAGAAATAAAAAAGGTAGACCAAGATGCTTGGTTCTGTGCAATGAGAGAGCAAAAAGAGAGGAACTGTCAGAAGAGAGAGAGAGAGAGAGGCAGAAATCTGGAATGGTAGGCATCAAAGGAAACTTTAGAGGAAGTCAACAAGAACTCGAGCAGGTTAAATTAGGTGTGAGAATATTTATTTATTTATATATTTAAGATTAAAATATTATAATGGATTTATTCAAGCTAGGCTTGGGAGCTCACAAACAAAGCTTCATCATGTTTGAGCTTGGCTCATTTGGCTAAATGAGCCTGGATCCTGTCTCGAGTTCGGCTCGGGGGTTATAGGAATTATAAGTTAGAGGTTCATAGCAGGAACAAGAAATGGAAGATTTATAACCCTCAAGCTTTGATTTGGTGGGACGAGGGTGACTCAGGCTTTGTGCGAGAATTGATCTAAGCATTATGCTGTTCATGTGGGAGCACTGTAGTGCGATACTGACAGTACTTTATTTTGTTTTGGTTCCTTGTTTCATGGGTCCAGTTAGTAGGGTTTATTTATGTCCTCTTAGGGGATTTTGAGGTTATTTAAATGATATTTAGTTAAATCATAGAATCCATCTTAGTTTATTTCAACGGTCTAGATTAACTACTATTAGGGTTTAATCAGTTCAGCAATATGTAAGCTTTGTATTTTCTTTCAACTTAATTAAGTATTTTCCAAAATTTCAGTTTATTCAAATCCCTAGAAAGTATGAGGCATTCTTCCTAGATGTGATTACTGGAACCCTACCACTGTGAGGCCAGTTTAATCTATCAGTTCTTGATATTCAGTCTTTTATCAAACCTACCAATTGTTCCCAAAATTCTGCTAACCCTAACCCAACATTAAGCCTCTTGTTGTCCTACATTAGGGGGCCAATCAAGCGAGCAGAAGCGAGTTAGCGCGTGACCAGAGCTCCAGCAGCTACCCACTTGGTTCATTGCCAGCCAAACTGATGTTTCTCAACTTTCATACATTTACTTTCAAATCCCAAATACAAGGGCATTTACGATGCCATAGCCATGAGTATTTGTATGTAATTACATACATGAAATTCAGTAAATATAATTAACCAAAAAAATGAGTGAACTGGCTGAAACTCACTCATTTTAGCATTTGATAGAAATCTATGAGGACTTTCCCTTCTCTCCACGGCTCTTTCATTCTTCACCGGTGAAGCTGAAACATCGAGTAGAACCTGCATAGTCTCGGAGACCAACTATAATCATATCAATCCTCAAATATGGCCCAAAGATGAGAAGGATATGATGGTACGTGCATAAAGATACACATGGAAATGTAGAAACGATCATGCATCATAGAAAAGGAATTGCATTGAACAAATATTCGTAGGAAGTAGGTCACTAATGCCCACATGGACATGCATATTCCATACACAAAGATAGTTACAACCGTACATGCTCTATATGGAAAGAATGGCATAGCATCTATAGTGGAGGAAGGGAGAGAGTCATAGAAGAATAAATTACAAGAATTTAGGTCACCAAATCCCACTAGAACTCCCATTTCATCACAAACTTCATTGAGACATGAAAAATTAACTGAGAAAAAAGGTTGTGCCTTTTGTTTGTGTTAATCACTAAAAATTTCATATATTAGATTCTCAAAATCTACAAAGAATCGAATAGAAAGAATACCAACTCCTATAATCTGCAGTTTTACAACCATCAGACCCTGTTTTTCAATCCATCATCATATCTTAACTCCTCGATAATACAGATTCCAAAGAACCCAATTCGTTTGGAGAAAAAGGAGGAACCCTTCTATAAGCTAATGTCATGATCAGCTTACCCTTATCAAGTTGGCCATTCTTTTTAAGGCCTTTAAGCAACGTATGAATTGTGTCCACATTTGGAAACCAATTCTTTCTCATGCAGTCTTTACACATTGTATACGCCAAATCAAACTCCCCTCCCTTACAAAGATAATGAATCATGGTCTGGTAAATCTTAACATTGGGCTTATACCCCTTTCCATGTAAAGCAGAATAAACTCTTTTAGCCATTTCAAGATTCCTAGCCAGGCAAAACCCCTTGATGACCAAATTATATGTTACTTCATCAGGCATTATCGCAAGATTCTGCATCAATCGCATCAGATCATTAGCTTGCCAAGCCCGACTCCTATTAACCAAAAACTGAATCCTAGCATTAAACGTGGCAAGAGTAGGTAAACACCCCTTATACACCATAAGATTCCACATCCCATTGCCAATCTCCCATCGGTTAATCTTATAAAATGCTGACATAAGGGTTGTGTATGTGACCACATCTGGTCTTATTCCAAACTTCTCCATCTCTACCATGAGCAAATATGCTTTATCCAAAATGCCTATTTTGCAGAAAGACTTAATAACAATATTAATTGAAAATATATCCAATACAATGTCAAACTTCTTGGGGATCTCCTGGAGAAATGCCTCAATAGCTCCTAAATCATGGGTTTCTGTCAAAACTGTAAGTGCAGCATTGAAAGATTTAGCAGTCCTTCTGCACCCATATAAATGCATATCATTAAAAGTATTAATTGCATGATTAATCATTCCCGCCTTGCCATACAACATTATAATCCTCACAATGAACCCCTCACGCCTACCCTGCGGCAGAGTCTTCTGGTGCTCAAGCAACTGCTCAATGTAATCAAACCGATGTGCCCCAGATAATCGAGAAACTGTATCTTCAAATGCAAATCTATTCTCTATAACCAGCCGATTATAGGCATTAGCCTTGAATAGGTTAAACAGCTTTTCAGGATCTCGCTCAGCTTTGAGCCTTATAAGGGCGGGTTCTTCTAATGGTTCTGAATTTTGAATGTGATTTAATATGGACACAGGAGAATGAGTTGATACAATGGTAGTAGCAGCAGCATGGCAGAATCTGCAAATAGGTAGCAACGAGAGCATGTTTCGGGACTTTTGTCAAACAGAAACATACCCATACACCAATATCAAGATTCTATTCACCAATTTGTCAGAATCTTCACTATCCATTCAAACAAATGAAAACCTCAGATACATGAACACTAGTAATGAAGTACTCCCAGAGGATTTTCCTCTAACAGAATCAGACCCATACAGTGAAAAGAAATCATGGTTCCAGGCATTAGCTGGAGAAAATCCTGAATACCCATATACCAAATTGAAGGATCCAGAAACAACAACACTCAAAAATGAAGAGCTTATAGAGGACTTTTCACAAACAGAAGCACGCCCATATACTCAAACCAACCTTCAAGTCACTATCTTGAGCAAATATTCAAAACCAGCTTGCGAAATTGAAGAACCTAAAACAAGAGCACCAAAACATGAATAGCGATAAACTAAAATCAGACCAAGACATCCAAAATAAAAGGTGCATACAGCTATTTGCTTGATTTGCTGTACAAATTTAAAACGATGAGCAAAAATGGCTATTCTAAGTTTGTTGTATCAAAGAAATTTTTGGTTGGATTTAAGTAAGCTGATTTAAGTCCCAACCAAAAGGCGCCTATTGGTGAAGAATGATAACTGAGCAGAAGTGAAATTGCCAAGAGACAAAGAGCGGATCCGCGAAAGAGCTCATTTTCCAGGCGTTGTTCTGGTTTGTTGAGCTCTGTTGGGGGGTTTTGGATAGGGGTGACCATTTGGTCGGTTCGGTGTCAAAAAACCGACCGAACCGACTGAATAATAATTCGGTTATAAACCGAAATTCAATTCGGTGTTTCGGTCGGTTTCTACAAAGATTCGGTTTTTACAAGTAATTCAACCCATATTTTCTGCAAAGCAAAATCTGTGGCTATCATTTACAGAAATTAATTCATTCTAATTCGTACAAAACCAGGAGTTAAAATTGAGAGAAAACTCGGATTGATTTTAAATCAATTATTCATGAACACAACTTCAAAACTAAAACTCAAAAAAACTGTGAAATCAAACTCAAATCAATTGCTAAATGCAGGACCCAATGAAAGGAAGAAAAGAAAAAGAACCCAACTAGTAATCAGACCCAGTAGTTTTTGGAATCAAAATGAACAAGTATGGCGTACCAACCACTCAAGCAGAAGATAAATGAAATGAGGTTAAATCGACATTACCTGCAATCAATGATGGAGGAGATGATTGGGTTCCTCTGGCTATGGCAGAGCTACAGTTGAGATCCTGGAAATCATGGATGATGGCTCGATTGGGTTTTGTGACAGAGAAGGAGATACGCGTACACCGTGACGATCGATAGTGCTTTGCGTCGTAGCAGGTGGCTACAGCTTGCAGCGGATGACAGCGCCGCCGCGTGGTGGTGGAAGAGAAATTGCTTCTTCAACGGCTTCTTTAACTCTAGGGCTGCCGTTGCTAGCACCAGTGAAGATCAACCAAGAGCGGTACGACACTGAGGGGTTTGAGAATTGAGAGAGACTGAGAGGAAGAGACACTCTCGAGACTTGGAAGAGAGAGAGAAGACGTGCACGAGATAAGTTATGTAGGGATTTTAGGGTAAGTGGCCAAAGTGGTATGTGTAATACGTGTGCAAAATTTCGGTTTAACCGAATAAAAAAAATTATCACCGAATCAATCACCGAATAACCGAAAAAAATGGGTTCACCGAACCGAATTTTAAAAATCGAACGGTTCAATTTGGTTTTTTGGTTTAAACGTTCTATGCTTGCCTTTAGTTTTGGGGTTTAGGTTTTGTATTAATTTGGTTCGTAAAAGGGAGAATATCACAATAAGTGAAGTGAAAGAAATTGATCAAAGAGTTAATGAACTCTAAATCATATCATTTGTTTTATATTGGGGATGAAAAGTCAAAAATACCCTTAAACCTTGGAAAGAATGGCTGGACACTTGGACCTGCAAAATCAGCTGAAATAATCCTTAAATCTTAAAATGATGAGAAATACTTGGTCGGTTCCGGTCTATAATTTATGTTTTAGACCTATTAAAAACTTCACTTGTAATTTTGAAGAACTTTACTCATAATGTTATTTTTTATTCCCACACCTTTATTGATATTACAAATAAAGCTCCTCCAAATTACCAAAAAAGTTTTCAATAGGTCTAAAACATAAGTTATAGACCCGAACCAACAAAAAGAATTTCTAAAATGATTCAATTATCTTTTCTTATAGCTAAAACCAAAACAAAAGCACTTAATTTAGTGCAGTAATGTCAGAAACCATCGAATACCAAACTGAATCTAGCAGTTCCTCCGTCCAATATCACGCCTTCGTAAAATGAAGGCTTCCATTTGTCCTCCACCAGACTAGGCATAATGGCCACCGAGTTTACCTGTTGCATCTCCATGAACTCCACCAAGTATGCAACTGCCTCCATAGCAACAGTCATCGGAGCCTTACCAGGTTTACCAAAAGTCGCACAGTTTCGGTTGTTCCAAATCGCCTACGTCATGACACACCACAGAACTACCTTTTCCATTGACCATGGAACTAGAACCCCACAAAGATATTCTTGAAACCCCTTTTGCGCACAATGATGATAATCAAACTCTCCACTCAAATCTACCTCCCATACCTCACGAACCACCATACAAAGACCAAATCCTCTATAGCTACACCGCACAATCCACGCAACCCCTTAATTACCATTCCACATCTCGACAAAATTAACATGGGAAGGAATACAATCCGCGGCCAAATAATTTTATTTTATTTGGCATTGGTAATCTCCATAAAATACTCCACCTTTTGTCACTCAGCCTCCCATGACCACCACCATAACCGTCAAAGATGCCAAGTGATCACTTGCCCGTTCTTCCACTGCCCTTGCAACATGATATACACTGCGCACCATGAAACAGCCTAATTCCTGATATTGCCAAATTAATAAATCTTGTGGTTTGCGATAACTTAGTGGTATTTGAGATATGATTATCACTTCATACGGTAAAAACCTTTTTTTTATAACTGAGCAAGGTTCCAATTATGAGAATCTTCATCAATTAACACAGAGACTCGTTCGTATAGATCATATGATATTGGTATCTAAGGATCATCCCATATTTTGATATCTTTTCCACTCCCAACCCTCCATCTCAATCCATTTAATAACACATTTCTACTTTCCCATATACTTCGCCATGTATATGATGGTGCTCGACCAAGCTGGGCCCAGAGACAATCACAATTTGGAAATTATTTGGATTTTAGAACCTTGTTAACAAAGGGAGTTAGTATTATGCACTAAATGGCAACCCTGTTTGGCTAGTAATGTCATATTAAGAGTATATAAATCTCTAAACCCAATCCCTCCCTCACACTTCAATCGACACAACTTATCATAACTAACTTAGTGAATTTTCCTTTCATTTGACTATTTCCCTCACCAAAATCTACTCATCATAGCACCTAACTCCTAACACAGTGGTACCGACAATTTTGAAGCAACTTATGGCATAGGTTGGCACCGACTGGGCTACTGCTTTAATAAGAATTTCTTTTCCAACCTTGGATAATAACTTTTCATTCCACCCTTATATTTTGTTCCAGACTCGGTTTTTCAAACTTTTAAAGGTCACGTTCTTATATTTCCCCATCACTGTTAGAAGACCTAAATATTTTTCAAGGCAAACGACCAACTAAACCTATAAAACATTCGTTATACTCTTACCCTGCATTTCGGAACAATTAGAACTGAAGCATGCTATAGACTTCTCAAAATTAACCATCTGGCCCTAATTATCTTCATACAATGCTAATATTTCTTTCAATGTCCCACACTCCACCTATGTAACTTTGCTAAAGATTAAACTATCATCTGCAAAAAATAAATGTGTTACACTTGGCCCATTTGGACTTGCTCGAACTCTATGTAACAACCCTTCCCTTTGTTTTTGTCATAGTAACATTGAAAAACCCTCGACACATAATAAAAATAAGTATGCAACAACGGATCGCCCTGTTGCAATCTTCTAGTAAGAAAAATCCTTCAATTTGGATCTTCATTCTCCAATACTAAATAGGAAACAATTGACACGCACATAATGATCCAATCAATAAATATACTCGGCAACCCAATTTAACTATAACTCTCTCAATAAGATCTCATCTAACTCGATCATGAGTCTTGCTCATATCAAGCCTCAAGGCTATATAAACATCATTGCCCCTATTTTCTTGTGTTTCAGTGCATGCATCAATTCATATGCAACCAAAATTTTATCCGTTATCATATGATCCGATAGAAAGGCACTTTGAGACACTGATATAATATGTGGGAGAACCAATTTTAGGATTTTTACTTGAGGAATAAGTACAATATAGGAATACCTCCAGATCCATCACCCCCATGTAAAAAATCTAACATTTTCTTAATTTTCTTATCCCCAACTATATCCCAATATTTTTGAAAAAATAAAGCAGACATAATGTCAAGCCCGTGAAATTTAGTAAGATGCATCTGAAACAATGCTTTGTGAATCTCCTCAGGAGTAAAATCAACTGCCAGCTCCTATTACATGACATAAAAAACTTACTCATCCACTGATTCAAAAGCCTCCTCAATTCCTCTAGGGTGTGACAAAGTAAAAATATTTTGAAAATACCCATTAATCATCCCAAACTGAATACCATCATCATTCCATACTCCCTTGGTATATCGTAATAGATCAATCGTATTTTTCCATAAGAGCTATAAAGCTAGTTTATGGAAAAAAGATTTATATTTATCCCCCTTGCGCAGCAATTGAACTTGAAATTGTTGCTTCCAAACTATTTCCTTCGAAGCCTATATATTATTCATATCTCGAATTATCTTACTCTCATCATCAAATCATTCTACTGACACACACCTCTGACAAAAAAACAAATGGAGCTTTTCCCTTAACATCTTCATATTTTGACTCGCTATCCCAGATTATCTATCATGCCATGCAAACAATCGTGCACATGTTTGCTTAATTTTCTCAGACACATATCCTCCATCACTAAAACACCCTGAATCAGTAACTATCTTCTCACAAGCATAATATTTGACCCATATTTCCTTGAATCAAAATAATCTCGACCTCTTCCCATGGTGGCGTTTCCTTGGTCTATTAACATCTAAAACTATATATCAGAACGTGATTTGAATAGCTCGTAGTAAAGTGAGATACATAGTAATTTAGCTTCAACAAGCACTAATCTAAAATAGCCAAAAATCAATCTAATCTTTCTCGAACATGCACCTCAAGGTCCCAATTATTCACCCATGCATACCATTGTCCACTATACCCAATATCTTGAAAATAATATTTATCTACAACTTGTTAAAATGCCCTCATTTGAGCATCACATCGATTCAAAATCCCTTCTTTCTCTGACAATACTAATATTTCATTAAATTCTCCACCACTAACCCAGGGCAAGATATTTCTACTATAAAGACATCGTAACAATTCCCATGACTCATGACGCTGCGACATAATAAGACTACCATAAAATCCAGTAAAACACCAACGATAACTACCATTACTAGTATCCGAAACAATTACATTAATGTGAAAGTTTGAATAATTATTTAAAATAAAAAAAAAAACTCATGTTTCCATAACAATGCTAAACCACTTCACCTCTCTCGTGACCCAACCACAATCCATACCACACCGATGCTTAACATGGTCCATCTTACTGGCCAAAACTTTGTTTCAATGAGAAATACCATATCGGGAGACTCGCGTTGATTGACCTCACCAAGCGCATGTAATGCACGGGTTCCCAAGCTCCCCGTACATTCCAAGTCATTATCCTCATTTGGTTTGGTGGAGCGGTCTAGCCAGTTTCACCTCAATTAAATGACCTTGTACACCTTCCATGAGATCCACAGCTACAAATCTTTTCTTTTTAGTGTTGACCCCTAACTTGATTTTAATAATTACAAAACTATATTGAATTGATCTAACTTAGTTTATCTAAGTGTGTAAGTATTTAAAGTTCTTATATTCAAAGACATGCTCACACCTCTGAAAAAGTCTGAAGAACAAGATTAGAAGCTCTTAAGGTGGTTGATATATTGTAAATCTTCTCTCAATTACCTAACTTTATTTATGACTCTTTTTTTTGTTTTCGAAATGCTTTTGACAAAATATTTTAAATTGGTCTTATTTTTATAAGTCAAAGTAAAATAAAAAAAATTATGTTTAAGGGGATTTAGTCAACTGAATAAATCATTAAGTCGACTGAATGAAAGACAGAATGTCATTCTTTTTGATCCAGTGGACTAAATGATTCATTTAGTCAACTAAATGAAGGATAACACCTTTCAGCCTTTGAACCATTTGATTGAATAAATCATCCAGTCGACTGAATGAAGGACAAAGAGTTTTGCCCCTCTGGTTCAGTCGACTAAATGGTTCATCCAGTTGACTAAATGAAAGCACCTGATACAAAATTGCCTTGATTCAATCAACTGAACACTCAATTATAACGACTAGTTTTTGAAAAAAAAGGTGCGAGTTAGAGCATTTAATGCTCCAAAATGGCCATACCTTGTGTGTAATGACCATATGGAGTTAATATTATATAAACCCCTTTTACATAAGCAAACCTAACTATCAAGATACTTAATTTCTTCTATAGATCATTAATATCCTTCAAAGCTTTCAAAAATCCTTCTTGAGCCATCTTTAAAGCTTTGTTGTTGAAAGAGATATATTCTTTATTTGTAAAACATTTATTGAAATCTCTCTTGTACCATCTTGAATCTTAAATTTCAATCATTATAAAGAGAAAGAGTTGGTGTAACTCTTAGAAGTGTTTAGGTGTTAAAACACTTTAGTGTAAACTTCCTTAGAAAAATCTTTGTAAAGGTTTGGGCAACACATCTGAAGTTTCTTGTTTTATTTAGTGGTATACTTCAAAGAGTCTCTTTGAAGAGAATGGATGTAGGGTCAGAAAGTTTTCGATATTGTTGAATAAATAGAGTTTGCACTTTCTCATCCTTTACTGCTATAACTTCTAGCAAAATAACTATTCTTGTTCTTGCTTAATTTCATAAGTATATAAACTTGTTTGTTGTGTGTAAAAAATTTTAAAACCCAATTCACCCCCTTTTAGGTTGCACTTTAGTTTACACTTAGTATCTAACCTAACCTCCATCATGTCTAAATTAACCTCCTTCTTAATTAAAAAAACTAACTTTATGCTTCAAACCCTCAATCCCATCCCACTTTTTTTCCTTCCCTCTTCTACTCCTGTGTATCTTCCGTCGTATTGTTGTGGCCTTAACCCATTGTCCCTCTAAACTGTTCCCACTCACTATGAGATCAAACATCATTATCAATGTGTCAATAAGTGGTACATCATCCTTTAATAGTCTACTCTTTCTAAAGTACCCATTCTTGCCTTCACACCGTTATTATCCTCTACCTACGCCTCTAGTAACCCCACCGGTGCCACTATATTCTCCTCTTTAATATATGCCTTAGCATTAGCCCCTTACCTTAGAAATTTCCCTAGTAATTTTCTTAAACACCTTTAACACTAGTATCATTACACTTATTACACCCTTCTTTATTCATTTCCTGCAAAGCATCACTTGTTCCCTCATTCTTTCTCCCTTGTGTTATTTTCTTAGTCGACATCCTTCTTTCTCGTTGAACTAGAGTCTCCTAGGCGTGATCCTTATTCAGTGTGATCACCACCCACTTGGGGATGTTATCGTTCTTGTTGTGCTTTTAGTCATTCCCTATATTGCTTGATTACCCTCTTATCACTCTCCCCATCTACATGAAATTTATAATCCTTATCTATGTGCCCAAAGCGTCCACAATCATAGCAAAAACCAACAATCTTTTGTAAGTGATTGGAATTCACTTAGATTTCTTAAAACTCGCTAATAATACCTTTATGCCATGTCACAGTGGTTTAGGGATGTCAATACAAACCTTAACGTGCAAATACTTACCCCAACTCATCCAATGTTAATCTACATTCACCGTTTCAACCAACCCTAGATTTTCCCCCACCATATTGCCTACCGTCGTTGTCATGCATCCCATTGGAAAGTCATGAAACCTAACCCATAAAAGATAGTGTTGGAAGCTCAATTTTGAAGGTTGGACAACGATGTTATAGTCCTGCAAGACCAGAAACTGCATGCCAAACAATCATAACCCATTGTCAACAACCCAATCCCTATCCTTTTATGTCTAAAACTAAAATAAGAATATATTATCCCCTAAAACTTGTGCTTCTGTTTTTTTTTTTTTATAGTATGCTAAACCAACTTCATCATAGTCATCAAATCATCACCATTAAAAGACTTATTGGTATGAAGTTTCTTTACGAACTCAAACTGTCTGAGCCCCTCCTCTAGAACCTTACCCATTAAAGCCATTTGTACTTTCCCCTTGTTCTTATAACTTTTTCTAACTAGAATAGAATATGAGAATCAAGACTTAGATGTGTGAATTAATCACTTTCTTTAAGGCTTTATTCGTCCCTACTTAAATAAACAAGTTTGCTATGGGTATAGACAAATAGTCCTCTAGGATACAACTAAGTCTCTAAGTTGAAGTCTACAGATAGCAAAATCTGAAGAACTTCGGATTTTATTCTACTTTGAAATAATTGAAATACTATGGTAGAGGTTTTGAGAGAAAAAAAGAAAAGAAAGAAAGAAATGAAATTATATATTGAATGTGGAGGGAGGCAAGGTGTTTATAGGTGCAGAAACACCTCTTCAAACAATTCTGGACAAACATGTCTTTCCAATTTTGAAAGACACGATTGACTGTTAAAGAGACAATTGACTAATCTGACACATTTTTGATTAAGTCATGACCATTGGATTTAAATCATACTTCTTTGATTAAATTGCAACCTTTAGATTTAAACAGATGTCTTTCTATTTAATCTAACACTTTTTTTTATTAAATCATGGGCTTTTCTAGGCTTTTATCTAAAATTTGGATACCTAAACCCGAACAATGGACATGGCTTGAGCTCGAGGCGAGGGCTCCTCAGCGACGATGCGCACATGCGAAGTGCAAAGTGCGTCTAAAGCACCAATGCGACTTTACGATTCGATCGGGCTCAAGCTCAAATTCGGGCTCAGGCCATGGCCGGGGCACAGACACATGCGTGGTGCAATGCACCGTGAGCCTTTACCCTTATCCTTTTTTTTTTACAGAAATAGATAAGAATCCCAAATAAATGCTAATAAAGCATTTTATTTCTCATTTTCTTATCAATGTGGGACAAAGCCAATTTGGGCTTTCAAACAACCATTTTATTCTCATTTAAGCTCATACATTGAGATTCATTTTGAATCAAAATAAATACCCATTAAACCTCTAACATGAGTTTAATTTAATATACCTAATTAAAGGTTTTTTTAATTACCATTAATTACCTCAAAGTAAGACATTAAAATGGTCTAAAATCAGCTCTTAGAGCTGATTTTTTCAATAATCCCTCACTTGCTTGAAATACCGATTTTTTTTTTAAAAAAAATACTACCACAATATCTCTGAGTCTAGTATGCATAAAGAAGGTATCTTTCGATTTAAAACCTTATATTAGTGTAAACAACTAAAAGTCATTTCAAAATGAATGGTGTCATTTAGATTAAACCAACATTCCTATGTGATACGACTGGAGCCACCACACACATATAATTCTCTTATTTCGGTGAGAATTTTTTTTTCACATAGTAATTTTATGGCCATGCGCTATATCTTGGTTTCATGAACCTCAAGAGAGAAAACCATAACTCTCTATAAGAAGTGACACCACTCCTTCGTTCATATAGATGAAGTTCCTCTTGCGTTTCTGTTACTAGAACGTATTTTATAACTTCATTAAGAGTTTAACTCATCCTCTAAAACGTAATGAATGATATTCTCTTTCTCAATTATAGGCCAATTTTGTGACAATAACAACAGTCAATCATAATAACTTGTTATTACCCATTAAAACCTAAGACTAGTGGTCTACTAACATTAAATTGGGTTGCCATCGCTGCTGACTTTTAAATGGTTTGAGCCCCATCTCTTTAGATGTACTACTTACTAGGTCTCTTGCGAGTGCTTTAGTAAGTGGATTAGCTAAGTTCTTACTTGACTTTACATAGATAATTATAATGATACCATCTTGTATCAATTGTCTCACATATTCATGTCTAAGACTGATATGTCTAGACTTACCATTATAGGTACTACTATAAGCTCTTGATAAAGTAGTTTCACTATCACAATAAAGTGAAATAGGAGGCATTGGACTAGACCATAATTTGATGTCTAACAACAAATTCCTAATCCATTCAGCTTTCTTTCTAATTGTTGTTAGGGTAATAAATTCTGATTCCATAGTTTAGTGAGATATACAAGTTATTTCTTGCTTGCCCAAGAAATTGCACCCTTACCAAAGGTGAATATCCACCCACTTGTTGATTTATTATCTCCCATACTTGTAGTCCAACTTGCATCAGTGTATCCTTCTAATACACTTGGGTAACTATTGTAAAACAGTCTCAAATCACTGGTCTTTTTGAGATATCCTATTATCCTACCAATGGCTTTCCAATGTTATATACCAAGATTACAAGTATATCTACTAAGTTTACACACAAAATAGGAAATATTTGGTCTAGTGCAGTGCATTGCATACATTAGACTATCAATAGCACTAGTGTATTCAAGTTGTGCCACTACTCTACCAGAATTATTTTGTAATTTAATACTTAGATCAAAATGAGTATTATACTCATTGAAACCAAGATGTTTAAATTTAATTACCACTTTCTCAATATAGTGAGATTTTCTTAAAGTATAACCCCTACTATGTTTCTTAATTTTAATTCCTAAGATTGCATCTGCTTCACCCAAGTCTATCATCTTAAAGATAGAAGACAAATACTTATTAGTTTCATTTACTCCTTCCATGTTAGTACCAATGATCAACATATAAACAAACCATCATACTATAGGATTTAGTAAATTTAAAGTAAATGCATCTATCAGCAATGTTATGCTTAAAACCAAAGGATAAAATAACATAGTCAAATTTCTCATGCCGTTGTTTTGAAGCTTGTTTTATACCATAAAGAGATTTGACTAAATTACACACTTTATTTTCATTGCCTAGAAGAACAAACCGTTCGGATTGTTCCATAAATACTTTCTCATTTAAATCTCTATTTTGAAAAGTAGTTTTTACATCCATTTGATGAATATACAAATTATAAATAGATGCTAAAGCTATATGGACTCTAATAGAAGTAATACATGCAACTGATACATAAGTGTCAAAATAATCAATCCATTCTTTTTGTCTAAAATCTTTGGCTACTAGTCTCACTTTGAAAGTTTGAATAGCGCCTTCAGTATTATATTTTCTCCTAAACACCCATTTACACCTAATAGGTTTTGATCCTTTGGGTAAATCTACCAATACCCAAGTATTGTTACCCATTATAGAATTCATCTTATCATTAATATCTTTTTCCCAAAAAGAAGCATCTCTTGAAGTGTAACAAGCCATCTCGGGTTGGCCACCCCCAAGACGGTGTCATCATATTTTGAAAATCTCAGCACGACATATATATGCAACAATAAAAATAACACCAACAGAAATTTTTACATCAATCCTCAACCCTCAACAGGGGAGATACATCAATATGATATTGACTTAAACATTTTACACAACGTAATATGCATGAATATTTACAAATAAATTTTTATTTTATTTTCTCATTAGTCTGAGGATGTTGACACGTATATGGCTTTACAGAAAATGATTTCGTCTCAACCTCAACTCACCAAACTATTTGTTATGTCTGCTACCTGAAATCATTACAATAAGGGGTGAGATACACAATCTCAGTGAATTAAATTTATTAGAAGTACTCAATTTGTATAAATGATCTTTCAATACTTAATCAATTATATCTCACATAACTTGATAATAGCATTCTACTATCACTACAATTATCATAAGTCTCATTCTCTATCAATCTCTTCTTTTTATAAATTGGTTCACCTTAAGACCGTCAATTATCTCATAATTATCTCGTAACGAGGTTCACAACATAAAGTCTACCATTTAGATGGTTCTTATCATATTATACTTCTACGTTTCTTTCTCACCATAACTGTCTCTCTGTGAGACTCAATCATCTATAAATAAATTCACAATAACACACAATACATCAGCATTTTAGTAATGTAAATCAATATTTAAAACAGATGCAATGCATGAATTATTATTAGGGAACGTTTTCCCACATGTCGACATGTTTTTATCTTAGACTGGCTCCTTCCCGGTTCTTTATTTCCAGCATATACCAGCTGCCATGGTTTTCATTTATTTTTAGCATACACCGACTGTCACTATTTTCCTTTATTTCCAGCATATACCGGCTGTCACAGTTTTTCAATTAGACCAGCTCTCTCCTGGTTAATGCATATGCATATGAACAATTATATGAAATATGCATATGAACAATAACATAAAAACAAACATTAATTCAAATATTTAAATTAGCTAACCTGATTATTCTCAAATTATTATTGAAAGAAATTCCACTAAATTTCTCTCCTCATAAATCACATCAAATTCTCAACCATCACTCATTAAGAATTTTGCTTATCACTCATCAAGAATTTCACTTATCGCTTTTATTATTAAATCAACTTATTATTCAAAAAATATTATTTCTCACATGATAATCTTCTACATGTCCCAAATCCCTATCATACAACCTCCTTGCTTTTCTTGCTCCTCTCATAAATTTTCTCCGATTGCTGACAGTCAACACCTGATATAATATTTATATTAAAATTTCTAATTTTTTTATTCAATTATTCCATAATTCACACCTTTTGAAAATTCTCACTTTGAATTCTAGGAAATTTCATGTATGCGAAAAATTCAAAAATAAACATCATATTATTACCTTATGATTTTCTTAGAGGTCCCCGTAGTTCTCTATAAAATTATCTCGTAAACCCCTTCAAAATTTTGCTCTTTCAACCTTTTTTTCTGTCCCCAAGTGTTTTGAGAAATAGAGTAGTTTGAATTGTAAAAAGAAGAAACCAAACAGGATTTAGAAATGAATATATATAAAACTTTTATGCGGTCGCCACCGCTTCGCACTATTTGACAAAACATAGTTGCATAACATGAAGCTTGAATTTACTAATGTTGCAAAACCTAGACTTCTAGGTGTTGCAAGATTTTTTTATTTATTTTGATTTTGATTTTTTTTAAACAAAACTTTCTTTTACTTTTTCATTTTCCTTTTCCTTTATACTGTTCACGATTTTTTTTCTTCTATTTTCTTTGTAGCTATGCCTCCACGCATCCAGCCTTTTTTTTAAGAATTGTTTTATTCAAATAATAATAAATCTTTCAAATATATTTTATTTTAATTCCATATTACATTTATTAAATTACTTTTTTACCCTTACTTTACGAATACGGGTATTACATGAAGCCATAGCTTCCTTAAAGGTTGTAGGATCCTCTTCTAGGTTAAACACAATAGATATTTTACTCAATACATTATTATTTTGGTCACCTTCAACAAGAAATAGCAACGATTGAGAAAAAATGAAATCAAGATCCAAAGTCTTCTCTTTTCTTCCCTAATACTTCGTCTAAGTTCAACAATCCTTTCAAGAACATTAGCTTCTCTATTATTAATTTATGATCTTAATCTTTCTTTGGACTCATCTATTTGAGACTCTTCTACTATGATCTTTAAATTAGTAGAAAACTTATTTTCAAAGAATTCTACATCTCATGACCTAATAATAACATTAGACTCTAAATCAAGTAGTCTATAGGCCTTTTTATTTTTAGCATATCTAACAAATACACATTTAGTAGCTTTAGGTCCTAATTTTGTTCTTCTAGAGTATAGAATTCTATAATATGTTAAACACCCCCACACTTTAAAATATTTTAATTTAGGTTTTCTACCTTTCCATATATCATAAGGACTCAATTTTGTTTTCTTTCCTGGAATCCTATTATGGATATAGAAAGTAGTAAAAAGTGTTTCACCCCATAAGTTTAAGTAATTTAGCATTAACTAGCATGCAATTTACCATTACAACTAAGGAACGATTTTGCCTTTCAGCCAAACCATTATGTTGTGGTGTGTAAGGTGTAGTGCATTGATGTATTATGCCATGCTCCTCACATAATTGATCAAAATCATTTAAGAAATATTCACCACCTCTATCATAACGTATAATTTTAATCTTTTTATCAAGTTGATTTTCTACTTCTGATTTATATTTCATAAAAATGTCAAAAGCTTCATTTTCGGATCTAATAATTCAACATACAAAAATCTACTTGCATCATCCACAAAAGTAATAAAATATCTATTTCCACCTCTTGTTAACATACCATTTAATTCACATAAGTCAGAATGTATTAAACTTAAAATTTGTGAATCTCTTTATACCTTAGGAAAATGTTTCTTTACCATTTTAGATTGAATACATATTTCACATTTTCCTAAGTCATCATTTCCAATATTTATTAATTCTAACTTATGCGTGCTCTTTAAATAACCAAAATTAATATGTGCTAAAAGACTATACCATAAAGAAGAAGACTCAACAATATAAGTAAAAACCGTGGTCTTATTTTTAGTACTCAGCTTATACATGCCATTACAAGAATATCTTTTTCCGATAAACATGCCATTCTTTGAAAGTATGACTTTTTCGGATTCAACAGAAACTTGAAATATTTTTTTTATCTAAAAGATCTACAGAAATTAAAACCGTGGAGTCAACAATATAAGTAAAAACCATGGTCTTATTTTTAGTACTCAACTTATACATGTCATTACAAGAATACATTTTTCCGACAAACATGTCATTCTTTGAAAGTATGATTTTTTCGGATTCAAAAGAAACTCGAAATATTTTTTTTTTTTTTATCTAAAAGATCTACAAAAATTAAATCCTTTCGAATCTTTGGTACATAGAGAACATTAAGAAGACTCAGATGCTTTCCGGTTGTGAAGTCAATCTCGACTATTCTTTTGCCACAAACTTTGATCCTGGCAGCGTTTCCCATTTGTACTTCTTGTCCATTATTCACTTCCTCGAATGTCTTGAACATTCCTTTGTCATTGCACACATGTACAGTAGCACCAAAATCTAACCACCATCCATATACCTCATTTGTCATATCAACCTCGAAGATCATAGTCACAAGGCTTAGATCGATGATCATTGCTACAAGGTTCTCCTCAACCATGTTAGCCTTGTTGATATCTATACTCTTGCAAAATTTGCATTCACGAGCATAGTGTCTAGATTTACCACACACATGGCATTTCCTTTTCTCAAATTTTCCTTTAATCTTCCTAAATTTTCCTCCATCCTTTTTAAATTTTTCTCCAGCTTTAACTTGTAAAGCATGCTTTTTAGTTTTGCTTGCCTCTATATGATGCACTTTAGGACCACTTTAAACATTACTACTTTTGTCATGTAAACACGACTCTTCTTTAATACAAAAATGTTTTTGAATTTGTTCTAAAGTGTAGTCCTCAGATTTATGCAGCAATTTCTTTCATAATTCTTCCAAGAAGGGGGAAGTTTAACTATAATAGCCCCCACTTGGAATGATTCAGGCAAAACAATTTTTAAAGCTCGGAGTTTATTGACAATAACTTGTAATTTATGCACTTGTTCTAAGACAGGTTTATTGTCAAACATTTGAAATCAAAGTATTTGGAAACTAAATACTTATTTGTAACTTATTTCTCTGCTTTGTATTTGTATTCAAGAGCATTCCAAATATCACAAATTGATTTGATGTCTGAGAACATATATTATAAGCGGTCTGATAATGTGTTCAGAATATGCCCACGATATAGCAATTATTCCTCCTCTTTTTTTTTTCTTTTCTTTTTGTAGTTTTTCGATCACTACTATTTGAGATTGCTCTCCTTATGTACTGGATCATCAGGAATGGGCTACAGATTCGAATCTAGTATATAAGAAATTTTCAACGCAATAAAAGAGAAAATTATCTTGTCATGCCACCGATTGAAATTATTTCAATCAAATCGATCTAGCTTGACAAAGTCTTGATTCATCACCTTGAATGATTTTGTCTCCATTTTGTTGGATAGTAATAAAACCTTAAAATTATTGTTATAATTTTTTCTAACTGGAACAGAATATGAGAATCAAGACTTAAAGGTGTGAATTAATCACTGTCTTTAAGGATTTATTCGTCCTCACTTGAATAAACAAGTTTCCTATGGGTACAGACGAATAGTCCTTCAAGATACAACTAAGTCTCTAGGTTGAAGTCTGTAGACAGCAAAATCTGAAGAACTTCAGATTTTATTCTGCTTTAAAATAATCGAAATATTATGGCAGAGGTTTTGAGAGAAAAATAAAGAAGAAAGAAATAAATGAAATTGTATATTGAATGTGGAGGGAGGGTATTTATAGGTGTAGAAGCACCTCTTCAAACAATTATAGACAAATATGTCTTTTCAATTCAGATTTAAACAGATGCTATTTGATTTAATTTGACACATTTCTGATTAAATTCTTAGTTTTTCTGGGCTTTTGTCTAAGTGCAAAGTGCGCCTAAAATGCCAATGCAACTTTGCGACACGATCGAGCCCGAGCTCAAGTTAGGATTAAGGTACGGGCACTTATGCAGTAATGCAACGTGAGCCTTCACCTTTATCCCTTCTTTTCGCAGAAGTAAATAAGAATCCCAAAAAAATGCTAATAAAGCATTTTATTTCTCATTTTCTTATCAATGTGGAACAAAACCAATTTTAGTTTTCAAACAACCATTTATTCTCATTTTAAGCTCATATATTAAGATTTATTTTGAATCAAAATATATACCCATTAAATCTCCAACTTGAGTTTAATTTAATGCATCTAATTAAAAGTTTTTAATGACCATTAATTAGCTCAAATTAAGACCTTAAAATAATCTAAAATTAGCTCTTAGAGCTGATTTTTCCAACACGTCTACCTTGGCTATGTCTCACTTATTTTATTTTATTTTTTAGGTTAAAATACATGCATAATCTTGTGGTTTGTATTATTACCATAGGGTAAGCTTTCACTAACTCCCCCATGTATCTACACCCATTTGAGCAAGATTGACCCATTTTAATACTCAACAAAATCTATAAACCATTGAAGATCATTCAACAATTTTTAGGAAATTCTCACTCGCATGCTATTTTTGTGGGTTTTTAATTTTTAATACTAAAAATATAAGAAAACATATCTTTTGTTGTCAAAAAATTATGGTACATGATATTTATCTTTGCATGTGAACAGAAAACCATGATCAGATTCTTTGTGTTGTTATGTTTTTAGGATAAATTCATTTATGAATAATGCTTAAAAAGGTTAAGGGTTTGTTATGTACCGAAAAAAATTTATGATTTGTTATGAAAATAAACCAAATCATAGAGTTATGCTTGTATTTTAGCTTATTTTTATTAATTTCCAATATTCTCTTTTAACTATTTGAATCATAGGCCGTTTATACTGGATTATTTTTATAGTTTCCCATAGTATACCGGGTGACTTGATTAAGGCCTTCAAAACAGTCACAAAGGCAGGTTGAGATTTAAAACCTATGATCAATAATTAAGAGTTATAGCTAATAGTACTTCTAGTAAATAAGATTGGATGGTTGCAACTATTTGGGATATTGCGAAGGCCTTCTGTCTGATCAATAAGCTTAGTTCCTGTTATAAAGGGTTCACAAAATTTGTAGCCGAAATACAAGTGCAAAATGCTTGAAAGGACTAAATTAACCCTAATGCTAAGATTTAAAAATAAAGTAAATAACTCATTTTATGGATATTAAACTATAATTTCATCCAAAAATACAAAACATAATCTCATCCTCATATGTTGTAATTAAATGACACTGGGCAATGATTGCATGAGTGAACCCAGTTTCCTTCTTCTCCTTGTAGAAAGGGCTCCATTCACATTGCAATTGGTGTTTATTGGCACAAAATAAAAAAGCACCATGTAGGTATTTAGGCTGGATTGGAAATTTTTTTGGTAGCAAGCTTATTTTGTAAGAAAGTTTTCTTTTTTAAAAAATGTCTACAATTGTTTTACTATTTAAATGAACAAATTCTATTTTTCTTTTTTATCAACAAGTTTTTCCTTCAAAATTTTCAGGATCCAAATGCGGCATTAAGTCTCACATTTCCCTACAATCCTATACTCAATCCATACTTCTCACTTAAAACTTATTCAAATGGATCTTTCAGATTTAAATAAACTTAAATCAACTTGCTTAAATCTAATCCAAATAATTTATACTTTTGAAGAGATTTAAGCAAACTGAATTATGCTGACTCTACCCCAAACATTGCATATTAAATAAATGGTAGATTTCCAAATTTTCATTCTCTGCATTCATTCCTAGGATCAGTTCAAGTTTCAATGTAGTTAGAAACTTGGTGAAACGAAAAGAGACGACGATCTGTTGCAATTGGTGAGCTAAATCGAAGTCTTTGAATCCAGTCATGCATCATCATCTAATGTGGCCTTGATTTATCAAATCAAAACCAAGTATCTTGTCCAGTAAACAAAATGAAAGGAATGGCAGATTTGGAGATCATAGCAGGCATGCAATGCAGGAGCTGGCAACGATGGAACATTCCCTTGAGGCTTGACCAAACCTTGCATTTGCTTCATCTGTCAGTCCTTGGAAGTTATAACAAGTAACCCCAACGCACCTATGAGGATATACTGCAAGAAAAGAGCATTTGTAAGTTCTACCCAAACAACGTTTTACTACACAATTCCCAAGCACTTTAAACTATTTGTTACAAAGTGACCAAAAATGATGATGAATCCCCAGAATCGGATGCCACTGCAAGCTGTCAAAATGCAACTTTGATGCAAACAGATCTTTTATGGGGAAAAGATGTTTCACTATATTGTCAAATATTAATGCAAAGAGAACTCTAGACCAAAAAGAAATGTACACATAACATGGTGCATGCGCCAATCCAATTGTGCATTAGTCACCTAGACGAAAAATGAGCTATCCATTAGCAAATCATACTACAGAGGAAACAAACCTTGATAATAGGCTTTTCAGTCATAATAATAGTCACCCAACCAACATATGGTAAGAACCTGCATATGACAAAAAGTGAGTGATATGAAAACTCCATTCTCAGTAATAAAGCTGGGGAGCCAGTCACTCCTTTAAACATGATACGCAATGCCAGATATTTTACCCACTTTTAATATAAAACACAAAAATCTGAGCTTTGGTTTTTCAACATATAGTTTGCTAACCAAATTGAATATCAAACACAAGTGGAGAGGGGCAGGGATACAAGATGGAGCCCCAAGTGTACCTCACTGTACTCTGCTTTTCAAACATGGCCATAGAAAACGATATTCTCCGCAATAAATGGATCTAAGTATACCAAGAAAGTTAATCATAGAGGTTTTACTTATCAAAAAAATCAACAATAGAGGTTTTACCCCACAGCTCTGCCCATGATATGGTGTCGCTGAAGCCACAGCTGACCTTGGGCATACAAAAGCCTGTCATCCCCATAATTGTTGTCCCCTGAAAAAGTAACATAGATAAAGGAGAGCATTAAATAGTGAAAGATGCAACGGAGACAATTTCTAATTAATTAACCTTCATTTCAAGAAGCTGGCACCTTTTGTGAGGACATCAACTTCCCCAGTATCTTGCCGTTCATGAACCTGCATTATAATTAGATATCTAGATTAATCAGACAACAGGATGACGACTACTATTTAAATCAGTTTTAAGACAGAGCAGCAAGAAAGGAAGTCCATTTTTATCTTTTAATGGATGGCATTTATAAGAAAGGATGGGAGTTCAAGCGCATGAGAAACTTAAAAAAGTTTTAAGAAGACTACAGGATCCTCATAAAACTACATGAGCCAAGAAGGTCAGCAAAAAAAAAAAACACAAAGAAGAAGTGCAGTCTAGCACCAGGTTCCACATAGAGCAAGGAAGTATTAACCATGAGTACCACTTCGAGAAATATAATGTATAAACAACACAGCAAAATGATAATTTGTTGTGCCTCCATCTCAGCTAGCACATATGGATATGTGTGTGAATGCTCCCATTTGAGTGAACATCCTTATTTTTGCCAATATAGCCTGTGATGGAGTACACATAGAAAGAATAGATTTAGGGGCTTAATTTCAGTTTTATGGGGTAATTTGATCCGAGGGTAATATGTAATTGTGATAATATTATTGGTATTTAGAGTTTTAAGGATGTAACTATCATGAGTATTAGGGTTTAGAGAATTAAAATATTTAGATTTTAGTATTTAGTTTCTTTATTTGGGTATTCCTTATTTGAGTAGGACTAGTTTCTAGAATGTCTATATATTAGACATCCCAATGCTATATTGAGTTAGCTATTGAAGAAAATACAACTTTATTAAAATCAACTACATTTGCACGCTGTGATTAAGATTAGTTCTTTATTTTCTTGTTATCCTGTTATTTTGTCCAACTGTTCTACATCAAGTGTTATAAAAGCACAAACATCGATCCCTTCTAATCAATTCTATCAACACACATGAACAGTCAATAGTGAACATGAGGAAGACTGAGTTTCCGTTTGTCCACTTCTGCCGTAGGCTACAGTGCACTGCCAAAATCCCCGACATCGACAACCTCCAAGTTTTAGCTAGTCTCATTGTCGTTTCTGCCTCCACGTGCCATTTGAGATTCTTCCGCCGTTGTCGTCGTTTGTTCACCAATAACGACGTCTCATGGACAAATCAACTCTACCTCCATCATTGGAATCCTCCGATTGGCCCATCTTGGAAGTTTCATCGCCGATCTACGCCATTTCGGAGCACATGCGCCGCACGCAGAACCCTTGGCAAGTGGCTTTTCTCTTGAGCCGAGTCGTTTCCTTCTTCAGACTGAGCCGCTTTTTGAGCCGCCCTAGCCGTTTCCAACCTGATTGGAGTTGAATTTAGCCAGATTCGAGCCGTTTTCAGCCAAGTTAATTTATTTTCCTTTATATTTTTCTGTTTCATTTTTCTGATTTTCCGTACTGAAAAGGCAAAAAAAAAGGAAAAAAAAAGACCATAAGAAGAAGATAAAAAAGTGAAAAAGGAAAAGAGAGGAAAAAAACTTGTGTGAGCATGTTCACTTTTAGTTTGTTTACTATGTCTATCCGTACTTGGTAACATATTTAGTGCATCGAAGCTCAAACTATCTGTAGACTGCTCCTGCTTGTGTGAGTTGAAATCCAAAAGGATCAGGTATGGTCCTCGTTATCATCCTCGGACCATGAAAAAGAAATATGACAAACTCAAATTTTGGTTTCATCGTGATAAAAGATAGTTTGAAAAATTAAAAAAGAATTATGAGCATGAGTATAGTGTAGTTATGGTTATGACAACACTTCTGATGGTTATGATGATTATAACTGTGCTTTGGAGATGCTTATGATAGTTATAATGAGCATGATTGCGCTTATGGAGATGATTATGGTTGTTATGATGAGTCGTGAAAAGACAACTCGTCCACTAACTCAATGCTAGAATGGATCAATTCCTAAGTGGAATAAGTCAGCTTCGAAAGGGCATAAGGTCACCTATTAGGCCACTTGAAGTCACCAAAGATGAGGATGTTCAAAGTTAGGTTGCACCTGTTGAGCAAGTTTCATGCAAGATTGTCTTAGTAGAACCAATCCAATATAATGATGAACTTGTTGAGCATATTGAGCCAAGTTATGGTTGATAAACATGTTCCTGCTTTTGATTTTATCCTACATGCTTGGTTAAGTGCCTCCACAACAAACATTCTCAACAAAATAAAATACCAAATGACAACTTTGAAATCCACGACTTTTGATATTATACCTTATTTCTCCAAGCATTAACTATCTTGATACACCACCATTTTTTCAACTTGAGGTCGAGTTATTTCTAAGTGGTGCAGAATTATGTAGAACACATGAAAGAATAGATTTAAGGCTTTTAATTTAAGTATTATGGGGTATTTCGATCATGCGGGTAAGTGTAATTGTGATAATATTACGAGTATTTAGAGTTTTAGGGATTTAGCTATCATGGGTATTAGGGTTTTAGAGAATTAATATATTTAGGTTTAGTATTTAATTCCCTTATTTGGGTATTCCTTATTCGAGTAGGACTACGGTTTTGAAGACGTCCTTATATCGGACATCCCTATGTTCTATTGATGAAAACTCAACACCCCCCCCCCCTGTGATTGGACTTGTTTATTTGCACCCTGTGATTAGGTGATTGTATCCTTGTGGGTTGGTTCTTTATTTTCTTGCTACCTTGTTATTTTCTCCAGTTGTTCTACATCAGCTTGTTTCTTTAGTCAAGTCTAAATCCTTTCACATCAAACCCTAACCCTAATCCCAACCCCAATTTATTTGCTTGAAATTAAGATCCTCACGGCTGTCCTGCATCAAAAGATTGGCATAGACAAGTCATATTGGCAAGTTTCCTACAATCTAATCTAATATATTTATTTTCTGATCAGAAAAATGGTCCACATCGTATGGCCCACTTCCATCTCCATTGCTCACATACATAAATTCATACATACACTGATACACATGGTAAAAAATGAGCAGAGCTTCAAAATCACTCTTATATACTTAGTGCATACAGCTTACACTAGGTAATTTTAATCCAATATTTGCATGGGGAGGATAAGGTCAGTCAGCACATTACCTTAATTACACGATGGACAATTGGAATTTCACGACCCTGGGAGAAGTATGGTTAGAGAAAAAAATTAGAAGAAAAAAAAGGAGGCAGCTAAACAAAGTAGAAGCAAATCTCCATAGGAAAAAATGTAAGCATTTCATGAAAAATAAGCAGCAGTCAATTGTAATGATTAATATGCAAGAATGAGTGGCTGCCAAAATATCATACAATTATGGCACAATATGAAACTTCTGTATAGAAGACGAGAACATAATTTCTTTTGTAATGCATGTTATGTCTTTGTGTCTACTTGCCTCTTAAACTAGGATACAGGATTTGCTCAATGGTCCAGAGAATCCCGTACCCAATCAATCCCCGCAAATCCGTCACATGCTATGTATGTGGCTGTGAGCTACTCAAAAAATGCAGCTACAGGGATCATACCAAAGCCCTAAAAGGTAAGGCCAGCATGCTTAACCACCAAGCTGCATGCCCAATTGTGTTATAATACTTTTATCTTCCTATATGTTTTTCAAATACTACTAATGGCATATTCTGAAATATATATTTACGATATTACATGGAGGACATATATATATATATATATATATATATATATATATATATATATATAAAGAGAGATACTATTTTGTGTGTGTATGAGTAAGGATCCATTGCACTAGGTATAAGAATAATAATGTCTTACAACACTTTATATATTTTTGTATAATTTGTTATTTACAAAACTGCTAAATTGAATTTTCTATTAACGTAAAACATGCAAGCAAAATATTACATTGATCGATATTTAAAAGTATTTTACCTATCTAAATCTTTACATCAAAATTTTTAACTTCATCCAAATATAGAAACAGAGAAAAAATTCTTAAAAATATTTTATAAATGTAAAATTTTACGTGTATGATCCACATGAATAGAATATTCAATCCAATGGTTGAATTTGTAGAACAAATTATTAAAAAAGAAAATTATAGTGTAAGATTCGTTATTTTGGGCCTAATATAATGGATACTTACTATATTATATACAAAAGTTTTGAAGGAACCATTGACCTTAACATTTTTCAAAAATTGACGCTTTTATGTTCTCTCCTGTTCTACATTTTTGTATCCTAACGCTTGAAATAGGTGCTCTAATTCGTGCATATGAGGTGACACCTGCTCTAAATCTGCAAATTAGCGTATTAAGAGCGAATTTGTCAACAATTCGTGAATTTTTTTATTTACTTTAAGGGCGTGATTAAGCTCGGAAAACCCAAGAACATAAACACCACAAAGCAGTTGCTGCCTGCGCAGCCTCCAGTGACCCTCTTTCTCTCTCCTACCTACAACCACCCCCCCCAAAAAAAAAAATTCTCTCCTCTCACTGCACCAATAGTCCTCTCGCTCTCTCTTCACATTCTCTCTCCATAATCTTCATTTCTTCCATAGCCACTGAATGCTTCATATCCAGGAACAAACAAGCATAACCATATATGCCCAAGATTTCAACAACACAGTAATAATCCGAGCTGTGAGAAAGATTGTAAAGAGATTGAAGAACACCAAAATCAAAGAGCAAAATAAAATTAAAAAAAAAAAAGAAGAAGAAAAGAAGAAGTAGACGTTTATATTGAAAAAGAAAAAAGGAAACAGGGCAAATTTGAAAGAAAGAACAAAAGTTGCTGTTGGAAGAAAATTGTGTGGATGTAAAATAAACTTTGGACGATAAGGTAGGAGTTTTTGGGGTTGTGGAAAGAAGAGTCTTGAAAAAGGAATATTCTTAAAAGAAAACTAAAGTGGGCTTGGGTTGAGCAGTATGTCACTTGGGATTTATCAAAAAAAAAAAAAAAAAGTATGTCACTTGGGATTGTACACAGACTATGTTAATGAGGATTTCATCTTGGTGGTCCGGGTTGGGCTAATGCTAAGCTGCTCACTTTATACACTCTCAACTATGGACTAAACCAAACTATGGGCTATGACTAATCAAAATAAACATATTTTTTTGTTAAAATACTAAAAAGAGAATGTGGAATATATAATATGAAAAATCACTTGTATATATAAATATTATATATACACATACAAATAATATAATATTATATGAATATAAAATAAAAATTAAATTAAATTAATAGACGCTCTAAAAACACTCTCAAATACATGAATTTTGAAATAGATGAATTCACATTCACACTTTTGCTCTGCGTTCTGGGCACCTAGCTCTTGATCCTTCCATCTTTTAATATTCATCTCATCCTTTCTAACTAAAAGCTTTTCATCTAAAAGATTTGCAGAGAAAAGAAAAGAATAACCATCTTTTTACGTAATGACATAATATCAAAATAGAAGTTGAGCTCCAAAATCTAAGAGTTGTTTTCCAGATTCATTTCATTCAAGTAACAGCCACCTACTAACTAATAGATAAGTGCACTAGAAAATGAATGGTGCAAGTCACTGGTAAGAAAAATATATTAAGTATTAACATTACAACTTGGAAAGGATTTCTATGTTATTGGTGTATTAAATTGCTTCATTCTCAATACTCCATTAATTCCAAGCACTAGAAAATTCTTCTATCCCACTATTCATCGGTAAAATGGTATGTCTACATACAACTGATTAACAGGAATTTAGTACATAATACACAAATTACCTGAGAGTTGGAACTAAGACAACCCTAACCTCCTATCATCCAATTGCTAAAGTTGCTTTAGATGTGTCAGTTGATGGTTCTTTGGTTAACAGTATCTCCTATCATCCCTGCATAAATATGTTGGCTAGTAAAAGCAGCAATATAAAGGTAATGAGAGTGGCAAAATGCCCTTGATCTTGGCTCTATTGGCAAATGGGTGAGGATGTGTAAGGCTAAATCGTCGACTCTAATCTTAATGATCAAAATTCAAAAAGTATAAGAGAAAACTCATTATACATAATAGTTAGGGAGTTCTACTGGGACCAACTGAATTCCAAGATTGGCCTAGATTATACGATTACTAACTCTCTCCCCTAGCGCAAAGCAAAAAATTCAGTTCAAGATTCATGATTGGCGCCACGATAATTCTATATATGATAGATACACCCAACAAACATCATTATTTAGTAGTAAAAATATGCATAAAAAACTCCTCGTATGCTGATGAATGATGAATTTTTAAGGTCTATTCTCTACAAGACGTTTACAGCACTAGCCTTATCCTTGCCCCACCATGTGTTATATATATATATATATATATATATATATATATATATATATATATATATATATATATATATGTCTTCCACAACAACATAGGTAGCTAAGTAAGATCATGATTAGACAGTAAATTTAGTGTAAACAACATATGGTAACTAATTCTTTGATTCTAAGTAGCACTAAGAGCGACCTTGAACAATAAATCTAACTCTACAAGCACACTATAAGATAAGAAAGGAAATCCTAACCAACTGCGATAGCTCTGAAAATGTGTTTCATAAATAAGAATAAACACATCAGTATGAGTACTAAAACAACCCTATAAACAATCAAGTATGACAAACCAGACTGGCAAAATAATGAAAAAGATAAAAAGTATTTAAGAAATAAAAGGCACTTACATCAACATTGAAAACAACAATCTCCCCTGCACGAATAGGATCTTTACTCATATGCAAGAACAAAATATCCCCCTGCATATGGTATAATTATCATTACTTATAAGTTTAACAACATATTAAAATAGACAAATAGCACAAACAGAGGAATCCAAAATGTGAAGTTAATTCATATGACAACTGAATTGAGACAACCAAACATGAAAAGTATGTATATTGCAAAACAAATTTTGTCCAGTCTTACAATACATCCAGAATTTAGTCATTGAATCAACCAGCTGAGTGCAATTATGGATGGAACTTAATTGACTCCAAAATTTAATTGATTCTTTACATACATAAACATCAAGCCAGTGACATCTACCAGATTGCCACTACCACTAACTCCATCATTGGCGCTGCTTTCAACTCAATCTAAGGCATGAAAGCAGGCTGACATGAAAGCAGGCAGAAATTGCTCGTAATGATGGAGCATACCAGATAGGCAAACCCAATACTGTAGAATTCCCTACAAAGAGATCTAATAATATCCCAGTCATGGAAGGGTATAATTTAAGTCCAAAGTTCAAGATTATTCTCAGCAACAAAATTAGAGAAGCCAGAGAATAAGCAAGGTTATCGATATTTTGGTCATTATTTCTGCTATCTTTCAAAATTGTAAGCCATTTTGGTCCAAACCCATTTATGTATCTTTAAAATATACCAAATACTATATGCTAACAAAAATCTATACTATTATATAAAGGCAGAACACCTGTTTGATGTCTATCCCCCTTTTATCAAAAAAAATTCTTATCTATTTTTTTTTTTTTTGAAAATACAATTAAGCACTTAACAATTATGGAAAGAGAAAAAAATTAAAATGTGCAATTGGATCAAATGGTAGGTTCCTCCTGTTTATCTGAAAGCACTCCACCCAACTTTGACTGTTACCAACTACAACACCAAACACCTACCACTTTCTAAGGATCTCTCACATAAATGCCCCTTTCATTTAATTCATATCAAATAAATGTTGGGAAAATGGTAACATCAATTCACACGCCAACTAAGAGCCAATTCTCCTTATCATCTCACAGTAACTGCAGGCAAAAATGTTACTCCCTACAATTCCTCTTACATAATCACATTAAGTATTTTTTTTTACTATACATTCAAGCTTTTGAGTATCTCTCTCTGTATCTCAACTTTTTCTCCATTACCTGAAAATTTTCAATTCATAATATACACCATCATCTACAATACTCATGGTCTTTTTTTTCTTTTGGTTTTGAATGTATTCATTTTCTTAATACGCCTGCACGAACTGGAGCATGATACTTGTATCTTCAATTTACATCACATTTTCTAAAACACGGTTGTTTCACGTGCACTCGTGCTGCAAGTGCCGAAGAGGCTATTATTCTCAATACGAAAAAACTAGTTGTAACGAAAGAATAGGATTTCAAATGAGAAGATAAAAACTCCTAAAATGTTTTATTTTGTTCTAACCAAGTAGAAACTTCCAAGAGAAGTCTACTGCATTTTAAAAAGTAGCACCACAAACAAGGGTTCCACCACAGACAAAGTGAGCATTACATTGCTAAGAAAGAATTGCAAGGCAAAGCAGAAGACTATTCACAAATTCCAAAAAGATGGAAACTTAGTAGACAAAAGTAGAAAATATGGTTTTTCCTTGACAATCTAAAAGGGGCATGCACCCTTCCAATTTACTCAAAATCAATTTTGCAAGCAGGATACTGATTTCATAGTTAAATTAAAAGATATACAAAAACGACTCAACAAACAAATCATTTGATCAATATCATAAAAGCATTAACAAATTAGATTGACTAACCCTCTTGAAACCAGGTTCCATGCTTCCAGAAAGTACAACAACAACAGGAGATTCACTGCCAGTGACGCACATCAATGCCTTCCATATTATCAGCGCAGATGTAACGATCATACCTGAAACAGAACATACACTACCAAAATTAGAAGTTATTTACCGGGGCAACTAGACTAAAGTATTGATGACAGATCTTTACAGAGTTATGAATTTCATAGTCATATGCCTATACTATCATTGTATTAGAATGTACTTGAGAATCAGTAAAGCAGTTTCCCCCGATAGTTGTAAAATGGAGATTCAAATCATGAACTTAATTTTGAGAATCGAGAATCATAAGATTCGGTACACATTCTTAAAATCAATTGTAAGTGACACGTAATACATGTAAAACAAATAGAATAGATTGAAAATGAAAAATAATATGTTATAACTAATCTATGATCATGTGGCCCAACCGAGAAGGCACATTATATGATATATCTATATCATATAAACACTTCATTATCATATGCTCTACATGAAAGTATGATATATTGTTGGAATGTAAACATATATCTAGTGCACAAATATCTTGTTATAAAAAAACAAAAATCTATATGTATATATTATATATAGATGACATGTGTGTGGGAAAAGTATATATAATGTTTGTTGGAATGTAAAAAAAGAAAGAAGCATCTTTTTCTTCTTTTATTTTGATCTTTAAACCCCACACATGCCTTGAACTGCTGTCCACTTAGTGGGCAAGAAGTGTCCTTACCAACACTCTAAAGCGGGCATGACAAAAAAGCTTCTTTCAAGAGAAAGACAAAACTTTAAAAAAAATCTTCATACCCAACACTTCATGCTTCCAAATAAACTTTGATTGAAATCAAACAAATGAATATATTATGGGGTTCTTTGCCTTTTTACAAGTAAGTCCAAGATCCTTAAAATTTCTAGAACAACTTAAATGAACAAGGAAAATAAATGGATTATGCTTATTTTAACCCTAAACACCTTGGACCTTAAACCACTTTTATATTAAAAATAACTAGGCTTAATTACAAATACACCCCTTGTGGTTTAGTGTTTTCTAAAAGACACCTTGTGGATTTTTTTATCAAACACCCATGTGATTTCCATTGTTAATCCCAAGGGGTTACAATGTTAATCTTTACAGAAAATGACTAAAATATCCCCTAAGCTTTATTTTATTTAATTGAAAATAGATAAAAATTTGATTTTAAAAAAGAAAGAAAGAAAACACCTCAAGAGTTGGGGCCAGCCCTATGCAGCCGGTCATAGCCTTAGGCAGCATCGGCAATAACCTGAGCCTTTGGGCTACTTCTAAAAAAATAATAGCCCTAGCCTTTGGGCCAGACACCAAACACTGCGCAGCTGGCCTAGCCCTTAGGACTGTCACCAGCCCACAGCCCAGCTGTGCGCAGCGGCTGGTAACAGCCCCAAGGGCTAGGGCCGGCCGACCGCACCCTGCCCAGCGACTTATGACAGCCCAAGGGTTAGTGCAGGCATTGCACAAGGCTTCACGCAGCCCACTCAAACCCTTGAGGTGTTTTCCTTTTTTTATCAATTTTTCAAACTTTTCTCATTTTTCCAGACTATTCACGTATTCTTTTCAAATGTTTCATTCTAAGTATTTTTTTTCATTTTTTATTAGTTTTGAAAATATTTTGGTCTATTTCAATTAAATAAAATAAAAGATACAGGGTATTTTAGTCATTTCAAGCAAAAAGTTAGCAAGATAACCCCCTGGAGCTAACGGGGAAAACCACAGGTGGTGTTTGATACAAAAATTCCACCATGTGTTGTAGAAATTTGTTAAACCACAAGGGAGTATTTATGATTAAACCTTTAAAAAAATAAAGAAAATTTTCTTAAATGAGTCGATCAATTGGGTGAATCATATGATTCAATTCACCACCAATTCAGTCAATTCAGGACAAATTAAATTTGAATTTTGATTCAGCATACCAATTCAAATAATTTAGAGCTTCAATTGAACCAAATCATCATACTTGACTTGTCACAAAAGGAACTTTTAGGCTATTAAAAGTTAAAACCTTTACCTGTAGGACACATGCATAGTCATATTTAGACTAAAATCAACCACAATACTAAGATAGAACACAATACCGTTACCTGCTTAAAATCTTTAGTTGTGGGCCAAACCTGCTTAAAATCAATGACCCAATTGGACCACAAGATTAGAAAAACAGTATTACAATTGGGGTATAACGAATGAATAACCTTGACGGTTGACGCTACCTATATATTTCAGTACAGAATATGAAAATCCATGTAGTGTCCGAAATACTTGAGAAGGACCCTTAACCCACAAATCTAAACATTTTGGGACATTATTTAGTTTACATTCACTGGTAAAGACTTATCTGATAAAAGCACATGCCACATGAGATCTAAAGCTCAACTCCTTAGAAGTGGCAAGTTTCCCCTAATTAAAAATTTAAAATGGCTTATTAGATATTCTCAAAAACATCTAATTCATTATCATTCCATAGAGTCCAAACGTGCATAATTTGATGTACTTAAGTTTATATATCTAATTATTAATAGTATAAGCAATTTTAAGTAGTGTTAAGCTTTCTACAAATTATAGCACCAAATATCTCCGCAAAGAAATATACTCTATTGAGATATAGAAGGATAGCTAACGAACTCTGTAATATGGTAGGCATATTCTTCATGAGAAAGCTCTTCACTTTATTCGTACAGTTCAAATCCAGAACCCCCCAAAAGAAGAAGAAGAAAATATTTTACTTCAATTTTGCAGAAAGATTTCATCTAAAGTCAACCAAGTGAAAAATAATCACATTTGACACATTAAAGCATCAGCCTATCCATCAATCAAATCCAATTAAGTAAAAACATATTCCAAATATGTAAAAAAAACTCTAAAAAAAAGGTATTTAGGCACCAGTGTTATACATATAAACAGCACATATATATACACACACAAGTAGATAGAAAGAGAGAGAGCGAACCAAGACTGACGGCCTGGGTGAGGAGCTGGCGGATCTGAATGGATTTGATGGAATTAATGCTTTCGCCGATCCAACCCATCTTTCCCTTTCTCCTTTTCTCTCTTCGATTATGCTTTCTTCTTCTTGGCTGTGCTGTGTTTGCGTTGTGTTTGTGTCAGTCCAGGGCCGCTAGAAAAGTGCAAGACTCAAAAGAACGTATTTTTTTGCCTTTCAATTTTTTCGGTTTATTTATTAATTATTAAAATACAAAATGTTTTTTTTTCTCATAAATGTACCCACAAAAAAATGTTTTCCCCTAAAAAGGTGCCCGTTTATTTTGTCTAATTTCCTAACTTAAACGGATTTAATTATATAAAAATTATATTTCAGTACTTATTTCAAAAAAAAAAATTGATTAAATAAATTAAGATTTTACGGACTTGTGACTTACATAAATCTATTTTGAACTTAAAATCAACTTATTTCGAACAATCATTTTTTTACCTTTGACATAAATCACAAGTCATTTATATGGATTTGAACAATTAAAGAGGTTCATCGAGTTCTTCATCCTCTTTTTATGTTCTCTATGAAATTGGTTTGTCTCGTCGTGAGTTGCTCATTTCCGTCGATTCGATTCTACTTTTCATAACTAATACTTCGATAGCAATTTTAACTATTTTTCTTAATTTTTTTATTTTTGTGAATACAAAATATATTTTTCTTTGGATAACTTTACTATACACATGAAAATTGACTTGATTATTTTTTTGGGTTCATATCATGTTGGATTTGTTATTATATATGAGTTTTTTTTTTTCATTTACGCCGCATTTGGTTCAAAGAATGTAACTAAATTGAATTGAATATTAATTCCATTTAAATTGATTAACCTCGGAACATGATAGTTATTTTATTCCAATGTTTGGTTCGTCACATTTAATTGACATTTTAAACAAAATTATAATGCTTGGTTCACCAAATTACTGGTGGGAATGATGGTGTAAAACGCTTTAAAAGACCAAAATACCTCATTAAGAGCATGCTCCCAGATCAAATTAGTGTTCCTACCATGGGCATCAATACTATCTCAATAACACGTCTGCCAATCAATATATTTGAAACATCAAATGATTTATAAGCCTTCCAAAATGCGTAAGTCCTCAACCCCATAATAATTTATGGATCTCATTAGTAATTCAAGATGAAGCCATCTAATACAAGAAGAGGGTAGAAGAAAAGGGTACCAAACTTAATTTGTTTTTCAACTAAAAGAGGACATTAATACAAGAAGAGGGTAGAAGAAAAGGGTACCAAACTTAATTTGTTTTTCAACTAAAAGAGGACATTAATTCTGTAAACCCAACAATTACCACCCATTCATTCAATCAATAGATCATGAGAGCCACCCCCACACCAAAACAAAAAAAAGGTAAAACTATTAAACCCATAAAATTACTCTTTAATTGATTTTTTTTCTTTTTTTTATATATAAGTTTACGAATCTGTATAAAGGATTTATCCTAGACTATAAAAAGAATGGCTAAGCCACTCATTGTTACCCAAGCGTTGTTGCATAGAGGAAATAGTTATAGCTTCAGCTCATATACAACACCCATTCGAGTCAGAGCGCAGGTAATTAGTATTTCACGCATCTACAATTATAAACCCTAAAGCCAAATCTAAACAAACTTTAGAAGAGGAAACAAACAAAAGATTTTTGTAGAAAAGTTGAGATTGAATCCGAAGGATAGTTCCATAATTGATCAAATTCAACATCATAAGCTCATCAAAACCCAAGAGCCCATTGTAAACTAATGTACAAATCCAATAGGGGTGAATTGGGTTTTAAAAACTTTTTGTTAATTAACACACAAGTTTTTAACAATTTAATCAAGCAACTCACACAACAAATAATATGTTTGAAATTAAATAAGTAAAGGAAAAAAAATATACAAACTCCATTTATAGTGGTTTGGTAATATTGGAATCTCTCCGACCCTATGTTTACTCTTTTCAAGGAACCTCCTTGATATAATCCACTAAATGTTGTCAAGCAACTTCACGGGTGTTATACAAACCTTACAAGCAATCTCTTTCACAAAGAACTATTTAATCCTAAACACTTTAAGAGTTACTCCAACTTTTTCACTTTACAATGAATGATATTAAATGTAAAAGAAACGTAGAGAGATAGCAATAAATGCTTTACAAGATAAATATTATATCTCTTTCAATAACAAGCTTAAAAAATGGTTCACAATAATTTTTCAAAACTTTTGAGAATATTAATGAGCTATGAATCAAATTGAACGTTCTTTCTTGTTATTTAAATGCTCATTGATGGAGTTTTTATAGCATTGGTCCTATATGTCCATTAGACACTGATTTGGTAGGTTTAGAGCATTAAATACCCAAGTCTCACGTCTTAAACAGTCATATTTTTGAATTATCAATCGTTTGAGTCCTTGTACCAATCGATTGGGTCAAGTGAAAAAGTTCACTTTTAAGCTTAGGGCGAGTATCAGTCGACTGAGTCATAGAACCAATCGACTGAGTCATAGGACCAGTCGACTGAGTTAAGTTATCAGTCGACTAGGTCCTATTGCTAGTCGATTGGGAACATACTGTCCTTTTTACCAGTTGATTGGACTGGATTGTCCTAAAAACCCAGTTTTTATATTTTTAAAACAATTTTTGACTTAAAGACATTTTTCATATTATTTTTGTCAAAACTTTTTGCAAAATGACCTGTAGTTTAAGCTAGGTAACTGAAATTAGAGATTTACAATGTGATTCGATTACCTTAGAGCCTATTTTAGATCTTCTGTCTTCTTTTGGTATTTGAACATGTTGAATTTTTGCGTTTTGTTTTTGTATTGAATGCTTTTACCGTTTAAACACTTAAATAAAACTGTTAGTGCAATTTAAATAGTGTTTTAACATTATTAAAATCAAATATGAGTCAACACACATTCTTCACAAAGATCGACAAAGTTGGATAATTAAGAGCGATGGAGAGAATGCTCACAACGTTGGAGAAGAGGGAGGTCATATTTAGAGCGAACAATAATTAGGTTTAATGGTAGGTATTTCTAGAATAAATTGCTCACTTCATGGGTATTTCTTATATTTTTATGTAAAAAGTGTATTCAAGTGCGCTTGAATATAGAATTACCACCGGTGAAGGTTGTAATTTAATTGACAACTTAGTTGGAATAGAAGTCGAAATTGAATATTTAATTTTAAGAGTGAGTATAAAAATCGGTGGAACCGTAAATCCAATCTAAACCAGTGTGATAGGTTAGGTTGGGTCATGGATGAAAAAATTTCAACTCGATCCAAATCGGTATCTTGGTCATTATATAATTATATTATATTATATATATGTATTTAAAATATACTTATTTTAAATATTGATGGACTACATTTATATTTTGATAAGTTAATTTAGAGTACAAGATATATTTTGTGTGTATTAATTGATGAACTACAATCATATTTTGATAAGTTAGTCTGAATTGCGATATACATATATATATATATATATATATACTCATTTTATTTCTTTTTTTTTTGTTAGAAATCTTTCAACAAAAAATATTAGCTTCCATACAAAAAAATTAATTAAAATTTAAATATATAAAAAACACGTTTCTTTTTAATACTTTTTAGTAAAAAAAAACATTTGTTCTTGTAAAAGTAAAAGTATTTTCTTTAAATTTTCAATATGTTTTTAAAATATTTAAAATAAATTTATTTATTCTATATTAATTCACTGATCATGATTGGATCATTTCTCCTTAAGCAGTATGGTTTTAATTTGGAGTTGGTACTTGTAAAGTGAGTCAGCCTCCCAATAATTACCCATAGGTATTACAAAACTAGCCTTTACCCACCCATGTTTTTTTCCTACCCCTTGAACAGTGACACTGTTGGAGAAGTCGACACAGATAGTAGGGCCCGCGATTTTTTTTTGGGTCTTTAATTGTACCCAAGCTTTTTGTCTGTTTCTTTGCATGTTACTTGCCCCTCATCACCTGATAGAAATCATTTCCCATATTTATTTTCCTTACTCAGCACCTGATACTACTTTTGCCCGTCCCCATATCTATTTCCCATTTAACTCATCACCTGATACTTTTGCCCTCCCCTCATATTTCTTTTCCTTTGCATTGAAATACTTTTGCCATGTGATCAGTTTTTTCTTTTTTTTTTTTTTACAGAAATTAACACAAAATTTTATCAATTCTTTGTTACTTTATTTTAACAGTTATTCCGTATAAATTTTGACAATCTTCTTCAAGTTACTTTATTAGTTTGATTTTATAACGAAAATTCATTCTCATTTATTCCCTTCAATTTTCATAAAATAATCGATTCTGTCCATCTTGGACATTTTCTAAGTAGTTTTACAAAGACTTTTTACTTCGTTTTCTATTTCCTATATTTGAAAATACCTTAATTTTTGAATTTTCCTTACACTTTGTCAGAACCTCTTTAGTAGAAATTTTTTTACCTTCACTAATTAATTCCATCATCCCATAATAATTTTGTAACTCAGATTACCCATGAGTCGAACGTAATGGTAAAAAAATATTTCGGTGAAACATATGAATGAACTAGTGGAAATATATTTATTTTGATAGATGTTAGTAATTAATAATTGAACCCATAATCTGATGCAATTTGGTTGGCAATCATATCTCTTGTACCAACCAAAATAAGCTCACTACAATCCTTCACTATATGATCGTGGCACTGAACATTCGGTCCGGCAATAAAAGCACACTGTGACGGGTGGAACACTATACCAGTATCCTCATACCAGGTAATATAGTTATGCACGACCATTGTGGCAACGACGACCTTCTTTTGGTCGTTGAAATCAAATCTGGGCATATTTTTTTTATGATATGAAACCTCTCATTCCATATCTCAAATATGCGTTCAACCACATTCCTACACAAGGAATGCAAAAAGTTGAACATTTCTTCCTGTTTTAAGGTGGTGGTGGATTAGAGGACTCCCCTCTTCGATAGTATTTATCTAAATGATATATGATGCCAAAACCCTTGAGAGGTGCCATGTACCCGTGTATGTGAGGGTAGCCAGCATCAACCATGTAATATTTACTGCCCGTCGGCACTTGGAAATTCAAACTTCTCCACATGTTAAGGCAGTTACCGAATATCCTTGTGTCATGAGCAGACCCCTCCCATCCAACCCAAGAATATGCGAAAGTTCTATTAAAATCACATACGACCATGACATTCTAGGTCGGTGTCCCTTTCCTCCCATAATATGGTACATTCGCCCCATATGGAAGGCGAGCCATCACATGAGTGTCGTCTATCGCACCTATACAATCCTAGACATTCCCCAAATTTATTAACTTATGTTCAACAAAAAAAATCGTAATTGAAACAAAAATAGTTATAAAACCATTACTCTAAAAAAATGAAAATCAATTTATCCCAACCATACTTTGGTTATTTATTTTCACTTGAAAATATGGATGGTGTTGGGGGTCGATGGGTCGATGTCCGTCACCTCCCTCATTATAGTCAGGTGCGGGTTTAATTATGTCACGTTCCAACAAACAAACGATTTCTAAGACGTTGTGGAAGTGTTTGTGGATGGTTTCCCCAGAATGGTTAAACATTTCTTGTACCACCCTATTACCCACTCCATGGGTGCAAACAAATAGAATATACCAACTTGTTCCTCCACACTTGTGTTAAGTGTAGGAGTCAAACCGTAATAGAAACTTAAACTATTACAAAAGCTCATAAAAGTGGATACATCCATACGAGTTAAATAACGACAACGCGACTCGTTACCCTCCATTATTTCACGAATAAAGCCAGCACCGATATGTATCGAGTCTCTACAAGGCTCCTTCACATAATATTTAATGTACCAACTTGAGATGGCACAACTTCCTACCTTGGCTATGAGTTCGTATTCTGCTTCTAGTGCCAAAGCAACCTAATACTATTCTGGTGTCATCCCAATAACTTCATAAAGTTCTTCTTTAGATAAGTCGCGTAATTTTGATAATTTATATGAAGGCATCTTGCTGTGAGCCTAACATTAAAGAATTTGAATGTTAATGTTTAGATTACCATTATAGTGTAACATTTAGCAAATGAAATGAAAAGTTGCAATTGAATACCAATCAATTAGTATGCATGAGGGCAGAGCAAAGTAAATTGGACATTAACATATACAAAACGATTTTAGGCCTAAAACTATAAGGGGGGAACTAGACAGATATGGGAAAACCATATCACTAAATAATATGATAAAAAAGTGAGGAAAAAAACCCGTTAAAGAGAATTTAAGAAAATACTTCAAACCAAAATAGTACAACACAACTGTAAGTGATACAAAGTAACGGTAACTTGAAGAAAACAAGAGAAACTCTCAATCCGAACAGTAACTCTAAAGAAAAAAACATACTAACCGCACCTCCTCGAACAAACTACTCAATCGCTAAAAGATCGTGTTGCTCCTCACAAATTCCAACCACTTAAAGCAGAGGTCATCTTCTTTAATGGCGATGAAGGTATCCCGAGCATCACGCTTCATGAGGTACATGATTGCCCACATGTGGAGGGGTGAGCCTTTCTTCAAACCAGACAGTGTTGCAAAGAGTTCAATTACCTGAGACATATTATTTTGTGGGACAAGTGCAGTATTGGGGTAGTACCTGTGTCCTTGGTGGACAAGTATTTAACAATGGAATGTATATCGTCTCTCATTATGGAACTTGCTACTTTCTTGCTCTTCTTCGCTTTGCTACCGGAACCCTCGAACAACATCCTCCTAGTAACTGCTGGTGGTAGAGATGGTTGCATATAAGTGTTGGCAACATCTGTAGAAATGGAGGAGGGGGAGGGGTTGAGGTGTTATTGTCCCTAATATGCTCTTCCTCATTGGGAGCATACATATCTGGTCAATAGGGCAGAGTCTAACGTGGTGGTAGCGGACCTTCACTAGGAGCCCAAGCCATTGCCCTAGTGGCCAAAACATCGGCAAAAAAACCATCATACCCATCCCTGAATAACCGAAGGTTCCTGTTCTTGAAGTATGCGTACCTTTCAGACACTTGCAATTGAAGACAGGAAAACCAATTTAGTAAATAATATGATGCAAATGAACCAAACAATGCATTGCATAAATATGACATTGAGTGTACATGTTATCTTTGTAATTACCTGCAATTTACTTTCCCACCATTCATCATCCATTTCTATTTTCTCCTCAGCCTCATTCCAGCGTAAGCCTGTTTCTCCCCTCATCAAAGCTTTATAATCTTTCTACACTTTTTTCGTTGCATCCCAATGATTTCTTAGTTGCTTCATTGTGTAGTTTTTGCCAGATTGTTCATTGAATGCCAATCTGATTTGTTTCCATGCCTCCCTATTTAAATTAGTACCCTCCCTACAACCTAATCTAATTTGGTCTAGACACAAGTCAATAAAAGTCTGCGGAGAGCGTCATCCCATTTGGCCTTATCACTTTGGGGACTGGAGGGGGTTGGATCTTTCACCTCGTACACCTCTACCTCTACCCCTACCCCTAGCATGATCGGGTGTGCAAGAACTGGCCATAATACTAATACACATAACAAGTACAAATAATTACACAAATACAAGAGGCATATATAAACTGTTACAACAGAAATTCAAATTTATTTTCAATGAACATAAATTGATCCTACACATGGTAACAATCATAAATTCTATAATGAACTAATCCAAATTATTCTATCATTGTTTCATATTCCCTAAGCCTAACTACCAATAAAATGATGATAAGTAAAAAGCTGATGGTGCTTAATGAACAACTTTTTTTTTGTAGTAATTAAAAGAATTGCAACATATGTTCCCAAATACATGTGTCGATAAGAGAATTTATCATGTGGACTTTGAAAATTAAAAGATGTATAGGTGGAAAAATGCCTAAACAGACGTTAATAGCTATTTAGTAAAGAAACTACAAGTAACTAAGTTCTTAAAGCAGAATCATGTCACCAAGAAAAAGCAAAGGAAAACAAAGAAAAAAAGGAAACCCAGTAGAATCATGTCCTTCTGTTTTGATAGAATTCAAAAATGGCGACATATCCTCATCCAAGCACTAACATCCCAATTAATCCCACACTCTCACTAACATCCAAACACTCACTAACATGCCTTTTTTTTGTATAAGTAAATTAAAAGGAAACATGAAATACTGAGGTCAATTAACATTTGGTAAAGAAACTACATGTATCTAAGTTGTTAACACATAATCATGTCACCAAGGAAAATCAAAGAAAAAGACGGAAAAAAGGAAACCCATATGCATTTCACATCAAACTAACAAGTCCCTCAAAAAATCTAAAACAGTGAATACAAACATATTCTTGAGTAATTTCTTAGCACCCAAAAAATGGTCCTTTTTCTTTCTTTCCTTTAACCAAAATCCAAATGAGAATACAAAAAACAAATTATAAAGTTCTTGTTAATATTTAAAAGCATAAATCAAAATTTAAAATACTGTTTCTTCTATTTTCTTTTCTTTTCTAGAAACACCCTGCTCTATAAAAGTCAGAATGTACTCGTAGATTACACCACTTACACACCAAGAACCAATTACAAAAGAAAATGCAAATATATATATATATATATATATATATATATATATATATATATATATAGTTCTTGTTAAGGTTTAAAAGCATAAATCGAAATTTAAATAACTATTTCTTCTATTTTCTTTTCAAGAAACACCCTGCTCTCTAAAAGTCAGAATGTGCCCGTAGTTACACCATTTACATACCAAGAACCAATTACAAAAGAAAATATAAAAAACAAATTATAGAGTTCCTGTTAAGATTTAAAAGCATAAATCGAAATTTTAAATACTGTTTCTTCTATTCTCTTTTCTTTTCAAGAAACACCCTGCTCTATAAAAGTCAGAATGTGCCTGTAGATTACACCATTTACACACCAAGAACCTATTTCAATCTCTTAAAGAAAAGGGTTCTCGTTGACTATGAAGAAGGATTTCCGAACATACAAATATGACAGTAAACATATGCACAGATTATCAAGACAGATCTAAACCTATAATCGGAACAAAACAGTTTAAGAGTTTTCAAATAACGCAAGGAGGAAGCAATGATCTAAGTACAGAACCTCGGAGATCAAGACGGGACTAACCTGTAGCAGATCGGCTCGAGACGAAGATATTCGGTGGGCAGTAGTTGAACAACGGTGGTTTGGGGCAGTTGGACTGTATTCGAATCCAAGGTTACTCTGAAATGAAGATTGTGTAACTGTCAGGAGTGTATAAAAGGAAGATTGGGTTTGGATAAGATTTTTGGATTATATGTACCACTTATAAATTGACGACAAAAGGGGGATAGTTTCGTAATTTGTAGAGGCTCACTAGAGTACAAACCCCCCAAGCAATTTAAGTAAATTGGCTTAAATACAGGACCCAAACATGGCCTATATATTATTGGTAGGATAGAATTTTGTTATAGAGATTCTAAGATCAAGTATATACTAGTGTTGAAATCTTGAAGAATTGGATTGATCAAACACTTTTATTTTTGTATGGTTTTTATTAAACTAATGTTGTATGAACTTTGTGTGAAGTGATTTAAAGTACTTAATTTATAAATGATAGTTTGTAAGATTTAATAAATTCTTATGTGGATTTGATTTTGGATATAATGAATGATGAATAATTATATTAAAATACTATTTCTTACGTAATATGTTTGTATTAATTTTAAGTGAAAAAATACTAAACTGGTGATCCAAATCAACTCAAACCGATTTAAATGGGTTGGGTTGAGATTGGATGAGTTAATGAGTTAGGTTGTGTTGAGATTTTCTCAACCCGATATAATTAGGTTAGGTTGATTTTTTAGATCAATCCGACTCAAACCGACTCATGCTCAACCCTATTTAATTATGGTCTTATTAGCTAACAAAACAAAAGAATTAACCTTTGATTCAATTTGAATGGAATTATATCCAAAAATATATTAAATAAATTGTTATTATGTCACAATGAATCTGGTAATTTATTTGAATATTTTTTTGGTAACTTTTTTGGCTATTCATTTGTACCAATAATTTTATTATAATATAAATTTATATTATCATATTACCCATACAAAAGTCTACAATTCTATTACAAACCATCTAAATTGAAGAAATAATTAACATATAATATAAATTGGACATACAAAAGTCCTCATATTTAATTTTGTTTATCTTTTTTGTTCGTCCATGCACACATATATATTGATAATATTAATGTCTCTAAGATGCTATGTTTGGGGCTTCGTGCCTAATATGTGTCATATATCATGGAACCAGTCATTCATTTATTTATTGATGAGTTATAGAAAGAGATTAGGGAAACTACAAGATGAATTCAGAACCTCCAGAACCCCAAGCAAGAATCCATCTTTACGTACTTATATTTCACTGTGGTGTTCGATGACGTGGCGGTCTAAAAGGCTCAATTTTTTATGTTATCTTTCAGCTTTTTTTTAAATATAATGATTTTTTTTTAAAATACCGTAAATAAGACAACCATAGTTTACAACATAACCGAAAATCACCTTCTTTTTTTTTTTTTTTTTTTGAAAGAATGACAAGAATCGATTACTTTCGCTTACAATTGCATATTTTTTACTTGAAAATTGAGCAACTTCCAACTAAAACCTTGATTGGTTTGATTGTAAATTGTAGATTTCAATCTCTATAAAATTATATGGTCTCGAAAACTAAGCAATGTTAATATATGTACAATGACAAAAATTGATTGCTTCTATCCCTCACAATTAAGCAATGAAAAGAATTGAATGCTGATTTCCCATCTCTAGGAAAATAAGTAGAGCCAGAAATTAAGCAATGTTAATAGATTTATTATTTCTTTCCCTCACAAATAATTGATTGCTTTCACTCTTCATTGCAGATTTTTTGCTAAAAGATTGAGCAATTTTTAATTTATAATTTTGAATGGTTTGACAATAAATAGTAGATTTTCATATCTAGAAAAACATATATTGTGCCGAAACTTAAGCACCTTCTTACACTAACTATTTATTGTCTTGACAAAAATTGCAGAGTTTTTGCCTTCGTCTCTTTATATCTTCCACCAACCCTTGAATGTGTGCATGCTTTAATAAGAAATTCAAACGTCAATCAACAATTTAACATTAAATTAATTTCAATAAAATTCGACAATCATTCTAAGTCATATCTTAATTGAATTTGTAAACCCAAAAATTCACTATTATAAACAGCACAAGCTTCGATTATAATTCCTCTACTATTCAAAACTAATAGATCAAGGTTGTTTTCTAACCTTATGTTTTTCATCTTTTTTTTCTATTTCGGTTTTGCAGAACCTTATTAACCTTTTATTTCATGATACAGAAATAAGTTACTATTGTGTCAGCTCTTTGAGTCAATAAAAGTATTGTTGCATCATTAGTTTTATTTTTTTTTTATTATTTTGATTACTAATAACATATCTATGTTGTTTTTTAAATTTTTGTTTTGCAAATCTTTACTAGAATTTTGATCTCATAGTGCGTTAATAACTTCCTGTAGTTAGCTTTTTTTTCCTGTAGTTAGTGGGCCTTTTGTTTTCCTCATTTCATTTCAGTTCAATTTATATATCAAATAGAAATTATATTAATTTTTTCTTTATTTTCATATCAAAGGGGTCGTAACTTTATTGGTAGTTTCGTTTCCATTAGAGGTTAGTGTGTCTTTTTTTATAAAAAAAAAAAAAAAAGATTTCACTTTAGTTTATGTAGTTAGTTTTCAGCTTTTAATATTACAATACACATTGGAAAAAAGAGAGCTTTGAATTGGTAGATTTCGGTTTAACGATTTAATTTTATTATAACCTTTGATTTATTTTTTTAGTTACTGTAATTTGAATTTAATTCAAATTATAAGAGTTGTGTCTGTTAAAAAAACATTTAAATCAAAAGAATTGTGTCTGTTTAAAAGACAATTAAATTAGTAGAGTTGTGTCTTTTAACAAGACAATTAATCTAATAAATTACAATTCTTAAAGGTAACTATTTGTTAATTATAAATAATCTGCAGAATCTATAAAATGACCTAACTTTTTGTTCTTTTTGTCCTTAATATTCTACTACCTTCCTCTAAGAAGATTAGAGGTTTTGCTGTATCCTGATAGTATATTATAAAGGCAATACCACTCTTAAGAAAGTGTTTCACATATGCCTCAACTTACGTATTGTCTCACATTCTAATTTGTTTTAACAATTTAAGAGTGATATTGTGCAATGGAGATTAATTTGGCTTTCAGGTGATAAACTAAAAATTTATCAAGTTAAATCGATTTGATGGAACAAACTTTACCATATGAAGATACAAAATGGTTTTCCTTCTCACATCAATGAAAGAATTCATTTTAGACTTTCACTGAATGGAGTGCTTTGATGAATACGGTAATGAGTGAGAAAAATTGAAAAAACCATCAACATCTAAAGTAAATTTTACCAGTAATTGAGCCACCTGGTTTACATTTCTACAATCATGCATAATATTAATCTCTACGAAATGCTACAAAAGAAGCTTGATATTCATTATAATAGTGCTAACCTATACTAAGTTTGCATCCTCAAAATTGCTCAATTGCACCGCCATAGAACAATCACTTTCAACAGTTGCTCTCTCAATGCCTACTTCTTGCGCAAGCAAGAGACAATCCAAATTGGCTTTAGCTTCCATATGCAAGGGGTCCTGAGAACAAACATAAGCTTCGTATGAGAAGCTGGAGCAAAACCATCACAATCTTTGATAACTATACCAGTGCCTCCCTTGTTATGATTTTCTTTAATAGCACCATCCATATTTATTTTCAACATGTTTGCATTTGGAGCTTGCCATCGACCTGAATTCCTCTTTCTCTTTGGGAATTTTTTCGGCCGAGCTTCCTAAAATTCAATAAGTATGCGCAAAACCAAAGCAAGAATGGACTATTTTGGTTTGATAATACCACCAACCTGCACACCATTTCAATTATTCCAGATTTGTCAGCAAAACATCATAAAATATTCGAACTTTTTCGCGTCAAGTTGACCCTGAAATAAAGCAAGTCGATCACACACTAGGATATTGTTCGATTCAGAGCTGGCATCAATCATACCACTTAAATTGGGTTTGAGAGGTCTGATTGGCATCAATAATGGCTAGCAAGTCAATCACATACTGGGATATTGTTCGAAATGACAAAATAAAATAGTAAGAGGTGTGACCTAACCAATCAGTTAGGTCTATTTTCCGGTTGGTTTGACCTAACCGATCGCCTCTCGGTTTTTAATTTTCGCTCACTTCACATGTCTTAGTCCGAAAATATATACTATTTTGTGTATGATTAGTTTTCCTACTTCTACAAGATGGCTTGGTCCCTAAAGAAACCTAGTCCTATATATACTCCATATAGACACCAAAAACACAAGCTAACTCCTAGTAGACAAACTACAGACACAAATCAAGAGAACTCTAGAATTCCCAACAATTTTCTCCTCCTATAACTCTAAATTCCTCACAAAATACCCTAACAACTTTCATACAATTTTTGTTTCATAGACCCTAGCCTCCACCAAAACCTGAAAACACAAACCATAATTTTTCTTACACTAATTCTCAAATCAAATTCAAGTTCCTACTTATGCTCATCCATCAAACGCTCAATTCCATAATTTGAGGGCAATCCACACAACACGTGAAACATCATTGACATCGTAATCTTAGATTAATTTTGTTATGTTAATCCCTCCACAATACATGAAAAGACTGAATCACAAAAAAGTAAATAATTTAATTCTAGCAATTTAATAGTCACTATAACAATGGATTATTTTGAACCACCATAGATTAATATGTTTTATTGTGATTTTATTTGATTGTTTGCATCTTGTACGTCATATAGGAACATGTTCTTTGTTTGCATATAAAATTCACATGTTATGTAGATTGGGGGTTTTAAAATTTAATTAAATTACATGCAATCTAGAAATAATATTTTTAGATTTTTTTTGCATATTCATTTGTAATTCAGGTTAGGTTTTGCATATTTTTGTATTACATAAAATCTACTTGGAATCACGAAAAACAAAGATTTTAACTAAGAATCGAAAAAACTCATAAACGGGCACCAGGAGATGCTCCATACTAGGGTTGGCCGACTCTGTGAAGTGAAGGTTTGGATCTTGTTTAGATTCAAACGGTCGACCTGACCCAATTTTCCCAAATTCGTAAATTTACCCATGTTTTGATTATTTGCATCTATTCCCTTATGCACTAATGTGTGTTTTCTTTTTTAGGTGAATTCTAATATTCTATGCACCAAAATTATATATTTTTGATGATTAAACTGCCCCATACATAAATTATGTTTTATTGTTTGATTGCCATAATAGTTGGATGCTAAATTGTTTGATATAACTATGATTGAGAATGCGTGCATACTAGTGTGTAGTAAAGATAGTCATCATTGATTATTAAATATTTTCCAAGAACACTAGGACTAGGTTTCGACCCTGGTAAGAGAAGAAATCTTAAATTCTTATTCTCTCGTACCCCAACCTCTTGCCTCGAATCTCTCCCAGACCAATGATAAGGGAATTTTGACCATTTTAAGGTCAAATGGAGACTCCAAATCATCCGTTGTCTTTGTTTTGTACTTAGATGACACATCCCTCGAAAAATTGTCCCTTGGTAAGGCCTAATGCCACATACAGTGGGATGTTAAGCATATGATGTCTAACACTAACAAGTGCACCCTTTTTAGGAGCCTCTTTACTACTTATAAAGGGTTTTGTTGGACTTAGTAGATTATAATCCTTCTAGATACCATCCCACTTCGATCCACAACCTCTCTTATTCATCATTCTTTGAAATGAGTAGCCTTGAGTATTAAGCTCGGAGTTATGGGTATGGTAGAAGAGCAGTACCTATAGTTGGCGACTTATCTAGGGAGATTGAACCTCATGTGTTCTTGAAGAAATATTTAGAAATTAATTTGAACTTATTTTTGTTATGCTTCATATTCACACTAGTATTTATCCTTGTTCTTGCTTAGGCGGAGTGAGTCGGGGCTCAGTTACCCATTCGGTATCTTAGTGTGACCTTTATTCACTTTCATCAACCTTTAGTGTGTAACGTAATTCACTTAGTCATTTTAAGGTAATGAAGGTTTGTACCGTGTTTGTACTATTGTGGTCCACTTAATTTGGCTACTCGAGGAGCGTAGGACAACCTTCTAACCATGGAGTATCGAGCCATCCGAAGTTATAAGGTGTAGCCCACCCAAATAGATAAACTTTAGAACCATCTTTCTAGGACAATGACCCTTTCTATCCTTTTGGATGCATGATGAATGTGTTTGGTCTTTCCTCACAAGTTAAAAGATAAAAATTGGTTGTTTGATAACATGCTTGGGTGATAACATGCTGATTGTTCTATTTGATTAAACTCATATTAAATCTAGACAAATCTAAATTAATATTTAGCTTTGAAGTGATATAAATTTTTTCATAGATAAATAATTTTCGATTGGTATCAATAGATAATTCACATTAGAGTTTGAGCCTAAAAGGATTGAGCTTTAACCTAAAGGGCTTTTGCATAAGCAAATTAGATTAAACATAGTCAAAAACCTTAAGGAGCATATTGAATGGATCTGTTTCAAATGAGACCAATTTTTCCATATTTAATTTTATGTGCTTAGGCTCAATGAATTCAACTTCAATCATCTTGGCCCTAATCCTTATAGAATAGATATTGATCTCAATCCAACACTATTTAACTATAAGAAAAATTAGAATCAAAGATGGGTTAAAATAGTATGTTTGGACTTGGAAAGATTTGAATTGAGCTTAATCAAATAAATTTTTCATGCATTGCATGACTTTTGTTTCTCACATTTGGGCTAAGATATACCTACCTCAAGTGGACTTTGACATATTTGATGGACTTTTCGCATTCAAAAAATTTCTTTCAAAGAAAAACTTGAGACCCAATAATAAGGTCAAAGTAATACTTAGGATAAGATTGAGCATGACAAAAATATATGTAAGGAACTTTGAGCATTAACTTAATTTGGATTTGTCCCATTTTCATAAAAAAAAGAAGTTATGACAAGAATTTAAGGTATTGAGCTTAAAAAACTTAAAATTGCAGCTTTCACTTTTGATTTAGTACTCAAAGTCCACCATAGGTTCAAAGTTAAATAGTTTGTCCTTTGCTTGGTATTGATAACCTATTAGAAGGTTAAAGAAACAAGAGATTTAAATTCAAAGTCAAGTTCAAAAGAGGAAACAATGTTAGTTAGTGAGCCAGAGATAATAGTAGTGGTCCCAGTAATGATCAATTAGCAGAATTGAAGAACCTTCTAACCTCATTAGCTATAGACATGAAAAATTGCATGACCAATCTTGAGGAAAAGGTAGCCAAGAAGGAAAAAGAGAAGGAAATAATTGAATCCTGTGGTGACAACCAAGAGTTCTATAACGAAGACGAGTATCTCAAAGAGAATGAGAAGAAAGCTATGAGTTAAGAAGTGAAGACTATCAATGATAAATTTGAGAAGATGTAAGTGGCACTGAGAAAGACCTAAAGCTTTGATGGGCATATGTTTGACATTGATGGCCTTTCCTCTCATTCCAAGGTGAGCCCACTGTCAAAATTCAAGATGCCAAACATAGACCGATTTGGTGGAACTGTTGATCCTAAAATTCATTTGAGGTAGTATGTTGGGTTTTTGATGCTCGCTAGTTTGGAGTATAATCAGTTTACTACTACTTTCATCACTCTTACACTAGTGCTGCTCTCACTCTTACACTAGTTCTGCTTTAAAGTGATACTATACTCAAGAACCTACTACTGTAAGGCAATCAAATGACATGGCTCAAGCATTCGTGACCTAGTACGCCTAATATGCCCAATTAGACATCACCATCCATGATTTGGAAACAACCAAGCAAAAGCCCACTAAGACTTTATCAGAATTCATCTCTTGCTGGCGTTCCAATGCAGCTAAGATGGCCTTTAGGCCTAGTGAGAAAGACCAAGTCCGAATTGTGATGAAGAATTTGCAACCAGTCTGCCATAAGAGGATGTTTGATATTCTAATTTCCACCCTTAAGCAATTGATTGATTATGGTACCTAAATAGAGGATGCTATTTTTAAAGGAAATAGAAAAATGGTGGGAAGTTCCCAATAAAGCCTAAGGGGCCAGTGGAAGTACAAGTTCAGATGAGGTAAGTAATGTAAGTGCCAAGTGCCCCAGTTGACTAAAGAAGTGGTTAGGGAGTGACCTAAATGACTATACTCCTTTGGGGATGAGGTTTCCCCAAGCCTTGACCCATTTTATCAAAAAAGAGTAAGCTCACACCCTTAGCCACCAAGCCTCTACCTAATCTTGTCCCCACCAATTTTGATCTCACCATGCACTATACTTACCACCAATAACTTGGAGATGAAACTAAGGAATTTTTCAAGCTCCATAATGAGATCCAAGATATCATTGATAAAGGCTCTAATCCTTTGCTGAACATCACCAAAAACCTCATTACATGTTTCCTTAACATGATTGATACCTCCCCCACATTTAACCCTTCTATCCTCATAGCCCAATACATCATTGAGCCTAAATACTTTCCATGCCACAAACATAAATCCCGATTTTACCCACCCTTCCAAGCGTACCTTCGGGGAGATGATCGACGATGAGTTTTAGGATTCATGACTCGAGTTGAAGAGTTATTGAATCTAGATGGTTTGGCCATGGAGATCATGATAATGGAGGGAGAGAAAGTAGTTTCAGTGGAATACTCGAGTTTAATCATTGTGTTTGCTAAGGTTTAATCTGAGTCAAAAGTTTGAGTTTTTTTTTTAAAGGTGAGCAACGGAATGATGTTTCTGTCCTATATCCGAATGAGTTCTTTAATCTCAATAATATAATGTGTGATTTTGAGTATTCTAAAGTCTTTAATGTGTGATGAGAAAGCCCCTAAGAAACTCAATGAAAAAATCCAAAATCGTAAATGAATGAACTTGGACTATTAATCCGAGGACTGCCTCTGTCTCATTTTTTTGAAAACAACTTCATGGTGTATTTGCATAGTATACCAAAAATTGAATAAAGAAAATGTTATCTCACAGCAGAGAAGAAAATCTAGGAAAAATTATTCTTAATATTGAACCCATGAAAATTTTGATTTGGAAAGGCTAAGCAGTTAAAGCTGCAATGATGAGAAGCCACCTTTCTATTTTTTCTTTCCTATTAATTTTCACTTGTTAACCCTTTTTTAGCCTTATTATGTTTATTTTCAAAATCAACATAGGCCAAGGATTACCTTTCGTCAATGAAGGAAGTTTTTTTTTCTTTTCAAAAGCATTATATTATACTAAGGGGCAAATCAAATGAAGCTTCGTAATTGAATGAAAAGTAAGGAAAGAAAAGATAGAAGAATAAAAATTGATCTCAAAAGCAAAACGAAAGTAGAAAAGAAGAACAAACCAAAAGAGAGAGAGAAAAGGAATGAAAATACAATCCTTGATTTTATAGGAACCCTAAAAATGTTTTTTGGGTTTTTAATTTTTTTCTATTCTTTTCATTAGCCTTAGAAATCATAGGCCACATTACAAGCTGTGAGAAAGTTATCTCAACTCAATGAAGATTGCTTAGCCTCACAAACCATTATAAGCAATGATAGAATTTGTTTTAAGCAAGACACAACCCACTCCTACCCCCACCCCAGCCTCAATATTAAGGGTAATAATGGAATTATTTCATTTTTTTTCTCATCACCTTCACAACAGGCACACTAAGTTCTAAATCACCTTTCTTATCCACTACCAAAATCAACTTTCACTCTTGCACAATTTTGAACAAAGTTCCCTAAATCTCATGACCATTCTCTAATATTGCCCTTACACCACTTGTAAGGAGTACCTTCAAACATGATGATTCTTTAACTATGTATGCCTTGGTACGACCACAGTCACGCAAAAACCTTGATTCCTTTTTTGTCCTCATTAAGACTATGGAAATAAACTACGAAATCTTTGAAAAAATGAATAAAAAAAGAGAGGATCGATTCAGTATCTGAATTAATGGAAAAAGTTTTCTCAATTCGATAAAAGGGTTATGCTACTAATTTGTTTTTTTTAAAGGATTTAAAAAACTTATAAAAGATAAAGAGAATAATAAATCATGGAATTGTTTACTTTTCCCAGTCATTCTCTTTCTCCTATTTCTTCTCAAACTTTTGGACTTAGTCCTAAGTCCACAAACAAGTTCACATCAGGTGTGAACAATACGAATTATGAGTCATTGATCAAAGGCCAATAGGGAAAAATTGAAACAGACATACTTGGCACTCCTTTTGGTAATGTCGACTAGTAGTTATTTTGTCACGGTAAAAAACACCAGTTAATCAAACATCTCATCAATATACATAATTTCCCATAAAAAGAGCAACCTCCTAATAAATTTGAATATGGACGTTTGGATATCAAAAAACCATGGCCATGTCTTAGTCAAGCCAAATGCACAAAAATGAATCACTTGAGACATTTTTGCGATATTCTTGGCAATTTGAGTGCGCTTGCAATAACCAAGTGGACAAAGAGTATTTATCTTTAACATATGGATGCGTTATACGTGTATTTTATATAATTTTTTTAAGAAAGTACTTATTCATGAATGTTTTTGAAACTTCTTTACCAAATTGAAAAAAAAGAATAAGTCCTAAAAACCACTCTCCTATTTATCCTTTTGTTTGTTTTGCATTTATCTTTTCAAGATACTTACCAGGAGAGATGAACTAAAGACAACACTGAAGTTGTTAGCTAAGTTTAAAACAAGTATCCCATTAAGAGCAATGGAAATGGTTTACAAAGAACAAATTGCAAGAGTAGTTTTTTAGATAAAGAACAGTTTGTGAGACAAAGGTAGTTTTACAAAAATAGTTTGGAAGACAGTTGGAAGGCAAGCATTTTGTAATCAGATGGAAGGTTGTAGGGCATCTTACTTCCAACACTTAAGGTCATCTTACTTCCAACCCAACCTATAAGGGGGCGACTTAAGCCAACCATAGAAAGAGCAACCTAAGACAACCCTCAGTCGATTCCCCAACTAAAATTCAGCCATAGTTTAAACAAAATCCCCAAAAGAGTTAGAGTCCAATCAACAGTGTCAGTAATTACTTTCGATCAGTTAGAAAATACAACCTCACACAAATAGCTATAAAAACTTACAGCTATCGATACATTAGAAAGACGAATATAACCTTCATGCATCCTTTGAAGTTCAAGATTGATAGTCACATTGAAAAGACAGATATAACTTCCGTACATTTTTTTTTTAAGTTCAAATTTGATAGCCACCTCGGAAAGATGGATATAGCACTGTCCATCATTCGAAGTTCAAGATTGATAGTTAACTCAAAAAGATGGATATAGCCTATGTGCATTCTTCGAAGTTTGATAGTGTAATACACATGTTCTTAAAGTAAGGGTAAAGAAGTAATTTGATACATATTACATGAAATTAAAATAATATATACATGAAAGATTTATTATTGAATAAAATAATTCTTTTGAAAAAAAGAGGGGGGCAACACCTGAACGTCTAGGTGTTGGTTCCATGACATGCAAAGTTTGCATGTAAGACAGGTAAGTGGACATTAAGCCACCCAATGTGAAAATGATGGCAATTGAGGCGTTTTTTTTTTAATTTATAAAATTTAGTTTTTTTTGTTTTGTTTTATTTCTCTTACCAAATCCCGTTTGGTTTTCTTCTTTCTTCAATTCAAATTTCTTAGCAAAAAGTTATAAAGAAAATTTCTCCAATATTAGAGATAGTACAGTCATTCAATTTCAATAGCAAGACTTCATCATATTTGATGTAAATTTTCAATAAGACCCATAATTAAATAGTTATATTGTTTGAATTAAGTTATGAAATGGTAAGAATTATGAAAGCTTATGATTAGTTGTTGGTGATCAGCAATCTCAAGAAATTGCTGAAAAGAGAAAGAAAGGCAATAAGGTGATCCACGGGTAGCTTTAAGTGCTACGTGGTGAGTTAGATATACTTTTTGTAATCAAAACCAATAAAAATATGAAAATATGATATTTGAATAAATGGGTGAATTACAATGATTTAATGATGTATTTTCTGTTATATATGAAAATTGATTGATTTATTGATTAGATATTGAAAAGTGTGTATGAGAATTTATATTTTAGATAGGATGGATGAATGAAAAATATGTTGAGAAGTTTTATGAAATTTCTGAAAAATATGATTGAAAAGTGGATGTGATATATGAGAAGATAATTTAATGAATATAATAAAAATAATAATTTTGAGAAAGAACTGGATAGATAAATTGAATGCTTGAATGTATGCTTGTTTTCATATTATTGCTTATATGCATTAAATAAAATACTAGGAGGGCAGTTGGTCTGCTTGTTTTCATATTATTGCTCATATGAAAGATCAAGAAGACAGTTGGTCTGTTTGTTTTCATATTATTAATCATATGCATAAAATAAAAGACCGGGAAGGCAGCCGTTCTAGCTGAAAATAAAAGACCGGGAAGGCAGCTAGTCTAGCTGAAAATAAAATACAAGGAAGGTAGCCGGTCTAATTGAAAATAAAAGACCGGGAAGGCAGTTGGTCTAGCTAAAAATAAAATACCAAAAAGGCAACCGGTCTAGCTGAAAATAAAAAATCGGGAAGGTAGCCAGTCTAACCGAAAAGATCAGGAAGGCAGCTGGTCTAGCTGAAACATATCGACATGTGGGAAGACATTCCCAAACGATAATATGAAATAATTTGATAAGAAAAAATAAAATAATTTAAATTCATGCATTTCATTTGCTTTAAATATTGATTATTATTGATTGAGATGCTGAAGTATCATTCTTGATTGTGAAATTATTGATAGATAAATGAGTCTCACAGATAGACATATATGATTAGAAAGAAATGTGAAAGTATAATATGACAAAAATTATTTGATTGATTGATTATATGCTGTGAACCTCGTAACGAGGTAAATAATGATATTAAATTGAAAATCTCAAGATGATTAAATATATGAGAAGAGAAATTGATATGTTTGATGATTAATTTAAGATGAGATTGATAAATTATTGAAATTATAATAGGATGTTATTATTGATTTATATGAGATAATAGATGAATGAATATGGGAAGATTATTTGAAAGATTGAATGATTATCTATGAAGAGATATATGATATTTATTGGTAAATTAGAAAAGATTGACTTATAAGATGTGACTGTAAGTATATAATCGAGTACTTCTAGTAAATTTAATTCACTGAGCTTATAAAGCTCACTCCTTATTGTTGAAAATTTTTAGGCAGCGAGTAGAGTAGATAGAGTTTAGAACTAATAGCAAAGTAACTATCTTAAGTAAGTCCCGTGGTCAAGTCCTCAGATATTGTAAGAAAGAAGAAAGAAAAATTTGTAATAAAAATCTTTTCATGCATTTTGTTATATGTAGATATTGTTTCTGAAAGAAGGATGATGATGTATCTTCTCTGAGAAGTGTTACGGATTGGATGAAATTTTTTATTCCAGTTGATGTATTTTTATATTATTACATATATGTGTCGTACTAGGATTTCAAAATGTGACAACACCGCCTCGTGGGTGGCCAACTCAGGATGAGTCGTTACAGATAACCACCTCAGAAAGACGGATGTAGCCCCCTGTGCATTCTTCGAAGTTTGATGGCCACCTTGAAAAGATGGATATAGCCCCCTACATCCATCGAAGTTCAAGATTGATAGAAACCTCGGAAAGACAGTTATAGTCCCCATGCATCCCGAAGTTTAAATTTTCTAGCCACCTCGGAAAGATTGACTGTGCATCCTTTGAAATTTGATATCCACCTCGGAAAGATAGATATAGCCCCCTATTCATCCTCCAAAGTTTGATAGCCACCTTAGAAAGACGATATAGCCCATGTGCATCCTCTAAAGTTCTAGATTGATAGCCACCTCAGAAAGATGGATATAGCTCTTATGCATCCTCTGAAGTTTGATAGTCAATTCAGAAATATGGATATAGCCCTCGTACATCATTTAAAGTTTATGTTTGATAGCTACCTCAGAAAGACAGATATAATCCCTATGCATCCTTCAAAATTAAAAAAATGATAACCACCTCAAAAAGATGAATAAATCCCTGTGTAATACCCATATTTGTAAAGTAAGGGCAAATGAGTGATTTAATAAATACGACGTGGAATTAAAATAAAATATATGTGAATGGTTTATTATTATTTGAATAAAACAATTCTTAAAAAAAGAAAATTGGACGTGTGGAGGCATAGTTACAAAGAAAATGAAAAAAAAATCGTGAACAATATAAAGGAAAGGAAAAAAGAAAAAGAAAAAGAAAAGTTTCGTTTAAAAAAAAAGGGGCAACTGGTGTTGCCACCTGTTGCCAAGAAAATTGCCTTGCTGAATGTAAGGTAGCAAGGCAAAACGTGGAGATTTGTGGGGGAGTTAAGGTGCTAAGAATACACACTTAAAGTGGGCTGTTGATTTCAACTTTTTCCAATATATATATATATATATATATATATATATATATATATATATATATATATAGACACACACACACACACACATTATATATACGTAATTTATACTTACCAAATCCGTTTAGTTTTCCTTCAATTACTCATTTTCTTTAAACACTTGGGGACCGAAAGAAATGTTGAAAGAGCAAATTTTTGAAGGGGTATATGGAGAATTTTATAGAGAACTGCGGAGAGCCCTAAAAAAACAGAAGGTAATAATGTGATGTTTATTTTTGAAATTTTTAGCATACATGAAATTTCCCGGAATTCAAAGTGGGAATTTTTCGAAGGGTGTAAATTATGGAAGAATTGAAGAAATAATTAGAATTTTTAATATAAATATTATATCAAGTGTTGACGGTCAATAACCAGGGGAATTTTCTGAGAGGAGCAGGAAAAGCAATGAGGTGATCCACGGGTAGTTCTAAGTGCTACGTGGTGAGTTAGATTTACTTTAAGTAATCTAGATAAAAATGAAATATCTAGTGATAATATTGAAATAAATTATTAGCTTATGCTTTGGTGGTAAATGAAAAATTGTTTGATAGGTATGATAGGAATTTCGGACATGTAGAAAATTATTATGTGAGAAATAATAATTTTTGGAATAATAAGTTGATTTAATAATAAAAGCGATAAATGAAATTCTTGATGAGCTATGGTTGATGTTTTGATATGAATTATGAGGAGATGAAATTTAGTGGATCTTGACAAGTTATGATGAATGATTTGATGTGATTTATGAGGAGATGAAATTTAGTGGATCTTGACAAGCTATGATAGATGATTTGATGTGAGTTATGATGAGAGGAATTTAGTGGATTTTCTTTCAATAATAATTTGAGAATAATCAGGATAGCCAATTTAAATATTTAAATTCATGTTTGTTGTTATGTTATTGTTTATATGCATATTTCATGTCATTGTCCATATGCATATGCATTAAATAAAAGAACCAGGAGGGGGCCGGTCTAATTGAAAAACTGTGACAGCCGGTATATGCTGGAAATAAATGAAAACCGTGATAGCCGATATATGCTGGAAATAAGTACCATGACAACCAGTATATGCTGGAAATAAAGAACCGAGAGGGGGCCAGTCTAAGATAAAAACATGTCGACATGTGGGAAGATGTTCCCTAAAAATAATTCATGCATTGCATCTATTTTACATGTTGGTTTTATTGCTGAAGTGTTGTTGATATTATGCATTTATTTATAAATAAATGAGTCTCACAGAGAGACAGTTATAGTGAGAAAGAAACATAGAAGTATGATATGATAAGAACCATCTAAATGGTAGACTTTATGTTGTGAACCTCATTACAAGCTAATTATGAGATAATTGATGGTCTTATGGTGAACCAATATATAAGAAGAAGAGATTGATAGAGAATGAGACTTATGATATGTGTAGTGATAGTAGAATGCTAGTATCAAGTTGTATGAGATATAAATGATTAAATATTAAAGGACCATTTATACAAATTGAGTACTTCTAGTAAATTTAATTCACTAAGCTTGTGAAGCTCACCCCTTATTGTACAATGATTTCAGGTAGCAGGCAGAACAAATAGTTTGGTGAGTTGAGGTTCAGACAAAATCATTGTCTGTAAGCTACGTACATGTCCACATCCTAAGACTAATGAGAAAATAAAACAAAAAAAATTATTTATAAATATTCATACATTTTGCGTTGTATATTATGTTTAAGTTAATATCAGATTGATATACCTCCCCTGTTGATGGTTAAAGATTAAAGTAAAAATTTCTGTTAGTATTATTTTTATTGTTGCATATATGTGTCGTGCATCTTTCGAAGTCTCTTAATGATAGCCGAATCAAGCGTCAAGAAAGTCCATAGAGTGAGCGCAGTCAACAGTATAGTCAGTAGCTTAGTCAACAACATCGACCAAAAGTTCAAGCAAAGAAACAATAACAACATTTTTTCTCAATGAAGTCAATCTTAATTAAAGAGGAAGTGAGTTAATACTTTCTCTAATCAGTTCTAGGATTCCTTGGCAAGGGAAAAGATTGGTAAGATTTTCAGCAAAATTCAAAAATCATGTGCTTAATTCCTTCTCAATAGAAAAAAAGGGTTAGGCATTTTCCAAAATCTTTTAAATATGCGTTTTTCAAAGTCTTTTAAACAAGAGTTTTCCACGAAATTCCTTTAAATAGGTGACAATTATAAAGTCTTTTAAACAAATGTTTTCCATAAAATTCCTTTAAATAGGCATAAATCATAAAGTCCCTTAAATAAGAGTTTCTCACAGAAGTCCTTTCATTATGCGTCAATCATAAATCCCTTTAAACAGACGTTTTCCACAAAAAATCCTTTAAAAGGGAATTTTAAAAAAAATTCTTTGAAACAAACATCAATCATAAAGCCCTTTAAACAAGCATTTTCCATAAAAGTATTTTAAACATGCATTTCCAAAAGTCCTTTAAATAGGTGTCCCTCTATGAGACTTTTCATAATCCCGAATGGAAGCAAAGCTTAAGGCGAGTTCTTCAAGAAATCCCCACCGGAGCAGTATAATACCAAAGTGATGGAATAAATGCCATCACTATCAGGTACGCATCACTATCATGGTTGTTCTCATGATTCACTTCTTTGCCCCACAACATGTTTTCTTTTGCATTGCACTGTACCTCATCGTTCTAATATTTGAAAAGAAATTGTAATCCTTTATAGCCTTTAACTTACGCTTATAGCGAAGCTCAATCAAAGTAGGGCAAACTATAGATACCCAATTTCATTCCAAATATTAGAAAGAACCACGTGTGGATCTTGATGATGAAACATTAGTCCCAAGACGCTTAAAGATGGATGAATAAACTATGGAGAATTGGATACGAACAAAAATTGGTTAAACGGACCTAATTGCACTTAAATTCAACCAAAAACGACTTGAAAAGATGAAATAAAGTAGCAGGAGGCGAGACTTAACAAATAAAATGGGCCCATTTCCTGGTCGGTCAGGTCATTGATCTAGTCGATTAGGTTCAAGACCCCGCCGGGCACGTTGCTTTCCTATTTTCATTTTTCTTCTATTTCACATGTTCTAGTCCAAAAGTATATACTATTTCATGTAAGATTAGTTTCCCTACTTCTACAAGAAGGCTTGGTCCCTGAAGAAACCTAGTCTTATATATACCTCCCTTCAGACACAAAAAACACAAGCTAACTCCCTACATGTAAGTTTGGGGTGGTGATAAGTGCTTAAATATTCATATTTAAGCCCCTTAATTTTCAATTGTTAAGCCTTTAGTGTATGTATTTTATTCTATTTTACCTCCTTTTTGTGTTTTATTGGTTTTTATAGGTTCTTGGAGAAAATGAAGTATTTTGGAACTCAAAGAGCAAAAGATGGAAAAACTGAAGTTGCCTAGTGCGATTGAGCGTAAAAGGCCTGCGATCGAGCGCACCAACGCTTAAGTGCCCAAGCTAGGATCTAGCGCAACCTGAGCTCGCAAGCAAGAAGAAAGATCGAGCACACACGTACGACAGTAAACAGTAAAACAACATAACCTGTTTTGAAAATAATGGTTCGGGTCTTGTTTTGGAAATTAGGGTTTCGAGGTATCTTTAGAACCTTATAAATAGCCCTGTAAAACACAAAAAGATGACCTCTTTTTTTTTTTTTTATAGTTTTTGTTGAGTTTAGGTCGGGAGGCCAGAGGCCAGAGAGGATTCTACAAAGAATTGACGACTCTTCAATGAAGCTCTCTCAGGTTTCTTCTTTCCTTTATTTTATTATGTGTAACTAAACTTTTAATAGGGCTTGGTTGAAGCCCAAATTATGTTTACTCAATAATTCAGTATTGGAGCCTTTGCGATATTTATGCTGTGATGCTTAACTTGATTAATGCCTGTTTTATTGAATTCCCTATATGTGTTTACTGATCAACTTATGCATGTGGTATGGATTAGTTAGTTGAATCAATTTGGATGACCGAGTCCTGGGTTTAACAATAGTAACAAAAGAAACCCACGTCGGGTTCTTGAGATTAATCAATATGGAAAACCGGGAGCGGACCAAGCCCTAGGTCTCGTGTGGTTGTCGATTTCCACAGATTCTATGCTCTCTTAAGGAATAACTTAGTATACGCCATGCTGAATTCCTTAAAAGAGAAAATAGTTAGAGTATACAGCATGCCTAACTCGTTGCTTAGGGAAATCAATAGCTTAATGAGTGGACCAAGCTGTTAGGTTGACAAACATTAGGTATTCATGACATATTTAAAGCATTGGCATATTGTTTTATTGGGGTCGCATGATTAGTGGTGGATATCAAGTCCCTACGCTTTTATTATTATTATTTCAAACTTAATATTTAATTCCGTCATTTTATACTGCGAAACTAATTCTAAATCGAAATTCACCAATCCCTATGGAGATGATCTCACATTTGCACACTATACTACTGTTGACCTTGTGCACTTGTAAGTAAAACAAGTTCGATTATTTGCCTATTAATTTAGGTAGATTATTGCACAACAAGTTTTTGTCGCCGTTGTTGGGGATTGCGCTAAATTTTTGTTTAGAATTATTTTCATTAGTTTTTATTTTATTTATTTATTTATTCTGTTATGTTTTATTTTTATCAAAAAGATAATTTTTTCATCTTTCTGTTTTTCTGTTTTTATTTTAGGTCTGCAGCAAAGCCTGGCCTTGAGATTGAGCGCATTCTAAGTTGCGATCGAGCTCATTGCACACTTCACACTGCGATCGAGCGCTGTTCTTAGGCGCTCGAGTGCAAAAGGTCCAGAGACTACCCGAGCAGCAGTTCTGAAGCTGTTGCACCAAAGTATTTCAGCTGATTCATGCATGGGCTTCGATCCAGGAACCCAACATTTTTTCCCCTCGATACAAAGCTTGAAAAGACCATTCGACAAAGGCTTAGAAACAACATTGAAGGGGGAGTCGAGGAAGAAACATCAATGGTGGATTAGCTTGACAACCAATGGCCACCTGAGCGACGACCTATGAAGCAATCTTTCATCCCATGGAACCTTGACCAGCCATCATGCATTACTTACCAACCAGAGGTGGAAGGTAATTATTATATATCTCCCCAGATACTCAGTGCATTGACTCATTTTAGGGGAACACCTGTTGAGGACCCACACTTGCATCTGTGGGAATTCTTTGATCTCTGCAAGTTCCAGCACATCTTGGGCCTAAATCATGAGGGAATCAGGTTAATTCTTTTCCTTTTTTCATTAAAAGATAAAGCTAAGTTGTGGTATAATTCTTTGCCTGCAGTGTCCATCCATACTTGGGAAGAGCTATCTAGTAGGTTTCTAAGGAAATTTTTCCCAGCCTAAAATAAAAGGCAGATGAGGAGGGAGATTCATTCCTTCCAACAAAGGGATAGAGACATTTTCTTTAAAGCATGGGAACACTTCAATGAGCTGCTACTCAAATGCCCACACCACAATCTACCTCAGGATGAACTGGCACAAGCTTTCTATGAAGGTTTGAGTGATATTAATCAAAGTATTGTAGATTCAGGTTATGGAGGAGTGTTGATGGAAAAAAACAGTGAAGAAGGCATAGAGCTGTTTGAGACCTTAAGTGAGCACACCCAGCAATTCTCATCTAGAGGGAGACCAGGAGTAAAAAGTAAGGGTATTTATGAAGTGAAATTAACTGGTGGATCTCCAAATCAGATGACTGCTATGGAAAGAAAGTTAGATATGCTAGTAAAAGCCATGACTACTAAGAATAGCTCTCCTCATCCACAAGCCACATAACTCTAGGTATATGTTATATGTTCTCATTTTGATCACACTACTGACACTTGCCCTTTGTATTCTTCTGCAGGTCAAGAGCAAGTGAATTATGTGGGACCAAACAACGATCTATATGCAAATACCTACAATCCTGGATGGTGGAACCACCCCAACTTCATATGGAACAATGATTAGAATGCCCATAATCTTCAAGGGCAGCAAAGAAACTCCCAACTAGTAACTCAATCAGTTCCGGAATCCAAGGAGAGTGACCTAGAGAGTCTTGTAATGCAATTGACAACTCAACAACAACAGCTGATGGCTTTACAAGAATAGTTCATGATAAAGGAAAGATAATTCCGGACTGAGCAAAGACAAATCAATGCAAAATATGAGCAAGCTATTCAAAGACTAGAAGTACAAGTGGGGAAAATTGCTAAAAAGCTGATGAAAGGAAGCATGGTGAACTTCCAGCCCAAACAATACCTAATCCAAGAGGACATTAGCAACTGAATGTCTTGATAACTCTAAAAACTTGTAAGATCATAGGAGTTAATGAGCCTACACAAGCATCTCCAGATAAAGCATCCACATCAAAGGTAAGTGAAATGGAGAAGTTGAATGCACCACCTTTCCCTCAAAGGTTAGTAAAGCCTAAAAAAGAAAGTAAACTGCTTGATATTTTTGAAACTTTACAGAAACTAGAAATAGATATTCCCTTATTAGATGTAATTCAACAAATACCTGCTTATGCTAAATTTTTGAAAGATTGTTGCACTCATAAGAGGAAGTTTCAGGAACATGAGACAATAGCTTTAACGGAAGAGGTAAATGTTGTGCTATTAAGAAAACTACCACCAAAACTGAAAGATCCGGGTAGTTTTACCATTCCTTACAGGATAGGTAACTAGATTTTTGAGCATGCATTATTGGATTTAGAGGCGAGTGTCAATTTGTTGCCATACACGGTATTCAAGACACTAAGTTTTAGGGAGCTTCAACCAACTTCCATCACCTTACAACTAGTAAACAGAAGCATAAAAAGACCAAAAGGTATTATTGAGGATGTCTTGCTAAAGGTAGGTCCATTTATTTTACTTGCTGACTTTATTGTATTAGATATGGAAGAATCTTCTATGCCATTACCTTTGCTCATTATCTTAGATAGACCCTTTATGAGAACTGCTGATACAAAAATTTGTATAAAAAAGAGTATTGTAAGTATGAAGGTAAATGGTGAAAATGTTGAATTCAACATATTTGATACATTAAAATTACCCCAAGATAATATGGAATGTTCTAATGTATATATGATGCAAGGTGTTGTTAAGCAAGCTTTTCAGGTCCATCCTATTGCTCCATTGGAGGTCACCCTCACTCATGGTTTCACAAGAATAGATATTAAGCCAGAGTTTGTAGATGTTATTGATGACATCATTAAAGCTGCGCACCACCTAGAGGCCTCTCCAAAGCATCCAAGCACCAAATTTGGCATTGAAGCAGTTGCTGGTGCATTCAACTTATGTTTTTCTGGGAGGGAATAAGAGTGTCTAGCTAAAGATGTAAAACTTAGTGCTCATGGGAGGCACCCCATAGCTTATTATTTTCTTTTTATTATTTTTCATATTTATTGTTATTTATTTATTTTTAGTACTTTTTGTTTTTCCGTATTATGTTAGTTTTTCCTTTTTTAGGGACAATGTGTGCATCCATTTAAGTTTGGAGATGTGCTATGAGCCATGCCGACCCAGTTAGTTATCCATCTCTTAGGTCAGATCTTTACATGTTATTCACACATAGGGGACAATGTCTAATTTAAGTTTGGGGATATGGGAGACACATTCACGCACTTTGTCGCAGTTTTTTTTTTTTTTTGGAAAGATAAATGGATGTTCATATTGTGTTGAAAATTTTGATTGATCTTGTTGGTCTTTTGTCTAAGGTTTAAACATGGTTCAAACATGGTCAAGGTTTGAACAGGTCCAAACATGGTTCAAGGATGGTTAAAATCCAAACCAAAGGTGGAGAATGAAAGTTCAGCAAGTTAAAAGGTTGCACACAAGTGTGTGCTTAAGTTTTGAGCGTGGAAAGGTCAGGCACACTGCTGTGCAAGTTTCAGCACATAAGTAGGAGGTGTGTGCACAGCATCAGGAGGCTGCAGCATCAGGTCACGCCGCAGCACACAGCACCAGCGCCGCAGCACACAGCATCAGCGCTGCAGCACATAGCACATGGCTGCACACATGATCCAGCATGCATAAGACCTCTCCAATCATGTGTGCACCACACCAAAACGCACAGCATCACTTGGAGAGTGATGTAGGGCTGAGATTAAAGGAAGAACATGATCAAAGGGTCAAGAATGATTCAAAAGATTGTCCAAGAATTAAGAGGCTATAAAAAGGGTTTCCTAGCCTCATTTCAAGTGGTGAAAAAGGTGTGTGAGAGAACCACACAGGTTGTGACATTGTGAGATCATTGTAAACACAAGAGAGAATTTTGTGAGAGACATAAACACAAGAGGGACTCTTGTAGTGAGGCTGGTTGTAAAGAAGAGAGGTTAGTAGAGAATTGATAGAAAGCATTGTAATAGGTCTATCACTTTCTCGTTCTCTTCTTGGTTCTTCAAGAACTTGGATTCTTGAAGGGGATTGCTGTAACTTTGTAAGAACCATTGAGATAGTGCAGAGAGTTCGGAAGAACTCACGGGGACGTAGGCACATTGCCAAACCTCGACAACAAATTACTTGTCTTCTTTCTTTCTTTGATTTTCTGTCATTGTGTTTGATTGCTGAAATTCTTTCTACAAGTCATTCAAGACTTGGATGTTTGGAAGATCACCACCTGGGCATCTTGCTAAGGTGATTTCCAACAGTGGTATCAGAGCACAGTAGCTGGTTATCGGAACAAGAAGTAGAAGGTACGGAGCCAAGACTCCAAGAATCAAAGATCAAACTTCTTGGGTGATTCAAGAACGGTGTAAAGATCAAGATTCGGTCGTGTTCTTGAACGTTGATTCAAGAACGGTGTTAAAGATCCATCTTCGATCTGTGCTCTTGAGGTTGAAGAAAGTAGTTGTGGTTAGTGCACAAATCTGGGATCTTGTCCGCAAAAGATGGCTTCAAATTTCTGTGTGGAGAAGTTTGATGGAAAGGGGGACTTTGCCCTATGGAAGCAGAAGATCAAGGCGGTTCTAATGCAACAGATAGTGGACTTGGCTATTGGAGAAGATGATGCTTTTCCAGCAAGTGTCACGGAGGACCAGCAGATCGAGATGAAGAAGATGGCTTACAGCACCATTTTCTTGCACATATCGGATAGAGTCACAAGGGAGTGCGGAGACTCGGAGGATCCGGCTGTCATATGGAAGAAAGTAGATGAGTTGTTTCTTACCAAAACTCTCCCTAACAAAATTTATCTTCTTAAAAGAATCTTTGCTTTTAAAATGGACCCTAGTAAGGAGTTGCAAGATAATCTTGATGTCTTTAATAAGCTAGTTCAAGATTTGAATAGCTGTAGCATTTCTTTTCCGGATGAACAATTGGCTGTTATTTTATTAAATTCACTTCCAGATTGCTTTGATAATTTGATTAATGCAATTGAGTATGGAAGGGATTCTTTGACAAAAGAGATTGTGATCAATGCCATAAGGGCACATGATTTCAAAGCCAAGATGAAGGAGACATCAAGTGGTGAAGGGCCGTTCATAAGAGGAAGGCCAGCAGCTCGGAATGGCAGTAACAATGGCTACTACCGGGACAATGGTAGAGGAGAAAGCTATAGGAGAGCACACTCTAAACTATGGGTTGGAGGAAGGAGGTGCTTCTATTGTAACAAGGAGGGCCATTTCAAGAAAGATTGCAAGAAGAGGATGTGGGATGAGAGGAGAAGCCATACCAACAATGGAGAGGCTTCGGTTGCCAAAACAGAATAGCAAGATGGTGATGTTCTTGTTGTGTGCTCGGATGTGAGCAAGGGGCAAGAAGGCAGCGGGAAATGGATCTTGGACTCCGGGTGCACTCACCATATGTGCCCTCACAAAGAATGGTTCAAGAATTTCAAGGAGATCAATGATGAAAGGGTCTTCTTGGGGAATGATAATTCTTGCCAAGTGAGAGGGATTAGAGACATCCAATTGAGGATGTTTGATGGAGTCACAAGGCTGCTGCGAAATGTAAGATATTTTTCAGATTTAAAGAGGAACTTGATCTCATTGGGGCAGCTGGATTCCATGGGGTACACATGCAAATTAGAGGGAGGAAAGATCAAGGTGGCCAAGGGATCTTTGGTAGTAATTAAGGCAGCAAGAAACGATGGACTCTATGAGATGATTGAAGAAACAGAAACCAATGATCAAACAGCAAGCTTGATGGCTGAGCTGGACAAGGCAGCCCTTTGGCACACTCGCTTGGGACATATGAGCGAAAAGGGCCTATAAGTGCTTAGCAAGGAAGGTCTACTTGGTGGTGAAAAAGTAGAAAAAATGGATTTCTGTAAGAGCTGTGTTTTTGGGCAGCAACATCGGGTCAGCTTCAACACCGGAGTGCACAAGTCTAAGGGTATTCTTGACTACATTCATGCGGACCTTTGGGGACCAGAAAGGACACCAACACAGGGAGGTAACATTTACTTTCTATCTTTAATTGATGATTATTCAAGAAAAGTATGGGTTTATTTGGTTAAGAATAAATTAGATGCCTTGAATAAATTAGTGGTGTGGAAAGGGCTGGTTGAGACTCAAATGGGTAGAGTAGTTAAGGGGATAAGAACCAATAATGGCTTAGAAATTTTTAACTAAGAACTTGATCAATTCTGTAGGTTAAATGGCATTCTAAGACATAGGACGGTTGTGGAAACTCCTCAGCAAAATGGAGTTGCTGAGTTGATGAATAAGACCCTTATGGAAAAGGTTAGGTGCATGTTAGATGGATCCGAGTTACCAAAATATTTTTGGGGAGAAGCTGTAGCTACAGCTGCATATTTGATTAATAGATCACCCTCTAGGATTGTATACCATAAGACTCCCGAAGAGTTGTGGAGTGGAAAACCCCCTGAATTAAACAACCTTAAAACTTTTGGGTGTGCAGCATATGCACATCAAAAGGAGGATAAACTTGGCCTTGGGTCTAGAAAATGTGTATTTCTAGGATATGGTGATGGGGTTAAGGGATATAGGTTGTGGTCCTTAGAAAAGAAGGGAATGAAACTGATTATAAGTAGGTATGTTGTCTTTAATGAATTATTATTTCCTTACTTGGAGAAAACTAACCCTGCAGGGGCTAGTGAGCAAACCAATTCAGAAATTGTTGAGCATAGCATCATGGGAGATTCTGTTCAGGTAGAGCAAAGGAGGCAAGAGGATTCAGACCAGGTAGAGCCTTTGGATGATTGCCAAGCTCAAGAAACTCAAGAAGAGGCTGAACAAGAAGAGGATGCTACAGCAAGTCAGAAGACTTTCAGTTCATAAGAGACCGAGAAAGAAGACTGGTCAGACCACCTTCAAGATGTGGGTTTATGGATACTGCGGATGCAGCAGCTCCTTGGAAAGAAGGAGGGATGGCTGAACCAGAAACTTACATGGATGCCATGGAGTGTAAGGATTCGTCAAAGTGGCAGCTGGCTATGGAGGAAGAAATGGATTCTTTGAGGAAGAACAACTTATGGGAATTGGTAAAAATTCCAGGAAATCAGAAAGTTATGGAATGTAAGTGCACTTACAAGATCAAAGAAGGGTGCCCTCCAAGAGATGAAGTTCAGAACAAGGCTAGGCTGGTGGCGAATGGGTTCACGAGAAGAGAAGACATAGGTTTCACAGAAACTTTCTCACCTGGACACAAGGTGGAGAAGATGGTGAGTATCCTCACCTATGTCATTAATGGGCTGTTAGTTTGGAACAACAGGAAGAGGATGGAAAGGTTTACATCTCAACTCAGTGAGGAGTTCGAGAGGAAGGATCTCAGCCTTGCACAAAAGATCATTGGGATGAGGAGAATCATTCGGGAAAGGAAGAGAAACAGGTCAAGTGTTTCTTGGGCAATGGATGTTTTCAGCAAATGTGTGAGTAATCCCGAAAAAGAGCATTGTCTTGGGATGAAGTGGTTGCTGAGGTACATGGAGGCTCAGTGGCAGCCAGTGGTAGCACTCATAACAACCAGGGCAGAATGCATAGCGGCTACGGAAGCCATAAAGGAGGCTATGGGGTGCAAAGGGTTGTTGGACGAGTGGGAGGTCTTAAAAGAGCAAGTGGTGGTATCTTTGGATAGCCAAAGTGCAGGGCACTTGTGGAGGTATCCGGTGTGCCATGAGGGGACGGAGCATATGGATGTTCGGTATCATTACATTCTGGAAAATGGTACAGAAGGAAGCATTCATGTTGACAAGAAGACTACGGAGAAAAGTCTTGTAGATTTAGGCACCAAGTTTCTACCTCTAAGTAAGTTCAATCATTGCCTTGAATTACTTAGGATTGGAGTCGGTTGATTGATGACTCAAGATGAGTTTGGATCCCGAAGGTCTCTGCACAAATGGTTCGGGTTTAAACGCTTAGACAAAGGTAGAGATTGTTGGTTTTTTGTCTAAGGTTTAAACATGGTTCAAACATGGTCAAGGTTTGAACAGGTCCAAACATGGTTCAAGGATGGTTAAAATCCAATTCAAAGGTGGAGTATGAAAGTTTAGCAAGTTAAAAGGTTGCACACAAGTGTGTGCTTAAGTTTTGAGCATGAGAAGGTCAGGCACACTGCTGTGCAAGTTTTAGCACACAAGCAGGAGGTGTGCGCACAGCATCAGGAGGCTGCAGCATCAGGTCACGCCGCAGCACACAGCACCAGTGCCGTAGCACACAACACATGGCTGCACACATGATCCAGCATGCATAAGACCTCTCCAATCATGTGTGCACCACACCAAAACGCACAGCATCACTTGGAGAGTGATGTAGGGCTGAGATTAAAGGAAGAACATGATCAAAGGGTCAAGAATGATTCACAAGATTGTCCAAGAATTAAGAGGCTATAAAAAGGGTTTCTTAGCCTCATTTCAAGTGGTGAAAAAGGTGTGTGAGAGAACCACATAGGTTGTGACATTGTGAGATCATTGTAAACACAAGGGAGAATTTTGTGAGAGACATAAACACAAGAGGGACTTTTGTAGTGAGGCTGGTTGTAAAGAAGAGAGGTTAGTAGAGAATTGATAGAAAGCATTGTAATAGGTCTATCACTTTCTTGTTCTCTTCTTGGTTCTTCAAGAACTTGGATTCTTGAAGGGGATTGCTGTAACTTTGTAAGAACCATTGAGATAGTGCAGAGAGTTCGGAGGAACTCACGGGGACGTAGGCACATTGCCGAACCTCGACAACAAATTACTTGTCTTCTTTCTTTCTTTGATTTTCTGTTCTTGTGTTCGATTGCTGAAATTCTTTCTACAAGTCATTCAAGACTTGGGTGTTTGGAAGATCACCACCTGGGCATCTTGCTAAGGTGATTTCCAACAGATCTAAACAAATATTGTTATAAGATTTCATCAGTAAGCTTAAAATATTGAACACATGGTATAAATAATAAAGTTTTAAAAGTTTAATTACTTACTTTGAGGCATTTAAGAAATCATAAGTTTGATCTAATCTGGCACAAGCACATAATTGTGTGGGGTATGACATATAATTCTACTTTATATGTTTTAATGACTTAACTATAACCGGATGACTTGTTAAATGAACACTTTGGCATAAAAAAAAATAGAAATTTTTTTTATTGCACAAAAAGAGAAAATAAAATGCTCATAATGATCATCAAATAAAACTTGCACTGAGTAACTGGACCTATTGCTTTAGTAAGCAGTGAGTGTTCAAGTCAAAAAGTGAGAATTTTGCTCATAATGATCATTAAATAAAGTTTTCACTGAGTAACTGGACCTCTTGCTTCAGTAAGCAGTTAGTGTTCACGTCAAAAGATGAGAATTTTGCTTAGTTTCCTAGTCTTTTTTACTCGAGTTAGTAAGTCCTTAGGGGTGTCTTTACACCTAATGCCCTAAAACCATCTGGTTTGGGAATTATTGGCTAAACACTCACTACATGGGTCAATTAGAAAGCTTAAGGGAACTCAACATGGCAAAAATCTCATAATAAAAGAAAAAGAAAAAAATAAAACATGCCATTATTGCTCATTCTGATAGGAAATTCAATGAATGTTGAGACACCAAAACACTACACATTGGAGTTATTTGGAAGCTTTATCTTCTATGTACTAATTCACCACACACTAAGTCAGACTTGTGATGCCTTAACCAGCCTTGTATAAGTGATTAGATTTTAAAACTCTTATTCATTGCGAAGATGTGTTTATATTTCAAGCTTGCTCATGAATAAATATTATGGTTTTGTGTGCAACCCAAATTTTTGGATATCATGAATTTATCTTTGTTATTGTTTTTCAGTTAGTTTTTCATTTTGTATTGCTAAGAGACTAGTAATATGTAAGTTTGGGAGTGTGATAAGTTCTTAAATATTTATATTTAAGCCCCTTAATTTATAATTGTTAAGCCCTTAGAGTACGTATTTTATTCTATTTTACCTATTTTTTGTGTTTTATGGGTTTTTATAGGTTCTTGAAGAAAATGAAGCATTTTGGAACTCAAAGAGCAAAAGTTGAAAAAACTGAAGTTGCCTAGTGCGATCGAGCGCAGAAGGCTTGCGATCGAGCACTCCAGCACCCAAGCCAAGATTGAGCGCAACCTGCGCTCACGCGCAAGAAGAAAGATTGAGCGCACACATACGACAGTAAACAGTAAAACGACAGAACCTGTTTTGGAAATAATGGTTTGGGTCTTGTTTTGGAAATTAGGTTTTCGAGGTATCCTTAGAACCTTATAAATAGCCCTGTAAAACACAGAAAAGAAGATTTTTTTATTTTTTTTTTAGTTTTAGTTGAGTTTTAGGTCGGGAGGCCGGAGGCCAGAAGGGATTCTACGAAGAATTGACGACTCTTCAATGGAGCTCTCTCGGGTTTCTTCTTTCCTTTATTTTATTATGTGTAACTAAAATTTTAGTAGGGCTTGGTTGAAGCCTTAATTATGTTTACTCAATAATTCAGTATTGGCACTTTTGCGATATTTATGTTGTGACGCTTAACTTGATTAATGCCTGTTTTATTGAATTCCTTATATGTGTTTGCTGATCAACTTATGCATGTGGTATGGATTAGTTAGTTGAATCAATTTGGATGACTGAGTCCTGAGTTTAACAATAGTAACAAAAGAAACCCACATCGGGTTCTTGGGATTAATCAACATAGGAAACCGGGAGCGGACCAAGCCCTAGGTGTCGTGTGGTTGTCAATTTCCACAGATCCTATGCTCTCTTAAGGAACAACTTAGTATACACCATGCTGAATCCCTTAAGAGAGAAAAGAGTTAGAGTATACACCATGCCTAACTCGTTGCTTAGGGAAATCAATAGCTTAAGGAGTGGACCAAGCCTTTAGGTTGACAAACATTAGGTATTCATGACATATTTAAAGCATTGACATATTGTTTTATTGGGGTCACATGATTAGTGGTGGACATCAAGTCCCTACGCTTTTATTATTATTATTTCAAACTCAATATTTAATTCTATCATTTTATACTGTGAAACTAATTTTAAATCAAAATTCACCAATTTCTGTGGAGATGATCTCGCATTTGCACACTATGCTACTGTTGACCTTGTGCACTTGTAAGTAAAACAAGTTCAATTATTTGCCTATTAATTTAGGTAAATTATTGCACAACAGCAAACTACAGACATAGACAGAAGCTGAGAGCTAGAGTTTTCTGAAATCAATGGAACTCTAGAATTCTTAGCAATTTTTATCCTCCCGTAACCCGAAATTCCTAACAAGAAAACCTAAAAACCTTTTACAATTTCTTTTGCATAAACCCTAGCCTCCACCAAAACTCGAAAACACAAACCTTAATTTTTCCTACATTAATTCTCCAATCAAATTCAAGTTCCTACATGTGTTCATCCATCAAATGCGCAATTCTATATTTTGAGGGCAATTCACACCACACGTGGAACATCGTTCATTGTAATCTTAGATTAATTTTGCTACGTGAATCCCTAAGTTTTCCTACATTAATTCTCAAATCAAATTCAAGTTCATATGTGCATTCGTCCACCAAATGAGCAATTCTAGAATTTGAGAGAAATTAACACAACACGTGGAACATCGTTCACATTGTAATCTTAGATTAATTTTGCTACGTGAATCACTCCACAACAAGTGGAGAAATCGAATCACAAAAAGATAAATAATTTAGTGCTAGCAATTTAATTATCAATATGATAATATATATATATATATATATATATATATTATTTTAAACCACCATAGATTAATATGTTTAATTGTGGTTTTATTTGATTGTTTGCCTCACCATGCGTCATATAGTAACATATTCTAAGTTTATATATAAAATTCACATTTCATGTAGATTTGGGTTTTTTCAATTTACTTACATAACATCTAGAAATAATATTTTTAGGATTGTTTGCATATTCATATGTCATTTAGATTAGGTTTAACATATTTTTGTATTACTTAAAATTTGCTTGGAATCATGAAAAACAAAGTTTTTAACTAAGAATTGAAAAAACCTAGAAACTAGTACCAAGGGACCTGACCAACTCTTCAATGGGGTCAGTTGCCTTGTGGAGTGGAGGTTCGGATCCTGTTTGGACCCGAACAGTTAACCTGACCTAGTTTTCCCCAAATTTGCAAATTTACCTATGTTTTAATTATTTGCACATAATCCCTTTTTTCACTAACTTATGTTTTCTGTTTTAAAGTGAATTTTAATATTCTATTCACCACAATTATATATCTTTGATGATTAAAATGTCACATGCTTAAGTGGTGTTTTATTTTTTAATTGCCATAAGTGTTGGATGCCAAATTATTTGATATAACTGTTATTGAGAATGTGTGCATACTAGTGTGTAGTAAAGATAGTCCTTGTTAATTATTAAATATTTTTTTTAAGAACACGAAAGTTAGGTTTTGACTTAGGTGAGAGGGGAAGCCTTAAATCTTTCTTCTCGCGTACCCTAATCTCTTGCCCTGAATATCTCATAGACCAATGATAAGAGATTTTGGCTCCCTTTAAGGTTAAATGGTGACTCCAAATTACTAGTTGTCTCTGTTTTGTGCTTAGATGACACGTCTCTTAGAAAATTATCTCTTGGTAAGGCCTAACGCCACATATAGTAAGATGTTGAACATACGAAGTTTAACACTTAAAAATATACCCTCTTTGGGAGCCTCTTTACTACTCATAAAAGGTTATGTTGGACTTAATATGTTCTAATCCTTCCATATACCATCCCACTTCGATTCGCATCCTCACTTATTCATCTTTCTTTGAAGGAAATAACCTTAGGTATTAAGCTTGAAGTCATGGGTATGGTGTAAAAGAGCGGTAGTTACAGGTTGTCTTGAGAAAACTATTGATTTTGGGATTGTTATTTAGGCCACTTGTTTTATAAAAGCCTTATTCGATCATAAAAATCATCTTTTCAAGCTTTTTTTTTTTTTTTTACTATGATGGTCTTTTTAATTATTTCATGCATGTAGCTTGGCTTACAAATCCTTGTAATCATGCATTTTGGGCCATTTGGCATTATAGCTCATTGGCCTCTTTTGAAAGGATTAACAAATAGATCTTGGGTCAAGATGGCTTAGGGGATGTTAGCCTTTTTTTAGGTAGTAATACTTTATGTAGTAGGGTTTTCATGTATTTATCTTCTTTTGATGATCACTAATCCTTTGCCATTTGGCTATAAAAGTGGGCATCAACAAAGAATACAGTTGCACAACGGGAATTAAGGTCATAACATAAGTGTTGGACTTGGGTCAATCCACCCAATGATTTTGATGATAACAAACACTTAAATAAATTGATAATGGTTTCATGTGAAAATATCAAATCATATCATATATGAACCACGTTGAGAAATGAACAACTCTAAGACCATTGATGAAGACTATACCATGAAGTGAATCTATTGGAAGATCTAAAGCTTCAAAAAGGCTAAGTCCAGGTTCTTAAGACTTTTGTAAGTTAGTAGAGATCATAACTTATGCATTTCCAAACGTTTATGTCAACATATTTTTTTAGTGACTTCTAGGATTTTCCGAGTTCAAGTTACATTGACTTGATTGTCAAAAGTTTTGCAAATATCACTAATTGCATTGACTTAATTAGTCGATCTCATCAACGCTAGTAACCCAACAAATATAATTTTTAAATGTGTTAGATGCGGTTTTTGAGCCACATAAGCTTATAACAACTGTTACCCTTGGCTTATATATATATATATAAAGAGTATGGACAAACACTAATTAATAATTCTTGAACACATTCAATCATAATATTCTTGCATAATTATCTTGGACAACATTATTAAGCCTTGCATAAGTTGTTTTCTCACTCTAACATAGAGCTAGTAAGTGTAAATCAGTTCTTGCAAGGATAATCTGTTGAACAAATCATTCGTCAACCATCTTGGAAAAGGATTAGTAATCCTTTTTTAAGTGTTATTGAAACACTTTGAGAAAAGAGTGTTCTAGTGAGAGAAACTCTTCTAAAGGTTTTTGTGATTCTTGAAACACTTCGAGAGAGTTAGTGTAATCTTATAAAACACCGGGCTCTAGTTTTAGCTCGCAAAACACTTTGTAAGGTTGTGTTGGGTCTCGGTGAAAACCAACAATCTATAGTTAAGGAGATTATAGTGTACCCTTGAAGGTTGCCTTGAAGAGAGGTGGAGTAGTGTCGGAAGAATATGATTTTTGCCAATATCACTAATTGCATTGACACAATTGGTCAATGACATGAACACTAGTAACCAAACTACTATAATTTTTAAATGTGTCAAACGTAGGTTTTGAGGCAAATAAACTTAGAATAACTAGGTTTTTTTACTTATAATGACCGTATTACTTTTAACTATGATCATGCTTGATCCCTCTTTTAAACAAACTTAAAGTAAATTGGTTTAAATAAGTTCAATACAAAAAATCACCTTGAACCTATTTAAACTAACTTACTTTAAATTAATTTTAATGAGAGATCAAACAATGCGTCGCATATATATATATATATATATGTGGTGGAACACTAGTTAATAATTCTTGAACACATTTAATCATAATAGTCTTGCATGATCATAGTAATTGTAAATCAACCCTTGCGAGGATAATCTATTGAACAAATCATTCATCAACTATCTTGGTCAACCACCTCGGGGACACATCCGTAATTTGATACGGAGTATATCACAAGTACTTAAATTTCTTCGAGCAAGTTTACGGTCCATCAGAAATAGCAGTAATATGTCAGTGGCCACCAGAGCTCCGTCTCCCTCTCTCTAACTGTTTAGCTTCTGTTCCTGTCATCATCCATGGCGCTTCTTGTTCCAGCGAGGTGCGTACGATTAAGCGTGTCACCCCCTGCGCACGGTAGACGGAGAATCTCCACATTTGCTACTCTGTCCCCTCCTCAACGCAATACGGTGGATTGGGTCAAAGAAACTGCAAACTTTTTCGAGCAAGACCCAAGGCCCATAATGCTATTTGATGGTAATCAAGCGCATCTTTTTAGCCTTTTATATAATTTGATTGCTCTCTATTCTTTTCAATTCCTTGAATTGGTATTTACTACTTATTTGTGCTGGTTGTAATAAATATTACTAGAAAATTTCGATTCTCATATAATTAGTTTGGTTAGTGCTTTATTAGTACTTTGTATGTTGTACTTGAAAGTAATTAAAGCACTTTATCATTCCATTTGATTTAAATGAATTCCATAATTTTTGTGGAATTCAAATATGTGATTGTGCCATAGGATTGGTTTGCTAATAAAAGTGTTAATTATAGTATAATTGAATTAGGTGTAATCATAGATTTTGCAAATGAATTTTGGACATGAGCTTTTATAAATGAATTCTATAGTTTAAATTAAAACTATGCCAAACATGAAAATTCATTTGAGTTCATCTGCAAATGAAGTTTAGTTTCAAATGAAGTGTTAATTCATTTGCAAATGAATTATAGTTTCATTTCATTTGAAAATGAACTGAATTCCATAATTTAATTATTACCAAATGGAGTGTAAAAGTGATAACCAAATGACATCTTTTTTTTTTTTTTTATTAAGGAAAATGATTTTGTGTTGTGACCCCAATATTTGGCATATAAGGCTCTTTAATTTTTGGATAATATGACTAATATTGTTAATGCACTTGCACATATTATGTTCTTTGAGAACTGTAACTTGGATTTAACAAAGAATCGGAAATTTGATTTTGGTTCCATGTTGTAGACAATCATGTATACAAGATTTTTTTGCTTGTAAGTCAGAAAGAATTATGTTGCGTTCGCAACTGAGGCTTGGAAATGGGATTGGTTGGAATTCTGGGCTATTTTCAACAGGAAAAATTCTAAGAAGCTTCTGTTTTCATTGAATTCCATTTCCACTGCCTCAATTCGATTCTACCAAATACAAAATTAGAGGTGTTTTTAGTAAAACTAAGACGTCGACACGAATGAAATTAATGAGAATTTACTTCCAAATGCTTATAGTGATTCTTTGCAACTTTACTGGAGAAGCAACAAGTTATGCTTCACTATCACAGTTTATGTCATATGTGCATGTCCGTTTAAATTTGTTTTCACAGGTGTTTGCAACTTGTGTAATGGAGGTGTGAAGTTTGTGCGTGACAATGATAGAAATAGGTCAGTGATTTCTCCTTTTTTCTTTTGTTTTTTTTTTCCATTCTAATCATACTTTTTTTGGATAAATAATCATAACTATTTAATTATCTATTTAACTTAGCAAGGTGAGTGCAGCACAATTCCAATACACATGGGTCACTGCAGATTTAGGATGGGGATTTAAATGATGGAATGTTAAGGTAATTGTGGATCTTGCCATGTGGTATCAGAGGTTCAATATCAAATATGTGCAAGAAAAAGTTGTAGCCGAATGTTTCAGAATTATCAGCTCATGATACTTATTGGTTTTGCCTGAATACTTTAAGCACGCTAATTCTGAAGTGTATCCTGCAAATTGAGCATTTCCCATTTGTCAGGACACTGAAAAAACTTATACTTGGGATTTTTGTTTTAGCTTGAACTTATCAGGATGAATAGTCAAATATTTTTTTTTGGGGTAGGTAGGAAAGAAACAGAAACAACTAGAAACAACTCGGACACATGAGCATCACAGGGAAAAGCCACTCCCACTGCATCTGCTATAAAAAGCTTCAGAAGCTCACTTGGAGGCTCCATCAGTATGGTTAAACCATCAACCCCCATTGACACATCCTTGGCCAAATGATCCGCACAGAATTACCCATCATATTCAATACATTTTTTCCCTTCGAATTTACAACTTAGGTTTTTGCATAAGTAATTCCTGTTAGAAGTTGAAAAGAGAAGCATGAAGGCCAAAGGCAGGGTAAGTTAAAGTGATGGAAACCAAAAGAAAATAAAGGAAAACATTGTAGCATTGGTATATTTTTTTCCCCTTAAAACATGCTCAAATGCACTTTCATGACCCATGATTCGGCCTAGAGAAAACCAGAAGAGCATGTGATTAGTGTTTCATAGTATTGATTCTTCTCCGAATCCCCATGTTTTGATACAAAAATTTGCACATAAAATATGTTCTTTATCCTGTTTTATCTCACCATCAACAGGACAATAAGGTTTGAAGCTCTTCAGAGTGAAGCAGGCAAGAAATTGTTAAGGAGGTCAGGAAGAGCTCCTGATGATATTTCTAGTGTTGTAATTGTGGAAAAGGATAGGTATGTTTGATCTGAGTTTTATGGATGATACCTAATTATTTAGCCTGCTGGTTTGGCTTCAGCTAGTGGGCACCGAATTATCTGTGACACTCTGCTTGGTTTCAAACCAAATGAAGTAACATAGATTAATTGTCTTTTCCTCGGTCTTCTCAGTAACCAAAAGAAGCTCTACCAAATTTTCTAGGAAAATAGAGGTTTTAATTAATGATATATCACACGACTTACATATGTATAAAAGGATATTGCATGAGGAAAACTAAAAAATCACAGTGGATTTCAGATCGTATATCAAGTCGGAAGCAGTCCTGAAGATAATGGAATACATAAACGTACCCTTTCCCCAGATGGCATTCTTCCTACGGTTTGTACCTCTGTAAGTTGTTTCTCTAATTGGTATTATCCCTTTAGTTTTGTAACTAAACAGAAGCAGTTGTGGATGATCCTTTCACATACTGATACTTGTTTGGGTTGGCTGCAGGTTTATGAGGGATTTTGTATATGATAACATTGCAAACAACCGTTATGCATTTTTTGGTCGCACAGACTCATGTGAGATATGAAACAATTAGTCATTCAACATATTATATGTATGCATAGTGGAAACTTGAAATGTAAAAAATCTTGATTCTGGTTGTTTGCAAGAAATGACTAATAGTCAGTATATGTATGCATAGTGGAACCTTCAAATGTGCAGCATAAATGCATAACAAATCCAAACAGTTAGTCATTATTATACATATTATATGTATGCTTGTTCTGTAGAAATAAAACGACATTGATCTTGGTCACCGACTTATGTATCTCTGAGTAATTGTGTAGTTTTACTTTTTGTAGTCACCAATTTTGCTGCGAGGCAGTGTACTATTTTATGATCATTCTAATCTAATTGGTTGTAAGATTTCCATTTTTTTATTATTTATTATTTATTTTATATATATATATATGTATGTATATATATATGTATATATATATATATATTTTATGGAAATTAAATGGAGCTAGTGCAAGAAGTCTCCATGTTTGCATAGTTATTTGTTTTATGGTTCTTCCTAGAGGGTAGTATACAAAGGTTTCCTTTTTTCTTTTTGGGTAAATTCACGGTTCTCCTGGAGGCCGGGTAGTACAAAGAAGAATAAGAATTCATTTCTTATATGTAGAACCTTCACATGAAAGTCGGTTATTAGCTGCTCTTTCAACTGTAATATTTAAGAAATTTGTTCTGGAACAGCCATAATCATTCTAAAAAAAGGAAAATTATTAAGAAGTTTGAGGCTCATTCCGTTTTCACACTACAAACAGCTTTCTTTGTCGACCTGGGCAGGCCTACATATGAGAGACATAAAAGGTTTGATCCCCTTCTACGTCAATTTAGGGAAAAAACAGCTTTCTTTGTCAATGTCTGCTTAAAAGTTTCTGCTAGCATAAAATTTGAAATCAACATGTCATCCTCAACATCTGCAAACTCTGTGTTTATCAGCTGCGCAAAATCATGCTTGTTTCAGGTGTCCCACATTAGTAACAGACTAGTAAATGAAATTGGAAATGATTGATTTGTTTGGAAGCCAACTATAAATGACAAGACCATAGAAGATATAGGTTTGTAGTAGAATGGATTCAAAGGTTTTATAAGACTGAATCACTTGGTAACATTTTATAATAAATGTTTAACTTGGCCCCTGGAATTTCAACATTTGTTGGTTTCCCGGTGCTTGATTAGTCACAACTCATGAAAAAGAGTCATCGACAAAGGGTGAAACTGACATCAGGCAACCTATATTGTGGTACAATTTATAACTTTTGCCATAAAAAAAATGAAAAAAAAAAAATATTTGGATGAATGGTTATTGAATAATATCTTCACACTATCCTTTATATTGCACTATAGAGTAATCATTCAAGTAAAAATAGATTCGAACTTAGCAAGTTAAACCCTCTTGAGTCAACAGATCTTTCTACCTTTCAGCTATTTTGTTTCTGTGTCCCTTCTGCTAAACAGAAAGCAGTATCTTCAAAGGAAAAATATAACTTCAACCAATCAGATCTGAAAAATTTATAGAACACCAGTACATAAAACATCCATTAGTATGATAATGTGTGTGTGTGTGTATATATATATATATATATATATATATGTATTAATTACAATATTCTGGTGTTATATATACTTGTGTTTCTTGAAGACTAAGCATTTGAACTGACAAAGGATACAATCTGCTAGTGGGAGATCTGCAGAGGAATGCCATCTATTGAGTGAACATGGAGTACCTCAGTTAAACCCGCTGCAAATCTGCCAAATTGGAAGAAGTTAGCTCGACGAGGATGATAACTATCATGAAATCTTCAGTTTCCAAATGAATAAATATTAATTAAGTCACCCGATAATTAAGAGTATTAGAGCTGTGATCCACAGTAGATGTTGATAGCACTTGTACTTGGATTTCTTATGCTTCATATCGTATCCTGCAGGAATGTACTTGCGGCTCACATATCCGTATTGAGGACGAAGTAGAAGGATGAATCCAATAAGAAATCCTGAGAGGAATCCTCCAATATGTGCTGAATTATCCATGTGAGGTAAGAAACCTACACCCAGATTTAGGGCAATAACCAACACAAGAGTAGAAAGTGCTGCACACTGAACAGGGTAACAGTTAAACACCTTTACATTTATATATAATATGATTAGTCTGTAAATCAGTCACCTAATTTTCAATCAAAATTTCGTAATACATTTAATTTTTTTTTTTTTTTAACAACTCAAATATTAAAGAAAATAAATTCACTAAAAAAAGCAGCTACCTTGTCAACATAGATCGTCCAGTTAGTGATGAGCTCAGAAAGCATAGCTCCCAGCAGTCCAAATAGTGCACCTGATGCACCAACTGATATCAATTCACTTGGTCCTCGTGATTTAAGACAAGACATCAAACTTCCACCCAAACCAGAAAGCCCATACAAAAGTCCAATTCTCACTGTCACAAACAAGTAATTGAGAATCAGTTCCTTATCAATCGTATAAATGTTTGTTACTCATATTTTTACATAAAAGTACTTACAAAATCCAAATTCTTGCTCTAGACGGATTCCAGTAAATAGGAGACTCAACATGTTTGCCAACAAATGGATAACTCCAGCATGAAGCCATATGCAAGACATGAGGCGCCATCCTTCACCATCTTGCACAAGTCTCCAATCAAGTGCTCCTAGATCTTTCAGCCTGAGAAAATGAACACAGTATATAGTTAATCAAGTGAAACAAGTTAAACTTCACTAATGAAATTCAAACCATATGATATGCGGTTGGCTGAATGTATTTAAAAGCATAGCCTACAGTATGTTGGACATTTTTGACAGAGGCATACTTGTCGAGCTCCTAGCCTAATGATAATAATTTTGCATCCACTTTCTTAACAATGACTGAGCGGAATTCTAAGATATCTGTAAATTTGAAGTTTTGGAGATATTATAATAAGGACGAGAATATTAGAACAAAACATAGGCATAAAGCTCAAGGTTAGTCATTATGGTTGAGTCTTAAGGTAGTGGTCAATGTCAGGTGCTCATATGGCACACTAGGCTATAATTGGTAGAGAGGAAAGGTGGGATGAAGGAAGAGGAAGAGGAAGAGGAAAGAAAAGGAAGTGGAAAGCACTTTTCTGCGAGAAATGTGAAAGAAAAGAAAATGTGAGGACCCATATTTTCTTCCAGCTTTTTCTCTCTAAATTATAATTGTCAATCTCCCAAATTGGGATGAATGGAGAGTGAATAATAAAATAACCTAAGTTTTTTTGTTTTTTATTCTAATAGAGGGTGAATAATAAAATAATTTAAGTTTTTTGTTTTTACTTTTCCATCATCTCTATCAAACACAATGAGCAATGATGAATCTTTTCTTTTCTTTTTCATTAATCTATTTCTTCTTCTCTCTCAGTTTTCCTTCCTCTCACATTAGTGTCAAGACACTGTTGGTATATCTTATGATCTAATTGTACATTTTTAACATTAACAACAAAGTTAATACATACAGATAATCACATTTAAGGTTAAAGTTTTGATGCAACTGGTTTTGGGTCTTTTAAAATAAGCACACGTAAAATTTGATTTTAAGTAATTAAGCCTTATTTTCTACTTTGTTTGAGGGTCCCTCCCCTATGTTTATTTCTGACAATTGAAAGAACTGTGATCAAGCTTTAGAACATGAAATCAAACAACATATACATTCACTTTAAGTACTTAAATCATAGGTTTTAATTAACCTCAGGGGAAACAATTACAGTCAATTGAATTGAGTTTGTATTTGTCAAGTCTAACTAATTATCTTCCAATTGAAATTTTATTTAGAGATTTCAGAAAATTAATGAAAATCATAAAATGGAAAACCAAGTGAGTAAAACTGCAAGCAAAATGATGCAAGCCCACAAGCCTGAGAGAACAGAGTAATTACTTTGTTATTCATTCTTAAACCATATTTGGATTATAAATGTCTCCTTTAATCAATAATCTAAAAGAATAAGCTGGAAAGAATAATGTAAAATAGGAAAAATGATTTAATTTGTGTAGTCCCAATTCTGAGGAGGGAGCATTACCACCATAATTATTCAAGGCAGAAAAAGAAGAAAAACAGAAATCTTATTTAAAAAAAAAACACCCTTTTCAAAATTTCAATCATCAATTTCCAAAAAAGAAAAAAAAAAGTAAGCAAATTACAAAAATCATAAAAATGGAAGCGAAAAATATTCTTACGTAGAAACGGAAGGGCCAATGAGAGGATTCATCTTGAATGGTTGAAAGGAAAACCTCCCCAGATCATCGGATAGGAGGCAATCATGTGGGCCGGTCTTAGAGGGGCAATCATTGACGTACATGGTGTAGCCAAACATGAGCAAATTGGCTAGGAAAATGAGTGGGACGAGCCATGCGCACCATGGGTCGGGGGGTGGTTGCCAGAACTGTGGTGGGGGCGGCGGTCGTGACTTGTAGGTCCCTTCCTCAATGTCCGACGGCTGTCCCTTCCCCATGGCGATGAGGAAGAATGAACACTCAGCCCACACGATTTGCTGGCCAACAGATTTTGCTATTGTGAACCAGAGAAGGAAGAGGCAAAATAGGATTTTGGATGGACAGGACTTAGGCACGGTTGTTAATTTAGATATTTTCCCGCTATTAGGAATTTCATACTATCAAACATCCTACGGCCTAAGAAAGATTTGGGCCTAGTCTATCAATGGCTCTTTAAACTATACGGCCTTTTATTTTGACAGTCTTAAGTTTGAGGTCAACTTTCATGGTTTTTGCTAGAGATTTAAATTAAATTAAATTTCACCTCTACTTGAGTACTAAGGTTCAATGGTCAAGCGAAAAGGTTGTATTTTTTTATTTATTATTTTTAACTTTAGGTTTGGAGGATTCAAACTTAAGACCTTTTTTAATGGAGTTGTGTGGTTATCAATTGGTCTACGCCTATACCACAATTGCATGCGGTGTTTGACCCCTAAATTAGATTAAGTTAGTTTAGAGTCTAATTTTATTATGTTTAATTAGGAAAATTCAACATTTTGTTTAGGGAGAGAGAAAAGTGAACGAAAGTCGCGTGTTAGCTTCTACATTATGAGTTGCAAATTAACTTCCATGATTCAACAAACTTTTAGACTCTTTCCATTCTGATTCATGCTCCAAAGATTCAAAGGAGAGTTTGGGTTCGGTGGTAGGGGTGACAATTTTGGACACGACACATGAACTCGACACGATACGACACGAAATAAAGCATGTTAGTGTTGAGTATAATCGGGTTCGTGTCGTAATCGTGTCCTATACCACAATTGCATGCGGTGTTTGACCCCTAAATTAGATTAAGTTTGTTTAGAGTCTAATTTTATTATGTTTATTAGTAAAATTCAACATTTTGTTTAGGGAGAGAGAAAAGTGAACGAAAGTCGCGTGCTAGCTTCTACATTCTGAGCTGCAAATTAACTTCCGTGATTCAACAAACTTTTAGACTCTTTCCATTCTGATTCGTGCTCCAAAGATTCAAAGGAGAGTTTAGGTTTGGTGGTAGGGGTGACAATTTTGGACATGACACGTGAACTTGACACGATATGACACGAAATAAAGCATGTTAGTGTTGAGTATAATCAGGTTCGTGTCGTAATCGTGTCGACACGATTACGACACAAAAAACTCGTGTCATGTCGCGGGTTGACCCAACAACCCGAAATAACACGATTAAATTCATGGGTCTGATGAGTTGTGTTGACATGATTATGACCCATGACCTGTTTATGACTCATTTAAAAAATTTGTCTATTACATTAAAAAAAAATTCTTAGTATGTGTATAAAATAAACCCTAATTCCTATTTTCACCACATCACAAACACAAAACACTCCCTCACAGACTCACTCAATAGCGACACATCACAGAGTCTACAGACTCTCTCCTATCTCCCAATATAGATGATAGTTGATAAGATAATGTTTATGTTATTAATTAGATTTTTTATGTGTATTTGGATCATGAATATGTTGGAATTTGGATTATGATTGATTAGATAGATGGTTATGTAATATAACTTATATTTGTTTATATAATAAATAGATTGTGTCTAGTTAATCGTGTCGGGTTGTTGTGTCTAACATGTTAGTCGTGTCTAATATGTTAGTCGTGTCTTGTCAGGTTGTCGTGTTGTCGTGTCTAACACAACCAGTTTATTAAACGGGTTAAGCGTGTCGTGTCGTGTTACCTGTTTAATAAACAGATCCTGTTAGTGTTGGGTTTTCTTGACACGATTAATAATTGTGTCGTGTTCATGTCGACCCATTTAGTGTTAGATTTAATTTCGACACGACACGAACACGACTTGTCAACCCGAATTGCTACCTATTCGGTGGCATCCTCCTCTTACGGGTCTAAAACTTAACATCAATGAATCAAGTAGACAAGGCATATCGACGGATGGTGGTTTGGTTAAAAATTCTCAAGGGGTTGTCCTGCTAGCTCTCTAATTTTTCCAGTCAGGGCTCAAATGTGGAAGAACAATTAAAAAGCTCTTATCAAGGGTCTTTATCTTTGCAAGCAATATAACATGGCCATTTTAGTCATTGAGAGCGATTTGAAAATTCTAATAGATTGCATTGCTTCTTATCACTGGCCATGGTGTGTGCACTATGCAATCAAAGAATGTTTATCATTACTTTCTTCTATGTGCTCTGTCAACCATATCTACCGAGAAGGCAACAAACCAGCTGATCTTGTAGCTTCCTTAACTCATTTGCATCGGAGCAAGAAAAATTTTCATATTATGGTTCTCTTCCTAAAGAGGTTACAACTTTATGTCTTGTTGCACGCTATTTTTACATTAGTGAGGCATGTCTCCCAATATTTTGTTATCCGTTTAGGATCTATTTCGGGGAAGTCTTGACCTTTACCATTCCATTGAAAAAAAAGCAAGATGAAAGAAAAGTAATAATAAAAAAAACTGTGTGAAATTAATTTTTTTTTGTTTGTTAAGATAAAAAAAATGAGTGAACATAAAAGTAAAAAGATTGATGTTTTCTTCTTGTATGTACAAATAAAGAGTGGAAATTTGAAGAGAAATGAAATAAAAATATCAATTTACCAAGTAATCCCTCATTAATCTTTCACATTAATATCTATTAAAATTGTGAGAATATAATAGTAAAAATAATGCTATTTACATTTTTGTATTTTTGTTCCTCTCATTTTTCCACTCTATTAAACAAGGGTGAGAGAATTACTTTCTTTTCTATTAGTTTTCATCGTCTTTAGTGAACATATGAAAGAAAAAGTCGATCTTCTTACTTTTAATCTTTCTAGTTTTTTATCCTTAGTTTTCTCCCCTTTTATTTTTCTATGCTACTAAACACACCTAAAGGTATCAATACATTTTTATCGCATCATATGGAATCAACAAGGTTTATATTGTTGGATACAATAGCTTTGGTATTTTTATTTTAAGTTGTGATAAAGGGGACACCTCAGTTGTCCATCCACAGTGTCCATCACCACACAATATTTGACAAGTGACAGAAAAATTTTAAATGAATTTTCTCTGCATGTTACTAATAGTGTTCCGTGGAAGTTACCAGTGAATGTTCACGAAGATCCTGATGTAGATAATCGATAGATACTTTAAATCAGGTCCGACTTCTATTCCTTACCCCATTTTCAAATGATATTTCATTTTCTTTTAATAACTAAGATTTAACCACATACACATAAACCATTTTGTTAACTAAAGCAACCTAAGAGGGGGAGGGGGTGAATTGAGTTTAAAGTCTTTTTGCACAAACACAAAAATAGTCACAAGATAATGTAATCAATCAAGAACAAGTAAGAGTAATAAATGTATGACACTTTTCCAGCAAGTATCACAGAGGTCCAGCAGAATAAGATGAAGAAGATGACGTACAACACCATCCTTCTGCACATGTCGGATAGTGTCACAAGGGAGTGTGGAGACTTGAAAGATCCAGATGTCATTTGGAAGAAACTAGATGAGTTATTTCTTACCAAGACTCCCTACTAAGAGGTATCTTCTAAAATGAATCTTTGTTTTTAAAATGGATCCTAATAAAGAGTTACAAGATAATCTTGATGCCAAGATGAGGGGAGAATCAAGTTGAGAATGGTTGTTCGTTAGAGGAAGGCCAGCAACTTGGTATGGTAGCAACATGCATGGCTACTACTAGGACAAAGGTAGAGGAGAAAACCATGGGAGAGCGCACTCTAAATTGAGATTTGGAGGGAAGAGATGATTCTACTGCTATAAGGAGGGTCATTTCAAAAAAGATTGCAAGAAGATGATAAGGGATAAAGGAGGAAGCCATACCAAGAATGGAGCGGCTTTGGTTGCCAAGGGAGAACAACAAGATGATGATGTTCTTTTTGTGTGCTCAAATGTGAGCAAGGGGCAAGAAGACAACAAGAATTGGATCTTGGATACCGGGTGCACTCATCATATGTGTCCTCACAGGGATTGGTTCAAGAATTTCAAGGAAACCGATGATGGAAAGGTTTTCCAAGGGAATGATACTTCTTACCAAGTGAGGGGCATGAGAGACATCTAGTTGAGGATGGTTGATGGAATGACAAGGCTGTTAAGGAATGTGAGATATCTGCCAAAGTTGAGAAGAAATTTGATCTCATTGGGGCAGCTAGATTCGATGGGGTACACATACAAGGCAGAGGGAGGAAAGATCAAGGTAACCAAGGGATCTTTGATAGTGATCAAAGCAGCAATGAAAGATGGTCTCTATGAGATGATCGGAGACACGAAGATCAAAGGTCAAGCAGTAAGCTTGATGGCTGAGATGGATGAGACAGCTCTTTGGCATGATCACTTGGGACACAAAAGCGAAAAGGGCCTACAAGTTCTCAGCAAGAATGATCTACTTAATGGTGACAAAGTAGAGGAACTTGATTTCTATGAATGTTGTGTTCTTGGGAAACAACATTGGGTCAGCTTCAACACCGGAGTACACAAGTCTAAGGGCATTCTTGACTACATTCATGTGGATCTTTGGGGACCAGCAAGAAAACCAACACAGGGAGGTAATCTTTACTTTCTGTCTTTAATTGATGATTATTCAAGAAAGGTTTGGGTTTATTTGCTTAAAAATAAAACAAATGCTTTGAATAAATTAGTGGTTTAGAAAAAGTTGGAGGAAACTCAAATAGGCAGGGTAGTCAAGGTGTTGAGAACCGATAATGGCTTAGAAGTTTTAAACAAGGAACTTGATGAATTATGTAAGTTAAATGGGATTCTAAGACATAGAATAGTTGTGAAAATGCCTCAGCAAAATGGAGTTACTGAGAGGATGAATAAGACCCTTAGGGAAAAGGTTATGTGCATGTTAAATGGATCCGGATTACCCAAATATTTTTGGGGGGAAGCGGTGTCTACTACTGCGTATTTGGTTAATAGATCACCCTCTAGAGCTTTAGAGCTCAAGACTCCCAAGAAGATGTGGAGAGGAAACCCCCTGAGTTGAACAACCTTAGGACTTATGGATGTGCTGCGTTTACACATCAAAAGGATGATGAGCTTAGCCCAAGGTCTAGAAAATGTGTGTTTTTAGGATATGGGGAAGGGGCTAAGGATTTAAACTCATAATAAGTAGGGATGTCATTTTTAATGAGCATTTATTTCCCTATTTGGAGAAAACTAACACTGTAAGGGATAGTGAGCAAACCAGTTCAGTATTTGTGGAGCACAACATCAAGGAAAATTCTAGAGCAAGGAAGGAAATAAGATTCAGACCAAGTAGAGCTGATTGATGAATTCCAAGCTCAGGATACTCAAGAGGAGGCTGAACTAGAAGAGGATGATGCAGCAAGTCAGAATGACTATCAGCTCACAAGGGACTGGGAAAGAAGGTTGGTTAGACCATCTTTGAGATATGGTTTTGCGGCTGCGAACGCAGCAGCTTCTTGGATAGAAGGATGGATAAGTGAACCAGAGACTTACATTGATGCCATGGTATATAAGGATTCATCAAGATGGAAGCTAGCTATGGTGGAAGAAATGGGTTGAAGGTTTCTCAATCTTCTGACATAGAAAAGGTGTTGTACAAGTTTCCTATGGAAGATGGTAAACTAGTGAAGATTCCCCTTGCTGGTCATTTCAAGTTCTCCAGCGAACAATGTCCTGGAATGGATAAGGAGAAGAAAGAAATGAAAAAGGTCCCTTACTCTAGTGCGGTTGAATCAGTCATGGTCATGTTGGTAAGCACTAGACCCGACATTTTTCAGGCAATTAGTGTACTCAGCGGATTTGTGAGTAATCCCGGAGCTTTTGCTTGGGATGAAGTGATTGCTGAGGTATGTGAAGGCTCAGTTGCAGTCGGTGGTAGCACTCTCAATAACCGAGGCAGAGTACATAGCAGCTACGGAAGCCATAAATGAGGCTATGTGGTGCAAAGGGTTGTTGGACAAGTAGAAGGTCCTAAAAGAGCAGGTGGTGGTGTCTTCGGATAGCCAAAGTGTGTGGCACTTGTGTAGGAACCCAGTGTTCTATGAGAGGACTAAGTATATGGATGTTTGGTATCATTTCTTTCGGGAAAATGTTACGGAAGGATGCATTCATGTGGACAAGGTGGCCACGGAAGAAAATCCCACAGATTTAAGCACCAAAGTTTTACCTCTAAGTAAGTTCAATCATCGCCTTGGACTTCTTAAGATTGGAGTCGATTGATATGGTGACTCAAGTTGATTTTGGATCCTGAGTTCTCTGCACAAAGGTTCGGGTTTAATCGCTTAGACAAAGGTAGAGATTGTTGGTATTTGTCTAAGGATCAAACAGAAAAGGAGTTCAGCATCAGGTCACTAGGTGTGCACCACACCTCAGGAGATCCGTGCCTCACCTTGCAGCACGGAGGAGTCTTCTGGCCAGGTGTGCACCGCACCTAATGGAGGGTGCACCGCGGCGCCCAGAAGGTGGAGGATGTGCGCCAGGCACACTAATGCATGTTTTTCCATCCTTTTGAGATGGTGCGTGAGGCATGATCAAAATGCACAAGATCACTTAGACTTATTGAAGGGCTATGATTGATTGGTCCACAAGATCTAAGAGTTGAGACTGAATTCAAGATAGGTTTAAGAAGTGGTGCACTATATAAAGGGTCACCAAGCATCAATCTCAACAAGACAAGACATATCATCTCAACATAAGAGAGATTAGTGTGCATGGTGTGTGTGAAACAGAACACATAGTGTGTGAGAGTGCAAAGACACTAAACATAGGAGAGACTCATTTAAGAGAGAGGTTGGTTGTTTAGAGAGAGAGTAGTATAGATTGGGCATTCAAGGGCTTTGTAGTTAGAATTTTTTTGGGGAAGATTCCAAGGAAACACTCAGTCCTTATCACTTTCTTTTTCTCTTCTTTCATTCTTCAAGAACAAGAGGTTTCTTGAAGAGGTGTTACTGTAACTTGTAAGAACTCATTGATTTAGTACAGAGGGCTCGGAGGAGCTCACGGGGACGTAGACACATTGTCGAACCTCGATAACAATTGCTGTGTTCTTTCTTTGATTGGTTTGATTCCTGTTTTGTTTCAGTTTTATTACAAGTCATTCTAGACTTGGATGTTTGGAAGATCACCGCCTAGGCATCTTGAGGGTGATTTCCAATAATAAAGGTGGTCATAGAGAAGGTTTGAGACACACTCATAATTCCCATATACATTGTAAACTAGAGGGGTTTACTACTAGAGTTATGATAAGAGCTTTGGGTGTATGGGGGTTTTGGGTTGTCAAGTAAAGAGGGCGCTTACAACTAGAGTTAGGATTTTGATTCAATTCCCCACAAAGAAGACTTATAATTGGTTTGGGAAAAGTTGTTTCCTATTTTGTAGTTACTTGTTCTAGTGGAATAGTAGTAATTTCCTCTTAAATTGTTGATTGTACAAGTAATGCTAGTAGTCTACTATGATGTTGTTGTTATTTTTCTAATAATATTAGAAAAATATCCTCTATATAAAGGAGGTACTAGAGAAGGTTTGAGACACACTCATAATTCTCATATACATTGTAAACTATAGGGGTTTACTACTAGAGTTATGATGAGAGCTTTAGGTGTATTAAGGTTTTGGGTTGTCAAGTAGAGAGGACACTTACAACTAGAGCTAGGTTGAGAGCTTCTCTTTTATTATGACTTTGGGGTAAGAGTTTAACAACTTTTCTCTTTCTAAAGTTGTAATTGAAGATTTTTAAAGCAGTTGATTTGTTGGTAAAGTAGGTAAGGAGGTTGCTGAACCACATTAATTATTGTTGTTCTTACTCTTGTTTTGTTTTGCCTATTTAATTATAGTGGTTGCGTTTTTTGCCTATAATTTGAGTAGGTTAATTTTAGAGGTAAAATCTCAACAATTTCAGTGCGCCTTCTTGATGGGTAGAGATTGTGTATAAGAGATTCATTGGCTTTTAATAATGCTTAACGTATACTTAATTTTTCTAAGGCATAAATTCTTGCTTATATGGGTAACATTCTTTACCATTGATCTTAGAATTATAAACCAATATAGTACTAGTTTACTTGAACTGAACTATATACATACCTTTTTTTTTTAATTCATCGAGCTATGATTATGGGAATGCTTTCAACTATTTTTTTTAATATGGTATCAAAACTCGATGATTTGGTTACAACTCAATTGATATTCAAACTTTCTTGCATTTGAGTTTCATGTGAAGGAGTGTGTTAAAGTATAAATGTGATGTTTGGGGTTAGATTTAAGCATACTTAAATCTGATCAAGGCAATTTTTGCCTTGAAAGAGATTTAAAAACAAGATACTATTTTTTTTATTATTATAAAATCACCTCTTACTTAATTTCTTCACTAATTATCCATCTTTTTGTCTTTCCGTTTTATCAAGTAGAAGCGGATATCTGAGAATTGCTTTTGCTCAGAGTTTCTCATTATTAGATCTGTTGCTTTCTAGAAAAGAAAGAGGAAAAGATAGAGAGATAAAATCAAGAAGAACAATATTGTCCTTTAGTTCTCTTACTTCATGCTATTGGAAGTGGTAAGGAGGTCCTTTGTCACAGTGATTCTACACATTTTCCAAGTGAGGGTAAGCTTCTTCTTCGTTTTTTGTACAATTTAAAGCAAAGTTGTTAATTAGTTGCCCTTCTTAGTAATTCTCTTTGGCTGGCCTTCTCTTATACATCTTTATAGAGTTTATTGCATGATAGATTCTTAAACTATGGACCCAAAGCATTTAACTCCCTAAACTATTAATTTAGAGCAAGGGGTCCTTAAACTGTCAATTAGTAGCAATCAACTCCTTAAATCCATATTCCGATGAGAAACTTAACCAAGTGAGGAGCTTAAAAGAGAATTTCACTTGTTCAATGATTTTCCTAAATCCAATTTTTGTAGTAGACACTCACCATATAGTAATAATCAAATGAAAGAATCCTCACTTATTGTATTTTCGTTAAGTTTTTTACCGAAAAATGAATTTAAGGAGTTGATTGCTACTAATTCATAGTTCAAGGATCCCATGCACCAAATTAGTAGTTCAGGGAGTTAAATGCTACAGGTTTATAGTTCAAAGATCTGTGCTGTAATAAACTCAAACTCTCTTTGGGTGGTCTTCTCTTATACTTCTTTATATTTAGATGTGTAATTTGTGTACGTGTTATTGTGATACACGGGCCTAGTTTAATTAAGTCCAGCCTATGATGGTTTGGGACAAATTTGTCAAGCCTATTTTGGTTTTAAAAAAATACCTAAAGCTAAATATGCCTAAGACGGATATTCTCCTAAGAGAATTCGAGAGAGAGCTACAGAAAAACGAGGAGAGAGAAAGAAATGGAAGAAGGTTTGGAAGAGATGACTCAAATTAAGGTATTTTCTCATCCCAACTCTTTTTATTTTGATGTTTTTCCATGAATTCATTCATTTTCTTACATATAGTTTATATGGGTTTTGGGGCTGTTACTTTTCTGGAGTTGCTGCTTGAGCTTCGGTGATCTTCCTACCATGATATTTTAACTACAGATTCTTACTTTCTTAAAGGTTAATTTGGCTTTGGTTTCACTTGATTTGGAATTGTATTTTGAGAGTTATGGTTTTTCAAAGATTTTATAGTAAATCTATTTTTATAGTAAAAGTAATCAACTTTAAGTCATCTGAAAGTGCTTTTCTGGGATTGGTTTAAAGCAAATAAGGACTGGGCTTTGTAGCCCTTTGAATAAGCTTTCTAATGATATGTGTCTTGCATCATTATTTATGTGAGAGAATTGAAGTTCTGAAGTTGACTAGTTAAAGAAGAAAAATTGGGTTCTTGGTTTTCGATAAGATCAAGTCCCAACTTTAGATGCCATAACTTCGTCATTTGATGTCGGAATTGGGAGATTTTTTGAATCAAAGCGATAGTATTTCTATGTATATATAGATCATTTTACAATTGTCTGTGGAGAAAGTTGTTAATGTTCAAAATAGGTTGGTTATACTGATTAAAGCTGAAAGAAAATAAATATTCAGTGAAGCCATCCAACGTGTACATTGGTGTACGTGAGTCACTAGTAGGTCCCATTGATACATGGCTGCATGTGAACATTTCTTGAGTTATTTCACATTAAAAAATTATATATTTAATTGGTATTTGGATGGTGTTCTTTAAAGTGGAATTAGTTAGTTAAAACTTGATTTTGGTTAGAAATTTTTTTTGAGTTAAATGAACGTATAGTTATGTTCGGTGATCTCAAGGGAATTAGTTGATATATATATATATATATATATATATATATATATATATATATAGAGAGAGAGAGAGAGAGAGAGAGCATGTTGAATTGTACACAAAATTATTGTTGTCGATTTTGGTGCCTTTCAATTATTAGGCGAATAGAGAAAATCTAATTTGGGGAATCATTGTGTTTGAGTGAGGTAAGTAATCTTACTCAACTGGTGTTTGCTAGTAATGGATATTCAATTAATTAATTATTGTTGTTGTCATGTTAAACTCATGGTTTGAGTATTGACTTATTTGAAGTTGTTATTGTTATATATTATAACATTGATGTGATATGTTAATTGTGTTAAAGCTTTGTAAATAATTTGATTTGTGTTTGAGCCTTTGGAATATGATTTGATTTGTATTGAGACTTTTGAAATATAATGATTTGTGATTGAATTGAAAAAATGGAAGCTCTAAGTTTAGCTATGTTTTGGCCCCATCAAGGGGATATATGAATCTTTGTACCTGGCAGTCCGGGGTTTAAATGGACTTTGGATTTGGTAGCCCAAAAGTTGAATAGGCTTTTGAACTTGGCAGCCTAAGGGTCTAAGAATTTTAATAAATAAGTCAAATTGGGTTTTTATCTCAGTACAAAAAGCACAAAAAATAGGAAACAACTCAGAACTTTCTTTCATTAAATAAAGCTAGGTAAGCCTGGAATAATCATCCACAAATGTAACGAAATACCGAGATCCAAGTTTGGAAGTCACATGACTTGGACCCCAAATATCAGAATGTACTAACATAAAAGGTCTAGACACACATTTATTAATCCAGGAAGCAAATGACACCTGATGATGCTAACCTAATTGACACGACTCACACTATAAAGTTGAAACGTGACTCAAAGTAAGAACTAACTTCTTCAGCTTTTCTAAGGATGGATGATCAAAACGACAATGGATCTGGAGCAAAGACACATCAATTGAGCAAGAAATGGGTGATGGGATAGGATCAAAGTAATACAGGTCGTTCGATTCATACCCACCACCAATACTCTTCCTTGTTTTCAAATCCTGGATAAGAAAAAATCAGGAGGAAAGGTAACATAACAGTTAAGACGTTTTGTAAGCTGAGTAATAGATATCAAATTATACTGAGAAAAATGAGCATAGACAGATGATAAAGACATAGTAGAACTAGGACACACAATACCAATACCAATACCACTATCATTGGTTTTAGATCCATCTATAAGGGTAACATCAAGCAAAGACGAAGAGTGATAAAAACTAGAGAAAACATCAATGGTACTTGACAAATGATCAATAGCTGCAGAGACAAGGACCCAAGGTCTAGATGAAGAGTCACTATATGATAGACAAGCTTTTGATGTACCTTTTTGGGTGGAAAGAGAAGTCGAGGAAGATGTCTAGCTGGATGTCTTATACCTTAAGAGTTTATCTTACTCATATTTGGAAATCACCGTAGAAGTTAAGGGCACGGATTTTGAGGAGGTAGATCCACACTCAATAGAACCAGACGTTATAACATTAGCAACCATGGGATGACCAACTAATTTCTAACACGTCTCCCGGGTATGCTCGAAACAATGGCAGTAGGTACATTGACAAAGTGAACCTCTACCATTACTACCATGACCAAATGAAGTGTTATTACGATCACTACCACGACCTCCTCTACCACCATGATTACTTATATTATTATTATTACCATCTGTTTGACCTCCTTGCCAAGCTTGAGTAACCAAGGTAGATTTTTCAACCAAAGATCTGCTGTCACAAGTTTGGGAAACGGCTTGTAGCTGTTGGAAATCACCTTGACAAGATGCCCAGGTGGTGATCTTCCAAACAACCAAGTCTAGAATGACTTGTAAAGATTTGGAATCAAAAACAGGAACAGAAAATCAAAGAAAGAAAGAAGACAAGCAATTTGTTATCGAGGTTCGGTAATATGCCTATGTCCTCGTGAGTTCTTCCGAATTCTCTACACTAAATCAATGGTTCTTTACAAATACAGCAACCTTCTTCACGAAGCTCAAGTTCTTGAAGAAACCAAGAAGAGAAGAAAGGAAGAAGATAAGAACTAACAATGCTCTCTATCTAATCTAGACTTCTCTCTCTTTATAACTAGCCTCACTACAACGAGTCCCTCTTGTGTTTGATCTTTACACTCTCACACAATTCTCTCTTGCATTACAATTGATCTCAAAGTATGTCACAAACTTGTGTTGTTCTCTTGTTGAAAAATGAGGCTAGGAAACCCCTTTTATAGCCACCCACTTCTTGGTTATTCTTGAGATTCAATCCTCACCTTTTGATCATGATTACCACTTAATCATGGCCCTCCATCACTCCTAAGTGATGCTATACATTTTAACCTTGCACCCACGCACCTAAGAGAGGGTTAAAACAGGCTGTCCATGTGTGCTTGATTTTGCCTAGCGCCTAGGTGCTCAAAAGGGCACTATGCGGTGCTGGGCAGAGTGTTTTTTCACACTTTCTGGGAGGTGCACTGCTGGTGGGGAGCGGTGTGATGCTAGGGTGCTTCAAGAGGCATGCATTCTGGATGGTGTGGTGTTGGGCTATGCGTGGTGCGGTGCTGGCCATCACATATACTGCACACACACCTTTAGCTTGTGTGCAGAAGTGCACACACTAGTGCGTCTACCCTTACCTTGCTCCAAAGTGATGCACACACATGTGTGCAGTCTTTTAACTTGCTGTACTTTAATACTCCAACCTTGGTTTATACTTTAACCATCTTTGAACCATGTTTTGACATGTATAAACCTTAGATAAATACCAACAATCTCTACCTTTGTCTAAGTGTTTAAACCCGAACCATTTTTGCAGAGTGCTTCGGGATCCAAACTCATCTTGAGTCATAAATTAACCAACTCCAATCCTAAGTAGTCCAAGGCAATGATTGAACTTACTTAGAGGTAAAAATTTAGTACCCAAATCCATAGGATTTTCTTCCGTGGCTACCTTGTCCACATGGATGCATCCTTTCGTAACAGTTTCTTGAATGAAATGATACCAAACATCCATGTGATTTGTCCTCTCATGGAACACTGAATTCTTACACAAGTGCAATGCACTTTGACTATCCAAAAACACCACAACCTACTCCTCTAGTACCTTCAACTTTTCAAGAAACCCTTTGCACCACATAGCCTCCTTAATGGCCTCTATAGCCGCTATGTACTCAACCTCGGTTGTTGAGAGTGCTACCACTGGCTGTAACTGAGCCTTCCAACTTACACAACATCCATTTAAGTTAAAGAAGTAGGAGGTAATCAATCTCATTTTATCTCAGTCTGCTCCATAGTCCGAATCCGTAAAACTCTCAAGGCAGATGGACTTACCCCTCTTCTCATAAAGTAGCCCTACTTCTGGGCTTCCCTTCAAGTACCTCAGCAACCATTTCATCCCAAGCCAATGCTCTTTTCTGGGATTACTCATAAACCGACTGAGAACACTTATAGCATGAGCAATGTTAGGTCTAGTGCTTATTATGGTGAACATAACAGAACCAACTGCACTAGAGTAAGGGACTTTCTCCATTTCCTTCTTCTCCATCTCCAATCTTGGACATTGAACGCTGGAGAACTTGAAATGATCAGCAAGGGGAACCTTTACTGGTTTGCTATCTTTCGTAGAGAATTTAGATATCATGTTCTCTATGTAAGGAGTTTGAGAGATCTTCAATCTGTTTCTCTCCCTTTCCCGGACGATACACATCCCAAGGACCTTTTGTGCAAGGCTGAGATCCTTCCTCTCGAACTCCTCACTGAGTTGAGATGTAAACCTTTCCATCCTCTTCCTACTGTTTTGAACCAACAACACATCATCGACATAGTTGAGGATACTCACCATCTTCTCCACCTTATCTCCAGGTGAGAAAGTTTATGTGAAACCTTTGTCTTCTCTTCTTGTGAAACCATTCACCACCATCCTAGTTTTGTTCTGGACTTCATCCCCTGGAGTATTCCCTTCTTTGATCTTGTAGAGACATTTACAATCCACAACTCTCTGTTTTTCAGGTTTGGGCACCAACTCCCAAGAGTTGTTCTTCATCAAAGAATCAATTTCTTCCTCCATAGCCAGCTACCACTTTGATGAATCCTTACACTCCATGGCATCCGTGTAAGTTTCTAGTTCAACCTCTCATTCTATCCAAGGAGCTGCTACATTAGCATCCACAAACCCATATCTCAAAGGTGGTCTAACCACCCTCCTTCCCCGGTCTCTTATGAGCTGGTAGTAATTATGACTTGCTGTATCAACCTCTTCTTATTCAACCTTTTCTTGAGTTTCTTGAGCTTGGCCTTCATTCAAGGGCTCTACCTGATCTAAACCCTCTTGCCTCCTCTGCTCTACCTGAACCGAGTTTTCCTTGATGCGATGCTCCACAACTTCCGGACTAGTTTGCTCACTAGCCCCTGCAAGGTTAGTTTTCTCCAAGTAGGGAAATAATAATTCATTAAAAATAACATCCCTACTTATAATTAATTTCATGCCCTTATTTTCTAAGGACCACAACCTATATCCCTTAACCCCATCACTATATCCTAGAAATACATATTTTCTAGATCTTGGGCTAAGTTTATCTTCCTTTTGATGTGCATATGCAGCACACCCAAAAGTCCTAAGGTCATTTAATTCAGGGGGGTTTTCCACTCCATATCTCCATGGGAGTCTTGAGCTCTAAAGCTCTAGAGGGTGATCTATTCACTAAGTATGCAGCTGTAGCTACAGCTTCTCCCCAAAAATATTTTGGTAAATCGGATCCTATTAGCATGCACCTAACATTTTCTATAAGGGTTCTATTCATCCTTTCAGCAACTCCATTTTACTGAGGTGTTTTTACAACCGTTCTATGCTTTAGAATGCCATTTAATTCACAGAATTTATTAAAATCATTATTGCAAAATTCTAAGCCATTATCAGTTCGTGAAGCCTTAACTACCCTACCAGTTTGAGTTTCCAGCAACTTCTTCCACACAACAAATTTATTCAAGGCATCTGATTTATTTCTAAGCAAATAAACCCACACTCTTCTTGAATAATCATCAATTAAAGACAGAAAGTAAAAGTGACCTCCCTGTGTTGGTGTTCTTGCTGGTCCCCAAAGGTCCGAATGAATGTAGTCAGGAATCCCCTCAGACTTATGCACTCCGATGTTGAAGCTGACCCAGTGTTGCTTCCCAAGAATGCAACTCTCACAGAAATCTAGTTTCTCTACTTTGTCTCCTCCAAGTAGACCATCATTGCTAAGAACTTATAGGCCCTTTTCGTTCATGTGTCCTAAGTGAGTGTGCCAAAGGGCTGCCTTGTCCATCTCAGCCATCAAGCTTGCTGCCTGATCATTGATTTCTATCTCTTCGATCATCTCATAGAGTCCATTGTTTCTTCCTACCTTGATCACTACCAAAGATCTCTTGGCTACCTTGATCTTTCCTCCCTCTACTTTGCATGTATACCCCATGGAATCCAACTACCCTAATGAGATCAAATTTCTCTTCAGATATGGAAGATACCTTACATTTCGCAGCAACCTTGTGACTCTATCAAACATCCTCAATTGGATGTCTCCAATCCTCTCACTTGGCAAGAATTGTCATTCCCCAAGAAGACCCTTCCATCATTGATCTCCTTGAAATTCTTGAACCATTCCTTGTGAGGGCACATATGATAAGTGCACCCAGAATCAAGAATCCACTTTCTGCTGCCGTGCCTCCTGCTCACATTTGAGCACACAACAAGCACATCATCTTGCTGTTCTCCTTTGGCAACTGAAGCCTCTCCATTATTGGTATGGCTTCTCCTCTCATCCCACATCCTATTCTTGCAATCTTTCTTGAAATGGCCCTCTTTGTTACAGTAGAAGCATCTCCTTCCTCCTCCAAGTCTTGTCTTGGAATGAGATCTCCCATGGTTTTGTCCTCTACCTCTTGATTTCTCTCGGTAGTTGCCATGGTTGCTACTGCCATTCCGAGTTGCTGGCCTTCCTCTTACGAACAGCCCATCTCCACTTGATGTCTCCTTCATTTTGGCCTCGAAATCATGTGCCCTTATGGCATTGATCACAATCTCTTTTGTCAAAGTATCTCTTCCATACTCAATGGCATTAATCAAGTTATCAAAACAATCAAGAAGAGAATTTAACAAAATAACAGCCAATTGTTCATCCGAAAAAATAATGCTACAGCTATTCAAATCTTGAACTAGCTTATTAAAGACATCAAGATTATCTTGTAACTCTTTACTAGGATCCATTTTAAAAGCAAAGATTCTTTTAAGAAGATAAATCTTGTTAGGGAGAGTTTTGGTAAGAAACAACTCATCTAGTTTCTTCCATACGACAGCCGGATCGTCCAAGTCTTCGCACTCCCTTGTGATGCTATCCGATATATGCAAGAAAATGGTGCTATAAGCCATCTTCTTCATCTCGGTCTGCTGATTCTCCGTGACACTTGCTGGAAAAATATTATCTTCTCCAATAGCCAAGTTCACTTTCTGTTGCATTAGAACCGCCTTGATCTTCCGCTTCCAAAGGGCAAAGTCTCCATTTCCATCAAACTTTTCAACACAAAAATTTGAAGTCATCTTTTGCGGACAAGATCCCTGATTTATGCACTACCTATAAATGCTTTCTTCAACCTCAAGAACACAGATCGAAGATGGATCTTAACACTATTCTTGAATCTACCTCAAGAACACGATCAGATCTTGATCTTTACACTGTTCTTGAATCACCCAAGAAGTTGATCTTTGATTCTTGGAGTCTTGGCTCCGTCACCTTCTTATTCTTGCTCCGATACACTCTAACCAAGCTCTGATACCACTGTTCAAAGCTCTGATACCACTGTTGGAAATCACCTTAACAAGATGCTCATGTGGTGATCTTCCAAGCACCCAAGTCTAGAATGACTTATAAAGATTTGGAATCGAAAATAGGAACAGAAAATCAAAGAAAGAAAGAAAATATGCAATTTTTTATCGAGGTTCAGAAATGTGCCTACGTCCTCGTGAGTTCCTCTGAACTCTCTGCACTAAATCAATGGTTCTTTACAAATACAACAACCCTCTTCAAGAAGCTCAAGTTCTTGAAGAAACCAAGAAGAGAATAAAGGAAGAAGATAAGAACTAACAATGCTCTCTATCTAATCTAGACTTCTCTCTCTTTACAACCAGCCTCACTACAATGAGTCCCTCTTGTGTTTGATCTTTACACTCTCACACAATTCTCTCTTGTATTACAATTGATCTCAAAGCATGTCACAAACTTGTGTTGTTCTCTTGTTGAAAAATGAGGCTAGGAAACCCCTTTTATAGCCACCCATTTCTTGGTTATTCTTGAGATTCAATCTTCACTTTTTGATCATGGCCCTCCATCACTCCTAAGTGGTGTTGTGCATTTTAACCTTGCACCCACGCACCTAAGAGAGGGTTAAAATAGGTTGTCCATGTGTGCTTGACTTTGCCTAGTGCCTAGGTGCTCAATAGGGCGCGGTGCGGTGCGGTGCTGGGTAGAGTTCCTTTACATACTTTCTGGGTGGTGCACCGCTAGTGGGGAGTAGTAAGGTGCTGGGGCACTTTAGGAGGCATGCATTCTGGATGGTGCGGTGCTGGGCTGTGCACGGTGCGGTGCTGGCCATCACCTGTAGTGCGCACACACCTTCAGCTTGTGTGCAGAAGTGCACACACTAGTGCACTTACCCTTACCTTGCTCCAAAGTGATGCACACACATGTGTGCAGTCTTTTAACTTGCTGTACTTTAATACTCCAACTTAGTTTAGATTTTAACTATCATTGAACCATATTTTGACATGTTTAAACCTTAGACAAATACCAACAGTAGCACACGAGCATAAGTCTCAGACAATGTAGCAAGTTCTGCCTCTCCTAGTATTTGGGATCGAACCGGTTCATATTCAGGTTTTAGGCTAGCCAAGAATGTGAGTACCTCGAGTTGCTCTTGGTCTTTTTGCATGGCCTTTACATCTGCTGAAATAGGCATCAAAGTTCGCAATTCTAAAGACATTCTCTTCATATCAGCAAAAAATTCAGTGACATCTCGATCACCTTGTTGGCCATGAAATAACTTAGCACTCACATCATACATTTGATTAAGATTGTTAGAATATAATAGATGACCATAGTCCCAAACTTCCTTACAAGTTTCAAGATGTGTGCATAAGTCGGCAATTTGGGGTTCCATGGAATTCGATAATAAAGTGATGAGTAAAGAATCTTCTTGTTCCCATGTATCAAACAATTTCGAATCGGTTGGCAGATTCTATATAAGAAATTTTTGCTTGCCTTGAACAATGATATATTTATAGATTGCCTTGGATCATTGAACGTAATTACTACTATTCAACATTCGAGTACTAATAATATGAAGACTTGGCTAGAGAGAGGTATCGAAGACAATCTTGGACTCTATAGGGACAAATTATAATCCGATAAACAAAATAATCCAGTAACCAAACAAGTTATTAAGTATTAACCAAGGAAACAAACAGATGTTAATCAAGGAACCAAATAGGTGTTGGTGCTAACCAAGTAATCAAACAGGAGCTAGTGCTAACCAAGTAACCAAACAGATCTGTCCAAGTAACCAAACATGACTAATCAAGTAACCAAATAGATCTGCCCAAGTAACCAAACATGACTAATCAAGTAACCAAATAGATTTGTCTTAGTAACCAAATAGGACTAATCAAGTAACCAAACATATATGTCCTAGTAACCAAACAGGAGGCTGGAGCCAAGACGGAGAAGATGTTGGAGCTGGGGTCGTGGAAGATGTCGCGGATCCAAAGCTGAGGATCCGAAGCTGGAGACGTGCGGCGGCTATATTTGCGATGGGCGGAAGACGGCATTGATGGCGTCGGACAAGGCCGAAAACTTGTGGGTTTTGGTCTCCGATGTTGATGGTGGTGGCCGATCCAGTGTTGGATGGTCGGATCGAGGTAGATCAAAGAGATCAAAATAGGATTGGTATTCTGCTGGAGTTTTGAGATTTTTTACTGCTTTTCTGGCATGGAGGAGACGCGTGGTGGGTAGATCGGAGTAGATTAGAAAATTCCAATCGAGATGGTGTGCTCGGCGGCGGTTGGAAGTTGATTTTTTTATGTAGGCTCTCAGGAACTGATTGCTCTGATACTATGTTAAACAACTGTCATATTGAATGCTTAAAACGAACACAACTGATCCAATATATAGACTTATGAATACTAAGCCTAATAGGATTAGGACGTAACAATTTAGATAGGATACTTATAATACAAGTCTACTAGGACACTTGTTAAGAATCCTAATAGGATACTCAATACATATTATACAGAGATATACCAATATCTTTCAAGTTAAAAACCCTAAGGCCACTAGAAGGGACAGACTCAAAAGGGGGGTATGAGGGGACACTTACCCCCAAAAAAGTTTTTTTTTTTATTTTTAAATTTAAGATGCTAACCGATGAGGAATAGGAATTTTGGGTTCGCTAATGGCTTAATGTCTCCCCCTATAAGGTTGCTAGTTGCCATATATCGTTCCAATCTAGTTTCTAAATCTGATGAGGAATAGAAATATTGAGTTAGTTGGGAAATGAAAACATTTTGGTCTCTTTTGTGCACTTTTAGAGTGACTGATTTGGATGCCAGTAAGTAGAAGAATAGAGGGGCTTGATGAGGTGCTTATTTTCTCAAGTTCAATGTCACGGTTGGGTTTGATTAGTGCTCAAATTTTGTTATGGATGTGAGCTGCTAAGTGCTTTAACTATTTAATTGTGGTTCATTTATGTTAAATCATATTATATGAGAGATCGAAGAGTCTTTAAACTTGACGTTACTAAACACTAAATATACAATATCAAAAGATAAATTATTTGATTTTTTTACCTCTTATATCACTAACTTTATTGAAATTTTTGGTTATATGCAATTTTTTTTTTTTAAATATATAGTTTTATGAATTTTTAGTCTTATGATAAAAAAATTTGACTGAACACCTTCGCCTCCCAAGATGAAGGCCATGGATCCGTCCCTGGCCACTAGGCTTATTCTTCCATGGCTTCATCAAGGGGTCAGGGTGAAACTTATAGGAACTTGGCAAGCTAGTAAGGACACTAAAGCTAAAACGTCTAGATTTCTGCTTCTAATGGTTCTTGCTATTGTTTATCTTATTAACTGAGGGAAATACATAATAGTTGTTTCACTTGCAAGAGCAACAGAGAATTAGTGGATAATTTATTGGTACATTGTTCAGTAGCTAGATAATCAAAATTTGCTATTTTTACTTTTTGAAGTGCACTGGGATTTTTGTCGGGAAATAATTGGAGGTCCATTGGATTCTGCCATTTTTTTGTTGTTGGATTTATTCGAGTCCTGTCATGTGAGGTTTGGTGATGAGAAGTCCTAGCTTTAAAACCTGCACCAATATGCTTGAGGCTGAGTATGTGGTAGGAGAAGAATAGCCATGCTTTTTACGCAAATTAGGAGCCTTTTTCCTTCGCTAGAGAGTTTATTTGTTCTTATTCAACTTGTTTTCTTCTTTCCTTACAAAGTATATTATAGAAGCTAATACACCCCAAAGAGAGGCAAAGGGAGACTTCCACATTTACACAGCTTGTGTCCTTAAGCCTTGTTACATTTAGCTTCCCTTGTTTGGATAAGTTCACTACAAAGATAAACCTATCTAGTGCTGCTTCGATTTCAGCTTATGAAATTCTTTCTAAATACGTAGATTTTGAACAAACTTATTACAACATTATTGTCAGTTGCTCTTATTAGTGCAATTCCTCTTACAATTTTTCCTTGGATCAAATCTTGGATGCCCTAGATTTGGAGCTTGAACCAACCCTCTCCTGTTTCAGTAAATCTTCTTCAATAGAAGGAAGGAATGTGGACCTCGAAATATCTGAGTATGTCGAGATCAATATGAGCATGACTGACTATGTCTGTTGATAAAATTTGACCATTCATGAATGGATTATGACCAGTAATTAATGATGACCAAAGCAAAATAATTACACTTTAGCACCCTTTGGGTGCCTTACGTCACCTAATATTCTGGGGCTCTGTGTTTTTCACTATTTTTTTTTTTTTTTTTGTCTTTATCCAACATTTGTTGCTATGTTAGTGGTTGTTTGGCTCAACTCTCAACTGGCTAACAACTCTTATTGGGGTTTCCAGTTCTTTCAGTATTACTAATGCTTAGTTTTTCATATTTCACCCAGCTTACAGGTGATTTGAACAAAATGGTTGCACTGCAGAAGTTGTTAGAACCCTAAGGAATTTGTGAGGTATGTGATGTGAAAGAAGCATGCTTATTGTATGAAACGTGATAACCATTCAGTTTACTTTGGGGATTGAATGCATCTCTCAACCCAACTTCAATCTGTCAAAAGAAGGGGAAAAGATTTGACCATAATAAAAATTATAATCATTAATGATCAACAATCTGCTGTTTTTATGTACCAAACCCAACCCATAGTTAGGTTACTTGATTTACCCAAATAACATGTTTATTGGTTGACTTTAAATTGCTAAGAATACAATTGTCTTGAAGGTGCCAACTAGTTTAGTTGGTATAGTCCTTTGGTAGTTATAACAAGGACCTGAGATTAAATTCTGCCTTCACCAGGATCGGGGGGTTACGGGATGGGGACGGCTGTCCCCATTGTGTTGCCAAGTCATTGGACCAAAAACAGAATACAGCTGTTTCCGGCCTTTGGCATTCAGTCAGATACAGCTTATGCTAAATATATATGATGTAAATCCTTTCTAAAAGGTGGAAAATTTGAAGGCATTTTAAGCCGCCAACCACTAGCAGTCTGTTTTTATTGGGACCAGCATCACCATCTAGCACTAGAAAACTCGTGCTTGGTTTGTGTCTCAGATGCCAGTCCGTATAACAAGTTGCTGTTGTAAGCATTATATTGTGCTATGAAGTTTCCATTTTTATCGTCTCGTTATGACATATAGATTCATAATCTAAGTTGCAATTCAGTGCCAATGTCAAAGTGTTCGTGTCTGCTAGTCATATTGTTTATTTATTCAGATTTGTTGGCATTGCAATATATTTTGTGGTATATTTTCTTTCTTTAAGGTGGCATTGGTGCGGAAGTCGGGTGTGGATTCAACTTACCTCCGTGGAGATCCTCTTCCTTATTGATGTTACTTCCAAGATTTTTTAATAGAGCTTCTTACTATGTCGGACAAACTCAAGTAAGGTTCTTATTAGCTGTTGTGGAAGCTCATTCTGATTCTCTTTTCACAATAGGAAAAGGAAAATTAATGAAATAAAAATTTCCCATTTTTTGTGTTATGCCTCTTTTAGAGGTTTTAAGTTTGCACTTGGATGTTATGGCAAGATGGTGTCGTGTGGAGTAATAGCCTGAGGGAAGTAGATAGTTTTCCACTACTACTATCCGAATACACCACCACCTGCTCTTTTAGGACCTTCAACTCTTCCAACAACCCTTTGCACCACGTAGCCTCCTTTATGGCTTCCGTTGCCGCTATGTACTCAGCCTCGGTTGTTGAGAGTGCTACCACCGGCTGCAACTGAGCGTTCCAACTTATACAACATCTGTTTAAGTTGAAGAAGTAGGAGGTAATCGATCTTCTTTTATCCCGGTCTGCTCCATAGTCCGAATCCGCATAACCTTCTAGACAGATGAACTTACCCCTCTTCTCATAGACCAGCCCCACATCTGGGCTTCCATTCAAGTACCTTAGCAACCACTTCATCCTAAGCCAATGCTCCTTTCCGGGATTACTCATAAACTTGCTGAGAACACTCATTGCATGAGCAATGTCAGGTCTAGTGCTTACCATCATGAACATGACTGATCCAACAGCACTAGAGTAAGGGACCTTTTCCATTTCCTTCTTCTCCTCATCCGATCTAGGACATTGATCGCTGGAGAACTTGAAATGACTAGCAAAGGGAACCTTCACTGGTTTGCTATCTTCCATATAAAACTTAGATATCATCTTTTCTATGTAAGAAGTCTGAGAAACCTTCAATCTGTTAAAGGAATCGAACCTCTTATTCCATTGCCAAGGTGATTGCTTTAGGCCATAGAGAGATTTCTTTAATTGGCACACCAAATCTCATTGCCTTCCATCCTTATAGCCTTCGTGTTGCCTCATGTAGATGGTCTCATCAAGCTCTCCATGTATGAACATTGTCTTCACATCGATTTGCTCGACCTCCCAATTAAATTGGACCACCATTGTTAACAATATCCTTATCATCTTGTATTTCACAACCGGTGAGAATATTTCTGTGAAATCTATGCCTTCACTTTGTGTGAACCCCTTCACCACCAACCTAGCCTTATACCAGACTTCATCCCCTGGAGGGTTCCCTTCTTTGATCTTGTAAATCCATTTACAATCCACAACTCTCTATTTTTCTGGTTTGGGCACCAATTCCCAAGAGTTGTTCTTCCTTAAAGAATCCATTTCTTCCTCCATAGCTAACTGCCACTTTGACGAATCCTTACATTCCATGGCATCAATGTAAGTTTCTGGTTCAACTCCTCCTTCTGAATAAGGAGCTGCTACATTAGCATCCACAAAACCATATCTTAAAGGTGGTCTGACCACCCTCCTTTCCCGGTCCCTTGTGAGCTGATAGTCATTCTGACTCGCTGCATCATCCCCTTCTAGTTCAGCCTCTTCATGAGTGTCCTGAACTTGGCCTTCTTCAATGGACTTTTCCTGGTCCGAACCCTTTTGCCTTCCTTGCTCTACTTGAACTGAATTTTCCTTGATACTATGCTCCACAAATACCGAACTGGTTTGCTCACTATCCCATGCAGGGTTAGTTTTCTCCCAATAGGAAAATAGCAATTCATTAAAAATGACATCGCTACTTATTATGATTTTTGTCCCTTCTGGCTCTAAGAGCCACAATCTATACCCCTTAACTCCATCACCATACCCTAGAAACACACATTTTCTAGACTTTGGGCTAAGATTATCATCCTTTTTATGTGCATACGCAGCACACCCAAAAGTCCTAAGGTTGTTCAACTCAGGGGGTTTACCACTCCACATCTTCTTGGGAGTCTTAAGGTCTAAAGCCCTAGAGGGTGATCATTAACCAAATATGCAGCAGTAGACACAGTTTCCCCCCAAAAACATTTTGGTAAACCGGACCCAATTAACATGCACCTAACCTTTTCCATAAGGGTCCTATTCATCCTCTCAGCAACTCCATTTTACTGAGAGGTTTTCACAACCGTTCTATGTCTTAGAATCCCATTTAACTCACAGAATTTATCAAAATCCTTATTAAAAAATTCTAAGCCATTATCGGTTCTTAACACCTTAACTACTCTGCCCGTTTGAGTCTCCAGCAACTTTTTTCACACCACAAAATTATTCAAAGCATCTGATTTATTTTTAAGCAAATAAACCCAAACCTTTCTAGAATAATCATCAATCAAAGAAAGAAAGTAACGATTACCTCCTTCTGTTGGTGTTCTTGCTGGTCCTTAAAGATCCGCATGGATGTAGTCAAGAATACCCTTAGACTTGTGCACTCCTGTGTTGAAGCTGACCTAATGTTGCTTCCCAAGAACGCAACTCTCGTAGAAATCAAGTTTCTCTGTCTTGTCACCATCAAGTAGACCATTCTTGCTGAGAACTTGCAGCCCTTTTTCGCTCATATGCCCCAAGTGATTGTGCCAAAGTACTGCCTTATCCATCTCAGCCATCAAGCTTGCTGCTTGATCCCTGATTTCTGTTTCTCCGATCATCTCATAGAGACCATCCTTTATTGCTGCATTGATCACTATCAAAGATCCCTTGGTTATGATGAGAGCCATAAAATGCATCTTAATCGTACTTATTTGTTAGCACTTTAGGGTTGATTTAGGTTTTAATTGCATTTTTTATTCGTTAGCAACTCTAAAGTGGTATTCTTGGAACATTAACTTATTTCTTGCATTTTTAGGTATCTTCAGTTAAGAAAGATGGAAAAAGCATTTGGTGCTTGAAGCAAGATGATTCGATGCATACCAAAGTGGAGCCATATAAAACAAAGAAGATCTCTATCAATCAGGTTAAGGTGCACCCTGGATGGAGCTAGGGTGCACCCTTCAGAAATAAGCCCAAAAGAAGCCTCAAAGATCCAACAGGTCAAGGTGCACCTTGGATCAAGCTGAGGTGCGCCTTAAAGGGCTGAGGCATACCCTGGATGAATCTGAGGTGCACCCCACCGCACAAACAAGAAGCTTGACAAAGACCAAGGTACAGCGCGACTAAATCCAAGGTGTAGCTCGCGCACAGACCCTATTCTCTGAGTTAGACCCTAATTAGGTCTTTAATGATTTGTTCAAACCACAAAACACCCTTAGGCCTTGTACACTATAAATAGACCACTTAGGATTTGTAATTATACATTCATAAAAATAGATAGAAGGTCGAAAAACTTAAGGGAGGCTGCCACACTCTCCCTCATGGCCGACTAATATTCAAGCAAGGCGAAGGGATGAATCCCTAGGTTTTGTTGTTCTTTAATTCCTTTATTAGTTCAATTGTAGTATGGATTTATCATTAAACATTATTATGATTTACTTTTCAATTTAATTAGAAGATTTCCCCTTAATCCGGTGATTGCATCTTTCTCCCCCATATAAGTCTAGTCATGCTCTTCTTATATGATGTTGTTGAGGTGTGATTGAGTTCGGTAGATTTCTCTTATAGATTTGTCCATTACTGCAATATTATCATCATGATATATTGTCGTTTCTTGATAATGTATAAGTTAGGTCATGTGTGCTTGAAAGTAAAAAGTATTTCATAACAATTAAATTAGGGTTTATATATGTGCTTAATTGAATATTTGTCGATTGCTTGTTTGGGATGTGAAACTTGTAATCGAGATAAAGACAACTGAATTAAGACTGGAATAAGGCAACAAACCTAGGGAGGATTCCCGGACCCTTGTTGCCTCCATTATATTATCTACACAATTTTCACACAATACTTTATTCTCTCACTTGATCTTTATCGTCTGTGTTAAGGTTCACACCTTCTCTTGTAGTTATCCTGTTTCCCTGTGGAATCGACACCCCAAAGCTGTACTACAACTACCGCGTTATTCTTTGGGCATAATCAAATTTTGGCGCCGTTCCCGGGGAAACAGGCTTAAGTACAAGAAGATTGTCAACTTTGAGACATAACGGTAAAAGAATTGTAGATAGTTTTTCTTTTCAGTAGCTATAAAGGCGGTAACTTCGTTCCTTCTTTTAGCTTGCTGCATTGTTTTTTTTTTTTTCATTTTTTCTTTTTATAATATTTTTTTATTGTTCTTTTTTCTAAGTTTTGATTTTCTGATTCTTTATTTATTTATTATTATTCTGTTTTATTTATTTCCTCTCTAATTCATTGGGTGCATGCTTAGACGGAGAGATTTGCAAGGTAGATTCATTAGAGGACCCGAACTAGAATTACCCTCTCCTTCCGAGTCTGATAGTGAAACCTCGCCTAGATCAACCCATAGTGGAAACCCAAGTGAGAATTTAGAAGATTTTGTTAACATGGCCGATAACCTTAATGAGAATGTTGCTAGGACACTTCAGGATTACCTCCACCCTACACGCACAGCCACACCATCATGCATCATGTTTCCAGCTAATACTCGCCAATTAGATCTTAAACCAGGGATGATTCAATTATTCCCTACATTTCATGGCTTGGATAATGAAAACCCATATGTGCACATTAGAGAGTTTGAGGAAGTAGTCGCTACTTTTCATAGTCAAGATGAAACCGATGACATTGTAAGGCTTAAATTATTTCTTTTCGCTTTGAAGGATAGAGCTAAGAGTTGGCTATACTCACTAAGACCACGATCTATTGGGTTGTGGACTGAGATGACTCGGGCTTTCTTTAACAAATACTTTCCCCAGCATAAGACCAACGCTTTGAAAAGGCAAATCTCCACCTTTGCACAAAAGGATAGTGATACCTTATATCAGTCTTGGGAGAGATTTTGGGAGTTATTGAGTATGTGCCCTTACCATGGGTATGAGAGTTAATGCTTGGTAAGCTATTTTTATGAGGGAATTACATATAAAGAGCGCCAATTTATAAAGATGATGTGTAATGGTGAATTTTTGGAGAAAGATCCTGATGAGGCCATAGAATACTTCAATGAGCTTGTTGAAAAAGCTCACACTTGGACTGGACCTAGTGCTACTAAAAGCACAAATAGGTCACGACCTATAAGGAACTCAAATAATAGTGGAATTTACCATCTTAGGGAAGAGGATAACCTAAAGGCTAAGGTCGAGATGCTCACTAGGGAACTAGAGGTGTTAAAGACTAAGAGCTTAACGCCAACACACGTAGCTAATCATGCAAAATCTTTTGAACCATGTTTTGTTTGTGGCGGGGTAGATCATCTCGTCCAAGAGTGCCCCACATTTGCTAAGATGAGAGGGATGTATAAAGAACAATGTAATGCCTTAGGCATGTATAAGAAGCCTTTGGCACCCTTATCTGATACTTATAATCCGGGATGGCAAAATCACCCCAATTTCAGCTGGAAGTCTGAAAACCAGCAGCTTACACAACCCCCTGCACCATATCTTGAACCATATCATGCACCTGTATCTTCTAGGAGTTCTTTAAAAGACACTTTACATGCTTTTATTGAAGCACAGGGGAAGACTAATCAAAGGCTTGAATCTTTAATTGTGCAGGTTGTTGAAGAACATAAAGAGATAAAGAGCCAAGTGTCCAAGTTAATGAGCTACTTGAGTGTGACTGAGCGAGGTAAGTTCCCTTCTCAAGCTCAGTCCACATCTCATAGTTAGCACCTGGTGCAACAGAATGTGAAGGAGGTGAATGCCATTGAGACAGTAAGTGGTAAGTTATTACACATACCAACTACGAAAAAATCAGAGGATGTGGACAAAAGTCACCAAGCATACATGATGGACTCATTCATGGAAAAGGTCCAGCACCTTAATCCATTGGAGTCCACCTTTATCCATGGCTTCACAAAAGCACATATCGAGCTAGAATTTGCGGATGTTACTGATGACATCCTTGAGGCCTCTCCAAAGCACACAAGCACTGAATTTGGAAATAAAGCAGTGGCTGGTGTATTCAACCTATGTTTTTCGAGGAGGAAATAAAAGTGTCTGGCTGAAGACGTAAAACTTAGCACTCATAGGAGGCAACCCATAACATATCATTTTATTTTTACTGTTTTTCATATTTCTTTTTCTTATTTATTATTATTATTTTGTTATTTTCCAGTATGAACTTAATATTTCTTTTTCAGGGAAAAATGTACGAAGTAGTTCAAATGGTGGAGCACAATTTTCAGCTTCTGTGCACCTTTGGCTACAAGAGGAGTCTCCTTTACTCTTTCTTTTACATTGAGGTCAATGCAATTTTTAAGATGGGATGGAGGAAACACATCTCTTTGTTTATATATTCTTTATTTCCATACATTTTTTTCTTTTTCCGTTGAACTGCTTGGTGTCATTTTCCTTTTTGTTTGTTTCTAGCATGCTTGGTGTTAGCCTTAGAGTTAATTCACATGTCAATGATATGAGCTTAATTGAGATAGCAGATAGCATGTAGAAGAAGTTAAATCTTGCTTCGGTTTGAAATTAGTTTAAGTATCAATCTTCATTATGGTTTGAGACTCTAGTTTGTGGTAAGATTGTATGATTAGTCTTAAACATTTAGAAAGTTTTATGTATGATTATTTTGTGAATATTTTTGTGGTCTCGACAAGCTCTAGAACTTACTTGATAACCACTTGAGGTGATTTCCTAGAATGCACATTACTTAGGATATGATATAGGCCATTTTTGGACCGTTTAAGCCTGTAAAACCTACCATTGCTTTATTTACCACTAGTCACCTATTTGAGCATTTTCTTGAAAAGAAAATTTGAGCCTTGTTTCTTTTGATAAACGATTTACTTACTTTTATGAGCCTAAAAATATTTTATCCTTACCTTTCTTTTAAAAAGAACTTAGTTATACACATGTTGTCAGAAGCACTTAAAAGGAGTAAGGGTGGAAATATGAAAAAGTATCACTACCACAACCCAAGTACATTAAAGGAGATAAGTTGGGGGTTATGGAAAAGAAAAGAAAAATGAAAAAGAAGGTGAATGGTCTTATGCCAAAATACAAAAGAAAAGTGAATTACGGCAAATAAAGAAGAAAAGAAAGGAAAAGTGGTGATTTTGAAAAAAAAAAAATGGAAAATGCTTGCAAAATGGTTGAAAAAGTTGGGTGTTGAAGTAAGGTTATCTAGTGCTTAAAAGTGATTGTGTTTAAAGCTAAGAGATTGAGTTCTTTTTTCTCTTGAATCTTTCCCATTTTTTCTTAACCTTTACATTAGCCTAACGTACTAAAGATCTATTGATCCAATATAATGTGATTTTTCTACAATAGTGGAGAGTGGTTTGAAATGTAAGCATATGGAGCTTGCACGAAATTTATCATGTTTTAGAGGCCGAGACTTGTATTCATGAATGTTATGCATAAAATCATCCGGATGTTTGGATTAATGGATTGTGGTAAGATGGATGTTAAGAGTCAATAACGATCTTAAGATTGATGTTTAGATTACTGTTGGACTTAGGTGAAATTTAATGATTTTATGTGCAATATGTTAAGTGCAATTTTGAGACAAAAATTGAATTACTCTTGGTTAACTATAGTATTTCTTTACTTTGATTCCCACCGTAGAATTCATCTCTTGTTTTGGTTTGAATTGCTAGGGACTAGCAATAAGCTAGTAGGGGGTTGTGATGAGAGCCATAAAATGCATCTTAATTGTACTTATTTGTTAGCACTTTAGGGTTGATTTAGGTTTTAATTGCATTTTTTATTCGTTAACAACTCTAAAGTGGTATTCTTGGAACATTAACTTATTTCTTGCATTTTCAGGTATCTTGAGTTAAAAAAGATGGAAAAAGCATTTGGTGCTTAAAACAAGATGATTCGATGCATACTAAAGTGGAGCCATGGCTGTGGAAAGATAAAACAAAGAAGATCTCTACCAATCAGGTCAAGGTGCACCCTGGATGGAGCTGGGGCGCACCCTTCAGAAAGAAGCCCAAAAGAAGCCTCAAAGATCCAACAGGTCTAGGTGCACCGTGGATCAAGCTGAGGTGCTCCTTGAAGGGCTGAGGTGCACCCTGGATGAAGCTGAGGAGCACCCCACCGCATAAACAAGAAGTCTAACAAAAGCTAAGGTGCGGCACGACTAAATCCAAGGTGCAGCGCACGCATAGACCCTGTTCTCCGAGTTGGACCCTAATTAGGTCTTTAATGATTTGTTCAAACCCTAAAACACCCTTAGGCCTTGTACACTATAAATAGACCACTTAAGGTTTGTAATTATACATTCATAAAAATAGATAGAAGGACGGAAAACTCAAGGAAGGCTGCCACACTCTCCCCCATGGCCGACTAATCTCCAGGCAAGGCGAAGGGATGAATCCCTAGGTTTTGTTGTTCTTTAATTCCTTTATTAGTTTAGTTGTAATATGGATTTACCATTAAACATTATTATGATCTACTTTTCAATTTAATTAGAAGATTTCCCCTTAATCCAGTAATTGCAACTTTCTCCCCCATATAAGTCTAGTCATGCTATTCTTATGTGATGTTGTTGAGGTGTGATTGAATCAGGTAGATTTCTCTTATAGATTTGTCCATTACTGCAGTTTTGTCATCATGATATATTGTCGTTTCTTAATAATCTATAAGTTAGGTCATGTGTGCTTGAAAGTAAAAAGTATTTCATAACAATTACATTAGGGTTTATATATGTGCTTAATTGAATATTTGTCGATTGCTTGTTTGGGATGTGAAATTTGCAATCGAGATAAAGACAACTGAATTGAGACTAGAATAAGGCAAAAAACTTAGGGAGGATTCCTGGACCCTTGTTGCCTCCATTATATTATCTACACAATTTTCATACGATACTTTATTCTCTCACTTGATCTTTATTGTCTATGTTAAGGTTCACACATTCTCTTGTAGTTATCTTGTTTCCCTGTGGATTCGACACCCCAAAGCTGTACTACAACTACAGTGTTACTCTTTGGGCGTAGCCAGGTTACTTTGATCTTTCCTTGCTCTACCTTGTATGTGTACCCCATAGAATCTAGCTACCCCAATGAGATCAAATTTCTTCTCAAATCCGGAAAATACCTCACATTCCGCAGCAGCCTTGTGACTCCATCAAACATCCTCAATTAGATGTCTCCTATCCCCCTCACTTGGCAAGAAGTATCATTCCCCAGGAAAACCTTTCCATCATTGGTTTCCTTGAGATTCTTGAACCAATCCAGTTAAGGGCACATGTGATAAGTGCACCCAGAATCCAAGATTCATTTCTCGCTGCCTTGCCTCCTGCTCACATTTGAGCACACAACAAGAACATCATCTTGCTGTTCTCCTTTGGCAACCGAAGCCTCTCTATTGTTGGTATGGCTTCTTCCTCTCTCGTCCCATAACTTCTTCTTGCAATCTTTCTTGAAATGACCATCCTTATTATAGTAGTAGCATCGTTTCCCTCCAAACTTCGGTTTAGAATGCAATCTCCCATAGCTCTGCCCTCTACCCTTTAATCTCTCCTGGTAGTTGCCATGGATGCTACTGCCCTTCCGAGTTGCTAGCCTTCCTTTAACAAACAACCCTTCTCCACTTGATGCTTCCCTCATCTTGGCTTTGAAATCACGAGCCCTTATAGCATTGATCACAATTTCCTTGGTTAGTGTATCTCTTCCATATTCAATAGCATTAATCAAACTTTCAAAATAATCAAGAAGAGAATTCAATAACATAACAACCAATTGTTTATCCGGGAATGTTATACTACAACTAGCCAAATCTTGGACTAGTTTATTAAACACATCAAGATTATCTTGCAACTCTTTATTAGGGTCCATTTTAAAAGTAAAGTTCTTTTAAGAAGATAAATCTTATTAGGGAGAGTCTTGGTAAGAAATAACTCATCTAGTTCTTCCAAATAACAGCTGGATCTTCTGAGTCTCCGCACTCTCTTGTGACACCATCTGACATGTGCAGAAAGATGGTGCTATATGCCATCTTCTTCATCTCAATCCGCTGGACCTCCGTGATACTTGCTGGAAAATCGTCATCTTCTCCAATAGCCAAGTCCACTTTTTGTTGCATAAGAACCACTTTGATTTTTCGCTTCCAAAGGGCAAAGTCTCTATTTCCATCAAACTTCTCAACAATGAAGTTCGAACCCATCTTGCGGAGAAAATCCCAAGATTTATGCAGCACCCACAATTGCTTTCCAACTTCTAAACTTTAAGAACACGATCAAATCTTGATCACAACACCGTTCTTGAACCTCAAGAACCCGATCAGACCTTGATTTCTACTCCGTTCTTAAATCACCCAAGAAGTTTCCTTTGATTCTTGGAGTCTTGCTCCGATACCTTCTGTTCTAGCTCTGATACTCGCTCACCAAAGCTCTAATACCACTTTTGGAAATCACCTCAAGATGCCCAGGTGGCGATTTTCCAAACACCCAAGTCTAGAATGACTTGTAATGAATAGAAACAAACCAATTAAAGAAAGAACACAACAATTGTTATCGAGGTTCGGCAATGTGCCTACGTCCCCGTGAGCTCCTCCAAGCTCTCTGCACTAAATCAATGAGTTCTTACAATTACAGCAACACTTCTTCAAGAATCCTCTTGTTCTTGAAGAACAAAAGAAGAAAAAAAAAAGTGATAAAGACTAGTGTTTCCCTGGAATTTTCCCTAAGAAAATTCCACTTACAAAACCCTTGAATCCCTAATCTAGTCTACTCTCTCTCTAAACAACCAACCTCTCTTTATGAGATCTATTCTAGTGCCTCTCTTGTGTTTTGTGTCTTTGCACTCTCACACTTGCACTTGAATTCTCTTGTATGATGACCTTGTATTTTGTATCTCTTGTTGTGTTATGATTGAAGCTAGGTGACCCTTTATATAGTGCACCAACTTCTTCATCCATTCTTTCAGATCAATCTCAACCCTTAGATCTTAAGAACCAAAGACCCATGGCTCTCTAAGAATCTAAGTGACCCTGTGCGTTTTAACCATGATTCACACACTATCTCAAAGTGCTTAAAATGAAGCTTCAGGTGTGCCTGGCATCGCGGCCCAAAACAGGGCAGGCCACGGCGCACACAGGGGCAGAACTCCTTCATTCTTCATCCTTTCTGGGCATCGAGGCTTGGGGAGGTTGGGCCGTGGCACGGCCTGGAGAGCTGACCACTTGGACTTGCTGCTGGCCACGACGCACAAGGCTGGGCCGCGGCACACACCTCCAAGCCTGATGCTGAACTTCTTCTCCTGTTTAATCCTTAGACAAATTCCAACACTATATCAATAAAAAATGGTGTAATGTATTCTCTCTCAATACTGTAGCATTTATCTGCCTTTAGTTCCTTTGTTCTCCCTATTTCTATCATTATGACTATATATTCAATTTATATTAGTATGCATGATGTTGCTGATTATATTTGGGTGGGCGGGGTGTTTCAACTTTCAATTTCTTCCATGGTTATTTTTTTTAATTTATTTATTGTAGGAATGAGTCCAGGTGAACTAGGCAGTGGAGATATATTGGGAAAGGTTCCTCAGCAGAGAGCCCATCATATCCTATAACTCTGAGAAATCTGCCTTGTAAAACTAGAAATTCAATAGTGTTTAGGAGCTCATGACCACCTTGATGTGATCTGTTAATGAGCGAGATAATTCTCTTTTAGGGGTTTTGAATTCCCAGTTCTACACCTTGCTAGAGTCGGTTGTACCATGACAACATTGACTCTTATGAGGAAGCCCTGGAAACAAGAGTTAGTTTTGAAGTGTCCGTGAACATAAGTGCGCAGATGCTATGAAAGGGAATAGAATTTCAATTTCATGTACCCCACACTAATTCTTTTGTTTGGTTGCAAAATAAATATGGAATAAGGTTTAATGGCAAACTCAATTATCTTAAAAGTTGAAATTAAAATTGATGCTAAAATAGGTGTCATTTTATTTCCACAGAACCAAACATTGGTTTCGTTCTCTTTAGAACAAAAAGCCCTACCACGAGTCACGTGCAATTATGTATATAATATTGTAAATATTGAGAAAATTACACTATGAGTTTAAGGAAAACTACACATGACATTAAGGGTGGACAATGAAACCAATCGAATTGTCAAATCAACTTAAATCGATGCAATGAATTAGGTTGGGTTTTTTAGATATACAGGTTTGGATTGAATTTTTTTAAACTCGACGATTTGGGTTACGAGTTCAAATTTTGAACCCAAATGTGAAATATATTTAAGAAACGCTACCAAATGTGATATACTTAAACTATATATACAAGAGAGAGAAAACTGTCATTCTTTATAGGCCATTTCTAGTAGTGTAGTTTGCTTGACAACATATCATGGTCATCTCTCATTACTGACCAGTATATGACTATCACTACCCATTATGTGGATGAAGACAAGATGATCTTATGCTTTTCCTATGTCCCACCCCCTTATAGTGATCCTATATCAGCTGAAAAGTTGTTTAATTTGTAGAAAGAGTGGGGCATTGAGAGGAAAATGTTTACCATTACAATGATTCAATTGTGACTGTTCTGCAAACTAATTCGTTTCTAGAAAGAAGTCATTTTTTCTGATGGTGAGTTGTGTATGGTACTGATACTTAGGACCATGTGATGTTTATTCGTGAGAACACTTTCTTGCCTTCCCTCTCCTCTCAACAAAACCACCAGATGGTTCACCTCCACATAACTAGAATATACTTATCAACCTTACAATCTCATAGCTTAATTCAAGCAATATAATTATTTAGTTATGTGATTAGTTTTACAATTCTAATAATTTTTTTTTCTAATTGAAGTTAAATCTAAATATATGAAACAAACAAGTCTTTAGTCTATGTAACATAAAATTGAAATATGACTGTTATTGGAAACTTATCCCAATTGAGATGAAATCTTGATATTAAAATTGGATAATTGTAATTATCTAAAACTTTTGAAGAATTTTTGTCCAAATTTTGCTAGAGAGCCATTACAGTTTTGGGTGGTAGCAGTCGATATTGCAGTTTTCTTGATAAATCGGAGTCTATATAGTTCACTGAATGGAGGAATTCCAGAGAAGGTATGGTCAGGAAAATAGGTTAACTATTCTTTCTTCAGAAATTTTGATTGTAATGCCTATACCCATATCGATAAAGATAGTAGGAAGAAATTAGATCCTAAGCCTTTGAAATGTGCTTTTATTGGATATAGGACCATGAAAATAGCAAAATCATTCGCAGTAGAGATGTGGTATTCAATGAAACCTATATGGATAAGTATAGGAAGTAACAAAGTAGGAAATATATCTAAGAGTCTGTAGATTTTGACGAGATTATAGGCGGTATGATTCCTAGTGTGCAGACAGCTCCAAAAAATACACATGGTGATAATTTATTAGATTGTGCTTCGAATGGTAATGGGGATGGGAATCTTTAAGAGCATTAACTTGTAACCCCTGTTCTTAGAATATCCCAAAGGCAAATTCGACCTTGTAATATATACTCTCTTGTTTTGGGGAGGTATGGTTTGTATACTAATGCTAGTGAACCATAATGTTTTCAGGAAGTAATGTAGCGTGAATCCATAGTGAAGTAGAAGCAAGCCATGAATGAGGAGATGGACTCATTAAAGCACAATAAGACTAGACACTTAGTGAAGATATCAGCTGGAAAGATAGCATTGCATAAAAAAGGTATACATGGTGATGGATGAGATTGGAGGTGGTGAAAGATACAAGGCGAGGCTTGAAGTGAAAGAGTTTGCACAAAAAAAAGGTATTGAAAAATCAAGAAATATTTTCTTCTGTTGTGAAAATGACATCTATTCGAATCATGTTGAATATAGTAGCAGTATAAAACTTGCATCTTGAGCAATTAGATGCTAAAACTGAATTCTTGCATGGTGACTTGGATGAATAGATCTATATGCAGCAACTATAGGGATTCGAAGTAAAGGATAAGTAGAAAATGGCCTGGAAATTGAAGAAGAGGGTCTCAAACAAGCTGCTAGACAGTGGTACTTGAAGGAATTAAAGCTCGCTCACTTGTCTAGACTAAAGTCTAGTCCTTTATGTTTTAAGAAAATTATTCAAAACTTTAATTTAAATTTTATTACCATACACTAATAAAACAAGGAAGCACACATTCACAATTTATATCCAAACAAGATGATACCAAATATTAAATTTAAAGTGGTGCGGTAAAAGAAAATACATAACTAAAGAAAGATAAATTGCCTTAAACATGAAACAAAGGAATGGTCAAAATTACTTATGGTGTGCGGATCAACAAAAAAGAAATGGATCAAAGTGTACAAGTTTAACTACTAAACTAGAAATATGAGAATTTAATGCATGAACCAAAACTACTTTAGACAAATGGATACAAATGAGTGGATTAAAGTAGGCATGTGCAGCATGTGTGCATATGTGTGCGAATATATGTGGATTTGTACTAAGTGTGTGCAAATTAGTACTAAGTATGTACAAATATGTGTGCATATATGTGCGGATGTGTGTGGATTTGTATTAAGTGTGTGCAGATTAGTACTAAGTATGTACTGATATGTGCTAAGTGTGTGTGGATGTGTGCAGATGTAAGCGAATTAGTATTAACTGTATGTAGATTAAAGGATAAATGAACTAAAAACAAAGCATGTGATTAATAACTAGTTGAAAGAAAGCATAAAATTTATAAGAAATGAAGTAAGCACCATAAAGGAACTAAGATAAAGAAATGGACATGGAAACTACAATGGATTTTATCAAATAGAAGTAAACTAAATTAATTGATCCATTTTCAAGATGGTTCAAACACAAAAAGCATGTTAGAAATTATATTTCACAATCAAAATAAATTTAACTAACCTTTTTAGCTAAGGAAAGTTTCCACGTGTGGGGATAATCCTCGTAGATTTGCTCTTGTGGAATTGGTAAATTTAGAAGATTGATTTGATTTTGGATTAGAAGACCAATTATAAGAATATGGCCGAGTAGATGAAGTCTATTTAGTTCTCCTTTTGTGTTTCATTTTATACTATTTTCTCTCTTTTTTGTGGGCTCTCTTCTCTTTTGTTATACTTCTTCTCTCTTTGATCTTTCTATGATTCTCTATTTACTCTTGATTATGCCCAAAACATACGCGGTTGTTGTAGCACAGCTTTGGGGTGTCGATTCCACAAGGAAACAAGTTAACTACAAAGGAAGGTGTAAACTTTAATCCAAAACGATAAATCCAAATGAGTAAGAGAATCTGAAATTGATAGAGAAACAATTGTGTAAAGTAGATTGTGAAATATAATAGGGGAACAACAAGGGTCCGAGAATCCTCCCTAGGTTCATTGCCCTAATCCCAACTTGATTCAGTTGTTTTTATCTCGATTGCACATTTCACTTCCCAAATAGGCAATCGGTAAATATTCAATGAGAACATGTATAAACCCTAATTTGATTGTTATGAAATACTTTTTATTTTCAATTCATGCACACATGATCTATCCTATAAGTTTATCAAGAAACGACAATATATCTTTGATGACAATATTGCAGTAATGGACAAACCTAAAGGCTAGATCTACCGGACTCAATCATACCCAAATAATCTTGACATAAGGAAAGCATGACTAAATTTATATCAAGGAGAAAGATACAATCACCGGATTAGATGAAATCTTATAATTACATTAAAAAGTAAATCATAACAATGTTTGAATGCTAAAGCTCTATTACAATCGAATCAAGTAAGGGAAATAGAAACAACTACACCTAGGGATTCATCCCTTCGCCTTGCTTGGGGATTAGTTAGCCATGAGGCTCATGGTTGCACACTTTGATAGAGGAAAAGTTGCTGCTTCCTTGAGTTTTCCAAGTTTTTGAATGACTAATTACAAACCCTAAGTGGTCTATTTATAGTGTATAAGGCCTAAGGGTCTTTTAGGGTTTGAACAAATCATTAAAGACCTAATTAGGGTCTAACTCGGAGAACAGAGTCTGTGCGCGCGCTGCACCTTGGATTTAGTCGCGCAGCACCTTGGCTTTTGTTAGGCTTCTTGTTTGTACGGTTGGGTGCACCTCAGCCCTTCAAGGAGTACCTCAGCTTAATCCAAGGTGCACCTTGACTTGTTGGATCTTTGAGGCTTCTTTTGGGCTTCTTTCTGAAGGATGCGCCCCAGCTCCATCCAGGGTGCACCTTGACCTGATTGGTAGAGATCTTCTTTGTTTTATCTTTCCGCAGCTATGGCTCCACTTTGGTATGCATCGAATCATCTTGCTTTAAGCACCGAATGCTTTTTCCATCTTTTTTTAACTCAAGATACCTGAAAATGCAAGAAATAAGTTAATGTTCTAAGAATACCACTTTAGAGTTGTTAACGAATAAAAAATGCAATTAAAACCTAAATCAACCCTAAAGTGCTAACAAATAAGTACGATTAAGATGCATTTTATGGCTCTCATCACAACCCCAACTAGCTTATTGCTAGTCTCTAGCAATTCAAGCGAAAACAAGAGACGAATTCTATAGTGGGAATCAAAGTAAAGCAATACTATTTTTAACCAAGAGTAGTTTAATTTTTGTCTCAAAATTGCACTTAACATATTGCACATAGAATCATTAAATTTCACCTAAGTCCAAAAGTAATCTAAACACCAATCTTAAGGTCGTTATTGACTCTTAACATCCATCTTACCACAATCCATTAATCCGAACATCCGGATGATTTTATGCATAAAATTCATGAATACAAGTCTTGGCCTCTAAGATATGATAAATTTCGTGACATCACTCACAAAAACAAACTCCATAGGCTTACATTTCAAACCACTCTCCACTATTGTAGAAAAATCACATTACATTAGATCAACAGGTCTTTAATTAGCTTGTAGTGTTAGGCTTAGGTAGAGGTTAAGAAAGAATAGGAAGGATTTACAAGTAAAAGAACTCAATCTCTTAGCTTTAAACACAACCACTTTTAAGCACTAGATAACCTTACTTCATCACCCCACTTTTTCAACTATTGTTCGAGCATTTTTTTTCTCAAATCACCACCTTTCGTTTCTTCTTTCTTTGCCATAATTCACTTCTCTCTTTATTTTTTATTTTTTATTTTGGCATAAGACCATTCACCTTCTTTTTCATTTTTCTTTTCTTTTCCATAACCCCCAGCTTATCTCCTTTAGTGTACTTGGGTTATAGTTTTCATATTTCCATCCTTACTCCTTTTAAGTTCTTCTCAACAAATGTGTATAACTAAGTTCTTTTAAAAGAAAGGTAAGGATAAGATATTTTAGGTTCATAAAGGTGAGTAAATAGGCTATTGAAAGAAATAAGGCTCATATTCTTTTTCAAGAAAAAGGCTCAAATAGGTGACTAGTGGTAAATATAGCAATGGTAGGTTTAAAAGGCTCAAATGGTCCAAAAATGGCCTATATCATATCCTAAGTAATGTGCATTCTAGGATTTCGCCTCAAGTGGTTATCAAGTAAGTTCTAGAGCTTGTCGAGACCGCAAAAATATTCACAAAATAATCACACATAAAACTTTTCTAAATGTTTAAGACTAATCATACTATCTTACCACAAACTAGAGTCTCAAACCAAATCAAGATTGACACTTAAATTATTCTCAAACCGAAGCAAGATTTAATTTCTTCTAAATGCTATATGTTATCTCAATTAAGTTCATATCATTGACATGTGAATTTCCTCTAAAGCTAACACAAAGCATGCTTAAAAAAAAAAGATAAGGACAAAGACACCAAGCAGTTTAATGAAAGATAAATCATATGTTTCTTCCACTCCCAACTGAAAAATTACATTGTCCTAAATGTGAAAAACAAAGTAAAGGAAACTCCCTTTGTAATCACAGGCGCACAGCAGCTGAAAGTGACGCATCTTCATTTGAACTGCACGCTATACTTTTTGTTAAAAGGTTGATCTGCAAAATAGAACAAACAAAAAGAAAGCAACGACGGTGTACTATGAAGAATCCCACGATATGTTAGCACATGAACTGGAAAGAAACAACTGAAAATGAAAATAAAGGACAAAAATAAATGAAAAGGGAAACACATTGAAATATATAGTAGTGAGCCGATAAAAATAAAAGAGAAAGAAACAAACAAGATAGAACCCAAATTTAATCATCAATATCTTCAGTCTCGGCCTCATTCTCTTCCTCATTCTCTTCACCGTCCCTTTGAGGTGGATTAAAAGATGAACCTGGATAGGGTGGCATAGTAGGAAAGTGATCCATATGACAACCAGTAGCGGAGGCAAGGTTGTGGTACATTTGACCAAAAGAAGAGAATACCCCCGCTTGATAATCAGCTTGCCTAGACAAGAACCGTTCTTGACAATCCAGCTTGAGGTCCAAAGTGGGAGAAAGGAAAGACTAACCACAATCTTGAAGTTTTGCTTGATGAACACCAAAAGCTTCTTAGAACCAAGTTGAGTGGAGAAATTTCCAACAAAAATGGCAAGATTAGGGCAAATTTCTACAAGAAAGGAAGGTAAAATGAAGAAATTTGGAGTAAAAGTGAGGAGCGAGGCTAGGGTATAGAGAGAGGAAAGGAAAGAGAGAAAAAAAATCTGCTAAATTCGTGTATGTGAAACGAAGAGGAGAAGTGCAGATAGTAGGGTTTTTTTAAAAGGGTTTGGGCTCGGGCAGGAGGTCGGCGCGGGCCGGGTGAGGAGCACTTTGACCTGGGCTTTGCTGGGCTAGTGTGCTTGTGCACACTGTGCGGTGCGGCGTGGGCCGGGTGAGGTGCACCTTGACCTGGGCCTTGCTGGGCTAGTATGTGTGTGCACACTTTGCGGTGCGGTGTGGGCCGGGTGAGGTGCACCTTGACCTGGGCCTATTTTGCTCCAAAAAAAATTTTGTTTGCTTGCCAAAAAAAAATAAAATTAGCCAAATAAAAAAATAATCTTAAATTAAATGAAACTAAAAAGTAAAATTTAAGATAAACTCACAAAAAAAAAAGATAAAAGAAAAAAACATACCTTGGTTGTGTGATCAAGTTTAAGGTAAATAGATCAGATCCATAAGTGAAATGTCTTCCACCTCCAGATCTTGCCTACTAATTAAGATCTTAAGGCGCTGACTGTTCACTTTAAAAATCCGACCGTCCCTAGTGTCCTCAATTTCCACTGCTCCATTTTCGAAAACATTCTTTACTATGAAAGGACCAGTCCACCTTGACTGAAGTTTTTCAGGATGCTTATGGATTCTAGAGTCGTATAAGAACACTTAGTCATTGGGTTTAAATGTTTTTCTCAAAATTTTTTAATAATGGAACACTTTTATCTTAGGCTTATAGTTTCTAGAATTCTCATAAGCATCGTTTCTTAATTCCTCTAACTCGGTCAACTGGTATTTCCTAAGCTTACCTGCTTCTCCTAGGTCAAGATTAAAAGACTTGATGGCCCAATAAGCTCGGTGTTCGAGCTCTACAGGTAAGTGACAGGGCTTTCCAAAAACAAGCTGATAAGGTGACATACCTATAAAGGCTGTACGGTAAGCCCAAAGTGCATCAACTAGTCTCAAAGACCAATCCTTGCGATCCGGGTTAAATGTTTTTTCTAAAATCTATTTAATTTTCCTATTGGCAAGCTCTACTTGTCCACTAGTCTGAGGGTGATAGGCAGTAGAAATTTTATGCAATACCACATATTTTTTCATCAAAGCTTCAAAAGAGCAGTTGCGAAAATGTGTACCTCGATCACTAATTATAGCACGTGGTGTTCCAAATCGAGATAACACATTTTCTTTAAGAAAGTTAATTACCGTCTTATTGCCATTGCTTCGGCAAGCTACTGCTTCTACCCACTTAGATACATAATCTATTGCCACGATGATATATTGGTATCCAAAGGAAGGAGGAAAAGGTCCCATAAAATCGATGCCCCAACAGTCAAAGATTTCAATTACTAGAATAAGGTTTAAAGGCATCATATTTCGACGAGACACTGCTTATAACTTTTGACACCTCTCACATGAGCGACAATAGGTGTTTGCATTTTTAAACAAGGTAGGCCAATAAAATCCACACTGTAAAATTTTTACAGCGGTTTTTTTCATCGAAAAGTGGCCTCCACAAGCTTGGGTATGACAAATTTCTAAGATGCTAGCAATCTCTTCATTAGGGATGCAACACCTTAAAATTTGGTCAGGGCAGTACTTAAAAAGATAAGGGTCATCCCAATAAAAATTACGTACCTCATATAAGAATTTCTGCTTGTCTTGAGCATTCCAATCCATAGGTATCTCACCTGTAGCCAAATAATTCACGATGTGAGCAAACCATGGTAGAGAAGTAATGGAGAGTAATTGCTCATCGGGAAAGTCATCCTTGATTGGAATGTCGTCACAAGTGTCCTTAAAAGTGAGTTGTGATAGATGGTCAGCTACTACATTTTCCACTCCTTTCTTGTCCTTGATGGTGATGTAAAATTCTTGTAGGAGTAGGATCCATCGTATTAGTCTTGCCTTAGCATCCTTCTTTGTAAGAAGGTACTTAAGGGTTGCATGATTTGTAAAAATAAGGATAGGGGAACCAATTAAATATGCACGAAATTTATCCAAAGCAAATACTACAGCTAATAATTCTTTTTCAGTGGTGGAGTAATTCATTTGAGCACTATTTAAAGTTTTACTAGAATAGTAAATGACAAAAGGTTTCCTTTCCCTTCGCTGTCCAATAACAGCACCTACAGTGTAGTCACTAGCATCACACATAATTTCAAAAGGTAAAGTCCAATCCGGTGACTGCATTCTTGGTGCGGAAGTAAGCTTGCCAATTAGCATTTGGAAGGCCTCTTGACAAGCCTGTGTCCATTCAAAGGGGGTGTCTTTAATGAGGAGGGTACATAGAGGTCTAGATATGCTCGAGAAATTTTGTATGAACCTCCTATAAAAACCAGCATGACCAAGGAAAGATCTTACATCCTTTATTGTCTTAGGGGTAGGTAATTTATAGATTAATTCAATCTTAGATTGATCAACCTCTATTCTTCTAGAAGAGACAATATGCCCTAGGACAATATCGGATGGTACCATGAAATGACATTTTTCTCAATTTAAAACCAATTCTTTCTCCTCACAGTGAATCAACACTCTCTCTAAATTCATTAAGCATGCATCTAATGATGATCCAAAAATAGTTAGGTCATCCATAAAAACTTCCATGCAATTTTCAACCATATCACTAAAGATACTCATCATACAACGTTGAAAAGTAGTAGGGGCATTACACAATCCAAATGGCATTCTACAAAAAGTATAAGTGCCAAAGGGACAAGTGAAAGTGGTCTTTTCTTGGTCTTCTAATGTAATTGCGATTTGATAATAACCATAATAACCATCTAAAAAACAGTAGAAGGGATGACCAGGTACACGCTCAAGAATTTGATCAATAAAGGAGAGTGGGAAGTGGTCTTTCCGGGTGGCAGCATTTAATTTTCTATAATCAGTGCACATACGCCACCTGGTTACAAGTTTGGTAGGGACTAGTTCTCCTAGGTCATTCTTTACCACCATGACTCTGGACTTTTTAGGGACTACTTGTGTAGGGCTGACCCACTTAGCTATGGGATATATAATACCCGCATCTAATAGTTTCAGCACTTCATTTTTCACTACTTCTTTCATAGTAGGGTTTAGCCTACATTGAGGGTGTCTACGAGGACTAGCTCCTTCATCTAAATTTATTTTATGGGAGCAGATTAGGGGACTAATTCCCTTCAAATCAGCCATGCTCCATCCTAAAGCTGATTTATGTGCATTCAAAGTTTGAAGTAATTTCTTACCTTGGGTCTCAGATAATTCAGAGGAAATTATAACAGGAAATGTATCACCTGGACCGAGAAAAGCATGCTTTAAGCCTTTAGGTAGTGGTTTTAATTCAACTTTAGGTACTTCCATACTTGAAGGGACTTGTTTCTCACTTCTTTTGGGCAGCTCCTCAAATTTTGGTTGCCATGCTCGAATGCCATAATTATGAGATTTATCAAAAACAGCACAAATGTCAGTTACATCAGTTTTATCATTAAATAAATCAATCTCATAATTAACAAGAAAATTTTTAAGAGGATCATAATCATGGGCTATGGAAACTCCCTCGTTGATGAGTGACTCGATCTTGTAAAGCTGCTGGTTTTCGTCCTCATCTTCTGGCTGTTTTGCAACATTGAAAATATTCACTTCAAGGGTCATGTTTCCAAAGGATAGCTTCATGAGTCCACTCCTGCAATTTATTAGAGCATTTGTAGAAGCAAGAAAAGGTCTACCCAAAATTAAAAGAATTTTAGAGTTAGTGTCAACAGCAGAGGTAGTATCTAGGATTAAGAAATCAACAGGATAATAAAATTTATCAATTTTAATCAACACATCCTCTACCACTCCCCGGGGTACTTTGACTGAACGGTCAGCCAATTGTAACACCATGCCGGTTGGTTTGATTTCTCCTAAACCTAGCTGTAAATAAATGGAAAATGGCACCAGGTTGACACTAGCTCCTAAATCTAGTAAGGCTTGTCCAACCTCATGATTTCCAATGCTACAAGCAATGGTTGGACAGCCCGGGTCATTATATTTTGGGGGAATTCTTTCCTCAATTAAAGCACTAACTTGCTAAGTTAGGAATGTTGTTTTCTTGACATGATGCTTCATCTTAATTGTGCATAAATATTTGAGAACTTTTACATAGGTGGGAACTTGTTTATTCACATGCAAGAGTCGAATATTTAGTTTCATTTGCCTCAAATTCTCTAGGATTTCATTATTTATTTCTAGATTTTTCTTGTTTGATTTTAAAGCTTGAGGGAATGGTGCCTTAATAGGACTTTTGGTTACTTCAGGGTCCTTAGGCTGTTCGGTTTCACTATTAGCTTGCCCCTTTTTCTCATCCTCGGATTTATTCATTGGTGGGATGTGTAGTGACTTACCACTTCGGGTCACAATGGCATTTATATCTTTCAAATTTTCTTGTGCCATATTGGACTGAGCTTGGGAAGGGAACTTACCTCGCTCAGTCATATTTAAGGAGCCTACTAATTTGGACACTTGGCTCTTTATTTCCTTGTTTTCCTTAACCATCTGTGTAATTAACGCCTCACACCTCTGGTTTATTTTACCTTGTGCTTCTATAAAAGCATGTAAGGTGTCTTCTAAAGAGTTCCTAGAGGTTGAGGGTGCGTGATAAGGTGCAGGGTATGATCTAGGGGGCTGTGCATGTTGCTGATTTTCAGATTTCCAGTTGAAGTTGGGGTGATTTCGCCACCCCGGATTATAAGTGTTAGAGAATGGTGCTTGAGGCTTCTTGTACATGCTTAAGGCATTACATTGTTCCTCGTACAACCCTCTCATATCAACAAAATTGGGGCACTCTTGAGCGAGATGATCTACTCCTCCACACACAAAACATGGTTCCAAAGGTTCGGCTTGATTAACCATGTGTGTTGGTTTTTTAGTTTTCAATGCCTCTAACTCCCTAGTGAGCAGTTCGACCTTAGCTTTCAGGTTGTCTTCCTCCCTAAAATGGTATATTCCACCACCACTAGGGTTTCCTACAGGTCGTGACCTATTTGTGCTTTCAATAGCACTAGGTCCAGTCCATGTGTGAGCTTTTTCAGCAAGCTCATTGAGGTAGACTTAGGTCATCTCATTCCATGACCCAATTGATCATGGTCTCAGCGAGTATAACTAACTCTTAGCTTTATCCTTCAAAGAGAAAGGAAAAAACTTGAGTCTCATGATATCATCAGTTGTATCTTGACTATGAAAAGTCGCAACCACTTCCTCAAACACTCTAATGTGCACATATGGGTTTTGGTTATCGTTTTCTAAGCCATGAAAAGTGGGGAGTAATTGTATCCTCCCCGTTTTAAATTCTTGATGGCGAGTGTTGGCTGGAAACATAATGCATGATGGTGTGGCTGTCCGGCTAGGGTGTAGGTAATCTTTAAGTGTTCTAGCAACATTTTCATTAGGGTTTTCAGCCATGTTAACAAAAGTTTCTAGATTTTCAGTTGGGTTTACACTAGGGTCTGATCTAGGTGAGATTTCACTAATGGACGAAAAAGGAAGGGGTATCTCTATTTCGAGTCCCTTAATGAATCTCCATCGCGAGTCTCTCGGTCTAAGAATACACCAACTAAGTAATGAATAAAACAGAACACAATAAAATAAAATAAAATCAGAAAATCAAAACTTAAAGAAAGGAACGATAGTACCGTCTTGTTTTAGAGTTAACGAACTTCCTTGTATGTAAGCGTGTTTCCCCGGCAACGGCGCCAAAATTTGATTACACCTAAAACATACGCGGTTTTTGTAGCATAGCTTTGGGATGTCGATTCCACAGGGAAACAAGTTAACTGCAAAGGAAGGTGTAAACTTTAATCCAAAACGATAAATCCAAATGAGTAAAAGAATCTGAAATTGATAGTGAAACAATTATGTAAAGTAGATTGTGAAATATAATAGGGGAACAACAAGGGTCTGGGAATCCTCCCTAGGTTTGTTGCCCTAATCCTAACTTGATTCAGTTGTTTTATCTCGATTGCACGTTTCACTTCCCAAATAGGCAATCAGTAAATATTCAATGAGAACGTGTATAAACCTTAATTTGATTGTTATGAAATACTTTTTATTTTCAATTCATGCACACATGATCTATCCTATAAGTTTATCAAGAAACGACAATATATCTTTGATGACAATATTGCAGTAATGGACAAACCTAAAGGCTAGATCTACCGGACTCAATCATACCCAAATAATCTTGATATAAGGAAAGCATGACTAAATTTATATCAAGTAAATCATAACAATGTTTGAACGCTAAAGCTCTATTACAACTGAATCAAGTAAGGGAAATAGAAATAACTACACCTAGAGATTCATCCCTTTGCCTTGCTTGGAGATTAGTTAGCCATGGGGCTCATGGTTGGACATTTTGATGGAGGAAAGGTTGCTGCTTCCTTGAGTTTTCTAGGTTTTTGAATGCCTAATTACAAACCCTAAGTGGTCTATTTATAGTGTACAAGGCCTAAGGGTGTTTTAGGGTTTGAACAAATCATTAAAGACCTAATTAAGGTCTAACTCGGAGAACAGGCTTTATGCGCGAGCTGCACCTTGGATTTAGTCACGCCGCACCTTGTCCTTTGTTAGGCTTCTTGTTTATGTGGTGGGGTGCACCTCATATTCATCCAGGGTGCACCTCAGCCCTTCAAGGCGCACCTCAGCTTGATCCAAGGTGCACCTTGACCTGTTGTATCTTTGAGGCTTCTTTTGGGCTTCTTTCTGAAGGGTGCGCCCTAGCTCCATCCAGGGTGCACCTTGAACTGATTGGTAGAGATCTTCTTTGTTTTATCTTTCCGCAGCCATGGCTCCACTTTGGTATGCATCGAATCATCTTGCTTTAAGCACCAAATGTTTTTTCTATCTTTTTTTAACTCAAGATACCTGAAAATGTAAGAAATAAGTTAATGTTCCAAGAATACCACTTTAGAGTTGTTAACGAATAAAAAATGCAATTAAAACCTAAATCAACCCTAAAGTGCTAAAAAATAAGTATGATTAAGATGCATTTTATGGCTCTCATCAATTGTCTCTGTACTTTTCTCTTTGTTATATTATTTTTTCCCTATAAACTTCTCTCTTTTCTATCTATACTTCTCTCACTTTCTTGTAACACTTCCTTTTTTTTTTATAAAAAAAACCTCTTTATGGTGGAGGGGGGGTTAGGCATGATCCCTATTGGCTTATTAATCAAGAAAAATAATACAAATAAATGGGAGGATGAAAGGCCCATACCTGAAGAAATAGCTTCAAGGAGCCTTAGACCTTACTCTAAAGAAAACATTACATTTTATAATATATAGACAAGCTTGTATTATCAACATTAAGAGCTTGCTTACAAGAATCAGGTAAATCTATGGAAGACCAGAATAAAATATTCAACCCATGAGATAGACCCATGAGATGCCTTATTTTTTTCTATGTTAGCATAGGGGTATTTATGGGAGGGCAGTGGGCTTTCCAAGGGATTAAAAGACAAAAAAAAAACAAAAAACAAAAAAAAAAACAAGAAGGTGGTCGCCCCCGTGAAGAGGGGGAGAGAAGGGTGCCACTTTTGCAATAAATAGATGAAAGCTAGATGTAGTAGGTGTGGTAAACAAAGCAAGAAAGAAAGAGGAAGACTTTCTTTCTTAGCGGTCATCATAGAGAAGAGAAAGAGAAGTTTTAAAGGTGGAAACTAGAAGTGGAAGGTGTGTTTAACAAAGCAAGAAAGAGAGAGGAAGACTTCCTCTTTCGTGGTTCTTGGAAAAGGTGAAAGCTAGAAGTTTTATGGTGAATTTAAACAAAATAATATAGGAGAGGAAGACTTTATCTTTGTGGTCAGCCATGAGAAGAAGAGAAGGGAGTTTTTGAGTTGAAAACTAGAAGTGGAAAGTGTGTTTAACAAAGCAAGAAAGAGAGAGGAAGACTTTCTCTTTAGTGGTTCGTGGAAAAGGTGGAAGCTTGAAGTGTTATAGGTATTTTAAACAAAGCAAAAAAGAATTTTTTTTCTTCTTATGGCACACATATGGCTGGGCACATGGGAGGGATAACTGTGTAATTTTTAAGGATTTTGACATATAGAAAAGTGTGGGAAAGTGGAAGAGAAACAATGCAGTTTTTTAAGTGGAAAATTCTGTTTTTAAGGAGAAAAAGTGCAGTTTTCATGAAGAGAAAGTGGACTTTGACACACAAGAAAGGATGAGAGCATAAAGAGGAAGTGTGCAGTTAACAAGGTAAAATAGAAGAAGAAAACTTCCTCTTCTTCCAACCATATAGCCGATCACAAGGAAGAGGGAAAGAACAATTTTTTTTTTTATGCAAAAGAAAGAGCTTGTCTTGAAAATGGAACAAATCAAAAGGTTCCAAGTGGAGGGAGGGGTGAAATTGAAATTCACTAACAAAATTGAATGGTATTATCATGCTTGGATTTTGGGCCACAAGTGTTCTGGGCTAGCAAAAATCAATGTGCTTTAGTAGATTTTGGGTTATTCCAAAAATAAATTGAAGACTTTGGGCTTGAATTTGATGGAATCAAATATGACCCAATTGATTTGAGCTTAAGGTCGATTGAGTGGATTAAACAAAACTACTTGAGGATTTTTTTTTTTTTTTTTTTTTTTTATCTTGACTACCCAATCTGCTCTCATTTTTTTTTTAACTTATGTTTGACTAGTCTGACCTCTAGATTTAATGGGATCTTCTACTGTAAAATCACTCGATCAATGCCTAGCATGTCCTCATATGACCATGCAAATACATCTTTGCACTATTGTAAAAGTTTTATTAGATTTTCACTTCTTTTTCAGATAATCTTGAGTTGATGTGAATTTCTTATGGATTTTCATCAGCTCATAAATTAATGATTCGATTTTCTTCTATTTTTGGTTGGGCTATGCTTTCTTTCTCGTTCTCAACTAGCTCAACAATCTCCTTTGATAAAGGGGATTGATGGCTAATTTCCTTTAGGATTTTCTCATCACATAAAGAAGACTCAAAGTGCTTAGAACTGTTCATCATCTCATTCAATTTTTTCACGACTGCATCACTAGATTCTAGGAGGGGGTTAGGGACATCATTCCCCTTCTCACCCTTGGCACAACAAGAAGAAAAAGAAAAGGGCACTTGACAAGGATATTTGCTGCAAGGAATGTTATACTTGAAATTCTAGGGGAACTCTAGGGTGAGAATAGGTTTGTGTTTAGGGTTGTTTTTAAGGTTATGTTTAGAGTTGTGGTTAGTTACTGAGGTGATTAAGGTGGAGGAGTCATAGGTAGTGAGTGAATCCTCAATAATGTTAGGGAAGTTTGGTGGGGTTACATTATGATAATTGGGCATTGGGTTATTGGCAATCTGGGTGGCTCAATACCACTGTCAATGAGGTCCTGGATTTCACCGATATCAACCCCTGTCTCTAAGCCTAAACTGCCCCCAGAAGCTGAATCGATAACAAGTTCTTCCACTACAAGTGAGATTGGACTAGAAAAGAAAGATACCTTTTGAGTTATTTATATTGTAAATCCTTTTCCCATGCTTACTTATCAGTAGCATTACTTTAACTTTATCAATTAGTTTCAGTTTTGCATCCAAAAGCCCACTGAATGAATTAAAGTCCACTTGCGGATAAATTTTTAATTAGCCCAAATGCTAGAAGCATAAACGTGAAGGTAATTTCCTTCGGTTAAATTTCAATAAAATTTCCTTAGTTTGGACCTCTTCAATCCGTAAATTGGCTTTCTCATAGTAAAGTGTTGTAAGTTTGACATCAATGAGTCTCCTAAGGGGTTTGGAACCTAGTGGTGATTTTGGCTAAACACAAAAAGCCCAAATGAATGATGAAGATTGCCCTTCACATAGATCATTTCACTTGATCCTTAGGCATCCTTTCTCTTTCATTTTAGATTTCTTGGGTTAGGGGCCAATCATCATTAGTTTATTTTTGTGGACTCCTTATTGATGTTAAGTTAACAAGACTGAAGTAAAAGAACCTTGATTTGAACCTCTTCAATCTGTGGATTGGCTTTCTCACAGTTAAGTGTTGTGAGTTTAATATCAATAAGTCTCCTAAGGGGTTGGGAGCCCAGTGGTGATTTGGGCTAAACCCAAGAAGCCCAAATGAATGATGAAAATTTCCTCTCACATAGATCATTCCACTTGCTCCCTAGGCATCCTTTCACTTCATAATCATCATAAGTTTCTTTTTCTGGGCTCCTTAATGATGTCAAGCTAACAAGACTTAACTAAGAGAACCGTGGATTAGATCTCTTCAATCTACGGATTGGCTTTCTCAAAGTTAAGTGTTGTGAGTTTGGTAACAATAAGTCTTCCAAAGGGTTTGGAACCTAACGATGATTTGGGCTAAACCCAAGAAGTTTAAATGAATGATGTAGATTGCTCTTCACATGGATCATTCCACTTGCCCCTCAAGCATCTATTCATTCTAGATTTCTTGAGTTAGGGCTCAATTATCATTAGTTTTTTTTTGTGGGCTCCTTAATGATGTCAAGCTAACAAGACTTAACTTAGAAAACCTGGGTTTAAACATCTTTAATTCGTGGATGGGCTTTCTTATAGTTAAGTGTTGTAAGTTTTCATCAATAAGTCTCATAAGGGATTTAGAACCTAGTGGTGATTTGGGCTAAACCCAAGAAGCCCAAATTAATGATGAAAATTATCCTTCACGTGGATCATCCCACTTTCCCCTTAGGCATCCATCTATTTTAGATTTCTTGGGTTAGGGTCCAATCACCATTAGTTTTTTTGTGGGTTCCTTAATGATGTCAAGATAACAAGACTTAAGAGAAAGTCCTCTATTTTGGACCAAACTAGGCTCAATATAGGGTTCAAATTGTTTGAGAGTAATTTAATCAAGGGGAACTTACAAAACCAAAAAACATGTTATCAAACTAGGTGAATTTATTTTATCTTTAACATGTGAAATGAGAGTAAACATATCCAAACAAAGGGATAAAGAGGGTCTCTATCCTAGATGGGAAGGTTCTAGGTTTTGCTTAAAAAGTAAGCTCACCTTATAACTCCGATGGCTTAGGTACCTCATGGCTAGAAGGATGCCATTATGCTCCTCAAGTGGCCTAAATGGTATACCGCAAGAGTAAAAACGCAGAGGCAAACCTTCATTACAATGACAAGAACCAAGACGAACTTGTTTCATACCAGGGGTTGATGATAACCAAATAAAGGTCACACCAAAAACCAAGAGGAAATGAGCCCCTGATTTACTCTGTCGAGAGAAAAAGTTAAGTTCTAGTGTGCAAAGTGAAGTATTGAATAATAACTTATGATTAAAGTTTTAAAAGACTTTCCAAGAAACACTTAAAGGTTAAACATCCCTAGCAGAATCGCCAACTGTAGGTACCGCTCTTTTTTTCTAGATATCTATGCATTCGACTAATTACCTAAGGCTAGTCCCCTTAAAGAAGTTCTGCGTGAGAGATTTTGAAGCTCAGAATACTTGGGTACAAGAGAATAAGGAATTAAAGCTCCCTCTCTTGCCTAGAACATAGTCTAGCCCTTTTGGGTTTTAAGGAAAATTATTCAAAACTTTAATTAAATTTTACTACACACTAATAAAACAAGGAAACACACATTCACAATTTATATCCAAACAAAATGACACCAAATATTATATTTAAAATGGTGCAATAAAAGAAAATAAATAACTAAATAAAGATAAAATGCCTTGAACATTGTTGAAAATAAGAATTGAAAAGAAATTATCTTTCTTATTTATGGAATGAAAAAAATACAGTTGACCAATATATAGACTTAGGAATATTAACTCTAATAGAAATAGGACACAACAATTAGACAAGATAAATATGATCTAAGCTTATTAGGATACTCATTAAGAATCCTATTAGGACTCTCAACACTCCCCTTCAAGTTGGAGCATTGATATCATATGCACTAAACTTATTATAAATAAATCGAACTCGAGAACCATCCAATGGTTTAGTATATAAATCTGCTAACTAATTTGTCGACTTCACATGTCTGGTACTAATCACATTTTGCATAAGCTTTTCTCAAACAACATGACAATCAACTTCATTATGTTTAGTTCTCTCATATAACATTGATTATTTGCAATATGAATAGCTGCTTAATTGTCGCACACCAGGCTCATGGAATTTGACTGGGTAATCCTGAGTTTCGCTAACAACTGCTTTAGCCAAACCATCTCACAAGTAGTATGCGCCATTGCTTATTTTTGGACTCAGCACTTGATCTAGAAACCATAGTTTACTTTTTATTTTTTCACGATACTAAATTGCCTCCAACAAACACACAATATCTAGTAGTGAACCTTCTATCAGATGGAGAGCTGGCCCAATCTACATCAATATAACCTTCAATTTGAGCATGATCATGATTCTGATAAAGTAAACCACAGCTAGGAGAACGCTTAAGATATCTCAAAATTAGAATAACAACATCCCAATGACTAGTTTGTGGAGCATCGAGAAATTGACTAACTATATTGGTTATAAATGAAATATAAGGTCTAGTAACAGTCAGATAATTCAATTTTCCAACCTAACGCGTATATCACCTTGGATCAGATAATAAGTCACCTTGATCATCTGCAAGTTTTGTGTTAGGACTCGTAGGACTATCTATAGGCTTACACCAAAACATTCCAGTATAAGTCAAGAAATCAAGAACATATTTATGTTGAGATAAAGAAACACTATGACGAGATCTAACAACCTCAATACTCAAGAAGTATCTCAATTCCTCTAAATCATTTGTTTGAAATTTAGTACTCAAGAAGTGTTTTAGTGCTAGAATGCCTTCTTTTTCATTTCCTGTGATTACAATATCATCCACATATACAATCAATAATATCATAGCTTCCTCATTGTGTTTATAAAATAAAAAATGATCTACACCACGTCTAATGAGACAAAAATTAATTATTACTTCACTGAACCGACCAAACCACGCTCGAGGAGATTGTTTCAAGCCATATAGAGATTTCTTTAATCGACATACTAACCTAGACTCCCCCCGAGCAACAAATCCTGGTGGTTGTGGTATGTATACTTTTTCTTATAAATCACCATTTAAAAATGCATTTTTTTTTATCCAATTGATGTATAGGCCAATTAAAAGTAACTGCTAGAGAGATAAACACACGAACAGACGTAATCTTCGCCAACAGAGAGAATGTCTCAGCATAGTTAATACAATATATCTGCCTATACCCTTTTGCTACTAGATGAGCTTTTAATCTGTAAATAGTACCATCAAGATGAACCTTTATAGTATATACCCAGCGACAACCAACAATAGATTTCCCAGATGGAAGAGGAACCAAGTCCCATGTATGATTAGTACTCCAAGCATGTATCACTTCATTCATAGCTGCTTTTCACCCAGAATGAGACAAATCTTCTGTAATAGACTTAGGAATAGAGGTTGAAGAGATCGAACCAACAAACAAAGCATATAAAGGAGATAAATGATCGTAAGACACAAAATTAGCAATCGAATAATCAATACATAAACATTTACCTTTACGGAGAGCAATAAGACGATCATTCTCAGATGATTAAGAAGGATTATGATCTATAAACAAGGGAGCAATTGGTGGAGTAGCAGAGGCAGAAGCTTGGAGATAACGCGAGTAAACTTGCAACAGAGGGGCAGATGACAAAGAGACTAATGTAGAAGGATCTGATTATGTAAGGGGCATGGGAACAAGTAATGAACAAGGAAATGAATCTGCTAGATCTGAGATAGAATGAGACTTGGAGTAATATGAAGTAGACTCAAAGAATGTAAAATCAACACAAACAAAGTGCCTTTTTAGTGAGAGACTATAACAACAATAACCCTTTTGTATACGAGAATAGCTTAAGAAAATACACTTTATAGAGTGGAGATTGAGTTTGTCAACTTCTTGGACGGAGCTGGTGAACAAAACAAACTGATCCAAAGTCACAAAGAGGTAGTGAAAGGTAACATCTCTAGGAAAGAGCATGGACTTGGGGGTTTGGTCATCAAGAATAGAGGATGACATACAGTTGATTAAGTAACGTGCAGTTATAACAGCCTCACTCCAAAAGAATTTGGGGACATGCATATGAAATAAGAGAGTACGAGCAATATCCATAAGATGATGATTTTTTTTTTCGTTCCGTAATCCCATTTTGTTAGGATGTATGAGAGCAAGATGATTGATGAATAATGCTAGATTTAGTCAAAAGTGTTGTAGAAGGCTCAGAAAAATACTCACAATTATTGTCACTACGGAGAATCTTAACAAATATGTCAAACTGAGTTTTTATTTTAGTACAAAAGGCACAAAAAATAGAAAATAACTCAGAATGGTCTTTCATTAAATAAACCGGGTAAGCCTGGAATAATCATCCACAAAGGTAACAAAATATCGAAATCAAAGTTTGGAAGTCACATGACTTAGACCTCAAATATCATAATGTACTAACATAAAAGGACTAGACACGATTATTACTTTGGGAAGGAAATGACACACGATGATGCTTACCTAATTGAAATGACTCACATTCTAAAGACGAAACATGACTCAAAGTAGGAACTAACTTTTTTAGCTTCTCTAAGGACGGATGACCAAAACAAAAATGTACCTGAAGTGGGGACACGTCAATCGAGTAAGCAATGGGTGATGGGATAGGATCAAAGTAATATAGGCCGTTTGATTTATGCCCTTCACCAATTGTCTTCCTTGTCTTAAAATTCTAGATAGGAACAGAATTAGGGAGAAGGGTAACAGAACAATTAAGACATTTTGTAAGCTAGCTAATAGATATCAAATTATACTAAGAAAATGGAGCATAAAGTACGGATGATAAAGACATAGAAGAACTAGGGTGCACAGTGCCAATGCCACTAGCATTGGTACTGCAAGAGTAATATCAGGCAAAGATGAAGAGTCATAAAAACTAAAGAAAGCATCAGTGGGACCTGGCAAATGATTAGAAGCTATAAGGCCAAGGACCCAAGGTCTAGATGAAGAGTTACTAGATGATAGACAAGCTTTTGGAGTACTTTTCTAGGTGAAAAGTGTAGTCAAGGAAGATGTTTGGTTAGCTGCCTTATATTGTAAGAACTCATCATACTCATCTTTGGAAACCATCAGAGAAGTTGAAGGCACAAAATTTGAGGTAGGTCCATACTTAATAGAATCAGAAGTCATATTATTAGAAACCATTGGATGACTAGCTAACTTCCAACACATCTCTCGAGTATGCCTGGAACGATGACAGTACGTATAATGACGAAGTGAAGCTCGACTATGACCAACTAACTTCCAACATATCTCCTGAGTATGTCCGGAACGATGGTAGTATGTACACTAACCAGAAAAATTACCACCACGACCAAATGAAGTGCTAATATGAAGACTTGGATAGAGAGACACACTAGAGATAGTCTTAGATTCCATTATGAATTTCTAAAAAACAAATTCTTCCACATGGAAGATAGAGTTACGAGGAAAGAGGGGAACATATATATAATTTTTTAAAAGAAATTACAGTAACCAAACAAAATAATCTAGTAAGCAAATAGGTTATTAACCAAGAAACCAAACAGGGGCTAACCAAGTAACTAAACAGGTGCTGGTGCTAATCAAGTAACCAAACAGATCTGTCCAAGTAACCAAACAAGACTAATCAAGCAACCAAACAGATCTGTCCAAGTAATCAAACATGAAAAATATGTCCAAGTAACCAAATCGAACTAATCAAGTAACCAACACAAGAGGCCGGAGCCGGGTTCGGGGAAGATGTCGCGATCCGGTCTGTGTTTTTTTTTGTACCAATCAAATTTTTTGCGTTGATGAACAACATCGATGAACAGTGCGGATGAACAGTACCAATGAACATTACCGATGAACAGTGCAATGAAGAGTGTTGATGAATAGTGCTCGATGAACAGTGAACAATTTTTTTTAAAGAAATAAAAATAAAAATTTATTCAGGATCCCAATAAAAATATTGCTCTGATACCATGTTGAAAATAAGAATTGAAAAAAAAAAGTTCTCTTTCATATTTATTGAATGAAAAGAACACAGTTCACCTAATATATAGACTTATGAATGCTAAGTCTAATTGGAATAGGACACAACAATTAGATAAGATAAATATGATCCAAGCCTACTAGGACACTTATTAAGAATCCTATTAGGACTTTCAACAAACATGAAACAAAGGAATTGTCAAAACTACTTATGGTGTGCAGATTAACAAAAAAGAAATGGATTAAAGCGTACAAGTTTAACTAGTAAACTAGACAGATAAGAATTTAATGCATAAACCAAAACTTCTTTAGAAAAATGGATACAAATGAGTGGATTAAGCTAACCATGTACCGATTAGAACTAAGCATGTGTGGTATGTGTGTGGATTAGTACTAAGTGTGTACGGATATTTCTGGATATGTGTGGATTAGTACTAAGTGTGTGCAGATGTGTATAGATTAGTAGTAAGTGTGTGCTGATGTGTGCGGATTAGTATTAAGTGTATGCGAATATATGCTAAGTGTGTGCAGATGTGTGTGAATTAGTACTAAGTGTGTGCAGATTAAACGATAAATGAACTAAACACTAAGCATATGATTAGTAACTAGTTGAAAGAAAGCACATAACTTATAAGAAATGAAGTAAGAATCATAAAGGAACTAAGATAAAGAAATGAACATGGAAATTCAATGGATTTCATTAAATAGAATTGAACTAAGTTAATTAATCCATTTTCAAGGTGGTTCTAACACATAAAACATATTAGCAATTTTACTTCACAACTAAAAGAAATTAACAAACCATTTTGTCCAAGGAAAGTTTCCACGTGTGAGGATATTACTTTGAGATTTCGCGTGTTCTTATGGATTTGGTAAATTCAGAAGACTGATTTGATTTTGGATTAGAAGACCAATTGTAGGAATATGGTCGAATGGACAATATCTCTCTTGTTTTTCTTTTGTGTTTCACTTTCTACTATTTTCTCTCTTTTTTGTGTTCTCTCTTCTTTTTGTTATACTTCTTCTTTCTTTGATCTTTCTATGCTTCTATCTTTACTCTCTCTATACTTGTTTATTAGATTTTATATTTTTTTTTCTCTTTAAACTTCTCTCTTTTCTCTCTATACTTCTTTCACTTTCTATGTGATGCCTCATCTTTTGCTTTGTGTTAACAATGGCGTATTTATATAAGGAGAATTGTATGTCCAAGGGATTAAAAAAATTAAAAATAAGGAGGTGGTCAGCTATGTGAAGAGGGGGAGAGATGGGCGTCACTTTTAAGGGTAATAGATAAAAGCTAGATGTGGTAGGTGTGGTAAACAAAGCAAGAAAGAAAAACGAATACTTCCTCTCTTAGTGGTCAATCATGGGGAAAAGAAATGAGAGTTTTTTAGGTGAAAACTAGAGGTGGAAAGTGTGTTTAACAAAGTAAGAAAGAGAGAGAAAGGCATCCTCTTTGATGGTTCTTGAAAAAAGTGAAAGCTAGAAGTCTTGTGGTGGATTTAAACAAAACAAAAGAGAAGAGGAAGACTTCCCCTTTGTGTCTGGCCATGAGAAGAAGAGAAGGGAGTTTTTGAGGTGAAAACCAAAAGTGGAAGGTGTGTTTAATAGAGCAAGAAATAGAGAGGAAGACTTCCTCTTTGGTGGTTCTTGGAAAAAGTGGAAGCTTGAAGTGTTATGGGTGTTTTAAACAAAGCAAAGGAGAAGAAAAAAAATTCTTCATATGGCCGGCCACATGGAAGGAAGAATGGTGCAAAATTTTAAGGTCTTTGACACACAAGAAAGTGTGGGAACCTAGAAGGGAAATATCTAATTAACAAAGCAAAAAGAGAGGAAGAAAATTTATCATTCTTGCACTCACATGGCCAGCCACATAAGAAGAAAAAAAGTGCAGTTTTTTAAGTGATGAGGTGTTGTTTTTCAAGGAGAAAAGCTTCAGTTTTTTATGTATAGAAGGTGGACTTTCACACATGAAAAATGGCGAGAGTTCACAAAGGAAGTGTGTATTAGTAAGGAAAGAAGAAAGATGGAAATTTTCTTATTTTTGCACGCCAAGTGATCAGCCACAATGAGGGGATATAGAGCAGTTTTTTTGAGTTGAAAATGTTGTTTTTTAAGGAGAAAATGTGTAGCTTTTTTATAGAGAGAAAGTGTACTTTGACACATAGGAAAGAGTGAGAGGTTAAAGAGGAAGTATGCAATTAACAAGGTAAAATATAAGAATAAAACTTCCTCTTCTTCTAGCCATATGGCCAACCACAAGGAGGTAGGAAAGACATTTTTTTTTTTTATGCAAAAGAGAGTTTTTCTTGAAAACAAAACCAATCAAAGTGCCAGGTGGGGGTGTGATAAGTGCTTAAATATTCATATTTAAACCCCTTAATTTACATTTGTTAAGTTTTTTGTTTACTTACTTTATTATGTTTTACTTCATTTTTGTGTTTTCTGTGTTTTTATAGGTTCTTGGAGAAAAGATAACATTTTGGAACTCTAATGAAGAAAACTGGAAGACATGGAAGCAGCCAAGTGCGATCGAGCACAGAAGAGTGTGATTGAGCGCACAAGCACTTGTGCTCACACATAGAAGGCTTGAGCACAACCTTACACTCGAGCGCACAAGCATGAGATCGAGCGCACACGTGTTGTAAAACGACAGAGCCAGTTTTGGAAAGAATAGCTCGGGTCTTGTTTTGGAAATTAGGGTTTTGGAGTGTCTTTAGAACCTTATAAATAGGCCTGTAAAACACAGAAACAACACTTTTAATCTTCCTTTCAGTTGTAAGCTTTGGAGACGAATTGACGACTTTTCTCCACAGTATTTTTCAGGTTTATTCTTTTCTTTTTATTTTACGTTATGAAGATGTTTAGCATCACAAGCATGTGTAACTAACTTACTAATAGGGCTCAATTGAAGCCTTAATTATGCTTTTCCATATATGAATATTGTTGCCTTTGCAAATAGCTGTGTTATGATGCTTTAATTGATTAATGTCTGTCTTATTGAATTCCTCATATGTGTTTGTCTTATCAACGTATGCATGTGGTATAGATTAGTTAGTTAGATCAATTTGGATGACTGAGTCCTAGGTCTGACAATAGTAACAAAAGAAATCCATGCCGGGTTATTGGGTTAATCAACATGAGAAACCAGGAGTATACACCATGCCCTAGGTCCCGTGTGATTGTCGATTTCGAAAAATCTTATGCTTTCTTAAGGAACAACTTAGTATACAACATGCTGAATCCCCTAAGAGAGAGAAGAGTTAGAGTATACACCATGCATAACTCGTTGCTTAGGGAGATCAATAGCCTAAGGAGCGGACCAAGCTCTTAGGTTGACAAACATTAGGTATTCATGGTAGGGCTAGAGCATTGGCATATTACTTGTTGGGAAAATATGATTAGTGGTAGATATCAAAGCCCTATGTTCTTATCATTATCAATCTAAACTCAATATTTATTTCTATCATTTTATATTGTGAAACTAATTCTAAAATGAAATTCACCAATCCTTGTGGAGATGATCTTGCATTTGCACACTATATTATTGTGACCTTGTGCACTTGCAAGTAAAAATGTTCAATTATTTGCTTAATAATTTAAGTAGATATTTGCAACAACTAGTTTTTGGCGCCGTTTTCGGGGATTACACTAAATTTCATTTTAGAATTATTTTTCGTTCAGTTTATTTTTTTCTGTTTTATTTCATTCTGTTTCATCAAAACCTAATCGATTATTTTCTTTCGTTTTCCTTTTTTGATTTAGGTAATACAACAGAAGTTCTCTGAGGCACTGTGATCGAGCACATTTCTTGGTGCGATCGAGCGCATTTGAGGCAGAGGTTACCCGAGCAGCAGTGCTGAAACTACTGCACTGAAGCGGTTTTGCTAATTCATGTAAGGGCTTTGATCCAAGAATCCCACTTTTTTTCCCCTCAATACAGAGCTTGAGTGGACCATTCGACAAAGGCTTAGAGACAGTGTTGAGGAGGGAGAAGAAGAATTCGAGGAAGAAGCATCAATGGCGGAACAACTAGAAAATCCACAACCACCTGAGTGAAGACCTATAAAGCAATCTTTCATCCCATGGAACCTCGACCAGCCATCATGCATTACTTATCAACCAGAAGCGAAAGGAAATTATTTCATATCAGTGCATTAACTCACTTTAGGGGTACACCTACTGAGGACCTATATTTGCACCTTCGGGAGTTCTTTGATCTCTACAAATTCCAGCATATCCAGGGCCTAGACCAAGAAGGAATCAGGTTAATTCTTTTCCCTTTTTCATTAAAAGATAATGCTAAACTGTGGTACAATTCATTGCGTGCAGTTTTTATCCACACTTGGGAAGAGTTGGCCAATAAGTTCCTTAGGAAGTTTTTCCCAGCTCAAAAGACAAGACAAATGAGGAAGGAGATTCAATCTTTCCAACAGAAGGATGGAGACCTGTTCTTTGAGGCATAAGGATATTTCAACGAGCTGCTACTCAAATGACCACATCACAATCTACCTCAGGATGAACTGGTACAAGCTTTCTATGAAGGTTTGAGTGATACTAATAAAAGTATTGTGGATTCAGGTTGTGGAGGTGTGCTAATGGAGAAAGCAGTGAACAAGCCATGGAGTTGTTTGAGACATTAAGTGAGCACACCCAACAATTCTCCTCTAGAGATAGACAAGGAGTTAAGAGAAAAGGTATGTATGAGGTGACTCTAAATGGTGGATCCTCGAATCAGATAGCTGCTGTAGAGAGGAAACTAGATCTGCTTGTTAAAGTCATGACTGCTCAGAACGCCTCGCCTAATCCACCAGCTACACCACTCCAAATATGTGCTATATGTTCTCATTTTGATCATAATACTAAGACATGTCCTTTATATGCATCTGTAGATCTAGAGCAAGCAAATTATGTGGGACCAAACAACTATCCGCCAAAGAACAACCCATATGCAAACACTTACAATCCTGGATGGCGAAACCACCCCAACTTCTCTTGGAGCAACAATCAGAATGCCCTAAACCATCAAGGGCAGCAAAAGAACTCCCAACCAGTAGCCCACTCAGTTCCTGAATAAAAAAAAATGACCTAGAAAGTCTTGTGAGGAAATTGGCAACTCAGCAGCAACAGTTGATGACTTCACAAGATCAGTTCATGGCAAATGAAAGGAAATTTCGGATTGAGATGAGACAAACCACTACAAAACATGAACAAGCCATTCAAAGACTAGAGGATAGGACATCAACAACTGAATGTTGTGACAACTCTCAGAAATGGTAAGATCATAGGCACTGATGAGACTGCACAAGCATCTCAAAATAAAGTGTCCACAGTGGCTTTGGCTGAAGAGGTAAGTGTTGTGTTGTTAAGAAAACTACCACCAAAACTAAAAGATCCGGGTAGTTTTACCATTCCCTGCAGGATAGGTGACCAGCTTTTTAAGCATTCATTATTGGATCTAGGGGCGAGTGTAAATTTGCTACCATACACTGTGTTCCAGACGTTAGGTTTGGGGGAGCTTCAACCAACTTCCATCACCTTGCAACTGGCAGACAGAAGCATCAAACGACCAAGATGTATTCTTGAGGATGTCTTGGTGAAGGTAGGTAAATTTATTTTACCTACTAATTTTATTGTATTAGATATGGTAAAATGTTCTATGCCATTACCTCTGCCCATAATCTTAGGAAGACCCTTTATGATAACTGCTGATACAAATATTTGTGTGAAAAAATGGTATTGTCACGATGAAGGTGAATGGAGAAGAGATAGAATTCCAAATATTTAATGCCTTAAATTCACCCGAAGATGATATGGAATGTTCTAATGTATGTTTGATGCAAGATGTTGTTGAGCAAGTTTATCAGGTCCATCACATTAATCCATTGGAGACCACCCTAACCCAGAGTTTCAAAAGATTGGATATTGAGCCTGCAACTGAAGATGTTACTGATGAGATCTTTGAAGTTGTGCACCTCCCTGAGGCCTCTCCAATGCATCCCAGATCAGGTGACAAGAGGCAGTTACATGTGCATGAGCTGATCAAAATGAGGCATGATACTATGTAGCACCGAGAGCACTTAAGCCACCTGAGGGGGACTTCAAGTACTTCTTGCCAAAAGACTAGCACTAAACTACTGTAGAGGGTGTTTAAGAAGTTCATACTTCGATAAACGAGTAGCTTAAGCGCCTCTATTGAGGTCAGTGGTACTGAGTCCACTGTGTACGGTATAGTTTTATTTAATTTTTCTAATTAGTTTCATTATTTTTAATTTTTTTAGTCATTTTTATAGTTTATTTGATTGTCAGCACTTTCTACCCTTGCGATCGAGCACACTACACAGTGTACTCGAGTGCAGTCTCGCCTTGCACTCAAGGGTGCACGAGCACACACACCAACACACACACTTGCGCACAAGTGCGATCGAGCGCACTTCACAATCCGCTCGAGCGCACTCGGGGCAGAGAGTCACGTGTTAGTTTAAAAACACCTTATTCTGTTAAACTTTTTTTTTTTTTTATATACTTTCACTTTCTCTCGCACTCCCACTCTCTCTCGTACTCCAACTCTCACACAGCACTCTCACTCAATCTCAATCTTATTTTCAATTACAACAACCCTCCCCCATCCCACATCAAACTCACTCATTACCATCATCATCTCCTCATTTCACCAAAACACTGCACCACCCCGTGACTCCAGGCATCCCCTTACATATTTTTTAATAAACACACACACTCACACATATTCTTAATTTATTTTACTAATTCATTGCATATATATGTTTTGTTTGGTTGTGTGGTTGTATTTTGGTTTTGCAGGTGGTTGAGACCTCCGTAGGGTGCTGCCCATAGCTTCAAACCATTGTTGCCCACAACCTGTTTGATAGATTGCCTGACCCAGTGTGCTCGAGTGTAAGGTACCTAAGATCGAGTGTAGAATAACAAGATGTCGAAACATCATTAAGATCGAGTGCAAACTAGGCAGAAACTTGACCAAGATGTCGAAACAAGTTGCCTCCATCTCCCGTGCCTCGACAAGTCGTGCCCAGTCATCCCGGCCCAGTTTCGAACAATAAGAGCTCTTGTTTGAAACTATATTCAACATTGACACTAACTTCAAGAATTTGGAAGCTACTCAATGGGCGGTCGAAGAGTTCAAGCACAGGGGTTTGAAGAGGCTGTTTAAGCCAGTATGCTCTACTGCCTACACCTGGTTCATTATTAAGTTCTACGATAACATATCTTTCGACTGCAACAAGCCAGGTGTCTTGTCCTCATCGGTCCAGGGCAAGTTTATCGATGTGACTTCTGCTGATATAGTTGTTGTTCTTCACTGTTGTGATGAGTCTCCACCTAAGGACACCCAAATGGAGGAGCAGCCGAAGCCCTTTCCCCTACCTTACATCATTCAGGACATGTGTGTTAGGCAGTATGCCGATTGGCACAACAATGCAGGGAGCCGGTCCAAGTTTCCTCCACGACTCTGGCTTGTGGATTCCATTCTTCAGCAGAATGTGTGTCCATTGGGGTACAAGACCCAGATGAGGGACCAGTTTTTACAGGCATTGTATGCCCTCCACCGAGGCCACTGGTACTCCATCCCGGCTGTCATCTGGAGCCAGTTACAGAAGTTCTGGGACCACGTCCATGCACACTAGGTCACCACAGCGAATGCATGGGGGCTCCCATTCTCGTTCCTACTTAGCTATATATTCAAGAAGAAGGGGATTAAGGGCTCCTCCAATAATGGACTGGTGAGTGACCACCTATTCTTTGGGAAGAGCCAGTGGACCCTGAGCCAGTCACACATGCCTAGAGGACCTCGAGGGCATGCACTTGCGACCGAGAGGATGGAGGATGATCCCATGGACACTGAGGACCCCACTGCGAGCCATACTTGGGAGCAGGACCATCCGGACATGGAGCCCACTGAGTACCAACACATTCTCAAGGAGATGTCCTCTTTCTGATGTGAGCTTGATGAGAGTCATAAAATGTATCTAAACAATACTTAATTGTTAGTATTTCAGGGTTGATCGAGATTGAAATTACACTTTTATACCTTAATAACTCTAAGGTGTTATTCTTGAATTGTTGACTTATTTCAATGCACTTTCAGGTACTTTGAGCTTTAAAAAAGAGATAAAAAAACTATCATCATTTTAAACTCGAAGCTTCAATGAATACTTGAGTGAGATAATGGTCGTGGAAGAGCCAAGATGAAGAGAAACCAAGAAAAGGAGTTTCACTAAATTGCCAGAATTGCCCGTGCAGATCAATCATCTTTTCATATTAAACTATATTGATACAGGAAGAACCAGGAGATGAGCCATATATGCTTAGAAAGATCCGGAAGTCCATTTTCTGGAGAATTTTACGGTTCGTAAAAAAGATTTTTCTAGAGAAAGTTATGGCAGTTTTAGTAGACATAGGTCAGGCCTCCAGATCAGCATCCACCTAGTGCTGCGCCCCTCACTTTCCAGCACTGCACCCTCACTTTCCAGCGCTGCAACCCTCACTTTCCAATGCCCACTCGCTCCAAGACCAAATTAGGGCTGCACAATGACATTTTCTGGACCAAAATTCCCCTAACTACTTGTGCTATATAAATACATCTTTAAGGAGTGTGCAGCCAGCATCATCAAAGGGGGATCCAAGGGATCCAAATCCAGAATATTTCCAAGTCTTTTGAGGGCTGGAAATCAAAGGGGAGAGCATCCATATTGTTCATCCACCTTGAGCTCCATGGCCAACTAATCATCAAATAAGGGAAAAGGGATGAATCCTTAGGGATTTGTTGTTCCTTATTTCCTGTTCTTGATTCATTTGTACAGATTTATTGTTAAAATATTGTCTATGATTTACTCTTTGATTAAGTAAGAAGGATTTGAGTTCATGTGATAGATGCACTTTACATTCTTCTTCTTTTAGATTCTCTTAATCCGGTGATTGCATCCTTCTCCTCCATTGATGTTGTTTGGATGTGATTGATTCCGGTAGATTTATCTTATTGATTATCCATTACTGCGATACTATCATTGCAATATGTTTTCATTTCTTGATAATCTTTAAGATCGGTCATATGTGCTTAAATCGAAATCAATAAGTAATTTGTAGCAATTACATTAGAGTTTATAAATGTACTTGATTGAATATTTTTCGATTGCTTGTTTGGGATGTGAAACTTGCAATCGAGATAAAAACAATTGAATCGAGAGTGGAATAAGGCCACGAACCTAACGAGGATTCCCAGAACCTTGTTATTTCTCATTTATATTTCATTTACTTTTACACAATTTTTCTCACATTATTTCATTATCAAAACTCAAAAATCTTTTGTTTAACTTTTATCGTTCAGTTTAAGGTTCACACATTTTCTTTTGTAATTAACTTGTTTCCCTGTGGAATCGACACCCCAAAGCTGTACTACAATAACTACGTTATACTTTGGGCATAATCAAATTTTGGCGATGTTGCCGAGGAAACACACTTAAGTACAAGGAAGCTTGTCAACTTTGAGTGTGACGGTGGAAGAATTGTAAATATTTTTCTTTTCAGCACTTTGTAAATACGGTAATATTGTTCATTTACCTTTGTTTTGATTTTCTAATTTTCTTTTATTATTCTGTTTTGTTTTTTTTCTTGTTTTATTTTTTTTTATTTCCCCTCTAAATTAATTAGTGCATGCTTAAAACGAGAGATTCGCGAGGTCGATTCATTAGAGGACTCGAATTAGAGTTACCCTCTCCTTCCACGTCCGTTGGTGAAACCTCGCCTAGATCAAACCATAGTGCACCCCCACACGAGAATTTAGAGGATTTTGTTAACATGGCCGATAATCCTAATGAGAATGTTGCTAGGACACTTCAGGATTACCTCCACCCTACACGCACAGCCACACCATCATGCATCATGTTTCCAGCCAATACTCACCAACTAGATTTTAAAACAGGGATGATACAATTACTCCCTACTTTTCATGGCTTGGATAACGAAAACCCATATGTGCACATTAAAGAGTTTGAGGAAGTAGTCACAACTTTTCATAGTCATGATGAAACCAATGACATTGTTAGGCTTAAGTTCTTTCCTTTCGCTTTGAAGGATAAAGCTAAGAGTTGGCTATACTCACTAAGACCATGATCTATTGGGTCATGGACTGAGATGACTCAAATTTTCTTTAATAAATACTTTCCCCAACATAAGACAAATATTTAAAAAGACAAATCTCCACCTTTGCACAAAAGAACAGCGAGACTTTGTATCAGTCTTAGGAGAGATTTAAGGAGTTGTTGAGTATGTGTCCTCACCATGGGTATGAGAATTGGCATTTAGTGAGCTATTTCTATGAGGGTCTTACCTATAGAGAACGCCAATTTGTAGAGATGATTTGTAATGGTGGGTTCTTGGAGAAAGATCTTGATGAGGCCATAGAGTACCTCAATGAGCTTACCGAAAAAGCTCACACTTGGACTGGACCTAATGCTACTAAGAGCACAAATAGGTCACGACCTATAGAGAACCCAAATGGTGGTGGAATTTACCATCTTAGGGAAGAGGATAACCTTAAGGCCAAGGTCAAGATGCTCACTAGGGAACTAGAGGAGTTAAAGACTAAAAGCTCAAAGCCAACACAAGTAGCTAATCATGCACATCTTTGAAACCATGTTTTGTGTGTGGCAGGATAGACCATCTCGCCCAAGAATGCACCACATTTGTTGAGATGAGAGGGATGTATAAGGAACAATGTAATACCCTAGGCATGTACACGAAGCCTTCTGCACCCTTCTCTAATACCTATAATCCGAGATGGAAAAATCACCCAAATTTCAGCTGGAAGTATAAAAACCAGCAGCTTGCACAACCCCCTGCACTATATCATGCACTTGTATCTTCTATGAGTCATTTAGAAGACACTTTGCATGCTTTTATTGAGGCACGGGGTAAGACTAATCAAAGGCTTGAATCTTTAATTATGTAGGTTGTTGAAGAACATAAAGAGATAAAGAGCCAAGTGTTCAAGCTGATGAGCTACTTGAGTGTGACTGAGCGAGATAAGTTCCCTTCTCAAGCTCAGTCCACATCCTATGGTCAGCATCTAGTGCAATAGAATAAAAAGGAGGTGAATGCCATTGCGACACTTAGTGGTAAGTCATTACACATCCCAACAACGAAAAAATCAGAGGATGTGGCCGAAAACCACCAAGTATGCATGATTGACTCATTCATGGAAAAGGTCCATCACCTTAATCCATTAGAGTCCACCCTCACCCATAGCTTCACAAGAGCATATATCAAGCCAGAATCTGTAGACGTTACTGATAACATCTTTAAGGTCTCTCCAAAGCACACAAGTAGCAAATTTAACAGTAAAGTAGTTGCTGGTGCATTCAACTCATGTTTGTCTTGGAGGGAATAAGAGTGTATGGCTGAAGACGTAAAACTTAGCGCTCATAGGAGACACCCCATATCATATCTTTTTATTTTTGTTGTTATTGTTTTTCATAATTCTTTTTCTTTTTTATTATTAGTATTTTGTTGTTTTCTAGTTTTACTTTCGTATTTCTTTTTCAGGGACAAATATACGAAGCAGTTCAAATGGTGGTGCACAATTTTCAGCTTCTGTGCACTTTTAGCAACAAAGGGAGTTTCCTTATCTTTTGCTTTCACATTGAGGACAATGCCTACTTTAAGTTGGGGGTGGAGGAAACATATTCCTGTTTTTCATGTTTTTCATTGAACTACTTGGTGTCATTTTATCTTTTTGTTTGTTTTTAGCATGCTTTGTGTTAACCTTGGAGTTAATTCATATGTCGATGATATGAGCCTAATTGAGATAGCATTTAGCGTTTAGAAGAAGTTAAATCTTGCTTCGCTTTGAGAATAAATTAAGTGTCAATTTTTCTTTGGTTTGAGACTCTGGTTTGTGGTAAGATTGCATGATTAGTCTAAAGCATTTGGAGACGTTTTATGTGCGATTGTTTTGTGAATACTTTTACGGTCTCAACAAGCTCTAGAACTTATTTGATAATCACTTGAGGCGAAAATCATATAATGCACATTACTTAGGATATGATGTAGGCCACTTTTGGACCGTTTGAGCCTTTTTAAACTTACCCTTGTTATATTTATCGCTAGTTATCTATTTGAGCCTTTTTCTTGAAATTTTTTTTTTGATCCTTGTCTCTTTCGATAAACCATTTACTTACCTTTATGACTTAAAAATATTTTATCCTTACTTTTCTTCTAAAAGAACTTAGTTATACACATTTTTTGAGAAGCACTTAAAAGGAGTAAGGGTGGAAATATGAGAAAATATTACTACTATAACCCAAGTATATTAAAAGAGATAAGTTAGGGGTTGGGGAAAATAAAAGAAAAGAATGAAAGAGGAGGTGAATGGTCTTACGCCAAAATAAAAGAAAAAGATGAATTATGGAAAAGAAAGAAAAAAAAAAGTGGTGATTTATGGAAAGAAATGCTCGAAAAATGGTTGAAAGAGTTGGGTGCTGAAGTAAGGTTATCTTGTGCTTATAGTGGTTGTGTTTAAATTAAGAGACTTAGTTCTTTTATTTGTTTAAACTTTCTCGTTCTCTCTTGACCTTTACCCTAGCCTAACGTTACAAGCTTATTAAAGACCTATTGATCCGATGTAGTGTGATTTTTCTACATAAAGGAGAGTGATTTGAAAAGTGAGCTTATGGAGCTTGATTTGTGATTAATGTCACGCAATTTAATATGTTTTTAAAGGCCAAGACTTGTATTCATGCTATGTTGTGTATAAAATCATCCGGGTGTTCGGACTAATGTATTGTGGTAAGATGAATGTTAAGAGTCGATAACGATTTTAAGGTTGACATTTGGATTATTCTTGGACTTGAGTGATATTAATTATTCTATTTGTTGTGTGTTATGTATGATTCTTGAGACAAAGATTTTTGAATCACTCTTGGTTAACGCCAACATTGCTGTATTTTGCTTTATTTCTAAATAAAGAATTCATTTCATGTCTTTCGCTTGAATTGCTAGGGATTAGCAATAAGCTAGTTGGGGGTTGTGATGAGAGTCATAAAATGCATCTAAACAATACTTAATTGTTAGCATTTTAAGGTTGATCGAGGTTGGAATTACACTTTTATACCTTAATAACTCTAAGGTGTTATTCTTGAATCGTTGACTTATTTCAATGCATTTTCAGTTACTTTGAGCTTAAAAAAAGAGATAAAAAAGCTATCATCATTTTAAACATGAAGCTTCAATGAATACTCAAGTGAGATAATGGTCGCGGAAGAGCCAAGATGAAGAGAAACCAAGAAAGAAGTTTCACTAAATTGTCAGAATTGCCCGTGCAGATCAATCATCTTTGCAGATTAAACTGTATTGATACAGGAAGAACCAGGAGATGAACCATATATTCTTAAAAAGATCCGGAAGTCTATTTTCTGAAGAATTTTACGGTTCGTAAAAAGGATTTTTCTAGAGAAAGTTATGGCAGTTTTAGTAGACACAGGTCAGGCCTCCAGATCAGCATCCACCTAGTGCCGCGCCCCTCATTTTCCAGCGTTGCACCCTCACTTTCCAGCGCCCACTCGCTTCAAGACCAAATTAGGGCTGTACAATGACATTTTCTGGACCAAAATGAACCTAACTAGTGCTCTATAAATACATCTTTAAGGAGTGTGCAGCCAGCATCTTCAAAGGGGGATCCAAGGGATCCAAATCCAGAATATTTCTAAGTCTCTTGAGGGCTGGAAATCAAAGGGGAGAGCATCCATATTGTTCATCCACCTTGAGCCCCATGGCCAACGAATCATCAAATAAGGGAAATGGATGAATCCTCAGGGATTTGTTGTTCCTTATTTCCTGTTCTTGATTCATTTGTACGGATTTATTGTTAAAACATTTCTATGATTTACTCTTTGATTAAGTAAGAAGGATTTGAGTTCATGTGATAGTTGCACTTTATATTCTTCTTTTTTTAGATTCTCTTAATCTGGTGATTGCATCATTCTCCTCCATTGATGTTGTTTGGATGTGATTGATTCCGGTAGATTTATCTTATTGATTGTCCATTACTGCGATATTATCATTGCGATATGTTGTCGTTTCTTGATAATCTTTAAGATCAATCATATGTGCTTAAATCGAAATCAATGAGTAATTTGTAGCAATTACATTAGAGTTTATAAATGTACTTGATTGAATATTTTCCGATTGCTTGTTTGGGATGTGAAACTTGCAATCGAGATAAAAACAATTGAATCGAGAGTGGAACAAGGCAACAAACCCAGGGAGGATTCCCGAAACCTTGTTGTTTCTCATTTATATTTCATTTACATTTACACAATTTTTCTCACATTATTTCATTATCAAAACTCAAAAATCTTTCGTTTAACTTTTATCGTTCGTTTTAAGGTTCACACATTTTCTTTTATAATTAACTTGTTTCCCTGTGGAATCGACACCCCAAAGCTGTACTACAATAACCGCGTTATACTTTGGGCATAATCAGAGCTCTTTGACATTAGACGGGAGGATTGGGAGGTGACATTACTAGTGCATCAGTGCATCGATGGCTTGAATGAACACTTTGCAAGGTAAGAGGCGATGCTCCAGGCCATTCTTGATCGACTACCTCTCGCCCCTGGCACCTCATCGACTGCACCACCTGGAGACCAGCAGTGAGAGAGGTGCACCGTCTGGCTGACGATGTAAAACTTAACGCTAATGGGAGGCACCCAACAACGTATCCTTATATTTTTCGTATTTTTTCACATTTATTGTTCGTATTTACTTTTATGACTGTTTATTATTAGTATCACTTATTTTTCGATATTACATTTGTTTTTCTTTTTCAGGGACAAAGTGTGTGCATCAATTCAAGTTTGGGGGTGAGCTACAAGTCATGCCAGCCATCAAGTTCTCCATCTCCCAAGTCAGATCTTTCCATGTCACTCACACATTGAGGACAATGTGTATATTAAGTTTGGGGGTGTGGGAGACACATTCACACACTCTATCCCAATTTTTTTTTAGTATTATTGAAAAGATAAATGCATGTTCATATTATTGTAAAAATTTTGGTTGATTTAAACAAATTTTATGATAAAATTTCATCAGTAAGGTTAAAATCTTGAACACATGGTCTAATAATAAAGTTTTACAAGTTGAATTACTTACTTCAAGGCATTTAAGAATTCACAAGTTTGATCTAAAATCTGACACGAGCACATTAACACATAATTGTGTGGGGTATGACATATAATTGTTATGTATATGTTTCCATGGCCTAGAAGAACACTTTTTAGAAGAACACTTTGGCATATAAAAATAGAAAAAATGTTTATTGCACAAAAAGAGAAAATAAAATGCTCCTAATGATCATTAAATAAACTTTTCACTGAGTAACTGGACCTCTTACCTCAATAAGCAGTGAGTGTTCACGTCAAAATGTGGAAATTATGCACATAATTATCATTAAATAAAGTTTTCACTGAGTAACTAGATCTCTTGCCTCAGTAAGAAATGAGTGTTCACGTCAAAAGGTGAGAATTTTGCTTGGCAGCATTAAGACCAATTAGTTTCGTAGCCTTTTTGACTCGAGTTAGTAAGTCATTAGGGGTGTCTTTACACCTAATGCCCTAAAACCATCTGGTTTGGGAGTCATTGGCTAAAAACTCGCTACATGGGTTAATTAAAAAGCTTAAGGGAACTCAACGTGGCAAAAATCTCATAATAAAAGAAAAAGAAAGAAATAAAACTGTCATTATTGTTCATTCTGATAGGAGATTCGATAAAGGTTAAGACACCGAAACACTATACATTAGAATTATTTGGAAGCTTCATCTTTTATGTGCTAATTCACCACACACTAAATCAGACTTGTGATGCTTTAACCAGCCTCGAATAAGTAATTAGATTTTTAAATTTTTATTCATTACGATGATGTGTTTATATTTTAGCCTGCTCATGAATAAATATCATTGTTTTGTTTGCAACCCAAATTTTTAGATATCATGAATGATGAGTTTATCTTTGATATGATTTTTCTATTAGTTTTTTGTTTTGTATTGCTAAGGGACTAACAATATGTAAGTTTGAGGGTGTGATAAGTGCTTAAATATTCATATTTAAGCCCTTAATTTACATTTGTTAAGCTCTTTGTTTATGTATTTTATTATGTTTTACTTCATTTTTGTGTTTTCTGTGTTTTTATAGGCTCTTAGAGAAAAGATAGCATTTTGGAACTCTAAGGAAGAAAACTAGAAGACCTGGAAGTAACCAAGTGCGATCGAGCACAGAAGAGTGTGATCGAGTGCACAAGCACTCATGCGCAGACATATAAGGCTCAAGCGCAACGTTACGCTCGAGCGCACAAGCATGAGATCGAGCGCACATGTGCAGTAAAACGACAGAGCTAGTTTTGGAAAGAATAGTTCGGGTCTTGTTTTGGAAATTACTGTTTCGGGGTGTCTTTAGAACCTTATAAATAGGCATGTAAAACACATAAACAATACTTTTAATCTTCCTTACAGTTGTAAGCTTTGGAGATGAATTGACGACTCTTCTCCACAGTATTTTTCGGATTTATTCTTTTCTTTTTATTTCAAATTATGAAGATGTTTATTATCATAAGCATGTGTAACTAACTTATTAATAGAGCTCGACTGAAGCCCTAATTATGCTTTTCCATATATGAATATTGTCGCCTTTGCAAATAGCTGTGTTATGATGCTTTAATTGATTAATACCTGTCTTATTGAATTCCTCATATGTGTTTGCCGGATCAACGTATGCATATGGTATGGATTAGTTAGTTATATCAATTTGGATGACCGAGTCATGGGTCTGACAATTGTAACAAAAGAGGTTAATCAATATGGGAAACCGGGAGTATACACCATGCCGTCTCGTGTGGTTGTCGATTTCCATAAATCTTATGTTCTCTTAAAGAACAACTCAGTATACACCATGTTGAATCCCTTAAGAGAGAGAAGAGTTAGAGTATACACCATGTCTAACTCGTTGCTTAGGGAGATCAATAGCCTAGTGTTGACAAACATTAGGTATTCATGGTAAGGCTAGAGCATTGGTACATTACTTGTTGGGAAAGTATGATTAGTGGTGGATATCAAAGCCCTATATTCTTATCATTATCAATCTAAACTCAATATTTATTTCTATCATTTTATATTGTGAAACTGATTCTAAAACGAAATTCACCAATCCATGTGGAGATGATCTCGCATTTGCACACTATGCTACTGTTGACCTTGTGCACTTGAAAGTAAAACTGTTCAATTATTTGCTTAATAATTTAGGTAGATATTTGCAACAACAGGGTAAAATTGGAAATTCACTCACAAAATTGAATGGTTTTCTTAGGCTTCGATTTTAGGCCAAAAGTTTTTTAGGCTAGCAAAAATCAATGGGCTTTAGTGGATTTTGGGTTGGCCAAAAAATGAATTGAAGACTTTTGGCTTGAATTTGGTGGAATCAAATATGACCAAATTGATATGAGCTTAAGATGAATTTAGTGGATTAAACAAAAATGGTGTGCAATTGGTTCTAATCCAAAATTTAATTCAAACCTTTACATTTACCAAGTCTAAGTGCATTGGGATCAAAGATTCATCATAGGAACCCACACGTGGCCTGTTCAAAATTTTGGAATGAAATGGGATGTCTACAGTTTGCCACCCCAAGTTTAATCCTAACAAATTTGTCCCACAGGGGAGGTGTGATAGATTTTATGGGATTAAACCTGAGGTGGGATTAACTTTTTTAGAATAAGTTTTCCCTCCCTATATTCCATTATTTCCAACATTACCCTTTACATATAAACAAACAAAAAAAATGTTTCAGAAACAAACAATTTTTTTTCTCTCTTCGCTCTTCTTCTTCTTTCTTCTTTCTTCTTTCTTCTTCTTCTTCTTTTTCTTCCTTCTTTTTTTTCTCCTTCTTTCTTCTCTTTCTCCTTCTTCCTTCTTTTTCTCTTTCTTATCAATTTGGGACTTCTATGACACCACCTGGATCTGCCATGAAAAATCTACAATGCCATGTGCAACAAATCTGGCATGAAAAATTTGTAGTGTCGCTGATCTACCATGACAGAGCTGCAATACCGTCTTCAGCACTATGGATCTACCATGATAGATTTATGGTTTGCTATATGTGGGAGGGGGAAGAAGAAGAAGAAGAAGAGTAAGAAAACGAATAAGTAAAAAATTGACTAGTTTATGGGTTCTTTTGTTGTTTTGCTGAAGAAATTTCTAGTACTTGATTAGTTTCTTTAACTTGGATTTATATTTTCGTTGTGGTTTTCTTAAAATTCTTCAAAGGTTATATATTGTGGTTGATCTATTTGATTTTATTTTTATTTTGGAATGGTTATGGATGATATTAATTTTCAATTGGTGATGTGATAAAATAAAAGATGGAGTTTGATAGGTGGTGGTGGCATGAAAGAAGAGGTGGTGGTGGGAGGTAGCTAGGGTTCTTAGAAGATGATTGGAGTGCTTGAGTTATTTTTGGATTATTAAACCCAAAATAAATGTAATTAATTCAATAGAAATGGGAGTTTTGGAAAGAAAAAGTATGCAATATATAGAAACGTAAAAGAGTTTTGATCAACATTAGATATAGTGATGAAAGTATTTTAGTCATTTAAACCTTAATCCAATTTTAATCCTATAAATAATTCATGAACCAAACATTGACATAAACTTGGACTATTTAGTCCAATTCTTTGAACCAAACCATGGACAATAGTGTTCAAACTTCAATCCTGCTTTAGTCCAGTTTAACTTTTATCATACTCCAATCTCACTTCAATCATGTCCTCAAACCAAACGAGCCCTTAGCATCTTTAAGCTATTGATTTTAATTGGTCCATGGCATGGCCTACTGTAAGTACTGCATCATTCTGTTGTACCCCATTACTTCAATTTTAATACCAAAGGTCATTCCCTTCGATGAAGGATGAATAAGAGAGGGTGCAGATTGAAATGGGTTAGAATGTGGAAGGTTTAGAACATATAAGGTCTAGGAGTGTTAGACTAGCAACATTCACTATTTATGGCATTAGACCTTGTCGAGGGACATATTATCCAAGCACAAAGTAAGGATAATGAGTAAATTAGAGTCTCTATTTGACCTTAAAGGGGGGAAGAGGGAGGGGGGGCAAATATTTTATCAATGGTCTGCAAGAGATTCGGGGCAAGAGATTGGGGTACGAGAGAAGAAGGATTTAAAATTTCCCTTTTCGCCTAGGTCAAAACCAAGCACTCGTGTTCTTGAAAAAATATTTAAAATTAAATTAAGACATTAAATTCAACTGAAAAACAATGAAACAACGTCAGTGCAATAGGGAAATAGTCATAGAAAATCGAAACAGAAATAAAACATGAAACGAAGAAAATCTGGTTCAGGTCAATTGGTCAGGTCAAGACAGAACCCGACCACAGGATAGGGTCGATCGGCCCCAATGAGGAACCGACTGGTACCCCTGGTACGAGTTATAGCATTAACAATTTTTCGACAAAAACTTCGTTTTCTGTCAATTTCATATGCAATTTTGATCAAGAAAATTCAAGCAAAGCCTAATCTAAATGACATATTAGTAGGAAAACATCCAAAATAATTATTTCTACATGGCATGTGAATTTTAATTAATTATCTAGATGTAAGAACCCTAATCCATATGACATGAAAATTCTAATTCAAATCCTAGAGCGATCCTAGAATATACTTTGTAGAAAAAAAAATCAAATGAATACAAACCAACTACCACATAAACATTTTAAAAAATAGTTGAAAAGCCGGAAGAGGAGTGAAATAAAATTATCTACTACCTTGCCATGGAGAATTTAGTCTATCCATAAAGCAAAGAATGGGCAATACTTACTCTACTCGGCTCCGTACTCTATAAACACTTTCAAAATATTTACTGCCCTTTAGCTAAAGAAACCAACATAGTAATATCAACCTATCAAAACTTTGAACCTCAAAACTTTTGTGCACATCTTGAATATAAGAGCTAAAAAGGGAAAATCAACCAATTATACTATAAACACTTTCAATGTCTTTATGAGCCTCCATCTCTATAGAACAATAAAAGCAAATTAACCCGTCAAAACATGAGTTTAATCTTAACCCATGAGGTGTAACATCTGTAGATCTATGAGCACATCCAAATGTGATGCATGGTAGGGCTCTAAACCAAGTGGTCATGTGCAAAGGAAGGACAGTAGCAGAAGCTGGTCAACTTAGACCATAAACACTAGTTCCAGCGTTTGAAAAAGCATGGCATAGCAAACCAGGCATGTGATAGGTTGTTAACAAGGGTACACCAACGCAAGAGAAAGCAAAGAATAAGGATTTAGCACTGGTAGTCATCACTTCAGCAACAGGCACAGAGAGTAGAATGAGTTAAGGTTGGTATTTCCTTAAGAGCATGTGTACTATACCATATTCATCTGCACAGCATCTAGGTAAGCAGCATCCTGGTGGCTATGGTGCTAAGGACCCGTATAAAACTAAATGAACAAAAAGAGCAACCGTTTGAACGGGCCAGGTCCATAAATGCAGTCACGATTTAGAATACAAACCTCAAGGACTGGCAGATGCAGGAAGCTCTTCAGAGTTGATATTTAGTTTTTACTGGCAGCTAAAACTTGTGAACAAATGAACAAATAAATTCTTTAAATATGTTTAAAGAACAAGGAATAAGCAATCATACCAACTAAAACAGAAAAATAAATGTAGTCAAGGTTGGCTTGCCATTGAAAGAGACTCCGATTTATTTTGAGCAACAAAGAGAAACTAAAGGGGGAAAAAAAATAAATATAGAGGAAAAGGATAATTATTTTGAGCATGACTCTTAAATGCTTGAAGGCCATGATAAATGTTAATCATAAACTTGGACAGCAAAGGTAGGAATAGCTTTCAAATGCTCACCTCCAAGTTAGGAAGCTGTGGAAGGTTTGCAAGAGACGTGATTTGATTTCCTGTAAGATAGAGTTTCTACAAAATGATATATATTTCAAGACCATATCTGATGGTGAACTCCAATATTCTTTAGTCACAAAATTAGTAAAATGAAGATAAATGAAACACAAACCTGTAGGACTTTGCATTTTTGATGCGGTTCAAATCCAGGCCCTGTAAAATCTTTCAAACTCAAATCAAGAACCTAGCAACAAAACAGTTCTATGAATCAACTACCAACCTATTTTATGCAATTCTATGAACAGAATGAATATGATGATTGTAAAACCTAGAATTTTTTTTTCAGTTAAAGGGTCTTTTAAAACCTTCAAAGGAACAACAACAAAACAAGGATAAGATTAAGTCCTGCACAAGCCTTCACCACTTGCAGTGTAGATAAGAGATTGTCTCTGAGATACACAAACTAACGAGTAGGAGTATCAATTAAAGAACTGCTAAAGCTAATTGAAAAAGATAAATATTGGGGAGTAAATAATAACATCACTCCCTTCCTCCTAATAAAGGAGGAGATTAACTGAAAACTTACGTATTACTGAGCTTATCAAAGCTGCAGATTCAAACCTTAGTGGCAAAAGATCGAGCAAACGTAAATAAATAGAGATTGAAGCAGTTAACTCAATTGGCCATCAAACCCCAACAACTTTGTCACAAACATAGCAAGCTCCATGAGATGAGTATAAAATATAAGGCTCTGATGGGTGGAGTTCTTGGAATAATTAAGCCTATGATCCAAATTTTTACTCGTCTTTGTCTTCTTGGTTAGTGCGGTGGCATCTGAAAGTGATTGCACCAGTTCCTGGCCCATTCGGCCCACCACCACAAAATTTGGGGTATGTATTCTGTTTCTCCACTCCCTTTATATACGGTTTAAAATCCTTGTAGAAATAGGAATTTTAGAGTAAGAATGAGACCTTAACATGCAGTTTGTAAAGGCTACTACGTACTAATAGTAAAATTCAATACAATCACTACAAATAAACCCATTAATCTTGAAAAGAAAAGGCCGAGAAGCAAAACCAAAACAGATATGAGCAGGCCTGCCCAATTTGTCAGGGGACACCTAATTTATTTTTTTTGATAAAGTCAGGAAACACCTAATTTAGAATTTAAAATACCCAAATTGATTTAGAATTATAAAAAATGACAACAATGAACAACCACGAAACAATTCTGTTTCTTGATCATAAAGAACTCATAAAAAAGAAACACAACCCAACTGTGAAACTCACTACATTCATCATCCTTAAAAAAAAACATTTGGATTAATAAAAAAAAGAACAAATTTAGAAACACCCATAAATAGTACTGGTATATGTAAAATCTCGTCATCTTAACAAAAAGAGTGGGAGTGCCAAATTTAGGCGAAAAAACCATAACTAAAAATAAACATGAATCAGTAATTTAACAAAGATTATGCAAAATTGATCAATGTAAAAAGTGATTCATGACCCTAACAATATGCTAGAGATATATTTCTCATCCCTTTTGATTGTACATGTTTATATAATCAAATCCATAAATTATTTATCAGTATAAGTAATTTATTAACTAAAAATGCAAAAAATTTCTCCATCTCAAATAACAATAACTATAGTGAGAGCTACCTTCCAAAAATAGTAACGCTTGAGTTTCCGTAATGCAAAAAAAACTTTTGAAAATAATCAACAGCTTGAATAAATAAGGCTGGAAAATTTCTAGTCAATGAAAAAGTATTCAATTTTCCATTGTCATCTTGGAAAGATAATTCAAAACACTCGTTCACTTAGTAGTATCAAGAAACACCTGGTGAGCAACCCATGTTCAACTCCTTTTTTCCAACCACAAAATCAGAACTGGATCAAACCAAAATTTCAGAAAGAATTTTGGGCTCAAATAAAAATTAAATTTGATAAGAAACAAATTAGTGAAGATGGAGATAATGTTAGATCAAATGAAAACAAAGAAAAGGAGCATACAGGCGATTTATGTTAAAAACTCATCCAATATTTTATGAAACTAAAAGAACTAAAGAGTACAGTTCGACAGAAAGCAAAATGATTCCGGTGTGTGAAAAAAATAAATAGTGTAAAAGCATCTTGGGGAAGAAAACATAGAATAAACATATATTGGCCTCCAATTCAGGGCACTTAAGGTCCATTTGAAGCTTAGCTTGCGTATTCTGAAACCCAAGGAGATAGAGAACAATTGGATAGAATAAGAAAATAAGTTGTACATAAGAGGTAAGCACTGAATGCAACAAGTAAATCAAAGAGATTCAATGAACATGCACAAAGGATACAAAACTTCAGAGGACTCAAAGATTCATCAGAGAAGCATCCATAATCCCAAATCAAATAATTCACAAATCCCTCAACCCAAAAAATAAAAAATAAATAAATAAAGAAGTAATTGTACCAAACAAAAAAAATTGAAATGCAATTTACTACTTCTATCTATTTTTTTAAGGCTGATTACATATGTACAATTTGATTTTCTGTATAACTAATATTTTCTTTATAAACATTGGACCTAGAAAAGATCACCAAGTCAAAACTTTAGTAAATAAAAATGGAAAGAACTAAAGAAAAAAAAAACAGTCGTCTACCTCACATAAACCTGAAGCAGGGAAAGGGTAAGAGGGCACCTTTTGACTGTTTTTTCTCAACTCCAATTTCTAAAAAGAAAAAGAAAAAAAAAATAAAACTCATAGGAAATTGGAAATCCATTAACTCATAAGCAAGAGCAACAAAATCCATCACAGAAAATGGTACTAAGGTATTTCAATTGTCTCCAAAATCAGATACTTATGTTTTAGATGATAAAATTAAAAAAAAAAAATTTTGAAAAATATAGGGGGAAACATACCGGCGTGTGCCATTCGAAACTTCTCCTAGAGATAGAAAGGAATGGAACATGTACCGTATTTGGGAAGTCAGATAGCATTAGATATTAATAGTGAAAACTAATGAAAAGGGAGGACCTGGAAAATTAATGGAATCCAAATTTAGTTTTGAGATATCTCTAATTTATCTTAATATTGTCTTCCACTTTCTCAATGAAAAATATGTGTAAAAAAGAAATTGAATTTCATAAGATCCAACAAAGGAATTTGGAGTTTTAGAAAAATATAAATCATTAGAAAATAGTGTTGCAATATGAAATGTTTGGGAGAAGCAAATAAAGAATGCAAAACCTAGATGTACCAAGTATAAAGTTCTTCCCTTAACTGAAACTGTGTTGTCACAGCTTCCACAAAACGTGAGCATCTTCCAACAATCTGTTGACTTATGTTGATTTCCCAACACCATGACACACTACAATAGTTTCCTGTAACTGCTATGTGAGACCTATATGATAGAAGTTATCTTAGAATTTTGATTTGTTATTTTGAGAGAAATTAATTGAGTTGAACTTGTTAGAGACAGAAAATAGGAGAGGAGAGGGAGAAATATAAATTACCCACTCTATGTTGGTTCCGAGATAAAAACTCTGGCGAAGATTTATGTGATGCCAGTTCTATTCTTCTGTCCCCATGGTATAGACACTCAAAAGAGAGAAAAGAGAATCTAGCCTGCACCTATTTAAGAAGATTAAACAGAGACAAAAAAAGCATCCAGTACTTGAACAACAATTGAAATAACACTATGTATCATATAATACCCTCAAAAAAATGATTCAAAAGGAAAAACTTATAGAGAAATATGACAATAAAAAACACACAAATAGCTTTTTTTTATCAGCAAGAAAAACAAAATAATTAAAGATTCTTACATGTTTCTGTTATGCCCATGAGTAATCTAACACACACCAAACACACACAAACACAATAATTTACGAGGTTCGGCAATTTGCCTATATCCCCGGGCAGAGACAGTTGATTTTGTATATTGAGGAGGAATTACAAAGAGAATGGAATTACAAAGAGAATGCTCACACTAGAAAGCAAACTACACCTCACTCTACACCTCACTCTTATGCTCTCTTCTCTTATTGATCATTCAGTTGCTCCCTCTATTTATACATGAAGGAGGGGAATCATAGAGAGGAAAAAACAAGAGCCCATCACATGGGCTCATATCTTTTCCACCGAAAGGTGGATTGAACTCAACAATGGCTGCTAAGAGATAATGGCTGCTGGAAAGAGTCAACAATGGCTGCTGGAGAGAGAGTCAATAATAGCTGCTGCAGATTGAGCCAAAATCCAACAAATCTCCACCTTGGCGAAAATCTCATCGCCTACACAAATCAACTTCCTGCTAAGGCGTCCTAAGACGCTATACACCCTTGGTGTTCAATACTGCGAGATGTGGATCAAATCCAAACAGTGTTGGAACTTGACCCCAGTAACGATCTTCGTTAACATGTCTGCTGGATTATCTGTTGTACCAATTTTCTGAAGTTCTATGTCCCCTTCTTCCAAAATCTCGCGAACAAAGTGGAAACGGACATCAATATGTTTAGTGCGAACGTGATGCACCTGATTCTTCGCCAAGTGGATTGCGCTCTGACTGTCACAATAGACGGTAACTTGTTCCTGCTCAACGCCAAGGTCTGCTACCAATCCATGTAACCAAATGGCTTCTTTGATGGCTTCTGTCACAGCCATGTACTCAGCTTCCGTAGTGGATAGCGCAATCGTGGACTGCAATGTAGAACGCCAACTTACTAGTCCTCCTGCCATAGTGAACACATAACCAGTAGTGGAACGACGTTTGTCGAGATCACCTGCATAATCAGAATCAACATAACCGACTACCAGACGATCGACTGCATCACTTCTCTTGAACTTCAGACCATGGTCCATGGTCCCCTGAATGTACCGTAGAATCCATCTGGCCGCATGCCAATGTGCCTTTCCTGGATTGTGCATGTATCTGCTCACCATGCTAACGGCCTGGGAGATATCAGGTCTCGTGCACACCATTGCATACATTAGGCTACCAACCAAATTTGCATAAGGGAATTTTGCCATGTAATCCTTATCTGAATCACTGCTGGGAGACTGCGCTGCACTGAGCTTGAAGTGCGGGGCCAACGGAGTGCTAACTGGTTTCGAGTTCTTGTCCAAGCCGAAACGCTGCAGAACTCGCCTCAGGTATTGCTTTTGAGTCAGGTGAACTGTGCCCTTCGCCCTGTCTCTGGTAATCTCCATGCCCAGAATTTTTCGTGCTTCTCCCAGGTCCTTCATCTCGAATTCTTGGCTCAACTTAGCCTTCAAACGATCTATCTCCACCTTGCTCTTAGATGCCACTAACATGTCATCGACATATAAGAGCAAATAGATGAAGGAACCATCTGCAAGGGTTCTGAAATATACGCAGTGATCGAACTGACTACGCGTATAATTCAGATCTAACATGAAGCTATCGAACCGCTTGTACCACTGTCGGGGGGATTGCTTCAATCCATACAAAGACTTCTTCAGACTACAGACTAGTTTTTCCTTACCAACTTCTTTGAACCCATCTGGTTGAGACATATAAATATCCTCTTCCAGGTCACCATGGAGAAATGCTGTCTTCACATCAAGTTGTGCCAACTCGAGGTTAAACTGGGCCACCAAAGCTAGCAAAATGCGAATCGAAGAGTGTTTGACGACCGGAGAGAACACTTCATTGTAGTCGATTCCCTCCGTCTGAGCATAGCCCTTGGCTACCAGTCTAGCTTTGTAGCGTACTCCATCTCTGCTAGTTGGATCCTCCTTCTTGGTGAACACCCACTTACAGCCAATTACCTTTTGTTTCTTTGGAAGCGACACAAGCTCCCAAGTCTGATTCTTGTGAAGAGACTGCATCTCCTCATCCATAGCTATCTTCCAGTCAGCCCATTCAGTGGACTGTGCAGCTGCTTTGTAAGTGGTGGGGATATCATCCCCAACTGTTGGTAGTGCATATGTGACGTAATCTTGTAGACGAGCTGGTTTAACTAGCTGTCTCCTTGGTCTGTTAACTGCAATAGATTCAAGCTGTAGTGGAGGTGCAGTGGTTGGGCTAGCATTATCGATATGTTGATTATCCACCTCTTCCTCATTTACGGCTGAATCATCTTCATATATTGGAGCCTCAAGCTCCACCTTCTGCGAATTCTTGGCTGATTCGCTGCTACTGCTGCTGCTTTCACTGGAGCCTTCATGCTTCTGTGGATGAAGCATTTCAGACTCGTTGAACTTTACATCTCTACTGACAATGATTTTCTTTGACTTAATGCACCAGAGTCTGTACCCCTTCACGCCTGTACTAAAGCCCAAGAAATTTGCTTTCTTGGCTCTAGGGTCGAGCTTGTCTTCCTGAACATGATAATAGGCAGGACAACCAAAGATATGAAAAGAATCATAATCAGTAGCAGGAGTACCTTTCCACATTTCCATTGGTGTTTTTCTGCCATTTGCAGCTGCGGGCAATCGGTTGATCAGGTGGCTAGCATAAACCAAAGCTTCAGCCCAAAAATGTTTCCCAAGTCCAGCACTCAGAAGCATACACCGGACCTTATCCACCAAAGTCCGGTTCATTCGTTCTGCCACCCCATTCTGCTGCGGTGTCTTCCGCACGGTGAAATGTCTGACAATACCTTCTTTTCGGCATAAGTCAAAGAATGGATCCTCTGTGTATTCTCCTCCGTTGTCTGATCTGAGCCGCTTAATCTTTCTGCCAGTTTGGGTTTCCATCAATTTCTTCCAATTTTCGAAGATCTCCAATACTTCATTTTTGCGTTTCATCGTGTACACCCACACACGACGAGAGTAATCATCAACAAAAGTAACAAACCAGTGTCTACCGCCAATCGATGCTGTTCGGGATGGTCCCCAAACGTCGGTATGCACATAATCAAGAATTCCCTTCGTTCGATGAATTGCAGTGCCGAACTTGATCCTGGTTTGTTTTCCCATAACACAATGCTCGCAAAAAGATAACTTGCAAGTCTTGGCACCTTTGAGTAAACCCTGCTTTGCTAGAATCTGCATGGACTTCTCCCCGGGATGACCCAGACGCATGTGCCAAAGTCTGGTCATGTCCGCATCAGTCTCGTCTAGCTTCTCACAAACTGTGGAAGCTCCACCTCCAATGGTACTCCCTTGTAGGAAGTACAGGTTGCCATGCTTCATTCCCTTCATGACCACTAGAGCTCCCATTACCACCTTGAGAAATCCGGCTTCAATGCTGATTCTGAACCCTTTCGAGTCCAGAGCTCCGAGTGAGATGAGGTTCTTTCGCAAGTCTGGTACATACCGAACTTCTGTCAATGGCTTGATAGTTCCATCATGCAATTTCAAATGGATGGTGCCTATCCCCTTCGTCTTACAGGCAAAGTCGTTGCCCATAAGTACTGATCCACCGTCAATCTCTGTGAATTCAGCAAACCATTCCCGGTTGGGACACATGTGATAGGTGCATCCGGAATCTAAGATCCACTTGTCATATTGGGACATGAGTGAAGATCCGGTGAAAGCAAAATCCTCTTCATCACTAGCTGTGTTGGCTGTGGAGGGTTTATCCTTCTGCTGCCCTTTTAACTGTGGGCAATCCTTCTTCCAGTGTCCCTTGTTGCGACAGTAGGAACACTCATCTTTGGCAGGTCTTCGTCTGTCTGATGAACCACGAGATCTGCTATGAGGCCTTGGTCGAGAATTTCTTCTATTCCCCTTGCTTGCAAGCTGTTTCGTTTCTGATCTGCCTCTAGCTGCAAAGGCTCCGCCGGAAGTATCTCTGTGTATCTGCTTGTCTATCCTGCGACACTCATTGTTCTGAAGTACACTAGATACTTCGTCAAATTTAATCTTTTCTTTCCCGTACAACAGTGTGGTAATTAAGTGTTCATATGTGTCGGGCAAAGAATTTAACAAAAGCAGAGCTTTATCTTCATCTTGAATTTCGACATCCAAGTTTTGCAAATCAGCTAACATTTTATTATAATTATTTAAATGTTCGGCCATAGATATACCTTCACGAAACTGGAACCTGAAGAGCCTTTTTTTCAAGTAGAGGCGGCTCTCTATGCTCTTCGTCATGTACTTGTCCTCCAATTTTTTCCAGAGTACCTTCGCATTTGCCTCCTTCATCACGAAGTACTTCTGGTCCTTCATGAGGCAAAGTCGGATTGTGCTGCAGGCCTAGCGATTCACCTTTTCCCAGTCTGCATCGGTCATATCCTCAGGCTTCTTCTCCTCCAGGGCAATCTCCAAGTCTTGCTGGAACAAGACATCCCTCACTTCGCACTGCCACATGCCGAAGTTGTTCGTACCATCAAACTTTTCCACCTCAAACTTTGCGTTGGATGCTGTATTCCTTCGCGATGAGCTGCTCGTTGTGGAGCTGCTCGGTGTGGTGGTATCTGTATTATGCCTTTCTTCAGAAACGGAGACTACGGTTGTGTCCGGAACGGCTGAAAATGGTGGGAACCAGTTTGAACTGGCAAAAAATGGGCCAAAATCGGACCGAAAACAGTAAAAAATGAATCTGGTCAACGCCGGTCAATGGTCAACGCCGGTCAATGCCGGTCAGCGGTCAATGTCGGTCAAAGTCCGGTCAGCAGGTCCAAATGCGGGTCGGGTCGGATCTGGATCGGGTTGGTCCAATCGACCACGGGCTGGACTATTTTAAATGAGCTGGGCTTAATGAAGTGAACTGGGCTGGTCAACTCTGGGCTTGACCAATGGACTTGGGCTGGGGTTTGTGGCTTCTGGACTGGGCCAAGTCAAGTTTTGACTAGGCTTTCTGGTGTTGGGCTGGGCCTCTGCAACTGGGCTGAAAAAAAATGGGCTGGTCTGAGTAAAATGGGTCGAGTTGGTTTACTGAGTCACCGAGTTGACTCAGCTACTGTTCATCTTCTCTGCAAAAATTTTGAATTTCAGAGTTAAGGCCGCGTTTGGCAAAAAACATAAAAAAAAGCTTTAAACGGCTGCTACGGCCTCGTTTTAGCTCCGATTTCAACGCGTAAGATACCGTTGAACTCGTATCGACGAGCTCTACAATTAAAACTCCAAATTTGAGGTGTTTGGATCTGGTCAGATTGTGGACCTGAGCTCTGATACCATTTTTGTTATGCCCATGAGTAATCTAACACACACTAAACACACACAAACACAATAATTTACGAGGTTCGGCAATTTGCCTACATCCCCGGGCAGAGACAGTTGATTTTGTATATTGAGGAGGAATTACAAAGAGAATGGAATTACAAAGAGAATGCTCACACTAGAAAGCAAACTACACCTCACTCTACACCTCACTCTTATGCTCTCTTCTCTTATTGATCATTCAGTTGCTCCCTCTATTTATACATGAAGGAGGGGAATCATAGAGAGGAAAAAACAAGAGCCCATCACATGGGCTCATATCTTTTCCACCGAAAGGTGGATTGAACTCAACAATGGCTGCTAAGAGATAATGGCTGCTGGAAAGAGTCAACAATGGCTGCTGGAGAGAGAGTCAATAATAGCTGCTGCAGATTGAGCCAAAATCCAACAGTTTCAAGCATGAAAGAACAATCAAAACACATTGATACTTAAGTAACTGCAATTTCCAATTGTCGTCTCAAGTTGCACATCTCTAGTTTTTTTCTCTCTTCTTTTTTCTTCCTACACAAATAACTAAAAACCATAGCATAATATAATAGATATAACATATAACAAGCTCGATCAAGAGGTAAAGCACATCGAAGATATATGTGTGATAAGAAAAACCATTTTCTAAAGGGAACAATTATCAAACATTTGGAGGGAATAAACATGAGTATTAGAAGGCAGTACATTCAAACATGATTCGAACCCAAATATACAACAAGAGCATCATCCAAAACAAATATTGAAGACAGTTATACAATATTGACATTTCCCAAAGCAACAGATGATCTGCAATAGAGTTTGTAGATTATGAGCAGACAGGTTTCAATTTACACATTGCTGAAAATAAGAAGACAAAGAAGTACATGTTGGAAGAGCAAAGAACATAATTTTCAGCATAGTGTAGGTTGTTATCTAAATTATCTTTACGAAAGGATTTTGCTTTCTTCCCTTCAGCTCTCCGATATGTACAAAATGAACATGCCAACAATGTGGTAGCTGATAACAGGCAAGTCAACATAAATTTTGTGGGGAGTTTTGGGTGAAAGAGAAACATGAGAAATCAAATAAAGGAAAATTGATGTTAAAAGCATGCCGGTTGAGGCAGCCTTTCAGTGCTCCCTCGCACTGCTGCTACCTTCTTGATCAATCAAAATAGAGAAACTCTGATTTTCATCAAGGAAACAAAATAAATTAATAAAAAACACATACTGAAAATAAGCCGAACATATTAAATCATGAAAACACTATTAAAATGAGCCATCATATTAAATTAAAATCCACAAAAGAAGCAGAACATATTAAATCAAAAATAGAGACAGCAAGGAGTAATTTGAACTCAAAGCAGAACATATTAAATAAAGGAGTGACGCCTTGGAAATATAATTCAAAAATGAAAATTCTACAATTAGAGTAAACCTAATAACTCTTAACTAAAAAATTCATGTTGCATGTCACAAAATCCAAACATTTACGTGCATACGGACAGAAAATTTCTTACCATAATGAATTGAAAATATATGATTAGCACGTGTTTTCTAAACCTTCCAAAAGACAAAGTGAACTAACCTGAGCTGAACCAAGGTTTTGGCCCAGTGGTAAGGATAAGGTGGTGTTTAGGGTAGATCTAGGGTTCGAGTCTTGTAATTATATTTCCTCAAAGTACCTAAACAAAAAGAACTAATCCTAATCCTTTGTTACCCAGGTCCCTATTACCCCCTCTGGACCGCAATCCAAATCCTACATTCTAATTCATAGTTACTTATGTTCGTGATAATTATGTTCTCAGCAAAAAAGAAGCCAAAATATAAAGACAAATAAAGACTAGAATTTCTATTAAAAGAAAACTAGACAAGTTTAATTGGAAAAAAGATCAGCAACGGAAAACACTTATCAGCATCTTTTTTCTTACCAAACATAATTTGTTGAGAAACAAATGGGACCACATTATTACATGTGACTAATAGACCTTTTTCTTCTTAAAACAAGGATAAGATTAAGAACAAATTGAACAAATTGATGACTAATAGACCTTTTTCTTCTTAAAAGTACCTAAATTTGACAATTATACATTATAAACATAAAACACAAAGATTTCATAGAAAGTTCCTTATTTTAATCATTTTTTCTTTTCAATTTTTCTTGAAACAGAGAAAAACTTTTAAAAATAAATAGATAAAGAATAGAATCTAACATTGAGATCTCACAGTTTCTTGAAGTGCTCCTTTGATTCCAAGAAGCTAGTTGAAACTTGAACCATCACCAGCCCGGCCTTTATCTGCTGCATGATATTTGTACTGCCACACACAAAACATATAACAACCACTAAAAATATATATTAAAATTAAAAACTAATATTTTTAATAATTTTCCGCACAAATCCAAACCAACTATCACAATTACATTTTAACAAACAGTTGAAAAGAAGGAATAAGAGTATCTACTACCTTGCCATGGAGAATTTAGTCCATCTGTAAAGCAAAGAATGGGCAACACATATTCTACACGGCTCAGTTTCTCCAAAAAAACTTTCAAAATATTTATTTGCATTTAGCTAAGAAACCAACATAGTAAGATGAACCCATCAAAAATATGAACCCCAAAACTTTTGTGCACATCTTGAATTAAAAATAAAAAATAAAAAAAATCAACCAATTATACTATAAACACTTTGAATGTCTTTATGAACAATAAAACCAAATTACCCTGTCAAAACATGAGTTTAATCTTAACCTATGAGGTGTAACATCTGGATGATTAAGATCTATGAGCACATCCGACCACATTATTACATGTGATGCATGATAGGGCTCTTAACCTACTGGTCATGAGCAAAGAAAGGACAGCAGCAAAAGCTGGTCAACTTAAGCCATAAAGACTAGTTCCAGTGTGTGAAAAAGCATGGCATAGCAAATCAAGCATGTGATTGGTTATTAACAAGGGTACACCAAAGCAAGAGAGCAAAGAATAAGGATTTAGCACTAGTAGTCATCACTTCAACAACAGGCACATAGAGAGTGAAATAAGTTAAGGTTGGTTGGTATTTCATGAAAATCAAGTGTATTATACTATATACACCTGCAAAGCATCTAGGAAAGCAACATCATGGTGCTAAGGACCCATATAAAATTACTTGAGCAAAAAGAACAACCTTTTGAATGTGCCAAGTCCAAAAATGCAATAACGATATAGAATACTAACCTCAAGGACTTGTACATGCACGAAGCCATATAGAATTGATATTTTATTTTTGCTGACAGCTAATACTTGTGAACAATTAAGTTATTCAAATATTTAAAGAACAAGGAATAAGCAATCATACCAACTAAAACAGAAAAATACATGTAGTCGAGGTTGGCTTGCCATTGATAGACACTTCAATTTATTTTGAGCAACAGAGAGGAACTCGAGAGTTTTACAGTACCAAGCAAAAAAAAAAAAAGACTAATTATTTAGAGCATGACTCTAAAATGCTTGAAGGCTTAAATGTGAATCATAAACTTGGACAGAAAAGCTATAAATAGCTTTCCAAGGCTCACCTCCAAGTTAGGAAGCTGTGGAAGGTTTGCAAGTGACTTGATTTGATTTCCTACAAGATAGAGTTACTACAAAATGAAGATATATGAAACACAAACCTATAGGTCTTTGCAATTTTCATGCGGTTCAAATCCAAGCCCTGTAAAATATTTCAAACTCAAATCAAGATCCTGGCAACAAAACAGTTCTATGAAGCAGCTACCAAACTATTTGCTGCAAATCTATGAATGAATATGATGATTGTAAAAACTAGATTTTTTTTTCAGTTAAAACGTTTTTAATATCTTCAGAGGAACAGCGAAAAAACAAGGATAAGATTAAGCCCAGAAATAACAAACCTTCACCTGCCTGACAATCTCAACCCCTTCCGGTGTAGGTAAAATATTGTCTCTGAGATACACAAACTGACAAGTAAGAAGGAGTATCAATTAAAGAACAGCTATAGCTAATTGAAAAAGAAAAAAATTGGGGAGTAAATGATGACATCACTCTCTCCCTCCTCATAAAGGAGGAGATTAGCTGAAAACTTACGTATTACTAAGATTATCAAAGCTCAAGATTCAAACCTTTGTGTAAAAAGTTCAACCAAACAGCAATAAACAGAGATTGATGCAGTTAACTGTATTGGCCATCAATCCCAACAACTTTGTCACAAACAAAGCAAGCTCCATGAGGCGAGTATAAAGTGTAAGGCACTAATGGATGGAGTTATCAGACTAATTAAGCCTATGATCCAAATATTTACCCATCTTTGTCTTTCTGTTGATATTGCTTTCTTAATCAAACAACAACCTTCGGTAGTGCAGTGGCATCTGAAAGTGATTGCACCAGTCCCTAACGCGCTGCCCATTCGGCCCATTACCACCGACGTTGGGGGTGGCTTAGACACTTCCTCCAATAACTATACAAAATATGAAATAGAATGATTTGGAACTACAATATATTTTTAGGAGGCCTCAAGACTAAATTGGCATTGAAGTGAAGGATTATAAAGCTCGTCCCACTTTGTACATCTAAATTAAGAAATTAGTAAGTTTACAAAAAAAATAAAAGGCAGAAACCTCTTTCCATATGAATTCTTGTTCAGCGTCTTACTTGACAGCCATCATCGAAATTGACTACAACTTGATCATCCCTGCAAATATGATAAAAAAATCCCCATTTTAGTAATAAAGATCAAGGTAATTCCTAAAAAAAAATTATTTTCATCAAAGAGAAAATCCTACAATGAAACATTGATTGTCTACACAGGCATTGTATGAAGAATTAAGGCTCCATCCAGCGGTTCCTTTCCATTACAAGGAGCCCCTACAACCATATACCTTTCCAAGTGGGCACTCGGTCGATCAAAAGATGAAGATTGTCTTTCTGTTGTACGCAATGGGAAGAATGAAATCGATACGGGGAGAAGAGACTATTCATAACAACACCAAGCAATAAGGCAACCTCAACAGATACATCAAATAAACTATGATAGAGCTGCATACATAACTTATATGATCTGTGTCTAAGCCATTGTTGCAATATAGTCTACTACTTCATTTGTATCAGTTTTCTTTCCTAATAGTTGCTCAAATACTCAAATTCACATCTTAATCCCTTACAAATTTCCAGATTTTTCAGAATCCTTCTTATTGATCTGAAAGCTCCTTCCCAAATTCAACACCGAGAGAGGGATAGATCATGGGGGAAAGAACAAAATTAGATGAAGAAATCTGAAAACTAGAATTTTTTTTTACTTCTTTTTAAGAATAAAGAACATTTACCCGTTTCTGGTGCCCTCGACCGCCTGCATCGTAGCGTTCCTTGAATTTCACAAACTTCAAGGAATAAACAGAGCTCACAGAGTTGAATTTCACTAGGGGGGGGGGGGGTTTCCTGGGGAGAGACTTCATCATCATCTTCTCAACATCTAAATTCCAAAAAAGAGAACAATTTAAGAGTTTCCAAGAAATTATGAGTTGCAAATGGAGAGAGAGAAGAAAACTAGCCACATCTCATGAAAACCTCATCTTTTACATCACAACTGGAGAGAGGGGGAAAGAGAGAGGCAGAAATAACAGTTACATATAAAACTTCCACGAAAGAGAACGGGAAGTTGGCTTACTTTTCTTTTTTTTTTCCTGCAAACCAACATGGGAAACAAAATGGTACAAAAGTTAAATGCAATATCCTTACCATCATATTCTGATCTTACAGGCTCATAAACAACTCCATCCAATGCTCGATATGTACAACGATATATTATTAGCAAAATTAAGAAAACCAACATACAATCATACAATAGAAAAAACAACGATTAATCATAGCTGATAAATAAAACATTAGCAATAACAATTTCATTAGTCTAAAAAAATAACGAAGAGTCATTACAAAATGATTTAACATGTGTTTCACTTTCTAAATCAATGTAAGAGCCTTGTTAGGGAACAATATCGAATTTGACCCAAACCCTTCCCTCTCCAAAAAGAAGCCCCCTTTTTTCTCCCTTTTATACAAAATGGGATAATATAAGTCACTGCAATTTCCAGTTGTCATCTTAAGTTGCCCATCTCAAGTTTTTTTCTCTCATCATCTTTTTTCTTCCTACACAAATAACTAAAAATCAGTGCAATATATAATAGATACAACATATATCAAGCTCAATAGGGAGACAAAAGCACATCAAAGATATAGGTGTGGTAAATAGAACCACGTGCCCCCGTTTCCAAAGCACGTCCAATGGGAACAATTATCAAACATTTGGAGGGCATAAACATGAATATTAGAACGCATGACATTAAAATATGATTCTAATCCATAGAGACAACAAGGGAATCATTCAAAACATATATTGAAGACAATTATACTATATTGAATCATCCCAAAGCAAAAGATGATCTGGATAGAGTTTGTGGATTATGACCAGATAGATTTCAATTTACACATTAGTAAAAATGAGAAACAAACAAGTATATGCTGGAAGAGCTAAGAACAAAATTTTCAGCAAAGCATAGGTGGCTATCAAAATTATCTTTGTGAAAGGATTTTTCTTTCTTCCCTTCAACTCTTCGATATGTACAAAATGAACATCCCAGTAGCATTGGTGGTGGTAGCTGAAAACCAAAATCTCTGGTAACCTGATAACAGGCAGTTCAACATAAATTTCGTGGGGTCTTTTTGGGTGAAAGAGAAACATGAGAAATCAAATATAGGAAAATAGATGAATTCTTACAGGAAAAAAAGAAAGAGGAACTCACCTCAAGAAACCGACTCTGACCAATGGTTTCCCATATAACTCCATATTTTTATATGGGTACATAGATGAAAAAGAAGAAGATACATCGAAGAAGATGACACATTGAAGAGGAAAATAAGACACATTGAAGAGGAAAAGAAGACACATCGAAGAAGAGGAAGAATATGACACATGGAAGAAGACATTGAAATAGAAGAAGAAAATGAAGACAAATCGATGAAGAAGAAGAAGACACATCAAATAAGAGGAAGAAGAAGACAAATCGAAGAAGAAGAAAAAGAAAAAGACACATCGTAAAAGAATACACATCAAAGAAACCGAAGACACATCGAAGAAGAAATGGAAGAAGCATCTAAGTAGAAGACACATCAAAGAAGAAGAAGAAGAAGAAGAAGAAGAAGAAGAAGAAGATAAAGAAGATACATGAAATAAGAAGACACAACGAAAAAGAAGATGAAGATGACAAATAAAAGAATGAGAAGAAGATGACATATCGAAGAAGAAGAATGAGACACATTGAAGAAGCATAAGGCACATCTAAGAAGAAGAAGATGAAGACACATCGAAAAAAATAAAGAAGGTCCAATAAAGAAGCAAAAGAAAAAGAATACATATCGAAGAAGAAGAAGAAGATAAAGAATAGACATCGAAGAAAAAGACACATCAAAGACACAAAGAAAAAGAAGAAGAAGAAGAAGAAGAGGAGACATCGAAGAAGAATAAGACACATCAAAGAAGAAGAAGAAAACATATCTAAGAATAAGAAGACGACATCAAAGAAGAAGACATATCGAAGAAGAAAAAGAAGACAAATCGAAGTAGAAGAAGAAGAAGACACATCGAAGAAGAAGAAGAAAACGCACAGAGGAAGAAAACATAGAGAAGAAGAAGATACATGGAAGAAGAAGACATATTAAAGAAGAAGAAAATACATCGATAAAGGAGAAAAAGACACATCAAAGAAAGAGAAGAAAAAGAATACGCATCGAAGAAGAAATAAGAAGAAAAAGACACATTGATGAAGCAGAAGAAGAAGACTCATCGCAAAAAAAAAAAAAGAAGACACATAGAATCAAAAGAAGACAAACTGAAAAAGAAAAAGACATGTCGAAGACAAAGAATAAGAAGAATAAGACACTTCGAAAAAGAGGAAAAAGAAGACACGTTGAAGAAGACAAAAAAGATACACCGAAGAAGAAGAAGAATAAGACTCATGAAAGAAGAAGAATAAGACACATCAAAGAAGAAAATGAAGAAAAAGATACATTGAAGACACACTGAAGAATAAGAAGACACGTCGAAGAAGAAGAAGAAAACACGTTAAAGAAGAGGATACAAAGAAGAAGAAGAAGACACATCAAAGAAGACAAAAACACATCGAAGAAGTAGAAGAAGAGGAAGACACATCAAAGACACAAAGAAGAAGAAGAGAAAGACACATCAAAGAAGAAGAAGGAGAAGATGCATCAAAAATGAAGAAGAAAACACATAGAGGAAGAAGACACATAGAAGAAGAGGTACATTGAAGAAAAAGACACATTAAAGACGACGAAGAGAAATTGAAAAAGGAGAAGAAGAAGAAACAACGAAGAAGAAGTAGACACATCAAAGAAGAAAAAGAAGAAGGATGAGTAAAAGAAGAAGAAGAAGAAGGAGGAGGAGGAGGAGGAGAAGAAGAAGAAGACACATCATATAAGAAGAAGTCACATCAAAGAAAATAAAGGATACATGGAAGAGGAAGAAGACACGTCGAAGAAGAAGGAGACACATTGAAGAAGAAGAAGACTGTTGGGATTTGTCAAAGAATTAAACAGACGAAGAAGTTCAGCATCAGGTCTGGTTGTGTGCCGCGGCCTAGCCTTGGGTGCCGCGGCCTCCGGCATGTTTCAGAAGATCAGCACCACCATACGGGCCACGGCACGGCCCTGTGCGCCGCGACACAGCCGACCCAAGCAGCGGCCTCCAACATGGCAGTATGTTTCCCCCCTTCTGAGCAGCTGCATGCCCTGTTCTGAGCCGCGGCACGAAGGCACACCTGACACTAATTAAATTGGCACTTTGAGATAGTGCGTGGGACTTGGTTAAAACGCACAGGATTACTTAGACTCTTAGAAATTCATAGGTCTTTGGTTCTTGAGATCTAAGGGTTGAGATTGATCTCAAAGATTGGATGAGGAAGTCATTGCTATATATATAGGTTCTTCTAACAACAAGTGAAAATCATCATCTCACACAAGGGTGAGACATCATATGAGAGATCAAGTGTAAGAGTGCAAAGACACAAAACACAAGAGAGAATCATTGAAAAAAGGCTGGTTGTTTAGAGAAAGAGTAGTATAGATTGGGGATTCAAGGGCTTTGTAATTGGAATTTTCTTGGGGAAAATTCTAAGGAAACACTTAGTTCTTATCACTTTCTTTTTCTCTTCTTTCGTTCTTCAAGAACAAAAGGGTTCTTGAAGAAGTGTTGCTGTAATTGTAAGAACTCCATTGATTTAGTGCAGAGAGCTCAGAGGAGCTCACGGGGACGTAGGCATATTGCCGAACCTCGATAACAAATTGCTTGTGTTCTCTTTTATGCTTTGATTCTTGTTTTTGTTCATTGTACAAGTCATTCTAGGCTTTTGTGTTTGGAAAGATCACAACCTGGGCATAGAGGGTGATTTTCCAATAGTGGTATCATAGCTTGGTTCCAAGAATCAAAGGATTCTTTGGTGGTGATACGGTGGGCATCCAAGCAAGAATCAAAGGAAACTTCTTGGGAGATTCAAGAACGGTGTTGAGATAAAGAGTTGATCGTGTTCTTGAGGTTCAAGAACGGTGTTAAGATCAAGATTTGATCGTATTCTTGAAGTTCAGAAGTTGGAAAACAATTGTGGGTGCTGCATAAATCTTGAGATTTTCTCCGCAAGATGGGTTCGAACTTCATTGTTGAGAAGTTTGATGGAAAATGAGACTTTTCCCTTTGTAAGCGGAAAATCAAAGTGGTTCTTATGTGTTGGGAAACCACCCTCAATGATGCCCAGGAGGTGATCTTCCAAACACCCAAGTCTAGAATGACTTGTAGAAACAAAACATAAATCAAACAATCAAAGAAAGCATAAAAGACACAAGCAATTTGTTGACGGGGTTCGACAATGTGCTTATGTCCCCATGAGCTCGTCCGAGCTCTTTGCACTATTTTGTCAATGGAGTTCTTTACAATCAGCAACACCTCTTCAAGAACTCACTGGTTCTTGAAGAACAAAAGAAGAAGAAGTAAAAGAAAGTAATAAGAACTAACCCTGGAATTTTCCCAAGAAAATTCCCCTTACAAGCCCTTGTATTCAATCTACACTACTCTCTCTCTCTAAACAACCAACCTCTCATCAAAGAATCTCTCTTATGTTTAGTGTCTTTGCACTCTTACAATTGATCTCTTGTATGTCACTTGTGTCTTACACCCCCTTTTGAGATTGAAGCTAGGTGACCCTTTATATAGTGCACCACTTCTTGAACCTATCTTGAAGTCAATCTCCACACTTAGATCTTGAGGACCAATCAATCATAGCCCTTCATCAATTCTAAGTGATCCTGTACTTTTTGATCATGCCTCACGCACCATTTGAAAGGTTGAAACAAAAGCATCAGGTGTGCTTTCAAGCCGCGGCCTAGAACAGGGCATGTCGCGGCCTGGAGGAAGGGAGGCTTTGCTGTCTTGCTGGAGGCCGCGGCCTGGGGTGGCTAGGCCACTGCGCACAACTCCTCTCCCAACTTCTGGACTTCTTGGAGGCCGAGGCTTGCACACCTTAAGCCGAGGCCTGGAGACCTGATGTTGAAGCTTTTCAAACCTTGTTTAAACCTTAGACAAATACCAACAATCTCTACTTTTGTCTAAGCAATTAAACCCAAACCCATTGTGCAGAGAACTCAGGATCCAAACTCATCTTAAGTCATCATATCAACTGACTCCAATCTTAAGAAATCTAAGGCAATGATTGAACTTACTTAGAGGTAGAACTTTGGTGCCTAAATCTGCGGGATTTTCTTACGTGGCTACCTTGTCCACATGAATGCATCCTTCCGTAACATTTTCCCGAATGAAATGGTACCGAACATCCATATACTTTGTCCTCTCATGGAACACCGGATTCTTGCACAAATGCAATGCACTTTGTCTATTCGAATACACCACCACATGCTCTTTTAGTACCTTCAACTCTTCCAACAACCCTTTGCACCATATAGCCTCCTTAACGGCTTCCGTTGCCGCTGTGTACTCAGCCTCGGTTGTTAAGAGTTGTTGGTATTTTTCTAAGGTTTAAACATGGTTAAAGTTTAAACAAGAGATGAAAGAACAAATTTCAGCATGTTAAAAGAGTGCACACAAGTGTGCGCCTCACTTTGGGTGTGTGCACACCTCTCTTTTCAGCAAGACAAAGAAGTGCGCACAGCTTTGAAGGGTCCAGCATTAGTGTGCGCCGTAGCCCTACTCCTCCTAAGCTGCGGTGCCCAGCAAGTGAGGATGCTGGAGGAAGGCCAAGGCCGCGGCACCCAGAAAGTGGTGAAAAAGTGTTTTGCCCAAGGCCGCAGCGCGCCCTGTTTAGTGCCTAGGCGCTAGGCACACTGATGCACACATGATTAACTTGATTCAGCTTTTTGTTAATTACGTGGGTGCAAGTCCAAAATGCATAGCATCATTTAGGATTGATAGAGGGCCATGGTTGATTGGTCATCAAGATCTAAGGGTGAAGAATGACACTCAAGATTGGTCAAGAAGTTGGTGCACTATATAAAGGGTCACCTAGCTTCATTCTCAACAATAATTGTGACAGAACATGTGAATGAGAGAATTGTTTGAGAGTGTAAAGACACAGACATACAAGAGGGACTCATTAGAGAGGCTGGTTGTAAAGAGAGAGATTAGTATAGAAAGGGGATTCAAGGGACTTGTAAGTGGAATTTCTAAGGGGGAAAGTTCCAAGGTATCTCAAGACCTTATCACTTTCTTGTTCTCTTCTTTGTTTCTTCAAGAACTTATGGATTCTTTGAGAGGGGTTGCTGTGATTGTAAGAACCATTGATTTAGTGTAGAGAGTTTGGAGGAACTCACAGGGACATAGACTATTGTCGAACCTCGATAACAATTGCTTGTCTTTTTTCTTACTTTGGTTGCTGTATCTTTTCTTTACAAGTCATTCTAGACTTGGGTATTTGGAAGATCACCACCTGGGCATCTTGTCAAGGTGATTTCCAGCAGTGGTATCAGAGCTAGAGGAGATACCACAACAGTGGTATCAGAGCTAGTACAGCCAGGTGTCGGAGCAAGAAGAGAAGGTGTCGGAACAAGACTCCAAGAATCGGAGGTCAACTTCTTGGGTGATTCAAGAACGGAGTTAAGATATATATCTGATCGTGTTCTTGAGGTGAATCAAGAGCGGAGTTAAGATCAATATCTGATCGTGTTCTTAAGGGTGATTCAAGAACGAAGTAAAGATCAAGATCTGATCGTGTTCTTGAGGTTGATTCAAGAACGGTATTGAAATCAATCTTCGATCTATGTTCATGAGGTTTAGAAGAAGTTGGAAAGCATTTGTGAGTGCTGCATAAATCAAGGGATCTTCTCCATAAGATGGGTTCAAATTTCAGTATTGAGAAGTTTGATGGAAAATGAGATTTTTCCCTTTGGAAGCGGAAGATCAAAGCTGTTCTTATGCAACAAAAAGTGGACTTGGCGATTGGAGAAGATGATGCTTTTCCAGCAAGTACCATGGAGGACCAGCGGAATGAGATGAAGAAGATGGCATACAGCACCATCTTCTTACACATGTTAAATAATGTCACAAGGGAGTGCGGAGACTCGAAAGATCTAGCTGTCATATGGAAGAAACTAGATGAGTTGTATCTTACCAAGACTGTCCCTAATAAGAGGTATCTTCGTAAAAGAATCTTTGCTTTTAAATTTGATCCTAATAAAGAGTTGCAAGATGATCTTGATGCCAAGATGAGGAGTGCATCAAGTGGAGAAGGGCTGTTCATTAGAAGAAGGCCAACAACTCGGTATGACAGCAACATCTATGGCTACTATCGAGACAGAGGTAGAGGAGAGAGCCATGGGAGAGTGCACAACAACCTACATGGCTATTACCAAGACAGAGGTAGAGGAGAGAGCCATGGGAGAGAGCACAGCAACATCCATGGCTACTACTAGGACAGAGTTAGAGGAGAGAGCCATGGAAGAGTGCACAGTAACATCCATGGCTACTACCAGGACAGAGGTAGAGGAGAGAGTCATGCGAGAGTGCACAACAACGGCTACTACCGGGACAGAGGTAGATGAGAGAGCCATGGGAGAGTGCACATCAACATACATGGCTACTACCGGGACAGAGGTAGAGGAGAAAGCCACGGGAGAATGCATTCCAAACTAAGATTTGGAGGGAAGAAATGTTACTACTACCACAAGGAGGGTTATGTCAAGAAAGATTGCAAGGAGAAGATGAGGGAAGAGGGAAGAATCCATACCAAGAATGGAGAGGCTTCGGTTGCCAAAACAGAACAACAAGATGATGATGTTCTTATTGTGTGCTCAGATGTGAGCAAGGGGCAAGAAGGCAGCGGGAAATGGATCTTGGATACCAGGAGCACTCATCACATATGCCCTCACCGGGATTGGTTCAAGAATTTTAAGGAAACCAATGATGAAAGGGTTTTCTTGGGGAATGATATTTCTTGCCAAGTGAGGGGGATAGGAGACATCCAGTTAAGGATGTTTGATGGAATGACAAGGCTGCTGAGGAATATGAGGTATCTTCTAGATGTGAAGAGGAATTTGATCTCATTAGGGCAGTTGGATTCCATGGGGTACACTTATAAAGCAGAGAAAGGAAAGATCAAGGTAACCAAGGGATCTTTGGTAGTGATCAAAGTAACAATGAAGGATGGTCTCTATGAGATAATCGAAGACACGGGCATCAAGGGTCAAGCAGTAAGCTTGATGACTGAGATAGAGAAGGCAGCCCTTTGGCACACTCGCTTGGGATATATAAGTGAAGAAGGCCTGCAAGTTCTCAGCAAGAATGGATTACTTGATGGTGACAAGGTAGAGAGACTCGATTTCTGCAAGGGTTGTGTTCTTGGACAGCAACATCGGGTCAGCTTCAACACCGGAGTGCACAAGTCTAAGGGCATTCTTGACTACATTCATGCGGACCTTTGGGGACCAGAAAGGACACCAACACAGGGAGGTAACTTTTACTTTCTGTCTTTAATTGATGATTATTCAAGAAAGGTTTGGGTTTATTTGGTTAAAAATAAATCAGATTCTTTGAATAAATTAGTGGTGTGGAAAAAGCTGGTGGAGACTCAAAGGGGCAGAGTAGTTAAGGTGTTATGAACCGATAATGGCTTAGAAATTTTTAACCAAGAATTTGATCAATTCTGTAGGTTAAATGGCATTCTAAGACATAGAACGGTTGTGAAAACCCCTCAGTAAATTGGAGTTGCTGAGAGGATGAAAAAGACCCTTATGGAAAAGGTTAGGCTCATGTTAGATGGATCCGAATTACCCAAATGTTTTTAGGGGGAAGCGATGTCTACTGCTGCGTATTTGATTAATAGATCACCCTATAGGATTGTGTACCATAAGACTCCCGAGGAGATATGGAGTGAAAAACCACCTAAGTTGGACAACCTTAGGACTTTTGGGTGTGCTGCATATGCACAACAAAAGGATGATAGACTTAGCCCAGGATCTAGAAAATATGTGTTTCTAGGATATGGGGAAGGGGCTAAGGGGTATAGATTGTGATCCTTAGAACAAGAAAGATTGAGACTCATAATAAGTAAGGATGTCATTTTTAATGAATTATTATTTCCCTACTTGGAGAAAACTAACCCTGCAGGGGCTAGTGAGCAAACCAGTTTGGTATTTGTGGAGCATAGCATCAATGAGAATTCGGTTCAGGTAGAGCAAGGAAAGCAAGAGGGTTCAGACCAGGTAGAGCCCATTGATGAATGCTAAGCTCAGGACACTCATAAGGAGGCTGAACTGAAAGAGGATGATGCAAGGAGTCGGAAGGATTATCAGCTCACAAGAGACCGGGAAAGAAGTGCTGGTCGGACCACCTTCAAGATATGGTTTTGCAGATGTTGTGGATGCAGCAGCTCCTTGGACAGAAAGAGAGATGAGTGAACAAGAGACTTACATTGATGCCATGGATGTAAGGATTCGCCAAGATGGAAGCTAGCTATGGAGGAAGAAATGGATTCTTTGAGAAAGAACAACTTCTAGGAATTGGTGCACATTCCGAGAAAATAGAAATTTGTGAATTGTAAGTGGACTTACAAGATCAAAGAAGGATGCCCTCCAGGAGATGAAGTCCGGAACAAGGCCAGGCTGGTAGCGAAGGGGTTCATGAGAAGAAAAGGCATGGATTTCATAGAAACCTTCTCACCTGGACATAAGGTGGATGAAGTGGTGATTATCCTCATCTATGCCAATGATATGCTATTGGTTCGGAACAGCGGGGAGAGGATGCAAAGGTTTACATCTCAACTCAGTGAGGAGTTCGAGAGGAAGGATCTCAGCATTACACAAAAGATCCTTGAGATGAGAATAATTCGGGAAAGGGAGAGAAACGGGTTGAAGGTTTCTCGATCTTCTATGGCAGATAGTAAACCATCAAAGATTCCCCTTGCTGGTCATTTCAAGTTCTCCAGCGAACAATGTCCTGGAATGGATGAGGAGAAGAAGGAAATGGTAAAGGTCCCATACTTTAGTGCGGTTGGACCAGTCATGTCCATGATAACGAGCACTAGACCCAACATTTCTTAGGCAATGGGTGTTCTCAGCAGATGTGTGAGTAATCTCGAAAAAGAGCTTTGACTTGGGATGAAGTGGTTGCTAAGGTATTAGAAGGCTCGGTTGCAGCCGATGGTAGCACTCTCAACAACGGAGGCAGAATACATAGTGGCTTTGGAAGCCATCAAGGAGGTTATGTGGTGCAAAGGGTTATTGGATGAGTGGATGGTCCTAAAAGAGCGGGCGATGGTGTATTCGGTTATCCAAAGTTTTTGGAAATCACCTTGACAAGATGCCCAGGTAGTGATCTTCCAAACACCCAAGTCTAGAATGACTTGTAGAAAGAAATACAGCAATCAAAGACAAGAACAGAAAATCAAAGAAAGAAAGAAGACAAGCAATTGTTATTGAGGTTCGGTAATATGCCTACGTCCCCGTGAGTTCCTCCGAACTCTCTGCACTAAATCAAATGGTTCTTACAAGTACATCAATCCCCTTTAAGAAACCTTAAGGTCTTGAAGAAACCAAAAAGAGAAGAAAGGAAAAAGATAAGAACTAACAATGCTCTCTATCTAATCTAGACTTCTCTCTCTTTACAACCAGCCTCACTACAAAAAGTCTCTTTTGTGTTTATGTCTCTCACACAATTCTCTCTTGTATTATGATTGATCTCAAAGTATGTCACAAACTTGTGTTGTTCTATACATAAGAAAAATGAGGCTAGGGAACCTCTTTTATAGCCACCAACTTCTTGGTCATTCTTGAGATTCAATCCTCACCTTTTGATCATGATTACCACTTAATCATGGCCCTCCATCACTCCTAAATGGTGTTGTGTATTTTAACCTTGCACCCACGCACCTAAGAGAGGGTTAAAACAGGCTGTCCATGTGTGCTCTACTTTGCTTAGCGCCTAGATGCTCAACAGGGCGCAGTGCGCTGCTGGGCAGAGTGCCTTTGCACACTTTCTGGGTAGTGCGCCACTAGTGGGGAGTGGTGCGGTGCTGGGGTGCTTTAGGAGGCATGCATTCTGGATGGTGCGGTGCTGGGCTGTGCGGGGTGCGGTGCTGGCCATCACCTGTAGTGCGCACACACCTTCAGCTTGTGTGCAGAAGTGCACACACTAGTGCGCCTACCCTTACCTTGCTCAAAAGTGATGCACACACATGTGTGCAGTCTTTTAACTTGCTTTACTTTAATACTCCAACTTGGTTTAGACTTTAACCATCTTTGATCCATGTTTTGACATGTTTAAAACTTAGATAAATAACAACAATCTTTACCTTTGTCTAAGTGTTTAAACCCAAACCATTTTTGCAGAGAGCTTCGGGATCCAAACTCATCTCGAGTAATCAATTAACCAACTCCAATCTTAAGTAGTCCAAGGCAATGATTGAACTTACTTAGAGGTAGAACCTTGGTACCTAAATCTGCAGGACTTTCCTTCGTGGTCTTCTTGTCAACATGAATGCATCCTTTCGTACCATTTTTCGGAATGTAATGATACCGAACATCCATATGCTTCATCCTCTCATGGAACACCGGATTCTTACACAAGTGCAATGCACTTTGACTATCCGAAAACACCACAATCTGCTCCTCCAATACCTTCAACTCTTCAAGCAACCCTTTGCACCACATAGCCTCCTTAATGGCCTCCGTAGCCGCTATGTATTCTGCCCCGATTGTTATGAGTGCTACCACCGGCTGCCACTGAGCCTTCAAATACCTCAACAACCACTTCATCCCCAAGCCAATGCTTCTTTCTGGGATTACTCACAAATCTGCTGAGAACACCCATTGCCCAAGAAACCCTCAACCGGTTTCTCTCCTTTTCTTGGATTCTACACATCCCAAGGATATTTTGTGTAAGGCTGAGATCCTTCTTCTCAAACTACTCACTGAGTTGAGATGTAAACCTTTCCATCGTCTTCCTGCTATTCTGAACGAATAGCACATCATCGACATAGATGAGGATACTCACCATCTTCTCCACCTTGTGTCCAGGTGAGAAAGTTTCTGTGAAACCTATGTCTTCTCTTCTTGTGAACCCATTTGCCACCATACTCATCTCCTGGAGGGTACCCTTCTTTGATCTTGTAAGTGCACTTACATTCTACAACTTTTTGCTTTCCGGGAATTTTCACCAATTCCCAGAAGTTGTTCTTCCTCAAAGAATCCATTTCTTCCTCCTTAACTAGCTTCCATCTTGGCGAATCCTTACACTTCATGGCATCTGTGTAAGTCTCTTGATCAACTTCTCCTTCTTTCCAAGGAACTGCTACATTAGCATCCGTAAACCCATATCTCAAAGGTGGTCTAACCACCCTCCTTCCTCGGTCTCTTGTGAGCTGGTAGTCATTATGACTTGTTGCATCAACCTCTTCTTGTTCAGCTTCTTCTTGAGTTTCTTGAGCTTGGCCTTCATCCAAGGGCTCTACCTGGTCCGAACCCTCTTGCCTCATTTGCTCTACCTGAACCGAGTTCTCCTTGATGCGATGCTCCACAACTTCCGGACTGGTTTGCTCACTAGTCCTGCAGGGTTAGTTTTCTCCAAGTAAGGAAATAATGATTCATTAAAAATAACATCCCTACTTATAATCAGTTTCATGCCCTTCTTTTTTAAGGACCACAACCTATATCCCTTAACCCCATCACCATATCCTAGAAATACACATTTTCTAGATCTAGGCATAAGTTTATCCTCCTTTTGATGTGTATATGCAGCACATCCAAAAGTCCTAAGGTTGTTTAATTCAGGGGGTTTTCCACTCCACATCTCCATGGTAGTCTTGAGCTCTAAAGCTCTAGAGGGTGATCTATTTATCAAGTATGCAGATGTAGCCATTGCTTCTCCCTAAAAATATTTTGGTAAACCGAATCCTATTAGCATGCACCTAACCTTTTCCATAAGGGTCTTATTCATCCACTCAGTAACTCCACTTTGCTGAGAGGTTTCCACAACCGTTCTATGTCTTAGAATCCCATTTAACCTACAGAATTGATCAAGTTCTAGGTTAAAAATTTCTAAGCCATTATCAGTTCTTATCTCCTTAACTACTCTACCCATTTAAGTCTCAACCAGCCCTTTCCACATCACTAACTTATTCAAGGCATCTGATTTATTTCTAAGCAAATAAACCCACACTCTTCTTGAATAATCATCAATTAAAGACAGAAAGTAAACGTTACCTCCCTGTGTTGGTGTCATTGCTGGTCCCAAAGATCTGCATGAGTGTAGTCAAGAATGCCCTTAAACTTGTGCACTCCGGTGTTGAAGCTGACCCGGTGTTGCTTCTCAAGAACATAACACTCGCAGAAATCAAGTTCCTCTACGTTGTCTCCACCAAGTAGGTCATCTTTGCTGAGAACCTTACAATCCTTTTCGCTCATGTGTCTCATGTGAGTGTGCCAAAGGGCTGCCCTGTCCATCTCATCCATCAAGCTTGCTGCTTGATCATTGATTTCTGTCTCTCCAATCATCTCATAGAGTCCATCGTTTCTTACTGCCTTGATCACTACCAAAGATCCCTTGGCTACCTTGATCTTTCCTCCCTCTACTTTGCATGTATACCCCATAGAATCCAGCTGCCCCAATGAGATCAAATTTCTCTTCAAATCTGGAACATACCTTACATTTTCCAGCAGCCTTGTCATTCCATCAAACATCCTCAATTAGATGTCTTTAATCCCTCTCACTTGGCAAGAATTGTCATTCCCCAAGAAGACCTTTGCATCATTGATCTCCTTGAAATTCTTGAACCATTCCTTGTGAGGGCACATGTGATAAGTGCACCCGGAATCAAGAATCCACTTTCCACTGTCTTCTTGCCCCTTGCTCATATCCGAGCATACAACAAGAACATCCTCATGCTGTTCTCCTTTGGCAACCGAAGCCTTTCCATTGTTGGTATGGCTTCTCCTCTCATCCCAAATCCTATTCTTACAATATTTCTTGAAATGGCCCTTTTTGTTGCAGTAGAAGCATCTCTTTCCTCCTCCAAGTCTTGTCTTGGAATGAGATCTCCCATGGTTCTGCCTTTTACCTCTCGATTTCTCCCGGTAGTTGCCATGGTTGCTACTGCCATTCCGAGTTGCTGGCCTTCCTCGTACGAATAGCCCATCTCCACTTGATGTCTCCTTCATCTTGGCCTTGAAATCATGTACCCTTATGGCATTGATTACAATCTCCTTTGTCAAAGTATCCCTTCCATACTCAATGGCATTAATCAAATTATCAAAGCAATCGGGAAGAGAGTTTAACAAGATAACAGCCAATTGTTCATCCGGAAAAATAATGCTACAACTATTCAAATCTTGAACTAGCTTATTAAATACATCAAAATTATCTTGCAACTCTTTACTATGATCCATTTTAAAAGCAAAGATTCTTTTAAGAAGAAAAATCATGTTAGGGAGAGTTTTGGTAAGAAACAACTCACCTAGTTTCTTCCATATGACAGCCAGATCTTCCAAGTCCAAGAAAATGGTGCTGTAAGCCATCTTCTTCATCTCGGTCCGCTGGTCCTCCGTGACACTTGCTGGAAAAGCATCATCTTCTCCAATAGCCAAGTCCACTTTCTGTTGCATTAGAACTGCCTTGATCTTTCACTCCCAAAGGGAAAAGTCTCCCTTTCCATCAAACTTCTCAACACAGAAATTCGAAGCCATCTTTTGTGGACAAGATCCCAGATTTATGCACTACCCACAAATGCTTTCTTCAACCTCAAGAACACAGATCAAAGATGGATCTTAACACCGTTCTTGAATCTACCTCAAGAACACGATCAGATCTTGATCTTTACACCATTCTTAAATCACCCAAGAAGTTGATCTTTGATTCTTGGAGTCTTGGCTCCGACAACCTTCTTGCTCTTGCTCCGCTACCCAGCTGTGCAGCTCCAATACCACTGTCCAAAGCTTTGGTACCACTATTGGAAATCACCTTGACAAGATGCCCAGGTGGTGATCTTCCAAACACCCAAGTCTAAAATGACTTGTAGAAAGAAATATAGCAATCAAAGACAAGAACAGAAAATCAAAGAAAGAAAGAAGACAAGCAATTGTTATCGAGGTTCGACAATGTGCCTACGTCCTCGTGAGTTCCTCCGAACTCTCTGCACTAAATCAAATGCTTCTTATAAGTACAATAATCCCCTTCAAGAAACCTTAGGTTCTTGAAGAAACCAAGAAGATAATAAAGGAAGAGGATAAGAACTAACAATGCTCTCTATCTAATCTAGACTTATCTCTTTTTACAACCAGCCTCACTACAAAAAGTCCCTCTTGTGTTTATGTCTCTCACACAATTCTCTCTTGTATTACAATTGATCTCAAAGTATGTCATAAACTTGTGTTGTTCTATATATGAGAAAAATGAGGCTAGGGAACCCCTTTTATAGCCACCCACTTCTTGGTCATTCTTGAGATTCAATCCTCACCCTTTGATCATGATTACCACTTAATCATGGCCTTTCATCACTCTTAAGTGGTGCTGTGCGTTTTAACCTTCCACCCACGCACCTAAGAGAGGGTTAAAGCAGGCTGTCCATGTGTGCTCTACTTTGCCTAGCGCCTAGGTGCTCAACAGGGCGCGGTGCGGTGCTGGGCAGAGTGCCTTTGCACACTTTCTGGGCAGTGCGCCGCTGGTGGCGAGTGGTGTGGTGCTGGGGCACTTCAGGAGGCATGCATTCTAGATGGTGCAGTGCTGGGCTGTGTGCAGTGCGGTGCTGGCCATCACCTGTAGTGCGCACACACCTTCAGCTTGTGTGCAGAAGTGCACACACTAGTGCGCCTACCCTTACCTTGCTCCAAAGTGATGCACACACATGTGTGCAGTCTTTTAACTTGCTGTACTTTAATACTCCAACTTGGTTTAGACTTTAACCATATTTGAACCATTTTTTGACATATTTAAACCTTAGACAAATGCCAACAAAAGTGCGTGGCACTTGTGAAGGAATTTGGTGTTCCATGAGAGGACAAAGCATATAGATGTTTGGTATCATTACATTCCAGAAAATGGTACGAAAGGATGCATTCATGTTGACAAGAAGGCCATGGAGGAAAGTCTTATAGATTTAGGCACCAAGGTTCTACCTCTAAGATGGTTCAATCATTGCCTTGAACTTCTTAGGAATGGAGTCGGTTGAATGATGACTCAAGATGAGTTTGGATCCTGAAGTTCTGCATAATGGTTCAGGTTTAAATGCTTAGACAAGGGTAGAGATTATTAGTATTTATCTAAGGTTTAAACATGGTTTAAACCTAGTTAAGGTTTTAACAAGAGATGGAAGAATGAATTTCAACATGTTAAAGGAGTGCACACAAGTGTGCGCCTCACTTTGGGTGTGTGCACACCTGTCCTTTCAGCAAGACAAAGAAGTGTGCGCCGTAGCCTTGCTCCTCCCAGGCCGTGGCACCCAGAAATTGAGGACGCTGAAGGAAGGCCAAGGCTGCGGCGCCCCCTACCCAAGGTCGTGGCGCCCAGAAAGTGGTGAAAAGTTGTTTTACCCCAAGGCCGCAACGCGCTCTGTTCAGTGCCTAGGCGCTAGGCACACTGATGCACACATGATTAACTTGATTCAGTCTTTTGTTAAGTGCATGGATGCAAGTCCAAAATGCACAACATTCCTTAAGATTGATGGAGGGCCATGGTTGATTGGTCATCAAGATCTAAGGGTGGAGAATGACACTCAAGATTGGTCAAGAAGTTGGTGCACTATATAACCTAGCTTCATTCTCAACAACAATTGTGACAGAACATGTGAATGAGAGAATTGTATGAGAGTGCAAAGAAATAGACATACAATAGGGACTCATTAGAGAGGCTAGTTGTAAAGAGAGAGATTAGTATAGAAAGGGGATTCAAGGGACTTGTAAGTGGCATTTCCAAGGGGGAAAGTTCCAAGGTATCTCAAGACCTTATCACTTTCTTGTTCTCTTCTTTGTTTCTTTAAGAACTTGAGGATTCTTGGAGAGGGGTTGCTGTGATTGTAAGAACCATTGATTTAGTGCAGAGAGTTCGAAGGAACTCACAGGGATGTAGGCTATTGCCGAACCTCGATAACAATTGCTTGTCTTCCTTCTTGCTTTGGTTGTTTTATCTTTTCTTTACAAGTCATTCCAGACTTGGGTGTTTAGAAGATCACCACCTGGGCATCTTATCAAGGTGATTTCCAACAAGAGTGCTACCAAAGAGCTACAACTGAGCCTTCCAACTTATACAACATCCGTTTAAGTTGAAGAACTAGGAGGTAATCGATCTTCTTTTATCCCGGTCTGCTCCATAGTCTGAATCAGCATAACCCTCAAGATAGATGGACTTACCCCTCTTCTCATAAACCAGCCCCACATCTGGGCTTCCCTTCAAGTACCTCAGCAACCACTTCATCCCAAGCCAATGCTCCTTTTCGGGATTACTCATAAACCTGCTGAGAACACTCATTGCATGAGCAATGTCAGGTGTAGTGCTTACCACCATGAACATGACTGATCCAACCGCACTAGAGTAGGGGACCTTTTTCCATTTCCTTCTTCTTCTCATCCGATCTTAGATATTGATCGCTGGAGAACTTGAAATGACCAGCAAGGGTAACCTTCACTGGTTTGCTATCTTTCATAGAAAATTTAAATATCATATTCTCTATGCAGGAAGTCCAAGAAATCTTCAATCTGTTTCTCTCCCTTTCTCGGATTATACACATCCCAAGGATCTTCTATGCATGGCCAAGATCCTTCATCTCAAACTCCTCACTGAGTTGAGACTTTAATTTTCCTATCCTCTCCATGCTACTCCCAACCAGCAACATATCATCAATATAAATGAGGATGATCAGCACTTCCTCCACCCTGTGCCCCTTGTTGTACAAGCACGAATCATAGTAGCTCCTCATGAAACCCAAGCTAGTTACAAAGGAATCGAACCTCTTATTCCATTGCCGAGGTGATTGCTTTAGGCCATAGAGAGATTTCTTCAATTGGCACACCAAATCTCCTTGCCTTCCTTCCTCATAACCTTCAAGTTGCCTCATATAAATGGTCTCATCAAGCTCTCCATGTAAGAACGCTGTCTTCACATCCATTTGCTCGATTTCCCAATTAAATTGGACAACCAATGCTAACATTATCCTTTTCATCTTGTATTTCACAACCGGTGAGAATATTTCAGTGAAATCTATGCCTTTTCTTTGTTTTAACCCCTTCGCTACCAGCCTAGCTTTATACCGGACTTCATCCCCTGGAGTGTTCCCTTCTTTGATCTTGTAGATCCACCTACAATCCAAAACTCTCTGTTTTTCTGGTTTGGGCACCAATTCCCAAGAGTTGTTCTTCCTCAAAGAATCTACTTCTTCCTCTATAGCTAGCTGCCACTTTAACGAATCCTTACATTCCATGGCATCCATAATTTTTTGGTTCAACTCCTCATTCTGTATAAGGAGTTGCTACATTAGCATCCGCAAAAACATATCGCAAAGGTGGTCTAACCACCCTCATTTCCCGGTCCGTTGTGAGCTGATAGTCATTCTAACTTGCTGAATCATCTCCTTCTAGTTCAGCCTCTTCTTAACTGTCCTGAGCTTGGCCTTCATCAATGGGCTCTACCTGGTCTGAACCCACTTGCCATCCTTCTCTACTTGAACTGAATTCTCCTTGATGCTATGCTTCACAAATTTCGGACTGGTTTGCTCACTATCCCCTGCAGGGTTAGTTTTCTCCAAGTAGGGAAATAACAATTCATTAAAAATAACATCCCTACTTATTATGAGTTTCATTCTTTTTTGTTCTAAAGATCACAACCTATACCCCTTAACCCCATCACCATACCCTATAAACACACATTTTCTAGACCTTGGGCTAAGTTTATCATCCTTTTGATGTGCAAATGCAGCACACCTAAAAGTTCTAAGGTTGCTTAACTCAGGGGGTTTTCCACTCCACATCTCCATAGGAGTCTTAAGTTCTAAAGCCCTAGAGGATGATCTATTAACCAAATATGCAGCGGTTAACACAGCTTCCCCCCAAAAATATTTTGGTAAACCGGACCCAATTAACATGCACATAACCTTTTCCATAAGGGTCCTATTCATCCTCTCAGCAACTCTATTTTGCTGAGGGGTTTTTACAACCATTCTATGTCTTAGAATCCCATTTAATTCAGCGAATTTATCAAAATCCTTATTAAAAAATTCTAAGCCATTATCGGTTCGTAAAACCTTAACTACCCTACTCGTTTGAGTCTCCAGTAACTTTTTCCACGCCACAAAATTATTCAAAGCATCTGATTTATTTCTAAGCAAATAAACCCAAACCTTTCTTGAATAATCATCAATTAAAGAAAAAACGAAACTATTACCTCCCTGTGTTGGTGTTCTTGCTGGTCCCCAAAGGTCCGCATGAATGTAGTCAAGAATGCCCTTAGACTTGTGCACTCCGGTATTGAAGCTGACTCGGTGTTGCTTCCCAAGAACGCAACACTCGCTGAAATCAAGTTTCTCTATCTTGTCACCACCAAGTAGACCATCCTTGCTGAGAACTTGTAGGCTCTTTTCACTCATATGTCCCAAGTGAGTGTGCCAAAGGGCTACCTTATCCATCTCAGCCATCAAGCATACTATTTGATCCTTGATTTTTATTTCTCTGATCATCTCATAGAGACCATCTTTGATTGCTGCTTTGATCACTATCAAAGATCTCTTAGTTACCTCGATATTTTCTCCCTCTGCCTTATATGTGTACCCCATGGAATCCGGCTTCCCTAATGAGATCAAATTTCTTCTCAAATCTGGAAGATACCTCACATTCTGCAGCAGCCTTGTGACTTTATCAAACATCCTCAATTTGATGTCTTATATCCCCCTCACTTGGTAAGAAGTATCATTCCCCAAGAAAACCTTTCCATAATTGATTTCCTTGAAATTCTTGAACCAATCCTTGTGAGGGCACATATGATAAGTGCACCTGAAATCTAGGATCCATTTCTCACAGCCTTGCCTCTTGCTCACATTTGAGCACACAACAAGAACATCATCTTGCTGTTCTCCTTTGGCAACCGAAGTCTCTCCATTGTTGGTATGCCTTCTTCCTCTCTCATCCCACAACCTCTTCTTGTAATCTTTCTTAAAGTGACCCTCCTTATTGCAGTAGAAGCATCGCCTTCCTCCAAACTTTAGTTTTGAATGCGATGTCCCATGGCTCTGCCCTCTACCCTTTGATCTCTCCCGGTAGTTGCCATGGATGCTACTGCCATTCCGAGTTGCTGGCCTTCCTCTAACGAACAGCCCTTCTCCACTTGATGCTTCCCTCATCTTGACTTTGAAATCATGAGCCCTTATAGAATTGATCACAATTTTCTTGGTTAGTGTATCTCTTCAATATTCAATAACATTAATCAAACTCTCAAAATAATCAGGAAGAGAATTTAATAACATAACAGCCAATTGTTCATCCGGGAAAGTTATACTACAACTAGCCAAATCTTGAACTAGTTTGTTAAACACATCAAGATTATCTTGCAACTATTTATTAGGATCCATTTTAAAAGCAAAGATTCTTTTAAGAAGATAAATCTTATTAGGGAGAGTTTTGGTAAGAAACAATTCATCTAGTTTCTTCCATATGACAGCTGGATCTTCTGAGTCTCTGCACTCCCTTGTGACACTATCTGAGATGTGCAGAAAGATGGTGCTATATGCCATCTTCTTCATCTCAATCCGCTGGATTTCCGTGATACTTGCTGGAAAAGTGTCATCTTCACCAATAGCCAAGTCCACCTTCTGTTGCATAAGAACAGCCTTGATTTTTCACTTCCAAAGGGCAAAGTCTCCATTTCCATCAAACTTCTCAACAATGAAGTTCGAACCCACCTTGCTGAGAAAATCCCAGATTTATGCAGCACCCATAATTACTTTCCAACTTCTTCTAAATCTCAAGAACACGATCGAAGATTGATCCCAATACCGTTCTTGAATCACCCTTAAGAACATGATCAGATCTTGATCTTTACCCCGTTCTTGAATCACCCAAGAAGTTGATCTTTGATTCTAGGAGTCTTGCTCTAATACCTTCTGTTCCAGCTCCGATACTCGCTCACCAAAGCTTTGATACCACTTGTTGGAAATCACCTTCAATGATGCCCAGGAGGTGATCTTCCAAACACCCAAGTCTAGAATGACTTATAGAAATAAAACAGAAATCAAACAATCAAAGAAAACATAAAAGACACAAGCAATTTGTTAACGGGGTTCGACAATGTGCCTACGTCCCCGTGAGCTCCTCCGAGCTCTCTACACTATCTTGTCAATAAAGTTCTTTACAATCAGCAACACCTCTTCAAGAACTCACTGGTTCTTAAAGAATGAAAGAAGAAGAAGTAAAAGAAAGTGATAAGAACTAACTCTGGAATTTTCCCAAGAAAATTCCCCTTACAAGCCCTTGTATCCAATCTATACTACTCTCTCTAAATAACCAGCCTCCCTACAAAGAATCTCTCGTGTTTAGTTTCTTTGCACTCTTACAATTGATCTCTTGTATGTCACTTGTGTCTTACACCCCCTTTTGAGATTGAAGCTAGGTGACCCTTTATATAGTGCACCACTTCTTGAACCTATCTTGAAGTCAATCTCCACCCTTAGATCTTGAGGACCAATCAATCATAGCCCTTCACCAATTCTAAGTGATCCTATGCATTTTGATCATGCCTCACGCAACATTTGAAATGCTGAAACAAAAGCATCAGATGTGCCTTCAAGCCACGGCCTAGAACAGGGCATGCTATGGCCTGGAAGAAGGGAGGCTTTGCTGTCTTGCTGGAGGCTTTGTCCATGGCTACTACCAGGACAAACCAAAAGGTAGAGGACAAAGCCATGGAAGAGTGCACTCTAAACCGAGATTTGGAGGAAAGAGGTGCTACTACTGCCATATAGAGGGTCATTTCAAGAAAGATTGCAAGAAGATGATGAGGGATGAGAAAGGAAAAGGTCATACCAATAATGGAGAGGCTTCGGTTGCCAAGGGAGAACAACAAGGTGATGTTCTTATTATGTGCTCAAATGTGAACAAGTGGCAGGGCAGTGAGAGATGGATATTGGATTCTGGGTGCACTTATCGCATGTGTCCTCACTGAGATTGGTTCAAGAATTTCAAGGAAACCAATGATGGAAAGATTTTCTTGGGGAATGATACTTCTTGCCAAGTGAGGGGTATAGTAGACATATAGTTTAGGATGTTTGATGGAGTTACAAAGCTGCTACGGAATGTGAGATATCTTCCGGATTTGAGGAGAAATTTTATCTCATTGGGGTAGCTGGATTCCATGGGATACACATACAAAGCAGAGGGAGGAAAGATCAAGGTAACCAAGGGATCTTTGATAGTGATCAAAGCAGTAATAAAGGATGGTCTCTATGAGATGATCGGAGACACGGATATCAAGGATCAAGCAGCAACCTTGATGGCTGAGATGGATAAGGCAGCTCTTTGGCATAATCGCTTGCATACATGAGCAAAAAAGGCCTGCAAGTTCTCAGCAATAATAGTTTACTTGATCGTGACAAGGTAAAGAAACTTGATTTCTGTGAGAGTTGCATTCTTGGGAAGCAACATCGGGTCAGCTTCAACACTGAAGTGCACAAGTCTAAGGGCATTCTTGACTATATTCATGCAGATCTTTGGGGACCAGCAAGAAAACCAACATAGGGAGATAATCTTTACTTTCTGTCTTTAATTGATGATTATTCAATAAAGGTTTGGATTTATTTACTTAAAAATAAATTGGATGCTTTGAATAAATTTGTGGTGTGGAAAAAGTTGCTGGAGACTCAAATGGGTAAGGTAGTTAAGGTTTTATAAACTGATAGTGGCTTAGAATTTTTTAATAACGATTTTGATAAATTCTATGAGTTAAATGGGATTCTAAGACATAGAACAGTTGTGAAAACCCCTCAGCAAAATGGAGTTGCTGAGAGGATGAATAGGACTCTTATGGAAAAGATTAGGTGCATGTTAATTGGTACCAGATTACCCAAATGTTTTTGGGGGGAAGCGATGTCTACCGCTGCGTATTTGGTTAATAGATCACCCTTTAGGGTTGTGGACCTTAAGACTCCCGAGGAGATGTGGAGTGGAAATCCCCCTTAGTTGAACAACCTTAGGACTTTTGGATGTGCTGCATTTGCACATCAAAAGGATGATAAACTTAGCCCAAGGTCTAGAAAATGTGTGTTTCTGGGATATGGCGAAGGGGTTAAGGGGTATAGGTTATGGTCCTTAGAACCAAAAGGAATGAAACTCATAATAAGTAGGAATGTCATTTTTAATGAGCATTTACTTCCCTATTTGGAAAAAACTAACCCTACAAAGGATAGTGGGCAAACCAGCCCGGTATTTGTGGAGCATAGCATCAAGGAAAATTCAGTTCAGGTAGAGCAAGGAAGGCAAGAAGGTTCAGACCAGGTAGAACCCATTGATGAAAGCCAAGCTCAGGACACTCAAGAGGAGGCTGAACTAGAAGAGGATGATGCAAGGAATCGGAATGATTATCAACTCACAAGGGATTGGGAAAGAAGGCTGGTCAGACCACCTTTGAGATATGGTTTTGCGGCTGCAAATGCAGTAGCTCCTTGGACAGAATGAGGGATAAATGAACCAGAAACTTACATGGATGCCATGGAATGTAAGTATTCGTCAAGATGGAAGCTAGCCATGGAGGAGGAAATGGATTCTTTGAGGAAGAGTGTTGTGAGTTTTAAATTACTCGCAAGCGCACGAGTCGTTTGCAGTATAGCATTGTGCAAGTGCGAGGTCGAATCCACAGGGAATTGCGTTGTGAAAGTATATTTTCAATCTAAACTAACTCTATCTTAACCTAGTTCCAAATTTCAGAATGATATTGCAAAATAAATTAAAACTAAACTAAGTTGATTTTAAAACTAATAATAAAAAGCACTAAGGTTTCCGAATCCACCCTACCGAAGTTAAGCATACATGTTCTAAAAATATAGCCTATCAAAACATTCAATGAATCCAACTATAAGACAAAAAACAAAGAATATCCCAACTAAACCAAAAGCACCCAATGTATCCGCTCTTAACAAATCACAAAGGGAATCCAATTTAATCGAAAAGCATTCAATGTATCCATCAGATGAAACACAAAGAAAATCCAACAGACAATTTAAACTTAATCAATTATAAGATTAACTCAAATAATTGACAGAACATTTATACTAAAAATTGTCAGATTTGTACAAGCAAATCTGAACTACTACGCCAAACAACGGCGGGGCTTCATCTTCAACCTTAGCTGAAGAGTCTAGCCACTCATAACTATAAAACTATAATAAAAAGTCCTAAACATTTAAACTAAAACAACTGAATATAAAGAAATAAATAAAAAACTTTACATGGGAGAAATTCCACTCGCAGACGGGCGGCGCGTCCCCTCGTGGTAGCAATGCCTTCGGGATCCACCAAAATGCTGGCGGAAGTCCACCGGTAAACACCAAAGTGGATTAGGAATTGTATACTGAATGATGAAGCCAGATGGTGTTTATATAGGGGAAGACCCGGAGCAATATGGGTTGCAGATTCGATGTGGGATACTGCCCGTGTGCGCTCGATCGCAGTGTGGTGCGATCGATCGCAGGTACGATCGATCGCATGTCTTGTGCGCACGATCTCATGTCTGCTACGATCGATCGTAGATGCACTGAACTTCAAATATTTCGATGTGGGATGTTGACCATGCGCTCGTTTGTAGGCAGGTGCGCTCGATCGCATATCTCGTGCGATCGATCGCAATGTCTCTAGAAGCTTCACATCTCCTGAAATGCTTTATTTTCTCCACAAACCTGTAAAAATACACAAAACACAAGAAAGACGTAAAATAAAGTGAAATACTACTAACTAAGAGCATAACAAATATAAGTTAAGGGTCTAAAATATGCAATATTTAAGACTCATCAAAGAGCAACTCTTGGGAATTGGTGCCCAAACCAGAAAAACAGAGAGTTGTGGATCGTAAGTGGATTTACAAGATCAAAGAAGGGAACATTCCAGGGGATGAAGCCCGGTATAAGGCTAGGCTAGTGGCGAAGGGGTTCACACAAAGAGAAGGCATAGATTTCACCAAAATATTCTCACAGGTTGTGAAATACAAGACGATAAAGATAGTGTTAGCTATGGTGGTCCAATTTAATTGGGAAATCGAGCAAATGGATGTGAAGACAACGTTCTTACATTGAGAGCTTGATGAGACCATCTACATAAGGCAACTCGAAGACTATGAGGAAAGAAGGCAAGGAGACTTGGTGTGCCAATTGAAGAAATATCTTTATGGACTGAAGCAATCACCTCGGCAATGGAATAAGAGGTTTGATTCCTTCGTGAGTAGCTTGGGTTTCATGAGGAGCTACTATGATTCGTGCTTGAACTACAAAGGTCACAAAGTGGAGGAAATGGTGATTATCCTCATCTATGTCAATGATATGTTGTTGGTTGGGAACAGTAAGGAGAGGATAGAAAGGTTGAAGTCTCAACTCAGTTTCGGAGTTTAAGATGAATGATCTTGGCCATGCACAGAAGATCCTTGGGATGAGTATAATTCGGAAAAGGGAGAGAAACAGATTAAAGATTTCTCAGACTTCCTACATAGAACATATGATATATAAGTTTTCTATGGAAGATAGCAAACTAGTGAAGGTTCCCCTTGCTAGTCATTTCAAGTTCTCCAGTGATCATTGTCTAAGATTAGATGAGGAAAAGAAAGAAATGGAAACGGTCCTTTACTCTAGTGTGGTTGGATTAGTCATGTTCATGATGGTAAGCACTAGACCCGACATTTCTCATGCAATGAGTGTTCTCAGCAGGTTTATACGTAATCCTGGAAAGGAGCTTTGGCTTGGGATGAAGTGGTTGCTGAGGCACTTGAAGGGAAGCCCAGATATGGGGCTTGTTTACGAGAAGAAGGGTAAGTCCATCTGTCTTGAAGGTTATGCAGATTCGGACGATGAAGTAGACCGGGATAAAAGAAGATCGATTACCTCCTACTTCTTCAACTTAAACAGATGTTGTATAAGTTGGAAGGCTCAATTGCAGCCAGTGGTAGCACTCTCAACAACCGAAGCTGAGTACGTAGCGGTAACGGAAGCCATCAAGGAGGCCAGTGGTGCAAAGGGTTGTTGGAAGAGTTGAAGGTCGTGAAAGAACAGGTGGTGGTGTATTTGGATAGCCAAATTGCATTGCACTTGTGTAAGAATCCGGTGTTCCATGAGAGAACTAAGCATATGGATGTTCGGTATCATTTCATTCGGGAAAATGTTACGGAATGATACATTCATATGGACAAAGTCACAATGGAAGAAAATCCTACAGATTTAGGCACTAAAGTTCTACCTCTAAGAAAGTACAATAATTACCTTGGACATTTTAGGATTGGAGTCGGTTGATATGGTGACTCAAGTTGAGTTTGGATCATGAGTTCTTTGCACAATGGGTTCGGGTTTAATTGCTTAGACAAAGGTAGAGATGTTGGGATTTGTCAAAGAATTAAATAGATGAAGAAGTTCAGCATCAGGTCTGGTTGTGCGCCGCGGCCTCCAGCATGTCCTAAAAGATCAACACCACCATGCACGCCGCGACTCAAGGTGTGCGCGCCGCAGCACGGCCCTGTGTGCCGCGGCACAGCCCACCCAAGCTGCGGCCTCCAGCATGGCAGTATATTTCCCCCCTTCTAAGTCGTGGCATGCCCTATTCTGAGCCACGGTACAAAGGCACACCTGAAACCAATTAAATTGGCACTTTGAGATAGTGTGTGAGACTTGGTTAAAACACACAGGATTACTTAGACTCTTAGAGAGCCATAGGTCTTTGGTTCTTAAGATCTAAGGGTTGAGATTATCTCAAAGATTGGATGAAAAAGTCATTGCTATATATAAAGGGTCTTCTAATAACAAGTGAAAATCATCACCTCAACACAAGGGTGAGACATCATATAAGAGATCAAGTGTAACAATGAAAAGATACAAAACACTAGAGAGACTCACTGAAAGGAGGATGGTTGTTTAGAGAGAGAGTGGTATAGATTGGGGATTCAATGGCTTTGTAATTAGAATTTTCTTGGGGAAAATTCCAAGGAAACACTTAGTTCTTATCATTTTCTTTTTCTCTTCTTTCGTTCTTCAAGAACAAGAGGGTTCTTGAAAAGGTGTTGCTGTAATTGTAAGAACTCCATTGATTTAATGTAAAGAGCTCGGAGGAGCTCACGGGGACGTAGGCACATTGTTGAACCTCAATAATAAATTGCTTGTGTTCTCTTTTATGCTTTGATTCTTGTTTTTGTTCATTGTACAAGTCATTCTAGACTTTGGTGTTTGGAAAGATCACAACCTGGGCATAGAAGGTGATTTTCCAACAAAGACATTAAGAAGACACATAAAAGAAAAAGAACAAGAAGATGTCCCATCGAAGACACAAAGAAGAAGAAGACCCATCATGGAAGAAGAAGAAAACATATCAAAGAAAAAGAAAACCGATCAAAGAAGAAGAAGAAGATACATCAAAGAAGAAGAATATGATATCAACTTATCCGCATTAAAAATTGTGAAGTAAAACATGCAGTACATTGTATTTGTATCTGGATTTGGATTCCTTAAATTTTTAGATTTTGTTGGGACCATTTTATATTCAAAATTTATGTGTATTGCATGTTTTACTTCATAATTTTTTTACTACAGAGGAGTTGATATTGAAGAAGTCACATCAAAGAAAAAGAAAAAGAAGACACACTGAAGAAGAAAAAGAAGACACGTTGAAGTGGAAGAAGACATGTCGAAGAAGAAGAACGAGACACATAGAAGAAGAAGAAGACACAAAGAAGAATAAGAGAAAGATACATCAAAGATGATGAAGACATGTCGAAGAAAGAGAAGAAGAAAACACATCGAAGAAAGAGAATAAAAAGAAAACACGTCGAAGAAAGACACATTAAAGAAGAAGACATATAGAAGAAGAAAAAGACACATCGAACAAGAAGAAGAAGCCATATCGAAGAAGAAGAGGATAAAGAAGACATGTCGAAGAAAAAGACACATCTAAGAAGAAGACACAAAAAAGAAGAAGAAAAAGAATAAGACACATCGAAGAAAAAGAAGAAAACATATATAAGAAGAAGAATAAGACACATTGAAAAAGAAGAAGAAGAGAAATTGAAGAAGAAGACACATCAAAGAAGAAGAAGAAGACACATTGAAAAAGAAAAAAAAAAGAAAAATTGAAGTAGAAGACGTATCAAAGAAGAAGAAAAAAACGCATAGAGGAATAAGACACATAAAAAAATATACATCGAAGAAGAAAACGCATAAAAGAAAGAGAAAAAGAAAAAAAACGTATCGAAGAAGGACAAGAAAAAAAAAAGAAACATCGAAGAAGGACAAGAAAAAAAGACACATCAAAGAAGGACAAGAAAAAGAATACACTTCAAAGAAGAAAAAAAAAGACACATCAAAGAAGTCGAAGAAGGCTCATCAAAAAAGAAGAAGAAGACACATTGAAGAAAAAGAAGAAGAAGATACATCGAAGAAAATGAAGAAAACACATCAAATAAGAAGACACATCGAAAAAGAAAGACACACCGAAGACAAAGAAGAAGGAGAATAGGACACTTCGAAGAAGAGGAAAAGGAAGACACATTGAAGAAGAAGAAAAAGATACATCGAAGAAGAAGAAGGAGACATATTAAAGAAGTGAAAAAAAACATCGAAAAAGAAAAAGAATAAGTCACTTCGAATAAGGAAAAGACACAAAGAAGAAGAAGACTCGTCTAAAAAGAATAAGAAGAAGACACTTCAAAGAAGTAAAGGAAGAAGAAGACACATCAAAGAAGACAAAGCAGAAGAAAACACATTGCGGAAGAGGACACATTAAAGAAGATGACATATCAAAGGAGACTAAGACATATTTAAGAAAGAGAAAAAAAAGAAGACACATCGAAGACACAAAGATGAAAAGAAAGATACATCAAAGAAGAAGAAGAAGATACATCAAAAAAGAAGAAGAAGAACAAAACACATAGAGGAAGAAGATACATTGCAGAAGAAGACATATCAAAGATGACGAAGACAAATCAAAGAATGAGAATAAGAAGACACATCGAAGAAAGAGAAGAAATAGAAGACACATAAAGAAGGACACATCGAAGAAGAAGAACTCTTCTCGAAGAAGAAGACATATAAAAGAATAAGAGGATAAAGAAGACATGTCAAAGAAGAAGAGGATAAAGAAGACACATCGAAGAAAATGACACATCGAAGAAGAAGGCACACCAAAGACACAAAGAAGAAGAAGGCACATCGAATAAAAAGAAGAAAACACATCTAAAAAGAAGCAAAAGATACATTGAAAAAAAAAAAAGACAAATCAATGATGAAGATAAATCAAATAAGAAGAAGAAAACGCATCGAGGAATAAGACACATAAAACAAGAAGATAAATAGAAGAAGAAGACACATCAAAGAAGGAGAAGAAGAAAAAGACACATCGAAGAAGGAGAAGAAAAAAAAAGACACAACGAAGAAGGAGAAGAATAACAAGACACATCAAAGAAAGAGAAGAAAAAGAATACACTTCGAAGAAGCAAAAGAAGACTCATCGAAAAAGGAGAAAAATACACATTGAAGAAAATAAAGAAGACACATCGAAAAAGAAAGACACACCGAAGACAAAGAAGAAAAAGAAGACACATCGAAGAAGAAGAAAAAGAAAACCGAAGAAGAAAACACATCGAAGAAAAAAAATAAGACACATTAAAGAAGCGAAAAACACATCGAAAGAGAAGAAGAATAACTCACTTCGAATAAGAAAAAGACACAAAGAAGAAGAAAACTCATCGAAGAAGAAGATGAAGACAATTCAAAAAATAAAAAGAAAAAGAAGACACATTTAAAAAGAAGACACATCGAAGAAGACGAAACAGAAGAAAACACATTGAGGAAGATGACGCATAGAAGAAGAAGACGTCAAAAGATATGAAGAGACATCAAAGAATGAGAAGAAGAAGACAAATCGAAGACACAAAGAAGAAGAGAAAGACACATTGTTGTGAGTTTTAAATTAGTCGCAAGCACACGAGTCGTTTGCAATATAGTGTTGTGCAAGTGCGAGGTCGAATCCACAGGGAATTGCGTTGTGAAAATATAATTTTATCTAAACTAAACTTATCTTAACCTAGTTCCGAATTTTGAATTGTATTTTGCAAATGAAGAGGCTCAAGCTGTGGTGAGCTAGTCTTCTGGGAAGAAGGCTAACAATGGAGGTTCTTGCAGCTAAACTCCTCATCCTGCTCCTATCATGGTCGACGATCATACTGTCGTTACTCCTTCTCTTCTTCTTTTGAGGATTGTTACACCTATTTAAGCTCACCCTCCCTAAGTCTTCAGGCTTGATTGGTATATCAAAGTCAATGACTTATGTTTCGTGAACGCCAATGTCACTTGGGAGCACTTGATCAGGGGGATCTTTCCAAAAGATATAGCCAGGTTGACCCAACAGCCCGTAGAGAGTCTTGCAGTGATGGTCGAGGGTTTAGCCTCTCAGGTAACCTCTAATCCTTTAAATTCTTTCATAATATTTTTGCTTTCATCAGAGGAATTTTAACTTGTCCTATTTTTCAGTCGAGTATAGCCTCAGGAATCCTTTCACACCGATGTCTTGACCTAGATAAAAAGTTGGGGGATTGCCATAACTTTATTTGGACTTTGCGGGAATCCCTCGCGAAGCATGTGGTGGAAGTTGGGTGCTTGAAGATAAGAAAGGCCCAGTTGATAGAGGACTTAGAAGAGGCCTGGTCAGATCGATGACCTAGAAGAGGCATGGTCAGAGCGAGATGCAACTGAAACTGAGATGAAGAAGCTCTGAGTGCAACTGAAGCTGAGATGAAGAAGCTCTGAGCTGAGAAGGAAGCTGCAGAGAAAGCCTTGGTAGATTTTAAAGAATCACAAAAGTTTAGGTCAGCCGTGGAGGTTACAACTGAAGACTTTTATCTCAAAGGCTTCGAGGAGGCCAAGCAACAGGCTTCAGTGGCCTATCCTGACCCAGACTTCTCCATGGTGGAGATTCCTTCTGATGACGAGGGTGTTGGAGTCAAGGGTGAGAACTAGGTTCTTGCTACTGAGGAGGAAGAAGAGGTGGATGCAGATTAGGATTTTCCCTCTTTCAAGTTTTGTACTCCTGACCATTAGTGCCTTTTGTAAAAAAATTCTAAGTTAATGAAGGTTTCTCTTTTTCATTTTCCATTTAGTTTGTTCAATGTCCACATTCTTTTTGTGATCCAATAAGAGAGTCCGAGGGGGAAAGACTTTGGGAATTCTTCTCGGCATAGGGGAAACATTGAGAAAAACTTGGCGAAAATGAATTGTTCCTTTATTAAGAATATCTAAGGATTACATAAGAATTTGGAGAAAATAGGAGAAACAAAACTGGAGAAAAAATTTGGCAACAACTAGAGGAGTCTTCGAAGGAGTTATACTGGTAGAACTTGAAGAGATTCTCGGCATTCCAAAATCACGGTATTAGCTTGTCATCCAAGTCTTCAAGTTCGAACGTGCCAGCTCGGCAAATCCTTTTGATGCGGTAAGAACCCTCCTAGTTTGGGAGGAGTTTTTGTAACGACCCATCCCAGGTTGGCTACCCCCGAGATGTGTCACCATTTTTTGAAATCCCAGCATGACACCTATATGTAACAATATAAAAACGTACATCAACTGAATGTGTGTGTGTGTGTGTGTATATATATATATATATATATATATATATATATATATATATATATATATATCAATCCTAAACCCTCAACAGATGAGTTATATTATTAAAATTTCAATTGAAATATTATATACAACATATTATGCATGAATATTTACAATTTTTTTTTCTTTCCATTAGTCTGAGGATGTCGACCATATGGCTTACAGATAATGACTCAGTCTGAATCCCAGCTCACTAATCTATCTGTCCTGCCTGCTACTTGAAATTATTTAATGAGAGAAGTGAGCTTCACAAGCTCAGTGAATTAAATTTACTAGAAGTATTCAATTGTTCAAATAGTCTTCCAATGTTCATTCATCTATATCTTATCACCCCTAACAAAACACACACAACCAACCAGGGACTACTCAACCCCCTGCTTATACCTTATCACGCTCTAACTTACGCATCGGAGTATCCCCGGAGGTACCCCTCCGACGACCCCATAGTTCATTGTTCGTTCTCTGTGCAGGTATAGCCAAGGTCAATCTGCTTACTCCGCAATACACATTTCGGGCATCAACAGAATCCAAGTGCGAAGATAACAAACTCACACTATCATCTGATAAAGGGGAGAAATTTGGTGATGGGTTTATAGAGTAAGTTGAGTTTGTACTATGAAGAAAGTGTAGCAGGGGTTTAACAACTTTCTCAAACAAATCATCTTTGAAAAGAGAAGATTGCAGGGGTAAACAATTAGAAGAGAAAGCAGGAGAGACCTTGATTTCTTTCTCTAGACCCCACCTTGTAAGAGAGTGGTAAATGTTCTTTAAAGACGGTAGAATAAGACCCAAGTTGTGTTTTTGTTCATTTTGGCAGAGAACAGTGTCAGTCACAACAATAGTGGTGATTTTGGTAGCAGGGTAGTGAGGCAGAACATTTTTCTCTAGCCAAGTCTCAGCCTTTAAAACACTGCTATAGACCTCACTTAGGTTTTTCTCACTCAGTGAAACTGCTACAGGAAGACTAGAGCGAGACAATATTTGAAGTACTTCTGGAGCTGTATCATAGAGATTAAGAAGTTCAATAGATTCTTGACCTGCACCTGCAAATGAAAGAAGCATTTGAGGAAAAAAGACTATAGAGCAAAAATGGATGAATGAAACTCAGAGTGTCATGAAAAATGATGCATTTAATTTGTTAATGTTTTTAAAAATAGTACTAATTTACACTTCTACTTACCAGTAAGACCCAGCAAACAGAGAAACAAAAGGTGAAAAAAGCACACCATCTTCAATATTTCCATTGTATTGAAGAGAAGATTTGGAAATCTCAAAGACAAGGTCTACATTTGGGACCGAGAGCACTAATATAAGACCTAAAACCCACCCTACACTTTTTCTTCGTGCAAGAGTACTGTATATGAAGTGGGGTTTTAGTTTCAGAGTGCAAAGGAAGGCATTTACAAGGTAAGTTTATCTGTTTTGAACACACACTTATGTTGTGTCTGATGGGTTGTATCCTTCTATTTTGTTGTTACTTTGTTTCAAACAAAAGGCTAAAAACAAGTGGGTACAAGACCTTAAAAAGAAAAAATTGAAGAGGTGCAGGGTTTTACATTATACATTAACACACAACATAGAAATTAGTTAACTGTGGGTACCAAAATTGCAAAAGGCTATTGTCCTATTTGTTGGAAATCACCTTGACAAGATGCCCAGGTGGTGATCTTCCAAACACCCAAGTCTTGAATGACTTGTAGAAAGAATTTCAGCAATCGAACACAAGAACAGAAAATCAAAGAAAGAAAGAAGACAAGTAATTTGTTGTCGAGGTTCGGCAATGTGCCTACGTCCCCGTGAGTTCCTCCAAACTCTCTGCACTATCTCAATGGTTCTTACAAAGTTACAGCAATCCCCTTCAAGAATCCAAGTTCTTGAAGAACCAAGAAGAGAACGAGAAAGTGATAGACCTATTACAATGCTTTCTATCAATTCTCTACTAACCTCTCTTCTTTACAACTAGCCTCACTACAAGAGTCTCTCTTGTGTTTATGTCTCTCACACAATTCTCTCTTGTGTTTACAATGATCTCACAATGTCACAACCTGCGTGGTTCTCTCACACACCTTTTTCACCACTTGAAATGAGGCTAGGAAACCCTTTTTATAGCCTCTTAATTCTTGGACAATCTTGTGAATCATTCTTGACCCTTTGATCATGTTCTTCCTTTAATCTCAGCCCTTCATCACTCTCCAAGTGATGCTGTGCGTTTTGGTGTGGTGCTGTGTGCTGCGGCGTGACCTGATGCTGCAGCCTCCTGATGCTGTGCGCACACCTCCTGCCTGTGGGCAGAAACTTCCACAGCAGTGTGCCTGACCTTCCTATGCTCAAAATTGAAGCACACACATGTGTGCAACCTTATAACTTGCTGAAATTTGATATCCCACAATTGGTTTGGACATTAACCAATCTTAGACCATGTTTGGACATGTTTGAAACTTAGGCAAATAACAACAATCTCTACCTAGGAGGCCCAGCTGGGTGGCTGGAGGCCGTCTGCTAGGGCTTTGTCTTGCTAGCTTGATCAGGAGCCATTGGTATCTGAGGCCGTCTACCGACCCAGCGTCCCAACTTGGGCTATGTAATGATGGCTTGGAAGGCGATAGTGATGTGGAGGCCCCGCTGGGGGAAACGGAGCCTTAAGGGGAGGTTATGACCTGGAGGCTTAGTTGTCCGGTCCAGGGTCGTCTACGTGTGGTCTTATAACCTGTAGTCAGAGGATCCACGTGTTGTCTCTTTATTGGAAGGGTAGTTTTTGGCAGTATCGTAGGCCCCCTACTTCCTTAAGTGTAGCACTATGGTTAAGGAAGTATGGCATGACTCGGTCGGCATTTGTTCATCTGTGGAGGCATTGGGCCGAGGCTGCAGAGATGGCCTAAGAGAGAAGAGAATGAGCCGAGGACTTGTGGAGCCATCCATCTCTTCGAACTTTAAAGGGAATGGGCCGAGGACTTGTGGGGCAATCCATCTCCTCGGCCAAGAACACCATGAGTCCGAGGACAAGTGGAGCAATCTGTCTCCTCGGACCTTTGAAGAGAATAGGCCGAGGACCAGTGGAGCAATCCATCTCCTCGGCCTTGAATACCTTGAGTCCGAGGACAAGTGGAGCAATCTATCTCCTCGGACCTTTGAAGAGAATGGGCCAAGGACCAGTGGAGCAATCCATCTCTTCGGCCTTGAATACCATGAGTACGAGGACAAGTGGAGCAATCCATCTCCTCGGACCTTGAAGAGAATGGGCCGAGGACCAGTGGAGCAATCCATCTCCTCGGCCATGAATACCTTGAGTCCGAGGAAAAGTAGAGCAATCCATCTCCTCAGACCTTGAAGAGAATGGGCTGAGGACTTGTGGAGCAATCCTTCTCCTCGGCCAAGAACACCATGAGTCCGAGGACAAGTGGAGCAATCCATCTCCTCGGACTTTGAAGAGAATGGGCCGAGGACCAGTGGAGCAATCCATCTCTTCGGACCTTGAAGAGAATGGGCCGAGGACTTATGGAGCAATCTATCTCCTTGGCCAAGAACACCATGAGCTCGAGGATAGGTGGAGCAATCCATCTCCTCGGACCTTGAAGAGAATGGGCCGAGGACCAGTGGAGAAATCCATCTCCTCGGCCATGAATACCTTGAGTCCGAGGACAAGTGGAGCAATCCATCTCCTCGGACCTTGAAGAGAATGGGCTGAGGACTAGTGGAGCAATCCATCTCCTCAGCCATGAATACATTGAGTCCGAGGACAAGTGGAGCAATTCATCTCCTCGGACTTTGAAGTAAATGAGCCGAGGACTTGTGGAGCAATCCATCTCCTCGGCCAAGAACACCATAAGTCCGAGGACAGGTGTAGCAATCCATCTCATCGAACCTTAAAGAGAATGGACCGAGGATCAGTGGAGCAATCCATCTCCTTGGCCATGAATACCTTGAGTCCGAGGACAAGTGGAGCAATCCATCTCCTCGGACCTTGAAGAGAATGGGCCGAGGACCAATAGAGCAATCCATCTCCTCGGACCTTGAAGAGAATGGGCCAAAGACTTGTGGAGCAATCCATCTCCTCAGCCAAGAACACCATGAGTTCGAGGACAGGTTGAGCAATCCATCTCCTCGGACCTCCAAGAGATTGGGCCGAGGACCAGTGGAGCAATACATCTCCTCGGGCATGAATACCTTGAGTCCGAGGACAAGTGGAGGAATCCATCTCCTCGGACCTTGAAGAGAATGGGTCGAGGACTAGTAGAGCAATCCATCTCCTCGGCCATGAATACCTTAAGTCTGAGGACAAGCAGAGCAATCCATATCCTCGGACCTTAAAGAGAATTGGCCGAGGACTAGTGGTGCAATCCATCTCCTTGGACTTTGAAGAGAATGGGCCGAGGATTTGTGGAGCGATCCATCTCCTCGGCCAAGAACACCATGAGTCCGAGGATAAGTGGAGCAATCTATCTCCTCGGACCTTGAAGAGAATGGGCCGAGGACCAGTGGAGCAATCCATCTCCTCGGCCATGAATACCATGAGTCCGAGGACAAGTGGAGCAATCCATCCCCTCGGACCTTGAAGAGAATAGGCCGAGGACCAGTGGAGCAATCCATCTCCTCGACCATGAATACCTTGAGTCCGAGGACAAGTGGAGCAATCCATCTCCTCGGACCTTGAAGAGAATGGTCCGAGGACCAGTGGAGCAATCCATCTCCTCGGCCATGAATACCTTGAGTCCGAGGACAAGTGGAGCAATCCAATTCCTCGGACCTTGAAGAGAATGGGCCGAGGACTAGTGGAGCAATCCATCTCCTCAGACCTTGAAGAAAATGGGCGGAGGACTTATGGAGCAATCCATCTCCTCAGCCAAGAACACCATGAGTCCGAGGACAGGTGGAGCAATCCATCTCCTCGGCCATGAATACCATGAGTCTGAGAACAAGTGGATCAATCTATCTCCTCGGACCTTGAAGAGAATGGGCCGAGGACCAGTGGAGCAATCCATCTCCTCGGCCATGAATACCTTGAGTTCGAGGACAAGTAGAGCAATCCATCTCCTCAGACCTTAAAGAGAATGAGCCGAGAACTAGTGGAGCAATCCATCTCCTCGGCCATGAATACCTTGAGTCCGAGGACAAGTGGGGTAATCCATCTCCATGGACCTTGAAAAGAATGGGCCGAGGACCAGTGGAGCAATCCATCTCCTCGGACCTTGAAGAGAATGGGCCGAGGACTTGTGGAGCAATCCATCTCCTCGGCCAAGAACACCATGAGTTCGAGGACAGGTGGAGCAATCCATCTCCTTAGACCTCGAAGAGAATGGGTCGAGGACCAGTGGAGCAATACATCTCCTCGGGCATGAATACCTTGAGTCCGAGGACAAGTGGAGCAATTCATCTCCTCGGACCTTGAAGAGAATGGGTCGAGGACTTGTAGAGCAATCCATCTCCTCGGCCATGAATACCTTGAGTCTGAGGACAAGCGGAGCAATCCATCTTCTCGGACCTTGAAGAGAATTGGCCGAGGACTAGTGGTGCAATCCAACTCCTTGGACTTTGAAGAGAATGGGCCGAGGATTTTTGGAGCAATCCATCTCCTCGGCCAAGAATACCGTGAGTTCAAGGACAGGTGGAGTAGTCCATCTCCTCGGACCTCGAAGAGAATGGGTCGAGGACCAGTGGAGCAATACATCTCCTCGGGCATGAATACCTTGAGTCCGAGGATAAGTGGAGCCAGCCATTTCCTCGGACCTTGAAGAGAATGGGTCGAGTACTAGTAGAGCAATCCATCTCCGCAGCCATGAATACCTTGAGTCTGAGGACAAGCGGAACAATCCATCTCCTCGGACCTTGAAGAGAATTGGCCGAGGACTAGTGGTGCAATCCATCTCCTTGGACTTTGAAGAGAATGGGCCGAGGATTTGTGAAGCAATCCATCTCCTCGGTCAAGAACACCATGAGTCCGAGGACAAGTGGAGCAATCCATCTCCTCGGACCTTGAAGAGAATGGGCCGAGGACCAGTGGAGCAATCCATCTCCTCGGCCATGAATACTGTGAGTCCGAGGACAAGTGGAGCAATCCATCCCCTCGGACCTTGAAGAGAATGGGTCGAGGACCAGTGGAGCAATCCATCTCCTCGGTCATGAATACCTTGAGTCTAAGGATAAGTGGAGCAATCAATCTCCTCGGACCTTGAAGAGAATGGGCCGAGGACTAGTGGAGCAATCCATCTCATCGGACCTTAAAGAAAATGGGCGGAGGACTTGTGGAGCAATCTATCTCCTCAGCCAAGAACACCATGAGTCCGAGGATAGGTGGAGCAATCCATCTCCTTGGACCTTGAAGAGAATGGGTCGAGGACCAATAGAGCAATTCATCTCCTCGGCCATGAATACCGTGAGTCCGAGAACAAGTGGATCAATCCATCCCCTCGGACCTTGAAGAGAATGGGCCGAGGACCAGTGGAGCAATCCATCTCCTCAGCTATGAATACCTTGAGTTCGAGGACAAGTAGAGCAATTCATCTCCTCGAACCTTAAAGAGAATGGGCCGAGAACTAGTGGAGCAATCCATCTCTTTGGCCATGAATACCTTGAGTCTGAGGACAAGTGAGGCAATCCATCTCCTCGGACCTTGAAGAGAATGGGCCGAGGACCAGTGGAGCAATCCATCTCCTCGGACCTTGAAGAGAATGGGCCGAGGACTTGTGGAGCAATCCATCTCCTCGGCCAAGAACACCATGAGTCCTAGGACAAGTGGAGCAATCCATCTCTTCGGACCTTGAAGAGAATGGGCCGAGGACTAGTGGAGCAATCCATCTCCTAGGCCATGAATACTGTGAGTCCGAGGACAAGTGGAGCAATCCATCCCCTCGAACCTTGAAGAGAATGGGCCGAGGACTAGTGAAATAATCCATCTCCTCGGTCATGAACACCTTGAGTCCGAGGACAAGTGGAGCAATCCATCTCCTCGGACATTGAAGAGAATAGGCCGAGGACTTTTGTGGAGCAACCCGTCTCTGAAAGCAGCGGAAGTGACATGTTGTGGTGTTTCCGCAAATGGCGGTATAGAGCAATGATGAGTTTCCTTGAAGATTGTGTAGCCGTGTTAGGGATAATGACAGCCGCCTCAAGAGATGAAACAACCCTTTAGAGAAGTGTGAGGGTTGCCTTGGGTTTCTAAAGAGGCCCCTCTACTATCATGCTTGCATTAAATGGTCCTCGTTTGCTGCGTTCTTATTTCTATATAAAGGGGCTTTGGCTTTCCCTTCTTCTTCACCCTTACTCTAAATTAGATAGTTTTCCCAAAGGTTTTCTTGAGAGTCTTCGGCCATGTTTTCGAGAGGGAGAGTTATGAGTTTCACGGGTTGTCATCCTCGTTCCAGATCACAATATTGTTTGGAGAAGTGCAGGCTTTGAGGTTTTGGTGTACACGACACTTGAAGTGAAGGGGGAAGAGTTTCGTAGGCAACGTCGAGTTATTTACAAGTCGAAGGCCTTGGTCGTTGGTGAGTTCGTCCACCCTTTTTGTTTTTCTACATGTCTTCCTTTGAAGTATTTCGCGATAATCCTAGCAATAGTAGTAGTAGTAGGAGTAGCATAGATACTTCTTGTAGTAGTGGTACCGAGGACGAAGAGACGTCCACATCCTCATCAGGAGAAGCACACCCTATGGGGACTGTGCCATTCTCAGAGCCTTGGGCCTTGGTGCCATACATCCCTGTGGAAGAGGGGTCTGAGGAGAGTTTATCCTCGGGGGATGAAGAGGGTAGGATTTTAACAGATAGGGCTTTGACCAAAATTAGAGAGACCTTGGCTGGAGAAGAGAGAGAGGAATGGCATTATGCTGCAGTTGAGATTCCCAGCCAGATCAAAGAAGAGGACTTAGCAGTGATTCGGATGACGTACCGTATTCCGGACGAGTACGCCCTCCGACTGCCTAGAGTGGGGAGAGGGCTTGTGATGTCCTTCTGGACCAAGCCCCTTATAAGCTTTGCATATATGAACATCAAATGCAAGTCGGGTTACGGTTCCCTCTCCATCCCTTTTTCAGGAGTATTCTCCGATATTTTGGTATCGTGCTATGTCATATCGTACCGAACTCAGTGCGGTTGATCATAGTGTTCCTCTATGTTGGCGGGGCAGTGGGTAGGCCGTTGATTATGGACATCTTCAAGGCTCATTTCCTTATCAGTAGGCACGGCCAGACCAGCTGGGTAGTGTTTAATACCCGACCGAGAAGAAGGTTGTTAACGAAGACGCCTTCATCAATTAAGAGATGGAAGAATAACTTCTTCTTCATTCAATCAGATAACGACTTCGGCTTTCCTCGATCCTGGAGTATGGACCGGACCGGGAAATGCAAGAAGGTGGGCCTTCGCTTCTACGAACAAAAGACTGTAGATACCATGGTGGCCTCACCTATTGACATCCAAGTCTTGTATGACAATGAGGCATTGGCTAGGCGAGGTCTCTGTTTCCCATGTCCTGGACCTTCACTTGAGAGTGGTAACGTTTTTTGTTTGTTACTTTTCCTTTCTGAATATTTGCATACTTTGTTTTTCACTTACATACTTTGTTTTTCCTTGTCTATGTTGACAGAGATGGAGGCTGCAGCACTTGCGAAAGAATACGCCAAGAAGGTGGCCTTAAAGAAGCGGAGGGTGGCCCAGGCCGAGAAACAACAGGCCTTAAGGTCGGGGAGTAGAAAGAGGTCGTAGACCCAGCCTCCTGTTCCCATAGATCTGGAGACTCCACCGAGGTCTCTGTCCCAGCTAGAGGTGACTCCAGTTCCTACTGCTCCTCCATCAGGCCCTTCCATCTCTAGACCTGTTCCCAGTCAGAGAATTGCTGTCGAGGTCCCGGTGTTCATACCTGATTGGGCCTTGAGGTTAGACAATTCCATTTTTGCGTATCCTCGAGTGGCGCGAGAACATTTGACGAAGGGGACTCCCCTTTCGAGATGTTACTGAGCTAGAACAGAAGACCACGGAGTCCCTCTACGCAGCTGCTGAGACTGTAGCGTCTCAAGCAAGTAGTCTTTTTTTTTGTTTATAACTAAATCTTTTTTTCTTTCACTTTGCTTACTAACACCATTCGCTTTATTCCAAATGGGAGCCATCGTGGGCGCGACCACTTGTCGTTGCATGGAGACCGTCGAGCTTTTCGGGTGGGCTCAGCGCCAATTAGAGGAGAAGATTGAGGCATTATTCCAGCTTCAAACATCATTGGAGTCCGCCAAGCAAGCTCGGTCCACTGCTGAGACCCGAGCTCAGAAAGCTGAAGCCCGTACTCGGGCTGTCGAGGAGGAGACTGAGGCCTGTATTCGGGCTGCTGTGGAGGAGGCAGATGCTCGCGCTCGAGTTGCTGTGGAGTAGGCACTAGCTTCGTTCAAGAGCTCGGAGACCTATCAGTTGGTTGTCATCGCCGAGGGGGGCCAACAATACTACTCTAGGTTCATGGACGCGAGGGGGAGGGCTGAGGCTCTATACCCTGAGCTCGATTTTTCCAGCCTGGACCTACTGAGCCCTGAGGACGAGGAGCTGATGGTTCCGAACGAGGATCAGGAGGATGAGCAGGAGCCGGAACAGCCTGGGGATTGGGAGGAAGGCTCGGGTACTGGGTCTCCGATTCAGGGTGACGTGCCTCTGAAGTTAGACTGAGCATGCTCTTTACCTGGCTTGGCCAGAATTGTTTTGCTATTTATGTATTCTGGGGCCAGTAGTGCCTTTTTTGTCTTGTATGGCAATGCTAAAACTTTAAATCTTTTGTATCAAACTCCAGACTTTTTTATATATACAGTTCTTATGCTTTTACTTTGGGTGTTATGCTTTTACACTTGGTTGTTTTACTGGTAAAAACGTCGAAAGTGTTCGGCGTTCCAAATTCGAGGAATAGGCTTCCCGCCGAGTTCCTCAAGCTTAAAAGTTCCAAGGCGACATATCTTTTTGATTCAATAGGGCCCCTCCCAGTTAGGGACCAGCTTGCCTGATTCTCAAGGTCGAGATACTTCGTTCCTTCATAAGACAAGGTTATGGAGACAGAAGTGCCTTGCTTTTACTCTTGTATTGAAGTATCTGGCAACTCGTTGTTGATAAATGGCAAGTCGGATTTGGGCTTTATCCCGGGCTTCGTCGAGAAGATCAGCGTTCATGCGGAGGGCTTCCTCGTTGCTTCGTTCCTTGAAGCTTTGTACTCGCAAGGAAGGTACTCATATTTCCAAAGGGATCACTGCCTCGGATCCATAAGTCATGAAGAATGGGGTTTCCCCCATAGGTGCTCGAGCCGTGGTTCGGTATGCCTAAAGTATGTTGGGTAAATGGTTTGTCCACTGCTTATCTGCTTCTTCTATTCTTCTCTTGATGCCTTGAAGGATTGTTCGGTTGGTTACTTCGGCTTGTCCGTTTGCTTATGGGTATCCAACTGAGGAGAAACGATGGTCAATGTGTAATTCATCACAAAATGTTTTGAACTGAACACTGTCGAACTGTTTGCCGTTGTCTATTACTAATATTTAGGGTACTCCAAACTGACGGTCGATCGACTTCCACACGAAGTCTCGGGCCTGATAGTCGGTGATGCTGGCTATGGGCTCGACTTCCACCCATTTTGTAAAATAATCTATTGTAACTATGAGGTACTTCCACTGGCTGGTAGCTCAAGGGAAAGGTTCGAGAAGGTCCATTCCCCACATAGCGAAAGGAAGTGGACTTACTATCGGAGTTAAAAGGTTCGCTGGTCGATGTGGTACAATGGCATAACACTGACAGCTTTGACATTTGTTTACCAGTTCCATGGCTGCTTCCCTCATTTTTTGCCAATAGTATCCTTGACGAAGGATCTTGAATGCCAAGGCACGTCCACCGAGGTGATTCCCACATATTCCTTCGTGGACTTCGCGGAGAGCATAATCTGCTTCGACTGGGTCAAGGTATAATCTTTCGGCCTCGCTTATACAATTAATCGTCCAAAAGTGCGTAACGGGCTGCTCGAGATACAATCTTTCGGGCTTCGTTTTTGTCATTGGGAAGAAGACCATCACCCAGATATTCCAGAATATGACTTATCCATGTTCTCTCACCAACCATGAGTAATACCATTATTTCATTGATACTAGGTATGGTTAGGGTTTCGAGGTAGACTGCTCATCTTGACTAGAGTTGGCAAGAAGATGCAAGCCGGGCCAATGAGTCGGCCTTTGCGTTTTTCGCTCGCAGAATCTAGCTAAGGCAAAATACTTCAAACTATGCAGCTAGTGCCTTTGCTGCTTCAAGGTAACGAGTAATTTTATCTCCCCGGGCCTCGTACTCGCCGTTCACCTGGTTTACCACTAGTTGGGAGTCACTATATACATGCAAATTTTGCACAGAAATCACCTTGATTAGTTTCATGCCCGCGAGCAGAGCTTCATACTCGGCCTCGTTGTTGGATGCTTCAAATTCAAACCTCAAGGCATATTCAATGGTGAAGTTGTTCGGCCCGCTTATGACGAGCCCGGCTCCACTTCCAGAATCAGTGGAAGATCCGTCAACATGAAAAGTCCACTGTGGGAACGGGTTCGATTTGTCAACAGTCTGAGACGAGTCGTCTTCAGTCGTGGGCAAGGTAGTTTCCATAACGAAATCAGCTGAGGCTTGAGCTTTGATGGCTGCCTGAGGTTGATAGCGGATGTTGAACTCACCCAGCTCTATTGACCATTTAACCATTCTGTCGGAAACATCTGGCTTGTGAAGTATTTGCCGCAAGGGTAGGTTGGTGAAAAGTGTGATTGTGTGGGCTTCAAAGTAGGGCCAGAGCTTCTGGTATAGATTAAGAAGGCATACGCTATCTTTTCCACAAGAAGATACCTTGTTTCAGCATCGTGGAGTAACTTGCTTACATAATACACTAGTTTTTGTACTCCTTCTTCTTCCCGAATTAGGACGGAAGGCACTACTTCAGGTCCGACCGAAAGGTATAAGAACAGATCTTCACCAGCTACAGGCTTGGTGAGTACGGGGGGTGTCCCCAAATATCTTTTTAGCTCGATGAATGCTACTTGACAGTTTTCGTTCCAAACAAAGTCCCTGGCCTAACGGATGGCTTTAAAAAGGGCAGGCATTTCTCGACAGATTTGGACATGAACTGGCTTAAGGCATCTACCTTCCCAGTAAGCCGTTGGACTTTTCTCACTGTCCGAGGTGGACACATGTTTAGGATAGCATCTATTTTTTTTCTGGATTTGCTTCTATACCTCTGTGGGTGACCATGAACCCACTGAACTTGCCCCCCGTAACGCCAAAAGCACACTTTGTGGGTTCAGCTTCATTTCATGCTGGCGGAGGACATCAAAGGCTTCTTATAGATCAACTTTGTGGTTTTTTTCTTGGATGCTTTTGACCAACATATCGTCGACATATACCTCCATATTTCGGCCTATTTGCTTTTGAAAATTTTTATTCACTAACCTTTGGTACGTGGCTCCGGCATTTTTCAAACCAAATGGCATGACTCTATAACAATAGAGGCCTTGTTCTGTGACAAACACTATTTTCTCTTGGTCGGGCTGGTGCATGAGGATCTGGTTATACCCGGAGTGGGCATCCATGAATGTTAACAGTTCATGGCCGGATGTTGCGTCAATGAATTGGTCGATCCGGGGCAAAGGGAAACTGTCTTTTGGACAGGCTTTATTTAGATCCAAAAATTCTATACAAATTTGTCACTTGCTATTTGCCTTTTTCACCATTACCACATTGGACACCCAGTCTGGGTAACTCACCTCTCAGATGAAGCTAGCCGAGCGTAATTCGTCGATTTCTGTCCGGATAACTGCCTGTCGCTCAGGGACAAATGACCTTTTCTTCTGGATGACCAGTTTATGGGTCGGATCCACACTTAATCGATGTACGATGATATCTGGGCTAATTTCGGGCATATCTGCAGCGGTCCAGGCGAATAGGTCTTGGTTTGCTCGAAGGAGGGCTAGCAGAGATTTCCTGAGTGTGTTAGGCAAGTTTGAACCAATTTGAATAGTTCTGATGCTATCTTCGCCGAGGGGGACCGTGATTACTTCTTCTACGGGCTGGCCTCTTAGGTTGCTCCTTTCGTCTCTAAGGTCATCTAGTTCAAGTGGTAGGGCTTCCATCTTCTTACCTTTTACTGAACTGAGATAACAGGATCTCACGATTCGTTGATCCCCTTTGATTTCGCCTACTCCGTCTTCCGTGGGGAATTTGATTTTGAGGTGATGGGTGGAGACAACCGCACGGAGCTTGTTCAGTGTAGGTCGCCCAAGTATCATATTGTAGGATGAGGGTTGTCGAACAATCAACAAGGTGGAGTGCACAGTTGTTGTTCGGGGTGTCGTCCCTGTAGTTACCGGGAGGGTTATGCTGCCTTCTGTAAAGACTGGTCCCCCTGAGAGGCCATAGAGTGGGGTGGAGACCAACTATAAGTGTGTATCGCCCAGTTGCATTTGTTGAAAAGCATCATAAAAGAGAATGTCAGTTGAGCTCTCGTTATCAACCTAGACTCATCTTATTTCGTGATTGGCCACGAGGAGTGAAATTACAACAGCATCGTCGTATGGGATCTGCACTCCTTCTAAATCTTCGTCCGAAAAAGAAATGATCTCGCCGGTCTTAGGTCGTTTATGAGGTCCAGAGACAGAGGCTATTGACCTGACATAAAACTTATTGCGAGTATGCGACCCACCGCCAGCTACGGGTCCTCCGCAAATAGTCTTGATGATTTTCGCCGCGGGGGCCTCTGGTTTCTTCTGGCTAGGCTCCCTATGACTCGGCCCCAGGCTCTTCTAAATTGGCCTTGTAGGTCTGTTTCGCTCGAGATGGCGTTTAGGACCTCTGCGTGCTCGTTCATCGAATTTTTTCAGTCGTGGTCCGACATATTCTTTTAGATGTCCCCGATTGATGAGGGCCTCGATTTGATTTTTTAGTGCCTTACATTCTTCCGTGTCATTGCCAAAGTTTCTGTGGAATCTACACCAAGTGTTTCGATTTGGGTTGAGGTTTGGCGGCCTTAGGGCTACTGCAAAAGATCCCTGTCATGAATCTGCATTAGAATGTTGGTCCTAGAGGCATTCAGTGGTGAGTAGTTGTCGATTTGCTCCGGAGTTCTGGCTCCGATTCCAACAATTGCGGGGTTCCAAGGCCTACCCTCAAAAGGCCTGAGGGTTTTGGGTCTCTCATCGCGAAACGACCGCTTAGTGGGCTCTCGACAGGGACTAGTGGGACCTCTCTTCCTCCTTTCTGTGTCTCCTTCGCGTTCTCTTCAGAATGCCTGATCGTCTTCCGCCAGCATGTATTTTTCGACTCGTGCCAAGACTTCACTTATATCCATGGGTGGATGTCTGGTAAGTTTGGAACTGAAGAACCCGGATCTCAGCCCATTTTTGAACGCCAATAGCTGAACACTGGGATCAAGATCTGGGATCTCCCAAACGGCAGTATTGAATATGAAAATATAGGCTCGAAGCTTTTCTCCTTTTGATCGGACGATATTGAACAGAGACTCTGAGGTTTTCTTGGGTCCTTTGCTGCTGATGAAATGAGAGGCGAAGGCATAGCTTAGGTCTTTGAAGGTGCGGATGCCTTCTGGTTTCAAACGGGAATACCACATCCCGGCTGCTTTCTCAAGGGTCAATGGAAATGCCCGACACATCACAGGGTCCGAATGTCTGTGGAGGGTCATTGTGGTTCAGTAGTGCTGGAGATGATCCAGGGGGTCGGTGGATCCATCGTAAGGTTTGATTTGTGGCATTCGGAAATTTGGTGGGAGGGGAGTGTCGAGGACTTCTTGTGTGAAAGGTGGGTCCTATACATCGAGATCATCGATAATAGTGTGGCCACGTTCTCTAAATGCCTCATTAATTTGCCCGTGTATATCCTTGATCCGCTTACCAAACCCTTCGCTGTTCTTAGACATGAAACTTTCTCCATACTTGGCTGGTGGAGGTGAGTGGGTCGCCGAACAGTCATCGACTGGTGGGCGGCGGTTGGTTGAACCATAGTGACCTGGTTCCTATGACGGGAGTGATAAGGTACGTTAAGGTCTCCCACGAACTTCGGCAGCCAGATCGGCTACCAGCTGCGCGAGTTCCGTGAACTGTGCTTGGAGTGTACCTTCGTTCAGATAAGCCTCAGGCTCGGCCGAGGAACTTGCTCCCGACTGTAGTACGCGAGTGCCAAGGTCCCTGGTAGGGGTTTTAGGGGGCATGATAATAAATGAGTTCTTTGGACTTCTTCGCTATTACTGTCAGCTAGAGATGGTAATTTCCCACAGATGGCGCCAATCTGTTGATGCTCGAAATGTGTATTACGGAGTAGTGGAGTAAGCAGATTGACCTTGGCTATACCTGCATAGAGAACGAACAATGAACTATGGGGTCGCCGGAGGGGTACCTCTGGGGATGCTCCGATGCTTAAGTTAGAGTGTGATAAGGTATAAGCGAGGGGTCGAGTAGTCCCTGGTTGGTTGTGTGTGTTTTCTTGGGGGTGTTAAGAGCGTACCTTATCCTTTTTATAGAGCTTTGGAGGCGGTCTTGGACCTGAGGCGGAAGTGACATTATACTCCTAACTGGGCCAGGTAATGATGCCTAGGAAATCCAGCTAAGTGGATTTGAGCCGTCCACTAGGGCTTTGTCTCGTTGGTATAATCAGGAATCGTCCGCGTTTAAGGGCGGTTGCTGGCCTAACACCCCAACTGGGATGGGTGCTGGTGCCTAGGAGGCCCAGCTGGGTGGCTGGAGGCCGTCTGCTAGGACTTTGTCTTGTTGGCTTGATCAGGAGCCATTAGTGTCTGGGGCCGTCTACCGACCTGGCGTCCCAACTTGGGCTATATAATGATGGCTTGGAAGGCGGTAGTGACGTGGAGGCCCCGCTGGGGGCAATAGAGCCTTGAGGGGCGATTATGACCTGGAGGCTTAGTTGTCCGGTCCCGGGTCATCTACGTGTGGTCTTATGACCTGTAGTCAGAGGATCCACGTGTTATCTTTTTATTGGAAGGGTAGTTTTTGGCAGTATCAGATTCCATGAAAAAGATTGGATCTTCTTAGCTCAACAAGGTTAATGTGATCATCACTGGCCGCAAAGAGAGGAAACCCATAAACAAAAAGCTCTCTTTCATGGACACCAAGATTATCGACCCATACCCAGCAAGGCCAACCCCATTACGAGTAATCTCCCCATTTCACTCCTCCATTGGCTACTCTGCTCCTGATAATGTAGCCAGAGATCCACAAGCTCCACAATTCCACACTAATTCTCCACCACCAATCTCCTTCCCTCTTGCTTCGCCACCCCCAATTTCCTTCCCCTTTGATTCTCCACCCCCAATTTCTTTCCCTGTGGCACCAGAGCTGCCTCCAGTCTTTGGTCCCGCAAGTTCTCCTTATGGTTTCTCGTTGCCTCCTTGTAATCCGGCGTATACTACTGCGCCGGCGCCAGATACGGCGGGGGTATTGCATAAGCTGTGGTGCGTGGCTAAGCCTAGTGTTCCTGCAGAGACATTGCAGGAGGCAATGGACTACGCATGTGGGGAGGCTGGTACTGATTGTGAAGAGATTATGGCTCATGGCAACTGTTTCTATCCTGATATTATTGTTGTCTATGCTTCTTATGCTTTCAATAACTACTGGCAGAAGACCAAGAGAAATGGAGGAAGTTGCAGTTTTGGAGGGGCTGCTATGCTTATTAATGCTGATCCAAGTAAGCGTTAATTCTTTGAATTGTTAATTTTGTCAGAGTTTTGAACTTTTAGATTGGAAGTTTCGATGGGTCCATATTACTAGTTTTAATAATTTCAAGATTGGTTGTTGTTTTCTTCACTGTCGGTTTGTTCTAAGCTGAACTTAGTAATGGAAGTTGTAATGGGGAATGTTGGCTTGTTTTGCAACAATGTAGGACTTCTGGGGTCCGATTTCTCCAAGGTGAACTTGTCTACTTTTCCTTTAGTATTAATTTCTGGGTTCAGCTTAGTAGAATTACATGTATCAACTCCTGATGCTAATTGTTGTAGGGTCTGATTCCTCCAATGTGAGCTTAGAAATTTTCCTTCTTTCTAATTGTTGTAGTTAAGGGGTATTCTGTGCACAAAAGGAAAAACGCTTTTGACTTTGTATCCTAGTTCCTGATGCTAGATATATATTTACATTGACTCCTTTTGCTTTATTCGGGTAGATCTTGTTTTTTCGCTTCTGCTTTTTATTTTTCTGTGAGAAAGAATTTTGCGTTACATTTCTCAATTACTATTTCATTAGAGGCTTTGATGGTTGCTGAGAAAATAATTTCATGGCTTAAAGTTTTATCTGTGCATTTAGAAGGCTTAAACCGGGAAAACTTTTGTTTGATGTGAAATATAAAACGAAAAAAAAAAAAAAAATCTATTAGAGCCAGATTTCGATCCTGAGACCTGTGGGTTATAATAAGCCCACCACGCTTCCACCGCGCTACTCTGATTTGCTGATAAGTAATCCTCATGTAAATTATCTATAGATAACTTAGCTGTTAACATTGCACATATGAAGTCTGAAATTATTGCTGGGCCTAGCAATGGGCCGCCTGTAAATCTTCCAATCCAGAAAAAAGGTTGAATTTGTAATCGAACCCAATTGAGGAGGCAACATCCGGAAAATTGGTAATGACCCAATAAAAATTGGACAAGGGGTCAGATGAAAGAGTGTTTCATGAAATCTACAGTTTCATAACATGAATAGAATCATCCTATGATAGAAATTCTTTTCCATTCCGTATTAAGTTTAGACATGAGCAGGTTATAAATATAGGGGGTTTTCCACAAATTCATTCATCACCAAGTTCCTTTGATTAGTCTCGATTCCTTGAAGATAATTCTTTCTTCTTTTCTCTCTGTCTTGTGTTAATCTGTGCTTCAACAATGGCTTTTTCTTATGATAAGAATGTTGCTCTGGTTTTCTTGTTGCTGATTGCTTTCTCTGGAGTCTCCTTTGGTGCTGTGTACAAAGTGGGTGACTCCATCGGTTGGACATGCAATGACTTAGTTGATTATGATCAACATGTTGACTATGGTGAATGGGTTGCTGATAAAAATTTCCATGTTGGGACACTCTGGTTTTCGAGTACGAAACGTTATACCATATCGTGGAGCAACTCATTGGTGTTTACCTGTAAAAAAAAAGATTTGCCAAGGAATCATTAATGGTTTTTACTTATAAAAAAAAGATTGTGTTAAATTTATTTTTAAGAAAAATTACGGTAAATTTAATTTTTTTTCATAATTAAATTCAATAGTATTTTTTTATAAGTAAATTAATTGTATAAAAAGATGCACCAAGGGGGTGCAATCCATGTACAAAGACTAACTATAAGATAGAAGCTTCACAAAATCTACTAAATCTAAGTCATTTACAAAAGAATGTCCGTTGACTCAAAAACTATACGGTTCATTCTAAACTAACCAAAAGATCGAAAGAGGAAACATAGAGTAAGCTTTCTTAAGGCTTTTAAAAGCCTTCAAACCACTCTAAGCCCAAATTTCATCTCTAACGGAGTAGACAAAAACCCAAGAGATACCCAACACCTTATAAGTCATTTCCAACAAAGCTCTCGCAAAAGAACACTCCAACAAAAGATGAAAAACGACTTCGCCACAACTTTGCAAATAAAACCTCGATTCACTAGTACCCTCCCTCTTTTTTGTAAGTTGTTTAAAGTGAGAATCTTCTCCCACGAAGCCTCCCAGAGAAGAAGAAGACACGTCAAAGAAAGAGAAGAAAAAGAAGAAACGTCGAAGAAAGACACATCAAAGAAGAAGAGGATAAAGAAGACACGTCGAAGAACTTCACGTCAAAGAAAAAGACACATCAAAGAAGAAGACCACCAAAGACATAAAGAAGAAGAAAAAAAAGAAGAAGAAGAGAAAGAAGAAGACACGTCAAAGAAAAAAAAGAAAACACATCTAAGAAGAATAAGAAGACACATTAAAAAAGAAAAAGAAGACACATCAAAGAAGAAGACACATCAAAGAAAGATAAAAAGAAAAAAAACACATCAAAGAGGGAGAAAAAGAAATACACATCGAAGAAAGAGAAGAAAAGAAAGACACATTGAAGAAGCAGAAGAAGACTCATCGAAAAAGAAGAAGAAGACACATCGAAGAAGATGAATAAAAAATATTGAATAAGAAGACACATCAAAAAAGAAAGACGCGTCGAAGACGAAAAAAAAGGAGAATAAGATATGTCGAAGAAAAGGAAAAAGAAGACATGTCGAAGAAGAAGAACAAGACACATTAAATAAGCAAAAAACACATCGAATAAGAAGAAGAATAAGTCACTTCGAAGAAGTAGAAGACAGAAAGAAGAAGAAGAAGACACTCCAAAGAAGAAAATGAAGAAGAATAAACATTAAAAAAGAGGACACATTGAAGAAGACGAAGCAGAAGAAAACACATTGAGGAAGAGAACACATAGAAGAAAAAGACATATCAAAGGAGAAGAAGACACATCAAAGATGACGAAAGCAAATCAAAGAAGAAGAAGAAGAAAAAGACACATCATATAAAAAGAAGTCACATCAAAGAAGAAAAAGAAAAACACATCAAAGAGGAATAAAACAAATCGAAGAAGAAGAAGACATTAAGAAGAAGAAAAAGAAGAAGTCTCATCGAAGACACAAAGAATGAAAAGAAGACTCCATCGTCGAGGAAGAAAAAAACACATTAAAGGAAAAGAAGAAGACCCATCCAAGAAGAAGACACATCAAAGAAAAAGATAAAGATGACAAGATTAACTCATCTACAGGAAAGTTTTTGAGATTTTGTTGGGACCACTTTATATTTTAAATTGATGTGTGTTGCATGCTTTACTTCATAATTTTTTATTGCAGAGGAGTTGATCGCAAAGAAGACAAATCGAATCAGAAGAAGTCACGTCGAAAAAAGAGAAGAACGCACGTCGAAAAGAAGAAGATAAGTCAAAGAGAAAGAAGACACATCAAAGAAGACAAAGACAAATTGAAGGAGAAGAAAAAGAAGACACATCGAAGAAGGAGAAGAAAAAGAAGACATATCAAAGAAGAAGACACATCGAAGAAGAAGAAGACATATCAAAGAAGAAGAAGTAGACACATATAAGTAGAATAAGTATAAGAAGAAGAAGACACATCAAAAATGAAGAAGAAGAAAAAGAACACGAATAGAGGAAAAAGATACATAGAAGGAGAAGACACATCGAAGAATAAGACACATCAAAGAAGACGAAGACACATCGAAGAAGGAAAAGAAGAATAGCACACATCAAAGAATGGGAAGAAGAAGAAGAAACATCGAAGAAGTAGAAAAAAAAGACATATCGAAGAGGGAGAAGAGAAAGAAGACACATTGAAGAAGAGAAAGACACATCGAAGAAGCAGAAGAAGACTCATCGAGAAAGAAAAAGAAAACACATCGAAGAAAAAGAATAAGAAACATCGAAGAAAAAGAAGAAGATGACGCGTTGAAGACACAAAGAAGAAAAAGAATAAGAATAAGAATAGGACACGTCAAAGAAGAGAAAAAAGAAGACTGGTCGAAGAAGAAGGAAACACACCGAAGAAAACACATCGAAGAAGAAAAAAAGAAACATCAAACAAGAAGAGGAAGGAGATACATTGAAGGAGCAAAAGACACATCAAAGAAGAAGAATAAGAAGTTATATTGAAGGAGAAAAAGGAGACACATTGAAGAAGCAAAAGACACATCGAAGAAGAAAAATAAGAAGTTATATTGAAGGAGAAAAAAAACACATTGAGGAAGAAGACACATAGAACAAGAAGACACATGGATGAAGAAAAAAAGGCATATCGAAGAAGAAGAGGAAGACACGTCGAAGAAGAAGAAGAAACATCGATGAAGAAAACACATCGAAGAAAAACACACATCAAAGAAGAAGACAATTGAAAAAGAAAACACATCGAAGAAGAAGACGCATCAAAGAAGATGAAGACACATCAAAGAAAGAGAAAAAGATTAAGATACATCGAAGAGGAAGAAGAAGACACATCAAAGAAAAAAGATAAATCGAAGAACAAGAGTCATCGAAGAACAAGAGGAAGACACATCGAACAACAAAAGGGAGACATATTGAAGCAGAAGAAGAATACACATCTAATAAGTAGAAGAAGAAGAAGAAGAACAAGAGGAAAGATAAATAAAAAAAAAACAGATGACACATCGAAGAAAAAGAAGAAGACACATCGAAGAAGAAAAACACACATCAAAGAAGAAGAAAACATGTTAAAGAATAAGAATAAGAAGATATATTGAAGAAGAAGAAGATACGTTGAAGAAGAAGATACGTTGAATAAGAAGACACATCGTTAACACAAAGAAGAATAAAAAAAAGAAGACACGTTGAAGAAGAAGAAAAAGAAGACACGTTGAAGAAGAAGAAGAAGAAGACACATCGAAGAAGAAGACACGTTGAATACGAAGAAAAAGAAGACATATCGAAGAAGAAGATGACACATCGAAGAAGAAAAAGGAGAAGAAGACACATCGAATACACAAAGAAGAATATGATCCATCAAATAAGACACATCAAATAAAGAAAGAAGAAGAATATGTAAAATTACAAATCAAAGAAGTAGAAAACGTATCGAAGAATAAGACACATCAAGAAAAAAACACGTCGAACAAGAAGAAGACACATCGAGGAAGAAGAATACACAAAGAAGACGAAGACACATCGAAGAAAAAGAAGATACATCGAAGAAGAATACCTATCGAAGAAGAAAAAAATGAAGACCCATCAAAGAAGAAGAACAAGAAGATGCATCGAAGAAGAAGGAGGAGACACATCGAAGTCACAAAGAAGAAGAATAAGACACATCGAAGAAAATAACACAAAGAAGAAAAAGACGCATTGAAGACGAAGAATGAGACACATCGTAGAAGAAGAAGACACATCAAAGAAGAAGATACTTCAAAGAGGAAGAAAACACGTCGAACAAAGAGGAGATACATCGAAGAAGAAGAAGAAAACACATCGAAAAAGAAGAAAAAGACACATAAAGAAGAAAAGAAGTCCCATTGAAGACACAAAGAAGAAGAATATGACACATCAAAGAAGAATAAGATCTAAAACAGAAGAAGACACGTCAAAGAAGACTGGTCGAAGAAGAAAGAAACACACCGAAGAAAACACATCGAAGAAGAAAAGAAGAAACATCAAACAAGAAGAGGAAGGAGATACATTGAAGGAGCAAAAGACACATCTAAGAAGAAGAATAAGAAGTTATATTGAAGGAGAAAAATGAGACACATTGAAGAAGCAAAAGGAGACACATTGAAGAAGCAAAAGACACATCGAAGAAGAAGAATAAGTAGTTATATTGAAGGAGAAAAAAAACAAATTGAGGAAGAAAACACATAGAACAAGAAGACATATGGATGAAGAAAAAAAGACACATCGAAGAAGAAGAGGAAGAAACATCGATGAAGAAAACACATCGAAGAAAAACACACATCAAAGAATAAGACAATTGAAGAAGAAAACATATCGAAGAAGAAGACGCATCAAAGAAGATGAAGACACGTCAAAGAAAGAGAAAAAGATTAAGATACATCGAAGAGGAAGAAGAAGACACATCAAAGAAGAAGGACAAATCGAAGAACAAGAGAGAGACACGTCGAACAACAAGAGGGAGACATATCAAAGCAGAAGAAGAATACACATCGAAGAAGTAGAAGAAGACACATCGAAGAAGAAAAACACACATCGTAGAAGAATAAGACACGTCAAAGAAGAAGAAAACATGTTAAAGAAGAAGAAAAAGAAGAGACATTGAATAAAAAGACACGTCGAAGAAAAAGACACATCGTTAACACAAAGAAGAAGAAAAAAAAGAAGACACGTTTAAGTAGAAGAAGAAGACACATCGAAGAAGAAGACACGTTGAATACGAAGAAAAAGAAGACATATCGTAGAAGAAGAAGGAGAAGAAGACACATCGAATACACAAAGAAGAATATGACCCATCAAATAAGACACATCAAATAAATAAAGAAGAAGAATACGTAAAATGACAAATCAAAGAAGTAGAAAACACATCGAAGAAAAAGATACATCAAGAAAAAAAACACATCGAACAAGAAGAAGACACATCAAGGAAGAAGAATACACAAAGAAGACGAAGATACATCGAAGAAAAAGAAGATACATCGAAGAAGAATACCTATCAGAGAAGAAGAAAATGAAGACCCATCAAAGAATAAGAACAAGAAGATGCATCAAAGAAGAAGGAGGAGACACATCGAAGTTACAAAGAAGAAGAATATGACACATGTAAGAAAAAAACATAAAGAAGAAAAAGACACATTGAAGACAAAGAAGGAGACACATCGTAGAAAAAGAAGACATATCGAAGAAGAAGACACATTAAAGAAGAAGATACTTCAAAGAGGAAGAAAACACGTCGAAGAAGGAGGAGACACATCAAAGAAGAAGAAGAAAACACGTCGAAGAAGAAGAAAAAGACACATCAAGAAGGAAAGAAGTCCCATTGAAGACAAAAAGAAGAAGAATATGACACATCAAAGAAGAATAAGATCTAAAAAAGAAGAAGACACATCAAAGAATATGAAGACACGTCAAAGAAGAGAAAAAGGAAGACTGGTCGAAGAATAAGGAAACACACCGAAGAAGACACATCGAAGAAGAAGAATAAGAAATTATATTGAATGAGAAAAAAAACACATTGAGGAAGAAGACACATAGAAAAAGAAGACAAATTGATGAAGAAAAAAAGACACATCGAAGAAGAAGAGGAAGACACGTCGAAGAAGAGGAAGAAACGTCGATGAAGAAAACACATCGAAGAAAAACACACATCAAAGAAGAAGACAATTGAAGAAGAAAACACATCGAAGAAGAAGACGCATCAAAGAAAGAGAAAAAGATTAAGATACATCGAAGAAGAAGAAGAAGACATATCAAAGAAGAAGGACAAATCGAAGAACAAGAGAGAGACACATCGAACAACAAGAGGGAGACATATTGAAGCAGAAGAAGAATACACATCTAATAAGTAGAAGAACAAGAACAAGAACAAGAGGAAAGATAAATAAAAAAAAAAACAGATGACACATCGAAGAAAAAGAAGAAGACACATCGAAGAAGAAAAACACACATCAAAGAAGAAGAAAACATGTTAAAGAATAAGAATAAGAAGATATATTGAAGAAGAAGAAGATACGTTGAATAAGAAGACACGTCAAAGAAAAAGACACATCGTTAACACAAAGAAGAAGAAGAAAAAGAAGACACGTTGAAGAAGAAGAAAAAGAAGACACGTTGAAGAAGAAGAAGAAGAAGACACGTCGAAGAAGAAGACACGTTGAATACGAAGAAAAAGAAGACATATCGAAGAAGAAGATGACACATCGAAGAAGAAAAATGAGAAGAAGACACATCGAATACACAAAGAAGAATATGATCCATCAAATAAGACACATCAAATAAAGAAAGAAGAAGAATACGTAAAATTACAAATCAAAGAAGTAGAAAACGCATCAAAGAATAAGACACATCAAGAAAAAAACACGTCGAACAAGAAGAAGACACATCGAGGAAGAAGAATACACAAAGAAGACGAAGACACATCGAAGAAAAAGAAGATACATCGAAGAAGAATACCTATCGAAGAAGAAAAAAATGAAGACCCATCAAAGAAGAAGAACAAGAAGATGCATCGAAGAAGAAGGAGGAGACACATCGAAGTCACAAAGAAAAAGAATAAGACACATCGAAGAAAATAACACAAAGAAGAAAAAGACGTATTGAAGACGAAGAATGAGACACATCGTAGAAGAAGAAGACATATCGAAGAAGAAGACACATCAAAGAAGAAGATACTTCAAAGAGGAAGAAAACACGTCGAACAAAAAGGAGATACATCGAAGAAGAAGAAGAAAACACATCGAAAAAGAAGAAAAAGACACATAAAGAAGAAAAGAAGTCCCATTGAAGACACAAAGAAGAAGAATATGACACATCAAAGAAGAATAAGATCTAAAACAGAAGAAGACACGTCAAAGAAGACTGGTCGAAGAAGAAGGAAACACACCGAAGAAAACGCATCGAAGAAGAAAAGAAGAAACATCAAACAAGAAGAGGAAGGAGATACATTGAAGGAGCAAAAGACACATCTAAGAAGAAGAATAAGAAGTTATATTGAAGGAGAAAAATGAGACACATTGAAGAAGCAAAATGAGACACATTGAAGAAGCAAAAGACACATCGAAGAAGAAGAATAAGTAGTTATATTGAAGGAGAAAAAAAACAAATTGAGGAAGAAAACACATAGAACAAGAAGACATATGGATGAAGAAAAAAAGACACATCGAAGAAGAAGAGGAAGAAACATCGATGAAGAAAACACATCGAAGAAAAACACACATCAAAGAATAAGACAATTGAAGAAGAAAACATATCGAAGAAGAAGACGCATCAAAGAAGATGAAGACACGTCAAAGAAAGAGAAAAAGATTAAGATACATCGAAGAGGAAGAAGAAGACACATCAAAGAAGAAGGACAAATCGAAGAACAAGAGAGAGACACGTCGAACAACAAGAGGGAGACATATCAAAGCAGAAGAAGAATACACATCGAAGAAGTAGAAGAAGACACATCGAAGAAGAAAAACACACATCGTAGAAGAATAAGACACGTCAAAGAAGAAGAAAACATGTTAAAGAAGAAGAAAAAGAAGAGACATTGAATAAAAAGACACGTCGAAGAAAAAGACACATCGTTAACACAAAGAAGAAGAAAAAAAAGAAGACACGTTGAAGAAGAAAAAAAAGAAGACACGTTGAAGTAGAAGAAGAAGACACATCGAAGAAGAAGACACGTTGAATACGAAGAAAAAGAAGACATATCGTAGAAGAAGAAGGAGAAGAAGACACATCGAATACACAAAGAAGAATATGACCCATCAAATAAGACACATCAAATAAATAAAGAAGAAGAATACGTAAAATGACAAATCAAAGAAGTAGAAAACACATCGAAGAAAAAGATACATCAAGAAAAAAAACACATCGAACAAGAAGAAGACACATCAAGGAAGAAGAATACACAAAGAAGACGAAGATACATCGAAGAAAAAGAAGATACATCGAAGAAGAATACCTATCAGAGAAGAAGAAAAGGAAGACCCATCAAAGAATAAGAACAAGAAGATGCATCAAAGAAGAAGGAGGAGACACATCGAAGTTACAAAGAAGAAGAATAAGACACATGTAAGAAAAAAACATAAAGAAGAAAAAGACACATTGAAGACAAAGAAGGAGACACATCGTAGAAAAAGAAGACATATCGAAGAAGAAGACACATTAAAGAAGAAGATACTTCAAAGAGGAAGAAAACACGTCGAAGAAGGAGGAGATACATCAAAGAAGAAGAAGAAAACACGTCGAAGAAGAAGAAAAAAACACATCAAGAAGGAAAGAAGTCCCATTGAAGACAAAAAGAAGAAGAATATGACACATCAAAGAAGAATAAGATCTAAAAAAGAAGAAGACACATCAAAGAAAATGAAGACACGTCAAAGAAGAGAAAAAGGAAGACTGGTCGAAGAATAAGGAAACACACCGAAGAAGACACATCGAAGAAGAAGAATAAGAAATTATATTGAATGAGAAAAAAAACACATTGAGGAAGAAGACACATAGAAAAAGAAGACAAATTGATGAAGAAAAAAAGACACATCGAAGAAAAAGAGGAAGACACGTCGAAGAAGAAGAAGAAACATCGATGAAGAAAACACATCGAAGAAAAACACACATCAAAGAAGAAGACAATTGAAGAAGAAAACACATCGAAGAAGAAGACGCATCAAAGAAAGAGAAAAAGATTAAGATACATCGAAGAAGAAGAAGGACAAATCGAAGAACAAGAGAGAGACACATCGAACAACAAGAGGGAGACATATTGAAGCAGAAGAAGAATACACATCGAATAAGTAGAAGAAGAATAAGAAGAAGACAGATAAAAAAAAAGCAGATGATGCATCGAAGAAAAAAAAGAAGACATCGAAGAAGAAAAACACACATCGTAGAAGAAGAAGACAAGTCAAAGAAGAAGAAAACATGTTAAAGAAGAATAATAAGAAGATATATTGAAGAAGAAGAAGAGACATTGAATAAGAAGACACGTTGAAGAAAAAGACACATCGTTAACACAAAGAAGAAGAAAAAATATAAGACACGTTGAAGAAGAAAAAAAATAAGACACATTGAAGTAGAAGAAGAAGACATGTCGAAGAAGAAGACACGTCGAAGAAGAAGACACGTCGAATACACAAAGAAGAATATGACCCATCAAATAAGACACATCAAATAAAGAAAGAAGAAGAATACGTAAAATGACAAATCAAAGAAGTAGAAAACACATCGAAGAAGAAGACACATCAAGAAAAAAACACGTCGAACAAGAAGAAGACACATCGAGGAAGAAGAATACACAAAGAAGACGAAGATACATCGAAGAAAAAGAAGATACATCAAAAAAGAATACCTATCGGAGAAGAAGAAGAAAAGACCCATCAAAGAAGAAGAACAAGAAGATGCATCAAAGTAGAAGGAGGAGACGCATCGAAGTCACAAAGAAGAAGAATAAGACACATCGAAGAAATAAACACAAAGAAGAAAAAGACACATTGAAGACGAAGAAGGAGACACATCGTGAAAAAAGAAGACATATCGAAGAAGAAGACACATCAAAGAAGAAGATACTTCAAAGAGGAAGAAAACACGTCGAAGAAGGAGGAGACACATCGAAGAAGAAGAAGAAAACACATCAAAGAAAAAGAAAAAGACACATCAAGAAGAAAAGAAGTCCCATTGAAGACACAAAGAAGAAGAATATAACACATCAAAGAAGAATAAGATCTAAAAAAGAAGAAGACACATCAAAGAATATGAAGACACGTCAAAGAAGAGAAAAAAGAAGACTGGTCGAAGAAGAAGGAAACACACTGAAGAAAACGCATCAAAGAAGAAAAGAAGAAACATCAAACAAGAAGAGGAAGGAGATACATTGAAAGAGCAAAAGACACATCGAAGAAGAAGAACAAGAAGTTATATTGAAGGAGAAAAAAAACACATTGAGGAAGAAGACACATGGATGAAGAAAAAAAGACACATCGAAGAAGAAGAGGAAACATTAATGAAGAAAACACATCGAAGAAAAACACACATCAAAGAAGAAGACAATTAAAGAAGAAAACACATCGAAGAAGAAGACGCATCAAAGAAGAAGAAGACACATCAAAGAAAGAGAAAAAGATTAACATACATCGAAGAGGAAGAAGAAGACACATCAAAGAAGAAGGACAAATCAAAGAACAAGAGGGATGAAGACACATCAAAGAAAAAGAGAAAGATTAAGATACATCGAAGAGGAATAAGAAGACACATCAAAGAACAAGGACAAATCAAAGAACAAGAGTCATCGAACAACAAGAGGGAGATATATCGAAGCAGAAGAAGAATACATATCAAATAAGTAGAAGAAGAAAAAGAAGAAGACAGATAAAAAAAAAAGCAGATGGCACATCGAAGAAAAAGAAAAACACACATCGTAGAAGAAGAAAACACGTTAAAGAAGAAGAAAACATGTTAAAGAAGAAGAATAAAAAGATATATTGAAGAAGAAGAAGAGACATTGAACAAGAAGATATATCGAAGAAAAAGACACATCGTTAACACAAAGAAGAAGAAAAAGAAGAAGACACGTTCAAAAAGAAGAAAAAAAAGACATGTTGAAGAAAAAGAAGAAGATACATCGAAGAAGAAGACACGTTGAATACAAAGAAAAAGAAGACATATCGAAGAAGAAGATGACACATCGAAGAAGAAGAAGGAGAAGAAGACATATTGTATACACAAAGAAGAATATGACCCATCAAATAAGACACATCAAATAAAGAAAGAAGAAGAATACGTAAAATGACAAATTAAAGAAGTAGAAAACGCATCGAAGAAGAAGACACATCAAGAAAAAAAACACGTCGAACAAGAAGAAGACACATCGAGGAAGAAGAATACATAAAGAAGACGAAGACACATCAAAGAAAAAGAAGATACATCGAAGAAGAATACCTATCGGAGAAGAAGAAAATGAAGACCCATCAAAGAAGAAGAACAAGAAGATGCAAAGAAGAAGGACAAGAAGATGCATCGAAGAAGAACAAGAAGAATAAGACACACCGAAGAAAAAACACAAAGAAGAAAAAGACACGTTGAAGACGAAGAAGGAGACACATCGTAGAAGAATAAGACATATCGAAGAAGAAAACACATCAAAGAAAAAGATACTTCAAAGAGAAGAAAACACGTCGAACAAGGAGGAAACATATCAAAGAAGAAGAAAAAAACACATCAAAGAAGAAGAAAAAGACACATCAAGAAGAAAAGAAGTCCCATTGAAGACACAAAGAAGAAGAATATGACACATCAAAGAAGAATAAGATTTAAAAAAGAAGAAGACACATCAAAGAATATAAAGACCCACCATGCCCTCTAAAAGTGGGTTGAAGATTGGATGTTTTAGGTCATTCATTAGTTTTTGAAAGACCGATAAGCCATCTAACACGCAATTAGACTTGAAAGTATAGAGAAATATGCTTCGCAAAAAAATACTCCTTATAGAAGATGTTTCGTCTTTAAATCACACATCACTATCATTGTACTGCTAGGTTTAGCAAACGATTCTTAATCCATTTGTAACTTCTCTCATAGAGTTACACTATCAGGGTTTTCAAACCTGAAGAGGTTTTTACTTGCTTTTTATTATGACGATGGTAACCAAATCAAACTCTAGACATTGCCCCTATAAGGAGAGAGGTGTAAATGTAGACTAAGCCCACGAACACTTAAAGAGGTTATTTATAAAGGTCTTTGTCCTTCTAACAGAAAGAAAAATAACAGCTATACTCCACTTTCAGCCCCTTAAAGAAGTACAAAAATTACTTTCTACGGTATTCCTTCTCCCAAAGCCCAGCCACATATATTCAACTTCGATGCACTGCATTACTATGATAGTTATCTAACTCATAATCTACTATACAAGTATCGTTAAATCAATAGGTAAAGTATATTATTGTAGACTACAAAAGGTAAAAAAGCTATTAAATGTTCTTCACATATCACTTTGATTCAACTGAATTTATGTTAGATATATAATGATGTTAGTTTTAACAAACATCATAATTTCCTATGATGTCAATGCCCAAGATCACTCCTTCAATCCTTAGCCAGCCATGACTGAGGATACAAATGACAATAAAAACTCCCTTGGACTCCTCCGATACAAAACTCTCATTACCCCACCAAAGTATTTTTCCAAGCACTTGAGTGGCCAAAATCCACTCTACCCTTGCTCAAAGAAAAATTCTTAGTACGATAACCCAATAACTCCAAAACAATTCTTACCATCATGGTTGCTCTCTAAATCTACTTTAAAGAATAGTTATCAAACCCGGATCGGACAAACCCGATCGAAGTATTTGGTCAATGGGTTAATGGTTTAACTAGTGGGTCAAGTGGTCGAATTGTGTAAATAATTAAAATTAAAAATATTACATATAATGACAAATAAAAAATTATTACTTATTTAAAGTTAATTATTTTGATAAGTTTAAATTTATAACTCTCAAAAAAATAAAACTGATTTGGAATATTCACAAAATGTATACATATGCATATATTTTATATTTTAATAATATATAAATATGACATTTTTTTACAATTTTCATATTACTGTGAAGATTTTAAAATAATTTAGTTTTCCTTAATTATTCGTAGTATTACATTTTAAAATTCCAGAAGAGAATAAAATGATAACTAGCATATAATTATAATAATAAAAAAGTAATTACAAAAAAAAGAGTAATAGGGTGTACAGTTTAGTGCTTCTGGAGTGAGTAAAATTTTCAAATGCTTTAAATATATTAATGATAAACATTGGGTAAAGTTTCATCAGTTTCATATTGGGCTAGTAGTGTGCGTGTCATCCATTATCCAAAATGTAATGGGCTCAAGCCACGAAATCTTAAACTTTACAATTTCATAATATAATTTTCCACATTTAATAACGCAGTTGGGTCACACCAGATCAATTGGTTTTCCCAAAAACCGATTGGATCAGCCAGTTTTGTGGCCAGATAAAATGCCAAACTAGTCCATACCGGTCAAGGATCCAATTCACTGGTTTATCAGTTCAATAACTATGCTTTAAAGCAAAGGTTTTGCAACCACATGACTAAATGCATTATTCAAGGCATCACTAATAATTATTACTCTATTAATTATCAAAAGGAACACAAGATAATGTTGATAAGAAAAATCATCCATGTTGTATAATATCTTTTCTTCTATCTATTCAATTTGTTCTGTTATTATTCTCCCATTTCTTACCTTCTTTCTCAACTTATCTTTTCTTACCCCTTTTTTTCAACTTATCTTTTATTATTCAACTTCACTATAATCTTTTTCTTTCTGGAAGATTGCTAGACACACAAAGTCACAAACATAATCCATTTCAACTAATTTGCATCAATATCCATACAATCAAACAAGAAGCAATATTTTGTTGAATCATTCCTAACTTACAGCAAAGAACTGAAATTATTATGCCAACATACCTCTGGCACAATGCTTTTCAACACAGAGTGGGTTTCTTATTTAACTTCCTGTATATAGAAGCTTTGTATCTTTTCAGCAAGACCAGAGACATCTCTAATTAATGCATAAGCATCAAAGACCCGGAAAGCAATTAAATAATCTGTTATCTTAACCTAAACTAAACGGAAAAAGAACTAAAAACATAGCGCACACACATACACATATATGTACATACACATAAATATACACACATTTTCAGTGCGATATATCCCTAAACTGTAATTTTCCTTTGAGATTGTTGAGTTGCCAAACCTTGGTGCCTAAAAATTGAACGATGTACTTGTACAAACTGCATAATATTCTTTTCTCGTAGGTGCTTAGTCATTTTTTTTGTAAAACAATTATTTCATTAATTCTTCTAGTAAAGAAAAGAAAGCATAACCATAGCATATTAAAATGCTTTCATCTATTGATACAAAATGTTTTTAGTTTCACTGTGTTCGAATAAGCAGCTGCAACCCAAAGGGATTATCTCAAGTGGTAGGACGCACCAAGATAAGCGTCTTGCATAGCATAAGTCTAAGGTTCGATTTCTCATTGAGTGCAAATGACTTCCTAAAGGCCACGTCAACGGAATGTATTCCAAGTTTTACCTGGTACATGTGGATGCCTGGAAGGGACATTTTGGTCGGACCGTCGGGATACCCCCATCACTTGAAAGAAAAATAAGTAGCTAATTTTTTTTTATACGTAAAAGTATAGAATAAAAAGGCACCAAGGGGTGCAAGTGTGCAACCCATTTACAAGGATCCTAGGTACAAGAAAGAGACTCAATAGACTCTACAAGATGAAGATCATTTAAACAAAATTCCCCTTAACCCAATAAATAAGAAGGTTGAGCTAGCTGGTATTTATCCAATGGTATATGCATAAAGATAAATAAATCTGACAAATTATTTCTATAGGAGTAGCAGTATACACATGCATGCCCTAGACTTAAAGCTTTCTTTGTATCATAATCAGTGGACACCATTGGCACGAATCACACTGCCGACCACAAAAAAGAAAAATAAAACATTAACCATTTGACTGAACATATCAACAAGAAAAATAACACAATACTAGGATGCAAAAATTATCAAAAGTTAAAATTGACAAGTTCATTCATACACCATTTAAAGGAAAAAAATAAGGAGAAACAAAGCAAATAATGATTCATATTTCAGCATAGGACTGATTTACTGACCATCAAATAACCTTCCTCTTTAAACTCTTGGCATACTCCCAATAAAAGCGAGTCCAGCTTATGAAGAGTTCTTCCCTTCCAAACCTTTGAAAAGTGAAAAGGCTCAATCATAAGGTCCTTAATCATATGAGCAATTAAGTAAGCAACAAAAGAAATCACATATTCGATCACATGATGAAATGATCAGAACTCAGAAACTTCAACATCAGAAACGGACTTGAAGAAAAACACACAAGGAGCCTAAAATTTAGTTAACTTCTTTTTTTTTTTAAGAAAGGAAGCTCCCTAAAAAATCCAATATTCACCTCAACACCATGACTCATCTCTTGTATCACTGAGAGCTCCAAAAGACTATCTAACAGTTGCAAGTACTCAGATAGTACTTGAAATGCCTACAGAGTCATGAAGATTTAGTGGGTATCCCAAGGAATGCTACGCACAAGTAATATCACCATAATGTGAAATAAGAAAAAGAAGTTGGAGATAGTAAAACACGATGCATAAACCTACCTTGCAGTACTTTCCTTTTCCCAACAAGGGATTCAAGTGTTAATTTCATATCCCGCGCATGACAAAGCTCAGTTAATAAGGGAAGCATGTCCTGCAATGAGAAACAATAACATATCTCTATTGGTCTAACAGCACGAAGGACATGGAGCTGAACGTATTTAAGTGTCCTCGTATGTATGCCCAGTAAAAAGCCATTGCCCATGGAACACACAAAAACTTCTTAAGAAAAGATAACATTTCATGAAAATATAGTTTTCGATAAATAATGCACAAAAAAAGTAAACGGTACAGCTTTCTCCAAAAAAATAAAAACAAATGGAAATACCAAAAGAGTTTGCTTCTTTTTGGAATAAGAAATTCTCTTTTTCGTTTCTTTTTTTTTTTCAATGACAGGGAGAATTCGCTTTAAAGCAATTACTCCCTAGATACCCACATCGTGTTATTTTACAATTGAATCAAGACATTAAAATGCTCAAGCGACTACTTCTTAGGTTTCTTATCTACTTAGGCAAAAATCAGTCGTTTATCAATATAATATGACCATGAAAAGAGCAGCATGACTAAAAAGGATCTATTTGCCAAACTGTAATTCATGGGCATTAAGAAGCTATATTATTTGAGTCCAAAAGAGCAAAGAAATCATTACCTCAAAGAAATTAAGTTAAGACCATTAAAAGAATGCAGAAAAGAAAAAATAATAATAAAGAACATGGGAATATAAACATACCAAGACGCATTGTGAGGCATATTATCGTCATGCGTTTTCATTTACTTTTCAAGATTCCTTTTACAAAATGAAAACCGAGACCAAGACCAGTTACTTCTTATTATTATTATGGCAATAACAATAATAAAGGTAGTATATACTTCGTTAGCAAATGATTAGCCATATCATTGGTTCAAATTAATAAAAATAGGTAATAGGCACAAACCATTGGTCAAAGACCCTTGAAACCTGAATCGCCGTTTCCCAAAGCCATATTTTGTGGTAAAATTTGATCCTCCTTTGAGCCCTTATTTACAATCTCTGCGTTACTTTTAATTCAAAACCCAAGAAAATTAACTACCACTGAAGAAACAAGAAACAACGGAAACGTATAAATTTAATTTCAAATTTCTTTAGTTTTCTCGCATTTTTTCGTCAGGAAAGGAAAGAAAAGGAGAAAAGAATAGAAAGTAGAAAATATCTAGAGAGTGAAATTGAAGAGCGCGTTGTTTGACGAGAGAAGTGCGAGAGAGTAATTCGCTGAATTTAAGAGAGAAGCCTTTAGAGGAATACAGGTTGGCCAATTCGCTGAGAACGGAAGCTAATTGGAGATCGAACACCTTGTCTGAAGAGGAGTACAACTGGGTTTTGAGTTTGGAAACCAGCGTTTTGAGAAAAGAGATGGCTACTTCCGTGTCTCCTACTGCCACCAGATCCTCCACTGCCTCGCTCCAGTTGTGCTCCTGTGTTTTCTCTTCCTCACTTCTCCCTATTGATTAGCGTTTCTTCATTAAATTTGTTTGTTTTAGTGGTTAAATAGGCCTTATATATACACATTCCCCTCGGCAGAACAAAGACCAGAGAAAAGGGTAAAAAATATGCTAAGAAAAAACTGAATTAAAACTTCTCTTTTCGTTTTCAAAAGCCTCATTGGTTACCGTTATCTTTAATACCGTTTGGCCAAATAATGTTTCGTTTTCAAATAGATTTTGGTAAAATAATTAAAATTGTTTGACTAAATAACATTAAAAATATTTTTTTAACATATATCAAATTTTTTAAAATCATTTTTTTAGTTTTTAATTTTTTTTAAATTGTGTTTGATTTAACTTCTGATTAAAGAAAACAAAATCTATTTTGTAAACTCTTATAAAATACATTTCAAAACTATTTTCTTTTTTTTTTTTTTTACTTTTTATCTTAGTCTCTTATATGATTAAAAATGAAGGCTGAAACAATTTTAAATTTGTTTAAACAATAACATAATAAAGTACTTTTAAATATTTTTAAAAAATAATTATTAGGCCGAAAACAATAGAACACCTTTGACGAGATTAATACATAAATGCATGTAAACCATCTCATTGCATGTATCAAATAAAATTCAAGAATAAATTCTACAGATTTGATTTTTTTAGAAGTTTTCTTTTTGTTATTCTTTACACTCAATTTGGATCCAAAAATATCTGGATCAAATTAAATCTAATTTATGTCATCTCAAAAGTAGGTTAAACGATAAAATAGTTACATAGGCTTTTATGCCATTTACTTATTTTAATTAATGGATCATGGCCTAGAGTCAAAACTAAACAAATCCATGGACCATTAAGTATTATTAGGCCCAATAGATTAAAACATAGGTTGATTGAATATGAATTTAAATAAAGTGAAATTGACTCATGAGTTATTAAATCAATCAGATCGTCAAAAATTAGTATGGACCAGTTTCAATCAAGATTAAATGGTTTGGGCTATAGCAAACAATGTCCAAAAGAGATGAGATTAAAGACCACCAATGGTGGGCCCAAAATTAAGGTCATGTGTAGACACTCAATTTCGTTGTAAATATTAAAATGAATCACGTATGGAGCTCGACAATGAAAATTGGTCTTGGAATGTCAAAAAGATGAATAAATTTGAAAAAGAATTGATTCAAATAGATTCAAAATGCACCAAAAATGAGCAAAACATGGACAAACCGAACAAAAGTGTAGAATATCGAAACAAGGGCACAAAATGCATAGCCCAGTCAACTGATTGGGTTCATGGGCCAACTGTTCGAGTCTGAGACCCAGTCGGGCACACCGAGTCTCAAATTGCTCAAATTGGTATTTTTTTTATGTTTTTGTACATGTCTTAGGGTGAGAAGCACTCTTACTTCGTGAATAACTAGTTTTTCTGCTCCTAAGCGACGCCTTCTACTTAAGCCAACTATTTCTATATACAATCCCTCTATAGACACCAAAATGACACAAACAGAAACCGAGAGTTAGAGTTTTTTATAATCAAGAGATCTCTAAAACTGTCAGCAATTTGTCTTCTTCTAAAAACCCTAATTCTCTTTCAAATTATACCCTTAATAAGTTTTGCTCGAGTTAATCAAATTATCTTAATCTTTCCTACAATTTATAAAGAACTTTTATCCTTTTTTTTTTTTATGGCTGGTGACCTCAAAAGTAAAATTTAATATGATATAAGTAAAATACACTTTGGTGCCAGTGAAAATTGGGATGGTAAAGAAAATTAAATTTTGTAAGAAACTTACCATTTTCGAAAGTAGCTCACATTTTGGTGTGCATTTTCGCTAAAATAGTTATTATTGTTATTTCCTTTGAAAATTTACCCTGATCTGGTTTCAAAAATTGACATCAAAACCAAAAGTATCATTTCCAAAAAAGAATCCCTATCGACCAAATCATACCCTCAATAAGTTTTGCTCGTATTAATCGAATTCTCACCATCATTCCTACAATTTGTAAAATAATTTTATCCTATTTTTTGACTTCTGGTAACCTCAAAAATTGAATTTAACATGATCTAAGTGAAATATGATTTTGTACCAATGAAAATTTGGATAGTAAAGAAAAATAAAATTTTGGAAGAAACTGGCCATTTTCGAAGGTTATAGCTCACGTTTTTTTTTGTACATTTTAGCTAAAACAGTTACGATGGTCATTTCCACTGAAAATATACCATGAACTAGGTTTCAAAAAGTTACATAAAAAAAAGTGATAATTTTCCAAAACGAAGCCCTGAAAGCCAAATTACACCATCTAGAAGTTTTGCTCGTGTTAATCGAGTTCTCTCCTATTTTATAATGCCTAGTGACCTCGAAAATAGAATTTAACATAATCTAAATTAAGTATGCTTTGGTCCTAGAGAAAAATGGGATAATCAAGAAAAATCAATTTTTTTAAAGAAACTAACCACTTTCGAAGATTATAGCTCACGTTTTTGTACATTTTCATAAAAATAATTATGATGGCCATTTTCTTTGAAATTTTACCACAAACTGAATTTCAAAAAGTTATATCAAAACCAAATGGATCATTTTCCAAAACATAACCCTCAAAGTCAAATTATACCCTCCAAAAGTTTTATAATGTTAATCAAATTCTCTCGGTTTTCTATAATTTTTAATGCAATTTTATTATATTTTTTATGGCTAGTGACCTCAAAAGTGAAATTTAACATATTCTATGTGAAATACGCTTTGGTTAAGTCAAAAATGGGATGTCAAAAAATTCAAAATTTGAGAGAAACAAACCATTTTCAAAGGTTAAAGCTCACATTTTTAATATATATATAAAATATATGCTATGTTGAGTATCAATAATTTGGTAAACCAATTTGTTACTCTATGAGAACAAAAATTGAGATTTACTTGTTATATGTTGTTTGGAAAATGAGTTTATAGAAAATGAGAAAAAGATGAGATTTACTTGTTATGCTTTCTCGAGTAATGAATTTTGAAAAATTAGGGAAATTGAATCTTCAAAAACTTTTTATATGTTTTCAATAAAAAAAAAGGGTATGATGGAATTGTGATTGAAATACTGTCCATTGAGGGGTGTGTTTGGTGTATGATATATTTGGTCCAGTGAGGGGAATGATGTATGTTGACTCATAAAATCTCATTTTGTTATCACCAGCTTTCATTTGGATATTTTAAAGAATCTCATGAAATGTTTTATAATTCAAAAAAAATGTTGTTACCTAAAAGATTGGTTGATCAATTAAATAGTGGTTTTAGTAAAATAATTTTGCTGCTAGTATATATGTAAATATCCCTTTCCCCCTTCTTATATGATTGTATGATATGTGTAGAGAATTTGTAGACGTAATTTTTTCTACAAGGGAAAGTTACTTTATCTCACTAGGTTGTATAGCTTACCCCCAAATTTTATTTTTAAGTTGTGGTAGGTTGAGTTGACTTCCTTCAGGTTTACTTTTGGATGTTGATGTCAGGTGGGGCTTAGCATCTGGAACATTCTCTATAGATTTCATTTTGTTTTGAAGTCAATGTTTTTCCTTTCTTGGGTTTTTTTGGTTCATGAATTTTGAGGACTTTTCTTTAAGTTTAAATGGCTTTTGGAAGGTATGGATTGTTTCCAAACGGGTTGCTTTATATATATATATATATATATATATATATATATATATATATATATATATATATATATTCTTTGGATTTCTTTTAAATGAGTTTGGAGTCTTTTTGTATGTCGAAATTTTGATGAACTATTATTCCAAGGTTTTTTGTGGATTTTGATGAAATTATGAGCAGGAGATCTGGAAAGGTAAAACAGAGATTTGTGTTCAAGTGGAACACACTACTTTTATATATTGATATTTTCGAAAGTAAGAGTTTAATCGAAAATTTTAAATTGTAATCATTGTTTGTTGAATTTTGGAAAGGATGTGGATACAAAAATTTGATTGTACTATTTTATTAAAAATTCACGATATATCCCATTAAGGTTATCTGTTTTGAGTACGGGTCGTGACAATCATATTAAATCTTGTACTCATTATTTTCTAATCACAACTATGACATCATGAGGTCATTTTCATATCATTATTTCACAATCAATCTGACGTCTTAGCATCTCAATAATATAAATAATAAACATGAATGCAATCATTCTCATATCATCATTTCATATCATATCACATCAGATCTCCTCCATACTGTCAATGTATGGGTAATTCATCAATTTTCAAGTATCCATACCAGTTTTTGGTACAACTTTTGAGAATGTCTTTCCACATGTCGACATGTTTCATCCAAAATAGTCATGGTTCTAGTCTTCAATCTATGCATATGATTAATCACATACAAGCATATATATCATAACATCACATAACTCAAAATCATTTTCTTTCAAAAAAAATTCTTTCATCATATCATATAAATCAATTACTTTCTTCATGTATAATATTAATTCATCAATCACAATCTCAAGAGATTTATTTCTCTTTCTCAAAATATATTTCATCAATTCTTCGTCAATTTTATCATTTTAAGGATATCAGTTCATCACCTATCATAAACATCCATTATAAAATTCAAATAATTCTTTAATCATAGTATAAGTTATACTTCTATTCAATCATCAATTTACACACATAACATATATTTCATCCAATCAACATGTTCATATTATATATTCAATAATTATCTCATTTTATCAGCCATTTCAAGTTTTATATAATTTTCATGTTTGTCTCACTTACTAACAGTATATTCAACTTACCATATAGCACTTAAAGCTAATCGTGGATGACATCCTCTCATTTCCTGCTCATTTTAGCAATTTCTCTAGATTGCTGCTCACCACCATCTAATCATAAAATTCACATCAATCTCTCTATCTAATATTTCAATTTCTATACCCTATTTCAGGCTAAATTTCATGTATGCATGTTTAGTTTTTCTCAAATTTAATGATTTCAACAGAAATTCTTTTCTTTCTATTTGAATCAAAGTTCAAATTCCTTTTTTTTAAAAAAAAAAAAAAAAAAAAGTAGAAGAAAAAACTTCAAAATTTGAAATCTTACAATGAAATTCATGAACTTTACCTTCTCAAAGATTTTTCCTTTGAAATTCTTGAATTTCTTCTGTAAATTAATTGATTTCTAAGATAGAATTAAGAAACTTTTCAATTGTTAAGTGTTTGTGAGTATTTTCTTAAGAGAGAAAACGAATTTCAAAACGCTCGAAAAATGATTTCAAACTTCTCGAAATGTATTTATATGAAAATTTACGATCTGACCGATTGACTACCCAGCCGATCGGTTGACCACATAAAAATTTACAGCTTTGTCCTTGAACTGTCGATCGGTTTGTGATCGATCAGTTCACTTACCAACTGACCAGTTCTCCACCAATCGATCGCCAATCTTTCAAAAATTACCAAAATTCCATTTGCGGCTGCCAGCCAACCAATCACCTAACTAATCGATTGATTCGGTCACCCGTTGACCGTACAATCGATCAATCCAACCTTTTAAACTTTCAAAAAATCTTATAACTCTTTGCTTCAAATTTTTTTTTTTTATATAAATTTCGGTACTTTCTTCTTTGCAAAATTTCTAACTCTTTTCTAATAAAAAAATATTCAAAATCTTTCTTCAAAAATTATTTCAAACTCCGCCTTCAATATCATTGAACATTTTTCTTCGCAATTTGTGTCAAATTCCACTTTCTTTTCACATGTATGCATATTAAATTCAATATATAATTCAAATTACTTCTTTACTTTATATCAAGTGTACGGGTTTTACAATAATATCATAAATTATCTAATTCATATCATGGATTACTTTATTCGGGAATCGTTAGTTGTAATAATACATGAAAATTTAGGATTATTTACTATGTTATAATCCAAATTCTAATACATAAAGAAAATTATGGATAAAGCAGTGTAAAGGTACTCTTTACCAATTGCAACTAAACCCCACAATTATACTTATTTCATGAACGCATCACTAGTAACCAACATTGGTACTATATAAAGAATTTGTGATTATTGGATCCTCATTTACAACAAATGAAATATTGACATGAAATTTTAGTATCATATTTTTTTAAGAAAGTTCGAAGTTAAAAAGATGTCCTAATTGAGAATGCATGTTTTGTGCCATTACCAAATAAGAGATTCAAATGAAAAATACTTGGTTTTCTACTTTACTAGTATAGAGTCAAGACAATAAGAAATCATTCAATATTGTATTTATTTCCCAAATCTTATGGGAAAAGCTATTAAATGGACAGGCCCCGAAACATCTCCAAAATTCATATTCAATGAAGGAAAAGAAGAAAAAGAAAAAAGAAAATCTACTCAATTAATCAATTTACACCTTGCATGTTTTCATCCGGGGGCAATGTCAAAAAAACTATCAATCCCAAGAGTGGGGTATCTAATTGTTTTGTAAAAACAATCCACAACCCCAACACAACATAGGATAACATCTAAAGAGCCATAACTAGGCAAACTAGGGACCATAGAATTTCAAGTCCCCGTCATAATGTAGTGATTGGGATAAAATGGTGATTTAGGGGAAAATTCCCTCTACAATAATATTACGACACGTGACAACCTCCAAGGGGCATAATCATAATTTTACATTGATCTCCTAGTACTACTATAACACTCCAAAATACTATATAAAAGGGCTCTCACCGTAAAAGGTACATATGCAAAGTTCATAACTTATACCAAATATTCTTCAGTTTACAGCTTTATTATTCTCTTATTATATGCATATGACTGACTTGAGCATTGGAGAGTCCCTCGGGGCATAACCCTTGGGGGACCTTCTAGTTTACGTGCCTCTCATGTGCTTAGGGATCTGGGAGGCAGATTTTCAACATCAATAGATGGCACCATCTGTAGGAATGACAAAATATTTCTAAAGATGCCTTTAAAGATAAAACACTGATCCATAACTACAAAAAAATAAGATCTCATCATATCTAAAAACGTATTCGTGCACCCCTGAAACATCATCGAAAACCAAATCTTTCTTTTAGATTTATAAAAATTCGAATATCAATGATCCAATCAAAGTACACTACTATGTTCTTCACCTCCACATCTAACACTCTACAAAGTTTTACGGCGATTGAAGATTCGAAAGTCCTTCATCGGAGCTGTTAAAGTTCATCAGGAAAATAGAATTTTGATCGTCAGATCTGCCAAAATCTAACCATCAAAAATCAAATCAACCCACCGAAGTAGATTCTCCATTCTTAGATCCACATGTCTTCAAAGCTTCACAGTGATCGGACATCGAAAAGTCCTCCGTCAGAACCGTTAAAGTTCACGAAGAAAATAAAATTTTGACCGTCAGATCTGTCAAAATCCAACCATTAAAGTTAAGATCAAGTCACACAACCAATTTCTTTGGACTCTGATCTACAAGTGTGCAAAATTTTATAACAATTGGAAGTCGAAAATCATCTCGAAACACCCCGGATCTTCGTCGAAAAATAAAGTTTGACCGACAACCTGTGAAAATCCGACCATTAAAAGCCGCCGCCGTTGCCGCCAACACAGGTTGTGCTCTAGAGAAAGTTTCACGGCAAAACCAGATATCTGGCCACTGAAAAATGGTCGCTCAAATCGGGGACGAAATTGCTACACGAAGAAGTCGTCTTCTTCAGAATTATTAAAAAAAATTCGCCACATGTCTAATTTTTATTGGACAATAAGATTACTACTATCTCTAAAATGTATATTGCCAGGTACATGTTCTATTTTCAATGGAAACTCACACTTTATCTTATCTTTAAGATAACACATTGTCGCCACTTGTCAAGCATTAACTAAATGATTCAAATTTCATTTATCTACTAATGCTACATGTTCGATTTTCATTGGACAATAAGATTTTCCTTACTTCTAAAAAATATGTCCCTACCACATGTCAAAATTTCATTGGACACTCAAATTTTTAATACATCTTAAAAGATGATGCAATTCAGCCACATATCAGCTGTAATTGGTCAGTCAACACCTAGTCGACACCACATAGGCACCATGTCATCTCCAATGTAGTGCCACCTAAGCTCCATGTCGTTGCCACCTAAGCACCATGTTCGTCACCACTTAAGAACTATGTCATCGCCACCTATGTGCCACATCGTTATCATATCAATTTACTCAAATTAGTTGGTTCAACAAGGTTTAACCAACAGGTTTACCACTTTAACCATCCGATTTAGCTATTTTAAAACTGTAATTGTTTCAAATTCGGGCTCAAAATTCCAAAATTCTGCTTGCACATAAGTTTCTTCACAAACCACCAATTTTGAGTCATATTTGACCAGTCAGTTCACCAAACTCAAGCTTGGTTTTAGACTTATACAAACAGATTCCTAAGGTTTTTTAGCCTCCTCTTTCCAAAACTGGCCTCTGAATTTTGAAATTCGACTTCCTCGGGTAATTTTCTTACAAATGGTCAAAGAAAAAATGATTATTTCTTCATCAAAGGGCCTCAAACACAACCCAAACTCAAACAAACAGAAACACTCCACAAGACTATATTCAAATTCCAAAACACCAGAATACCTCAGTTCATCCAGCTTCGTTTCTCCCTAAGCTTCGTTTTTCCACCAGCTTTGTTTTTATACAAGCTTTATTTCTCCATCAACACTGTTTTCCATTAGCTTTGTTTCTCCATCAGCCTTATTTCTGCATATCTTTGTTTCGTCTCCAGCTTAGTTTCTCCATTAGCTCCGAAGAAGTAGCCCTGAGCTACTTCAAATCCAGCTCAGTTTCTCCATCAGCTTTGAGGAGGTAGCCAAGAGCTACTTTGCCTCCAGCTCAGTTTCTCCATCAGCTCCAGGGAAGTAGCCCTAAGCTACTTCATCCTCAGCTCTGTTTCTCTATCAGCTTCGGGGAGGTAGCCCCGAGCTATTTCGGCTTCAGCTCAATTTCTCCCTCAGCTTAGTTTTTCATCAGCTTCGTTTCTTCACTAGCTTCGTTTCTCCATTAGCTTCGTTTGTCAATCAACTTTGTTTCTCCATCAATTTCATTTCTCCATCAGCCTCGTTTCTCTATTAGCTTCGTTTCTCCATCAACCTTGTTTCTCCATTAACCTCATATTTCCATCAACCTTGTTTCTCCACCAGCTTCATTTCTTCATCAGTTTTGGGGAAATAGCCCCGAGTTACTTCACCCCCAGCTCAGTTTCTCTATCAGCTTTGAAAAGGTAGCCTAGACATACATCGGCATTAGATCAGTTTCTTTATCAGCTCAGTTTCTCTATCAACTGTGTTTCATGTTTCTCTATCAGCACTCACTACTCTCCATTTACATCCGATGGACTCAGAGTCGCTATTATCCATTTAAGTCCGATTAACTCAAACTCACTATTCTCTACTTACGTCCGGTGGACTCAGACTCACTATTCTCCACTTACGTTTGATTAACTCAGATTCTCTATTATCCATTTATTGTTAGAGTTTGTGCATATTTCACGGGACCAGATCTATAAAACCCTGGACAACCATAGTGTGCTACTAGAAGTTTGATATATATGCCATTCAGCTTGGGTTCACTCACAGCTATGCTAATCACTACGTCTATGTGAAAAGGTTAAGGGTTGATTTTGTCATTTTAACCTTGTATGTTGATGATATGCTGTTGATTGGAAATAGCAAAAAGATGATTAGCACTGTGAAGGCATTGTTGGCAAGGCAGTTTGACATGAAAGACCTAGGGCCAGGAAACTTTATCTTGGGCATGCAGATAAAGAGAGATCATGAAAATCGAAAACTATGGCTAAGTTAGAAGAAGTATATTGAAGAAGTGTTGAAGAAATTCAACAGGTCTTACAGCAAGCCGGTAGGGACTCCCACGCCTTTGAGAACCAAGTTATCTATGGAATAATGTCTGAAGATAGAGGAAGAAGATGAAGAGATGGCACACATACCTTATGCTAGTGCGATTGGAAGCTTGATGTACGCCATGGTGTGTACGAGACCAGATATTGCCTAAGTAGTAGGAGTATTGAGTAGATATATGTCTAATCCTAGGAAAGAGCATTGGATTGCAATCAAGAGAGTTCTTAGATATCTTCATGGCATGTCAGAGTTTGCATTGTGTCATGGAGGTATAGGAGGTAAGAAGAATCTTGATATTGTAGGATCAATTGATGTTGACTGGGGATGAGACATTGATAGCAAGAGTTCTACAAGCGGATATGTGTTCAATCTATTTGGTGGGGTAGTGAGTTGGATGAGCAAGAGGCAAAGTGTTGTTGCTCTTTAATCCACATAAGCAGAGTATATGGTAATAACTCATGCTGGAAAGGAAACAGTTTGGCTTCAAAGATTATGTGTTGAGCTTGGGTTTAAACAAGAAGCAGTATCAAGGTGCTATCTTCTTAGCAAAGAATCTTGCATTTCATTCACGGACAAAGCACATTGATATCCAATATCACTTCATCTAGGAAAAGATTGAAGAAAATGTGATAATCTTGGATAAAGTTAATACAGTAGTGAACAACGCAGATTTTTTGACTAAGGCAGTTAGTCTAGCAAAGTTTGAGTGGTGTGCTACTGAGATGGGCTTGAAGAAACAAAGTCCTGGGAAATTTTCCATGTGTGTGAAGCATTTACCAAGTAGAAGATTGTTAGAATTGGTGCATACTTCACGGGACCAGATTTGTAGAACCCCATAGGGGTTAAGGGGCAGCACCCCCGAAACTTTTAGGCATGAGTTGGGTCTGGTTTTTGCTTGGTAGTTTTGGCTTGGGCCCATGAATAGCCATAGTTCTGCAGCAGGCGAAAATCCTAATTAGGGTGTCTTAAGTTACTTATAAATACTCTTTATGTACTGAGCATACATTGCAACGAGAGATTTATGAGGCTGATGATAAGAAACTTCTGGCAGGACGTAGCCCTATTCTGGGGTGAACCTAGGTAAACCTTGTCTTCTTTTCTTTCTGTTTATAATTCATGTGATTGACAGGTCTCGAATCATTCACTTATGTCTGATTAGCTCAGACTCGTTATTCTCCACTTACGTCCCATGGAATCGGACTCACTGTTCTCCACTTATGTTCGAATAACTCAGAATCATTATTCTCCACTTACATCCAAATAACTCAGACTCATTATTCTTTACTTACGTTCTGTTAGCTCGAAATCATTATTCTCCACTTACATCTGATTAACTCGGACTCGATACTCTCCATTTACGTCCGATTAACTCAGACTCGCTACACTTATGTCTGTATCACTCAGACTAGTTATATACCTTGCTTCGAGGCACTCTTCTCAAGTCTGTATCACTCGGATTCGTTACTTACCTCGCTTCGAGGAACTTAGCTCAAGATTGAGCTACATAAACTTATCACTCTCCCTTCCAAGGGGGCAGCACTGAAATATTAGGCCTCCTTGGAGTTTACATTCCTTCATGAGCAGGTAGTGTCGAGCTATTAGTCCTCTTCAGGCATAAGATATTCAAAAGATAGCTCTACGTTATCCCTTAAACTACTCAGACAACTTTAAGTGTTTACTTCTCGTTTTCTTAGTACCTGGATACCCAAACGATGTCAGAACTACACGACATAGAAAGAAATCACTCCAAACAAACTCTACTTCATTGACTACATAACTGCACTCAAGGAAGTTGGGGGATCTGATGTAGGGGAAGATTTTCTCTCCAATAATATTACGACACGTGGCAACCTGCAAGGGGTATAATCATAATTTCACACCGATCTCTCAATACTACTATAACACTCCAAAACACTACATAAAAGGGCTCTCACTATAAAAGGTATACATGCATAATTCACAACTTATACCAAATATTCCTCAGCTTATAGCTTCATTATTCTACCATTTTTCATGCATATGACTGACTTAAGTATCAAAGAGTTACGTGCCTCTCATGTGCGCAGGGACAAATTTTCGGCATAAAAAAATGGGTATATTTTTGGCCAAAGTCTATGTACGGACGCAATTGTCTATAAGTTATTCTTTAATGGCTGGTAAGAAGCTATTGCGAGGGTTCTGATGTTTTAAGTAATTCAAGCCTGACCTTTTATTTCTATTGATCTTCTCACTCTTAGCTACTAAGCATTGTTGGAAATTATTATAGGTAAATGTTGCTTCAGTTCTTAATAGTAAATTATTAATTTAAGCAAGACAATTGGATAATTAACCCCAAAAAAAAAAGGATTTGTGAGGAAGAATTATTTATTTATTGCACTGTCATTAAAGGATAAGTTGGTAACTGAATGGTTGGATGCATGAAATGGGAGGTAGGACTCTTATTTATACAAAAATAAGACTAATCCCATCTTGACGCATGGCATGCCACATGTCATACTAATATCTCCTTGATTGACAAGTTTGTTCTTCAATTGGCAAGTGTATGGCATATGTCACAAGTTTAGTATATGTTATGTATTCGATTGACATGGGAATCATAAGATATGTGGACATTAATTAGTTTAATTTGATTTAATTTAACTCAATACTAATAAAGTGTTGAATATTTAGGTCCCCTTTTTTAATTACAACCACTAAAATGTGAATATTCAATTTAAGGGTTGATCATAATAATAATAATTATTAAAGGTTTGACAATAACTGAATATCAGTTTTTAAACAAGTGCAAAAAAAAAAAATGAATCTAATAATATATTAATAGTTATCTAAAAGTGGCACTTGATACGAAATATCATAAATATTTTGATGGAGAGGTAATTATCTAATGATGGATTTATTAAGAAAAATATTAATTTTTTCGTGATAATTAAACTCCTCTTGATAATTTGCAAACATTCTTAATTTACGAGGGTTTTGTTTACCATGAAGAGAAATAATTTAGCATCCCATTAATTTGTGCTATGCCCATCCGTTCTTTGCTAAATTCCTTTTTTATTTTATTTTATATTTTTATTGTTTAAGACCAAACCACCTTATGAGGAAGCCATGAACGTGACAATAATTCACTTCATTAAATAATTTAACTGTTAAAATAATTATTATTATATTATGAGTTTCATTACAATAATCAGTATATTGATTTAAGCAACACAGTTCATGAAATTTTATTTAATAAATAATTTAAAAAATATATAATTTAGGCTAAAACTTTACTATTTATTAAATTAATGTAATAGGTTAAATATACAAATTTTCAAATAATTTTTTTTTTTTTACTTTAATACATAATTTAATTCATAGTTATACACAGTTAAAAATTTTTGTATAAAAACTATTGTCAAAATAACATGGAAAAGTTTACATGAGATTATTGGTGGCTATTTTCTAAAACTATGGAGAATTTTGTGGTTGATGTATGATGGTCAATTTATATACAAATCAGCTAGTTTACTTTTCATAATGTATAAATTAAGTTCTAATATGTATTCCTACGGTCCATTATAAACCTCATATTTTTTTCTCTCGTAAGGCTGGTACACTCCATAACTAAATTGGGCTTGTTTGAATTATAGCCTTCATCATTAATAGAATGATTCAGGGGTTTAGGACTATGCATGAAAATTAATATTAAGAACATTGTAAGTCAGACAATAGTTACTTACAAAAATGTTCCACAGACTTAATCCTTCATATAAAATTCATTAATATCTTGGTACTCAGTAAACCGTAAAATCAGAGATATTAATAGCATTATTTGGATCTCTACGATCAACATATTAAATCTTCTCTTCTTATGGCACACATATGGCCAACCATGAGGGAGAGAAAGAGTCTAATTTTTTATATTAAAGCTAGGAATAGAAGGTGAGTTTAACAAAGCCAAAAGAGAGAGGAAGGCTTCCTCTTTGGTGGCACACACATGGTCGGTCATATAGAAAAGAGAAATGTAGTTTTTATGAGAAAAAATGAGTTTTCTTTGGAAGAAAAAGTGATTTTTTATGTGATGAAGTTGGATTTTCACATGAAAAAAGGTGAAAGCTCACAAAGGAAATATTCAATTAACATGGCAAGAGGGGATAAGTCTTTATCATGTTTCCTGATGCATAAATTCAAGGAAAATTCACATTACTAGTTGTAATAATACTTTGTCTGAAAAGTTCACAGGGGTGCCACCCTAAAAGACCATGTTGGGCCGACCTATGTGGTTACCTGTTACACCCCTAAAGTCGGGATTGATTGGAGGGAACGGCTTCCGAGCACAGTGGGTGCAGAGAGTCGTGTTGCGAAAAGGAAAGTAGCAATGCGGGAGCTCGTAGGAGTGCGAGAGGAGGTAGGTCACCCTCCACAAACTGATCGGGGGTTGGAGCCGCTTCCCTGATGAGCCCAAGGCAGGGTGAAACCAGTCGGTCACGAGAAATAGTACTGGCAGATTGAAGGCTGGCCTCGTAGGGTTGGGGCACCACACAGGCTGAGTGTCATGTTGATAAATGACCCTGTGACAATTGGTATCAGAGCCAGGTTCCATATATTCAACTACGTGCGCGCATTCACCAAGCACTTGACCACACCCAAGCAGGTAGGGTATACGTGCGCTCGCCAAGAACTTGTTGGGAGAACAAGCAGGCAGAGAGTTTTTTTTCGGAGTTGGATGTGTGGATCTTGGGATGAGATGTTGCCAAAGGTACACTTGCATGAGGGCGTGCAAGATTTTAACGGGGGGAAGTTTGTTACACCCCTAAAGTCGGGATTGATTGGATGGAACGACTTCCGAGCATAGTGGGTAGAGGGAGTCATGTTGTGAAAAGAAAAGTAGCAATGCGGGAGCTCGCAGGAGTACGAGAGGGGTAGGCCACCTTGCACAAACTGGTTAGTGGCTGGAGCCTCTTCCTTGATGAGCCCAAGGCAGGGCGAAACATGTTGGTCCCAAGAAATAGTACTGGCAGATTGAAGACTGGCATTGTAGAGTCGGGACACTGCATAGGCTGAGTGTCATGCTGATAAATGACCCTGTGACATCACCCATATTGTGGGCAGCTAGGCCGATCGTCCAAAAGGCAACGACTTTCCAATCCTGGTATTCTTGTCTTGCAATTGCTCCTAACAAAACCTTCATATTTTTTTTTTCATTGAAGAGTACATTTCTCTCATGCTAAAAAGTAACATGCATGTTGTCTAAAATTCAATCATTATATGAAAGGTTCCTTAAAAATGGCCGATTAAAGGAGAACAATAAAAATCCGATTTAAAGGATATTTACTAACCTCCAAATGCATAAAATATGTGTCGTGACCACTCTAGAGCAAGGACAAACCAATTGATACTATATTTTTTTACCATTATTTTTCTTAAACGTCGTAGTTATTATGCGCCTTTGCCATTTATGACAATTTTTTGTATTCTACATGTTCATTAACCAAGTAACCCTAAGTCAATGTGCGCACACAATTAGCCTTCACATGTTAGAACTTAAATAAAATCTAAACATGTTAAACAACTTAAATAGCATGTAGATTAAATGCGGAATTATAAAGACCATAAACATACCTCCAGCCATTGAAGCTTTTCACTTACACAATCCGTTATTCTTTCGATATTGGTTCTTCTAGACTCTCAGAACTCTCTTAAATTTGATGGTGTATGAAAGAAAATGAGAAGTGCCGAGTCTAGGGACCAAACCTGTATTTATACATGTTCTTCCATCAAGAACATCCGTCTGTATTCCATACGCTTGTTACCACAATCAATGGATAGCCAAAGGGTTAAACATGGACCATATATAGGTTGGTTACATATACCTTATACTCTCAATACAATCATTGAGAATATGAACTAACATTCCTTAAGCATACACCTTGTGTTTTTTCTCTAACACTCTAACTTGTTAACTCTTAATATGCTCTATGGTTATCCTATTTATAGGAGAAATGCACTAAGAATAATTGAATTAATTTGGCCATAATTAATGCTTAGTGGAGCACATCTACCTCCACTTAATTGTCACAATTAATGCTTGAATTTATTACATCTACCTCCACTTAATTGCCACAATTAATGCTTGAATTTATTACATTCTCCCACTTGGTCCATATGTTTAACCTAACTTAATCCCATTGATATATTTTAAGAAGTTAATACATGAATCATGGCGATAAGTCATCTAAGAGTGAGTATTACCTTCCATGTATTATGATGCATTTAGTTCCTCGAGTATTATTCTTCACGTGGTAACATTTCTTAATGAATAAACCCTATGTTTATTCTTGGTCCTATACATATGAATTTTCTCAAAGAAATTAAGGTGCACATGAATATGAGAAAACATCAAAATATGTAAGAGTTTCATTAATAAACTGTATGTATACACTTACAAAGTGGAACCAAGTCCCATTTTCTCTACATGATCCTTGAATTTCAAAGGTGGCATGCCTTTAGTCAAAGGATCAGCGATCATTAATTCAGTGCTAATGTGTTCAATGACCACTTTATTTTCTTTTACACGTTCTCTTATGGCTAAATACTTAATGTCGATGTGTTTACTTCGACTTCCACTTTTATTGTTTTTAGCCATAAAGACGGCAGCTGAATTGTCGCAGAAAATTCTCAATGGCCTAGATATAGAATCAATGACTCTAAGCCCAAAAATGAAACTCCTAAGCCATAGACCATGTGAAGTGGCCTCAAAACAGGAGACGAACTCGGATTCCATAGTAGAAGTAGCAGTCAATGTCTGCTTGACACTTCTCCAAGAAACAGCTCCACTGGCTATTAGAAAAATGTACCCTGATGTTGATTTACGTGAATCAACACAGCCAGCAAAGTCTGAATCAGAGTAGCCAATCACATCCAGATTATCCGTCTGTCTATAAATAAGCTTGTAGTCTTTAGTTCCTTGAAGATACCTCATTAATTTCTTTGCAGCACTCCAGTGGTCTATACTTGGGTTACTCTGATATCGCTCTAACATCCCTACAACAAATGCAATGTCAGGTCTAGTGCAGACCTGAGCATACATAAGGATTCCGACTACAGAAGCATATGGAATGTTCTTCATGGATTCCCTCTCAAAATCGTTCTTCGGGCATTGGTTCAAATTGAACCTATCACCCTTCACAATGGGAGTTACACTTGGTGAACAATCTATTATCCGAAATCTCTCTAAAACTTTGTTAATATAGGTTTTTTGTGACAGACCTAAAACACCTCGAGGTCCATATATATGGATCTTAATGCTAATGACATAAGATGCCTCATCCATATCTTTCATATCAAAATTTTTAGAGAGAAATTGTTTCACCTCATGCAACAAGCCCTTATCATTGGTTGCAAGTAAAATATCATCCACATATTTTACAAGAAAACAAATTTTACTCCCACTGACCTTCTGGTATATACATTGATCCATGAGATTTTCAACAAAACCGAATGAAGAAATTACTTCATGGAATTTAAAATACCATTGACGGGAGGCTTGTTTTAAACCATATATGGATTTCCTAAGCTTGCAAACCAAATGCTCACCATCATTAGAGGAGAAACCTTCAGGTTGTTTCATATAAACCTCTTCCTCTAGATCTCCATTAAGAAATGTGGTTTTCACGTCCATTTTTTGCAGCTCAAGGTCAAAATGAGCAACTAATGCCAAAATAATACAAAGAGAATCTTAGATACAGGAGAGAAAGTCTCCGTGCAATCGATTCCTTCTTTTTGAGTAAATTCCTTAGCAACGAGTCTCGCTTTGTATCTTTCAATGTTGCCTAATGAATCTATCTTGGTTTTAAAGACCTATTTGTAACCAATGGCCTTCGTCCCATTAGGCAACTCTACAAGATCCCAGAATCCGTTGCTTTTCATGGAATTCATCTCTTCCTTCATGGCATCATGCCACAAGGTTGACTCTTTACAACTCATGGCCTGTGAAAAGGTTTCAAGATAATTTTCGGCTCCAAAATTATAGTCAGATTCTTGTAGATACACAATGTAATCACTAGGAATTGTTGATCTCCTGACTCTAGTAGATATTCTTAATGTTGTACCAATATCTTCTAGGGGAGCTTGTGGTTCAACTGGTTGTTCAGGAACTTGTGGTATTTCCTGAACTACTTGATCTATTAGAATGTTGTCAGCAGCTTGTGGAACCTCAATGATTGATTGGTCAACACGAGCTTGTACTTGAGGCGTGTTATGAACTATAACCAATCTATCATTTGATGAAGGTTGAGATTTTGTATGATCATGTACAGGTTCTGTATGATCATGTGCATGAACTAAGTTCCTGAACCGATCCCTCCCATTGATCATGTCATTCTCTAGAAACTTAGCGTTTCTTGATTCCACAATCCTAATAGTATGTGTTGGACAATAAAACCTGTAACCCTTGGACCTTTCGGAATATCCAACGAAATACCCACTAATGGTCCTCGGATCCAGTTTCTTCTCTTGTGGGTTATAAATCCTCACCTCAGATAGACATCCCCAAACGCGCATATGTCGCAAACTCGGTTTTCAACCTTTCCATAATTCAAATGGTGTCTTGGTAATAGCCTTGGTTGGAACTCGGTTTAATATATACGCAGCCGTCTTTAGTGCTTCAGTCCACAAGGATGTAGGAAGGTTGGAGTTGCTAAGCATACTCCGCACCATGTCCATCAATGTTCGGTTTCTTCTTTCTGCAACACCATTCTGGTCTGAGGAACCAGACATAGTGTATTGGGCAACAATCTCATGTTCTTGAAGAAACTTGGCAAAAAGACCAGGTGCTTGTCCACTTTCTGTGTATCTACCATAATATTCTCCACCTCTATCGGATCTCACAATTTGTATTTGTTTTCCGCATTGGTTCTCAACTTCAGTCTTAAAGACTTTGAAGGCATCCAATGCTTCATTTTTCTTATGAAGCAAATAGATATACATATATCATGAGTAATCATCGATAAAAGTGACGAAATATTTTTGATCATGTGCGTCCATGTTTGGACAACATATATCAGTATGAATGATTCTAATATGTTCGAACTCCTATTAGCACCTTTCTTGGACTTGTTGGTCTGCTTTCCCTTGATGCAGTCCACACAAGTCTCAAAATCAGTATAATCTAGAGTACTAAGTACCCTTTCATTCACTAATCTCTTAATTCTTTCCATGGAGATATGTCCTAATCTCCGGTGCCATAACATAGAGGAGTTATCGTTAATATTACACCTTTTAACGCCAGTTTGAACATGCATTGAACTATAAGTGGCATCATTTTGTAAATAAAGATGATAAAGACCATCAGTCAAAATACCATTCCCAACACAATCAGTTTTATAAAATAAACTGAAAGATGTGTCTTGAAAATTAAAGGAATGTCCAAATGGTATAAGTCTGAAAACAGAAATCAAGTTTCGTGAGAAACTTGGTACATAAAAGGTCCTTTCCAATTTTAAAATAAAGCTACTACTTAAAGTTAAAATGCATGTTCCAATCGTCTCTACATGTGAGCCCATCTTGTTGCCTGATAAGATGTTTTGCTCACTTCCCACTGGCTTCCTTAGGTTTTGCATACCCTGCAAAGAGTTTTCAATATGGATTGTAGATCCAGAATCAATCCACCAGGTGTTAATATTAACATTAACCATATTAGATTCATAACAAATAAACGAGGTTGGTTCTAATATGTCCTTCCCACGGGTAGTAGCCAGCATTGCACTCTCACCCAGTTCCATCGCAAGCCTCTCTTCTTCTTGAACACACATGGTCATTAATTCATTGATTGACCATTTGTCTTTATGTGTGTTATACGAGATAAAGGCTTGTACTTAGTTGGAAGGGTGTTCAGAATGTAGTGCACCAGGAAGGACTCTGACATATCAACCTCGAGTTTCTTAAGTTGAGCCACAGTGTCACGCATTTGCATTATGTGCTCACGCACACCTTTTACGCTGGTGAGTCTGAGGGATGATAATCTCATTATCAGGGTGCTTGCCAATACCTTTTCTGAAGTGACGAATTGATCGTCAATGGCTTTCAACAAATCGCGGACTTTCTCATGCTGGTCGACAGAACCACGTACACCAGCAGTTATCTTAGTTTTGATAAACATCACGCTGAGCCGATTGGATCGATCCCATCGCTCATATAGCGTGACAGCAGCTGGAGTGCTGTTATCGATGATTGCCGGTGGTTTGTCATTCCTAATAGCATAATCTATGTCCATCCACCCTAGATGGAGAAGAATCATCTCCTTCCATACCTTATAGTTATCTCCCCTAAGTTCGGGTATGTCACAACGGATATCAGAGAAACTAGTGGGTTGAGTAACTGCATAAAGTCCAAAAGCTTATGTCAAGATTTGAGGTCTAATTTTCTAAATTGCATGTTTTACCAATGTAAAAACACGCTGAAATTGAATCTAATTTCATTAAAAATTACCTGTGTGCTAAATTTTTAATTTGATAAGATTCTTTATACTTTATGATAAATTTTATCAAACTATTTTTACTAAATTCATAATGTATATTATGATTACAGTTTGATGTTTTTCTATCTTTAAACTTTATGATAAAACTATTAAATTAATTCTTCTTAACTCCTGTGGGTAAATTAAGAAAAACTAATTTTAATATATTATCCTAATTAATTATATAAAGACAATAAAATCCCTGTGGAGTAAAATCATTATATTCATATAATCAATTACAATTAATGTCCATTATGTGATCCTAATCCACTTAATATATAATTTTATATAATTAAAGATGCTGTGGCTACTCTTTAAATATTTTAAAATTATATGGTTCACTAGACATTTATATTTACTATATTTTAGGCTCTACTTAACGCCTAAAAGCAATTACGCAGTAACATAATATGCAATCATTAAGAGTGCTCCCAGGATAATTGATCGGGACAAAGCCTCATTAAAAACCAGAATCCTTAGACAGAGTATTGTCCTAGATCATGCTGTCTTATGCCGACTACAAATTGTTTATGAATTATTCATAATTTTTAACTTAATTGTTCATAGTAATGTATTATGAACCTTAATGTGTTATGCACAAATTAAATTTTATGAGAATAACCTAAGTTTACATAATCTAGCAATATCTAAACTTAATAATATGTTATTATATGTAAATAAAGTTCTCATAAATAAAACATGAATTGCATAATTAAACATAATATTATGCAATTAATTTAATTCATTGCACAAAACAAACTTATTCTAAAAGCATGAATTGAAAAACAAAAGCATGCTACAAATGAGCATTTACTGAAATTGCATATATAGAACTAACATAAATAGTATATATGCATAATCTTAATTTGAGCAAAATAATCACAAAATTAAAAATACATGCCCAACATTAAATTATTTATGCACTAAAACTATTTAAACTTAAATTGCATGCATAACCCAAAAAAGTTATACATACATAACACATAATTTTAAGTACATAAATAAAATAAATACCTATAAGGGTTTATAAATTTTATTTTTGCAAATAATTACAAATTATATGCAGCATAGTGAAAATCCATAAAATTGGCTTCCAAGATTTTAAAACTCAGAAATACTAGAAATCAAATTTCCTAATGATTTCTAACATTATTTTCCATCAAAAAATACTCGAAAAACAAACTTTGAAATCAAATTATTTTTCGGGTATAAATCGAAAGTATTACAGATTGCTTAATACTTCAAGGCAGAGGCAAACGCTGCTCTGATACCAAATGTTAGAACTTAAATAAAATCTAAACAACTTAAATAACATATAGATTAAATGCGGAATTATAAAGACCATAAACATACCTCCAGCCATTGAAGCTTTTCACTTACACAATCCGCTATTCTCTCGATATTGGTTCTTCTAGACTCTCAGAACTCGCTTCAATTTGATGGTGTATGAAAAAAAATGAGAAGTACCGAGTCTAGGGACCAAACCTGTATTTATATATGTTCTTCTATCAAGAACGTCCGTCCGTATTCCATACGCTTGTTACCACAATCAATGGATAGCCAAAGGGTTAAACATGGACCATATATAGGTTGGTTACATATACCTTATACTCTCAATACAACCATTGAGAATATGAACTAACATTCCTTAAGCATACACCTTGTGTTTTTTCTCTAACACTCTAACTTGCTAACTCTTAATATACTCTATGGTTATCCTATTTATAGGAGAAATGCACTAAGAATAATCGAATTAATTTGGCCACAATTAATGCTTAGTGGAGCACATCTACCTTCACTTAATTGCCACAATTAATGCTTAAATTTATTAAATCTACTTCCACTTATTAATTACCATAATTAATGCTTAAATTTATTACATCACATTGATTGGAAAAATTGCGTGCACATATTTTATCTCAATCACTACATTATGACTGGGATATGAAATTCTATGGTCCCTACTTTCCCTGGTTATGGCTCCTTAGATATTATCCTATGTAGTGTTGGGGTTGTGGATTGTTTCTACAAAACAATTAGGTACCCCACTCTTGGGACTGATATATATATATATATTTTTTCTTTTTAACATTTCCCCCCAAGTGGAGGAAAGCATATTGGATGTAAATTGATTAAATGAGCAGATTTTTTTCTTCTTTTTTTGAATTTTGGAGACGTGTTAGGGCTCGTCTATTTTATAGCTTTTCCCATGTGATTTGAGAAATAAATGTAATATGGAAAGATATCTTCTTGTCTTGACTTTATACTAGTAAAGTAGAAAACCGAGTACTTTACATTTTGAATCTCTTATTTGGCAACGACATGTATTATGTATTCTCAATTAATAGGACACCTTTTTAACTTTCAAATTTAAGGAATTTAAAGGCCGAAAGAGTAAATGTACTAGTTTTCTAGGTTGGCCTACCTCATTTATATTAAAATAGTTTTTGAGCAAAATATCATAATAAATATTTTCTACTATCAATCTAATTGGTCAGCTATTACAAAATTGATACATGACAAAATGCATGAGTAGTCAAAGCTACTTATTTGGCCACGTTATAAATAGTTTAGGTTCCATGCTATTTACTTTCCGATGAGTTGCAATTGTTTAACAGATGTAACTATTATTATTTATGAAAACAAGCACATTTTGGGCAAAACGATCCTTTGATCAATGGTGCGCTGATGAGGGAGATTTAAGAAAAATAATGAGGTTCAAATATGCTGCGAGGTGAAAAACTTTAAAGTATATTAATTCCCATTAGAATGATGCCATGATATCCAGCGTGAAAAGTTATATAGAAATTAATACTCATCTTGGACAACATACCATTGAGCGCATGATTGTTGGTATTTTCAAAATAAAATTAGATTTTATACTTGAGAAGACCTTAATAATAGAATTTTTATGTTAGGATATCTCTTGTTTTGAATTCTCAAATAAATCTTGAGAAGACCTCTAGTGTGTTTTGATTAGTACTTGACTTAGAATTAGAAGTATTTTTGTGGCAGAAATTTACAAAAATGTGAATCTCAAGAGGGTGCTTTTAGTAAAATCCTATTTGGATGATAATGTCACTTGGACTAGTAATACTAGCATACGTTATGGTGGTTAGTGTACAAAGGTATAAACACTGAGCATTATAATGAATTAAAAGTGAGCAAAGTCAAGTAGTTATAAGTGTCGGAAAATACCACTTGTGGTGGGGGTGATTCTGAGTGTAAGTGTGATTGGTATTATGTACGCAATTCACTACAATGAATTATCTAGGCCATTTAGCCAAGTATAAATTCTAGATGTTAACCAAGTTTCTAGCTAATAAAAGATTAAAATGTATAAGGGATGGGAATCAAGCCCATATGATTAATCACCTATGGTAGAACCTCGACTTAATGCTTACTAACCATAAGTCTTGAGTTCAATGAGACAAAGTACATCATCAGTTATGATTGCAAACACCTATAATAAATATTTTATCCTAAGAGAAAGGCGTTTGGAAACTGTAGTGATAAAGTGAAGGTGAACTTTGAGTTCTTAATAAGGCTTATAAAAGTTTTCTTTGGTGTGTTAAGCTACGAAACATACTTAATAAGCTTACCTAGTGAATGTGTGTAACGACCCATCTTGGACTGGCAACCCCGAAACGAAATCGTCATATTTTACTATCTCAGCACAACATATATATGTAACAATTTAAAGACATGCATCAATGTGTTAAAAATTTACATCCAAGCCTCAACTATTTTCAGAGGAGATACATCATCTTTCTCCTATTATAAACAATTAGATATAAACATATAAAATGCATGAATATTTACTAAGTTTCAAAATTTTCTTTCTCTTTCTTTCACAAGCTTGAGGATGCTGACCACAGGACTTACATAAGATAATTACTCACTTTAAGTATCAACTCTATAATCTACCAGTCCTGCCCGCTACTTGATATATTTCATCAATGAGGTTTGATGTTCACAAGATCAATGAATTAAATTTACTAGAAGTACTCTATTTGTATACTTCTAGTCATAGATCGTAATTCAATCATACTAAAAAATCTTTAATATTCTTTCATCTATCATCAAACATATATGCTTTAACATAAACATTCTTTTATCTCTTCATATATCATAATTTCAATCAATCAGCATACTATATTCTTTCAGACAAAATTACTCATTATACAAATCATATCAATTTTTCTTCTCATATATTTCACAAACTCAAGTTAATCATAATTTACCATATCATGAGGTTTTATATATATAGATATAGATATATATATATATATATATATATATATATATATATATTCAATCACTATCTATCAAATCATATTCAATCAACTGCTCATAATCAATAATTTCACAATCAACTCTGATACTTTAACATCTCAATCATCAATAGTCAAATAATCAAATAAAAATGCATGCAATTAAATTATCATAATTTCTTTCTTTATTTCATCATTACTCTATACTATCATCGTATGGGAAAATACCAATTTTAGTATATAATATGGGAACATCTTCCCACATATCAACATGTTTCATCCAGATCGGCTACCTTCTTGGTCTTCCATCTATACATATGAGCAACAATATGCAAGCAAGCATACATCAAAGCATACAATTCGACTATCTCTTTGTAATATATATGCAGACTAAGGTGCAAACCGAAGATAGGGAAGGGGTGAATTGGGTTTTTAAAACTTTTTACATAATAAACAAGTTTTAAATATTTTTCAAGCACAATCAAGAGCAACAAGTACAATAGAGCTGAAAGTAAAAGGAGTAAAAAAGAGAATGCAAACTCTGTTTATAGTGGTTTAGAAATATTAGATTTCTCCGACTTTACATCCACTCTCTTCAAGGAACCTTCTTGAAGTAATCCACTAACGATAGTTGAACAACTCCATGGGTGTTGCTCAAACCTTACAAAATCTCTTCCATATAAGGAAGTGTACAATGAAGTGTTTAACACCTAAACACTCTAAGAGTTGCACCAACTCTTTATTTTTATAATTATTGGAAATTTATGATTCAAAAAGATGAGAGACTTTGCATTTAATGCTCTTACAGAGGAGGAATTATCTCTCTTGGAAGTTTAAAGCCTTTAAGAATGGCTCATTAAGATCTTAAGAAAGCTTTGAATGAAATAAATGAGAAGAAAAATATTTAATGCTAAAGAGTTCTTATCTTCTCTCATTTATGATGGGATTTTATAATTTAAAGCCCTATTTGTTATTACTCACACCAAAATATCGTTTTGGAGTGGTTTAGAGCATTTAATGCTCTAAACAACGTTAAGTTATTAAAAAAAATAACTATTATTTTCGAATGTTCAGTCAACTGGATGCTTGTTCAGTCGACTGAAGTGTTTTGCTTTGTTTCAGGATTTAACCATTCAGTCGACTGAACTAGTCATTCAGTTGAGTGGGTCAGAAAGCATAAACTCCATGTCCCGCATTCAGTCGACTGGATGATCTTGTCAGTCGACTAGGTCATCAAGGGTTGAAGTTTAGAATATGTCACCTTCATATAGTCGATTGAATGTTTTATTCAATCGACTGAATCGATTGAATCTTTCATTCAGTTGACTGAAGCGTTCAGTCGACTAAATCTTTCATTTAGTTGACTGAATTAGAAGGACAAGATACTCTATCCTTTTGTTCAGTCGACTGAATCCCTTTGAAAAAATCTTTTTACTTAACAAAAGCTTTACACATTATTACTCATAGTTGAAATAAAGACCTTCTGTCAAGTCTTAACTATAGTTACTAATAAAAAAACATATTATTACTCATAGTTGAAATTCTCTAACTACCATTTCCCATGGAAGGAAAGTTACTCTCTTTACTCTTTCTTTGTTCTCATTCCCGTAGTCCCATTAGCTCTTTACTTTCTATAATAAAACAATTAGACAAACCACCAAAAAAGTTTGGATTTTGGAGGTCTCTTCTCTTTTTCTTTTTTTCTCGATTATAGTTTCGCTAATTGGTTATTTATCTATTATAAATAAAAATTCAAGAATGGGCAAAATAACGTGTTTCTCAATTTTTTTATCTGGATTGTTTGGTCTAGTGGTCACTTCTAGTTCTAGGTCCTCCATAAAAAATACACATATTTGATATCCCTCTCCGTCAAATATTGTACCAAAAAGTGATAGTGATATAATTTAAATATGGTATGTATCTAAATGTTTACATTCATTTCCATGTTAAATAATCATTTCTACTGCTATATTATCTTGTTTGAAACTAATTCATTTTATTGTTTATTGATATGCCCACTCAGTTTTTTGGATATATTAAACTTTTAATTGGTAAAATTTACTAGTCTCACAAGACTTTTTTCTTTTATTCCAATGGAGACTCATTAAACCTATAGATGGGAGGTAGCCCCCTCCTATCTCTAATGTGAGTGGAGTTTGATCTTATATCTCTTATGCAATAGTAAGTGAGTCTACCAACCAAGTTAGTTGATGCCCACGACTTTTAATTTTTTATAGCCAATGTTGTTTTCTTTACTCGTGTTGTTTTATTAAGAATCTAAGATATGCTATTACTACTTTTAAAACCTAAATGAACCGCATTCAATAAAATAAGTTATAATATGATTTTTTGAGATTTTTTTTCTAAATATGAAATTAAATCAAATTGGAGGGTCGTGTCGGGTCTACCCGCAGGTTAACGGGTCAAAACGTTAACAATGCACAAGCACTAATATGTATTTCTTTATAAAGAAAGGACAGTGATAGAATCTCATTTAATCCCACATTGATATGCACAACAAAGATACATGATCCAATGAGAGCAAAGTCAATGCCTCGTAGACGTTGCTCATATCCTTGATCTCCATAATTTCATTTTGAAATTTAAAAATGTATGAGTTTATTCTCTCAATTCTCCCCTTTTCATATTTCTTTCCTAATCCCACTTAGGGGTGTTCACTAAATGGTTAAAATGGTTCAGTTAATCGGTTAAATCGATACTGAATTGATTAACCATTTTTTAACCGTTTAAATTCATATCTTTAATTGGTTAATTGGCAGTTGTTTTTTAACTATTTCGATCGTTTAACCTATTAAGAAATTAATTAATATTAATATTTAATAGTTGATATTAATAATATGTTAAATATAAATATAATATATAAAACAAATATACAAAATGTAATAAATTAAAATATATATTAAGTATAAATTAAATATATAATAGATAATAAATTTAAAAACTTCTTAATTTTTCTTTCCTTCATCTTGTCTAAGGGTGTTCACTAAACATTTAAAATTGATTAACTGATCGTTTCAAAATGTTTCAGTTAAAATAGTTCTGTTAATTGGTTAAATCGATTATACCATAATATAAAGCCAAATGGTGTTTACATTGTTCATCCTTTTGGCCTGGACACATTGAGCTTTTTCCCTCTTCTTCCCTCCCATTTTTCATAGGATTTCTTTCTCTCTTTTTATACACTGAAATCCCATTTGAAATTTCAAAGGAGTAACAATTTCATTTTGAAATTTAAAAAGAAGTAACTCTATTATCTCCTTTCTTGCCTTTTCATCTTTCTTTCCCTACCAAGGGTGACTTTTAAACTTATTCCCTAAAGTAGGGTATTTCTGCCACCTAAAATGCCATGTCATCACCAAACTATTTTAAACTTACCATCTCTCTTAGTGAAGTAAATTAGTATATATATATATATATATATATATATATATATATATATATATATATATATATATATTCATTGAAATATTATATAGAGAAAATTTTATTTTGTCTTCGTCACCGGCCAAGAAATTGACCACCACCAACTGTCATTTTTATCCTTCAATTGTACACACCGTCATGATTTACTAATTTTCGACTCCCTCCATCATTGTATAGAGTCCGGCAATATCGAGCCACATGTCGCCACCCTCGATCTTGTTCTCTGTCCTTTTGTAACCGTGGCCATCTCTTTCATGGATCTATTGTAATATCTGTGTTCTTAAAATAGGGGTAAAAAAGTAATTTGATAGATATTACATGGAATTAAAATAATATATACATAAAAAATTTATTATTGAATAAAATAATTATTTAGAAAAAAATGTGGGACAACACCTAGACGTCCAGGTGTTTTCAACAAAACACGCAAGAAGTGCATGTTGGACACCAAATTTGTGCTGAAACGGTGGCAAGGGCGGTTTTGAGTATAAAAACGCTTTTTTTTATTGTTTTGTTTTTGTTGGGAAACCACATTGGAGATGCCCAGGTGGTGATCTTTCAAATACCTAAGTCTAGAATGACTTGTAATGATCAGAACAAAAACAAAAATTAAAGAAAAGAAAGAACACAAGCAATTTGTTATCAAGGTTCGGCAATGTGCCTACGTCCCTGTGAGCTCCTCCGAGCCCTCCACACTAAATCAATGAGTTCTTACAAGTTATAGCAACACCTCCTCAAGAAACCCCTTGTTCTTGAAGAACTAAAGAAAAGAGAAAAGAAAGTGATAAGGTCTTGAGTTACCCTGGAATTTTCCTCAAGAAAATTCCACTTACAAGTCCTTTGAATCCCCAATCAATACTACTCTCTCTCTCTCTAAACAACCAGCCTCTCCAATGAGTCTTTCTTGTTTTGTGTCTTTGCACTCTTACAATTGATCTCACTTATATGTCACACACTTGTTTTGTTGTGTTGAGATTGAAGCTAGGTGACCTTTTATATAGTGCACCAACTTCTTGACCAATCTTGAAGGTCAATCTCCACCTTTAGATCTTGAGGACTAATCGATCATAGACCCTTATCAATCCTAAGTGATCCTGTGCGTTTTAATCATGCCTCACGTACCATTTAAAATGTTGAAACATAAGCATCAAGTGTGCCTTCAAGTCGCGGCCTAGAACAGGGCATGCCGCGGCCTGGAGGAGATGAGGCTTTGCTGTCTTACTAGAGGCCGTGGCCTCGGGTGGCTGTGCCACGGCGTACAGGGCCATGCCATGGTGTGAACACCTTGGGCCACGATGCACAGCTCCTCTCCAAACTTCTGGACTTCCTAGAGGCCGAGGCGCACACACCTTGAGCCACGGCCTGGAGACCTGATGCTGAACCTTTTCAAACCCTGTTTAAACCTTAGACAAATACCAATAATCTCTACATTTGTCTAAGTGATTAAACTCAAACCTATTGTGCAGAGAACTCAGGATCCAAACTCATCTTGAGTCATCATATCAAATGACTCCAATCCTAAGAAGTCCAAGGTAATGATTGAACTTACTTAAAAGTAGAACTTTGGTGCCTAAATCTGCAGGGTTTTCTTCTGTGGCCAACTTATCCACATGAATGCATCATTCCGTAACATTTTCCTTAATGAAATGGTACCGAATATCCATATGCTTTGTCCTTTCATGGAACACTGGATTCTTACACAAGTGCAATGCACTTTGGCTATCCGAATACACCACCACCTGCTCTTTTAGTACCTTTAACTCTTACAACAACCCTTTACATTACATAGCCTCTTTAATGGCTTCCGTTGCCACTATGTACTCAGCCTCGATTGTTGAGAGTACTTCCACTACCTGCAACTAAGCCTTCCAACTTATACAACATCCGTTTAAGTTGAAGAAATAGGAGGTAATTGATCTTCTTTAATCCCGATCAGCTCTATAGTCCAAATCCGCATAACCTTCAAGACAAATGGACTTACCCCTTTTCTCATAAACTAACCCCACTTCTGGGCTTCCCTTCAAGTACCTCAGCAACTACTTCATCCCAAGCCAATGCTCCTTTCCGAGATTACTCATAAACCTGCTGAAAACACTCATTGCATGAGTAATGTTAGGTCTAGTGCTTACCATTATGAACATGACTGATCCAACCGCACTAGAGTAGGAGACCTTTTCCATTTCCTTTTTCTCCTCATCCAATCTCGGACATTGATCGATGGAGAACTTGAAATGACCAGCAAGAGGAATCTTCACTGGTTTGCTATCTTCCATAGAGAACTTAGATATCATCTTCTCTATGTAAGAAGTCTGAGAGATCTTCAATCCGTTTCTCTCCCTTTCATGGATTATACTCACCTCAAAGATCTTCTATACATGGCTAAGATCCTTCATCTCAAACTCTGAATTGAGTTGAGCCTTCAATTTTCCTATCCTCTCCATGCTACTCCCAACCAGCAACATATCATCAACATAGATGAGGATGGTCACCACTTCCTGCACCTTGTGCCCCTTGTAGTATAAGTACGAATCATAGTAGCTCCTCATGAAACCCAAGCTAGTTACAAAGGAATCAAACCTCTTATTACATTGTCGAGGTGATTGCTTCAGGCCATAGAGAGATTTCTTCAATTTGCACACCAACTTTCCCAGCCTTCCTTCCTCATAGCCTTCAGGTTGCCTTGTGTAAATAGTCTCATCAAGCTTTCCATGTAAGAACGCTATCTTCACATCTATTTGCTCGAGTTCCCAATTGAATTGAACCACCATTGCTAACACTATCCTTATTGTCTTGTATTTCACAATCGGTGAGAATATTTTGGTAAAATCTTTGCCTTCTATTTATGTGAACCCTTTCGCCACCAGCCTAGCTTTATACCAGACTTCATCCCCTGGAGTGTTCCCTTCTTTGATCTTGTAGATCCACCTATAATCCACAACTCTTTGTTTTTCTGGTTTGGGCACCAATTCCCAAGAGTTGTTCTTCCTAAAAAAAGTCATTTCTTCCTCCACAGTTAGTTGCCACTTTGACGAATCCTTACATTCCATGACATCCATGTAAGTTTCTGGTTCAACCCCTCCTTCTATCCAATGAGCTGCTTTATGAGCATCCGCAAAACCATATCTCAAAGGTGGTCTGACCACCCTCATTTCCTAGTCCCTTGTGAGCTAATAGTCATTCTGACTTGCTGCATCATCCCCTTCTAGTTCAGCCTCATCTCAAGTGTCCTGAGCTTGGCCTTCATCAATGGGCTCTACCTAGTCCGAACCATCTTGTCAACCTTGCTCTAGCTAAACTGAATTTTCCTTGATGTTATGCTCCACAAATTTCAGACTGGATTGCTCACTATACCCTGCAGGGTTAATTTTCAACAAATAGGGAAATAAAAATTCATTAAAAATGACATCCCTACCTATTATGAGTTTCATTCCTTTTGGTTTTAAGGACCACAACCTATACCTCTTAACCCCATCACTATACCTTAGAAATACACATTTTCTAGACCTTGGACTAAGTTTATCATCCTTTTGATGTGCAAATGCAACACATCCAAAAGTACTAAGGTTGCTTAACTCAGGGGGTTTCCCACTCCACATCTCCATGGGAGTCTTAAGGTCTAAAGCCCTAGAGGGTGATCTATTAACCAAATATGGTACAGTAGACACAGCTTCCCCCCAAAAACATTTTAGTAACCCGGACCCAATTAACATGCACCTAACCTTTTCCATAAGGGTTCTATTCATCCTCTCAACAACTCCATTTTGCTAAGGGGTTTTTACAACCGTTCTATGTCTTAGAATGCCATTTAATTCACAGAATTTGTCAAAATCCTTATTAAAAAATTCTAAGTCATTATCAGTTCTTAACACCTTAACTACCCTGCCCATTTGAGTCTTAAACAACTTTTTCCACATCATAAAATTATTCAAAGCATCTGATTTATTTTTAAGAAAATAAACCTAAACTTTTCTTGAATAATCATCAATTAAAGAAAAAAAGTAACGATTACCTCCCTATGTTGGTGTTCTTGCTGGTCCCCAAAGGTCTGAATGAATGTAGTCAAGAATCCCCTTAGACTTGTGCACTCCGATGTTGAAGCTGACCCAATATTACTTCCCAAGAACACAACATTCACAGAAATGAAGTTTCTCTACCTTGTTACCACCAAGTAGTCCATCCTTGCTAAGAACTTGCAGGCCCTTTTCGCTCATATGTCCCAAGTGATTGTGCCAAAGAACCACCTTATCCATCTCAGTCATTAAGCTTGCTGCTTGATCCTTTATTTCTGTTTCTCCTATTATCTCTTAGAGACCATCCTTTATTGCTGCTTTGATCACTATCAAAGATCCCTTGGTTACTTTGATCTTTCCTCCCTCTATTTTGTATGTGTACCCCATGGAATCTAGCTGCCCCAATGAGATCAAATTTCTTCTCAAATTTGGAAGATACCTCACATTCCATAGCAGCCTTGTGACTCCATCAAACATCTTCAACTAGATGTTTCCTATCCCCCTCACTTGGCAAGAAGTTTCATTTCCCAAGAAAACCTTTCCATCATTGGTTTCCAGAAAATTCTTGAACCAATTTCGGTGAGGGCACATCTGATAAGTGCTCCCGGTATCCAAGATCCATTTCTCGCTGCCTTGCCTCCTGTTCACATTTGAGCACACAACAAGAACATCATCTTGTTGTTCTCCTTTGGCAACTGAAGCCTCTCCATTGTTGGTATGGCTTCTCCCTTTCTCATCCCACATCTTCTTCTTGTAATCTTTCTTGAAATGACCCTCCTTATTGCAGTAGAAGCATTGTTTTTCTCCAAACTTTAGTTTGGAATGCGATCTCCCATGGCTTTGTCCTCTACCCTTTGATCTCTCCTGGTAGTTACCATGGATGCTACTGTTATTCCAAGTTGTTGGCCTTCCTCTAACGAATAGCCCTTCTCCACTTGATGCTTCCCTCATCTTGGCTTTGAAATCATGAGCCCTTATAGCATTGATCACAATTTCCTTGGTTAGTGTATCTCTTCCATATTCAATAGCATTAATCAAACTCTCAAAATAATTAGGAAAAGAATTTAATAACATAACAGCCAATTGTTCATCCAGGAAAGTTATACTATAACTAGCCAAATCTTGAACTAGTTTATTAAACACATCAAAATTATCTTGTAACTCTTTATTAGGATCCGTTTTAAAAGCAAAGATTCTTTTAAAAAGATAAATTTTATTAGGGAGAGTTTTGGTAAGAAACAACTCATCTAGTTTTTTTCATATGACAGTTGGATCTTTCGAGTCTCCGCACTTCCTTGTCACACTATTCAACATGTGCAGGAAAATGGTGCTATACGTCATCTTCTTCATCTTAATCCGCTGGACCTCCGTGATACTTGCTGGAATCATTTTCTCCAATCGCCAAGTCCTCCTTTGTTGCATAAGAACAACCTTGATTTTTCGCTTCCAAAGGACAAAGTCTCTCTTTCCATTAAACTTCTCAACAATGAAATTTGAACCTATCTTGTAGAGAAAATCCTAGATTTATGCAGTACCCAAAATTGCTTTCTAACTTGTTCTAAATCTCAAGAACGTGATCTAAGATTGATCTCAATACTGTTCTTAAATCACCCTCAAGAACATGATATGATCTTTATCTATACTTCATTCTTGAATCACCCAAGAAGTTGATATTTGATTCTTGGAGTCTTGCTCCGATACTCACCAATCTTGGCTCGGATACCTCTGTTTCAGTTCCAATACCTGCTCACTAAAGCTCTAATACCACTGTTGTGGTATCTCCTCTAGCTCTGATACCACTGTTGGGAAACCACCTTGGAGATGCCCAGGTGGTGATCTTCCAAACACCGAAGTTTAGAATGACTTGTAATGATCAGAACATAAACATAAATCAAAGAAAAGAAAGAACACAAGAAATTGTTATCGAGGTTCGGCAATGTGCCTACATCCCCGTGAGCTCCTCCGAGCCCTCTGCACTAAATAAATGAGTTCTTACAAGTTACAGCAACACCTTTTCAAGAAACTTCTTGTTCTTGAAGAACGAAAGAAGAGAGAAAAGAAAGTAATAAGTTCTTGAGTTACCCTTGAATTTTCTAAAAGAAAATTCCACTTACAAGTCCCTTGAATCCCCAATCAATACTACTCTCTCTCTCTAAACAACCAACCTCTCCAATGAGTCTCTCTTGTTTTGTAACTTTGCATTCTTACAATTGATCTCACTTATATGTCACACACTTGTGTTGTTGTGTTGAGATTGAAGCTAGGTGACCTTTTATATAGTGCACTAACTTCTTGACCAATCTTGAAGGTCAATCTCCACCCTTAGATTTTAAGGACTAATCAATCATAGCCCCTTATCAATCCTAAGTGATCCTGTGCATTTTGATTATGCCTCACGCACCATTTGAAATGCTGAAACATAAGCATCATATATGCCTTCAAGCCGCGGCCTAGAACAGGGCATGCTATGGCCTAAAGGAGAGGAGGCTTTGCTGTCTTGCTGGAGGCCGCGACCTAGGGTGGCTGTGCCGTGGCGCACACACCTTGGGCCGCAGTGCACAGCTCTTCTCCCAACTTCTGGACTTCTTGGAGGCTGAGGCGCGCACACCTTGAGCCGTAACCTGGAGATTTGATGCTGAAACTTTTCAAACCCTGTTTAAACCTTAGACATACACTAACAGTTTTATTATTTTCTACCAAATCTTGTTTGGTTTTCTTGTTTCTTCATTTCAAATTTCTTAGCAAAAACTTACAAAGAAAATTTCTCCAATATTAGAGATAATATAATTATTTAATTACAATAGCAAGACTTCATCATATTTGAGGTAAATTTCAATAAGATTCATAATTAAATAATTATATTGTTTGAATTAAGTTAGGAAATAGTAAGATTTATGAAATTTTATGATTAGGTGTTGGTAATCAGAAATATCAAGAAATTGTTGAAAAGAGCAGGAAAAGAAATGAGTTGATCCACGGGTAGCTTTAAGTGCTACATGGTGAGTTAGATTTACTTTTGGTTATCAAGACCAATAAAAATATGAATTATGAAATTTAAGTAAATAGGTGAATTATAATGATTTAATGATGTATTTTCAGTTATATATGAAAATTGATTGATTTATTGATTTGGAATTTGAAAGTATGTTGAATATTAATTATATAAGAATTTATATTTTAAAAATGATGGAGGAATGAAAAATATGTTGAGAAGTTTTATGAAATTTCTGAAAATATGATTGAAAAGTGGATATGATATATGAGGTGATAATTTAATGAATATGATAAAAATAATAATTTTGAGAAAGAGCTGGATAGCTAAATTGAATGCTTAAATGTATGTTTGTTTTCATATTATTGCTCATATGCATAAAATAAAAGACTAGGAAGGCAGTCGGTCCGCTTGTTTTCATATTATTGTTCATACGCATAAAATAAAATACCAAGAAGGCAGCTAGTCTGCTTGTTTTCATATTATTGCTCATATGCATAAAATAAAAGACCAAGAAGGGAGTTGGAATAGCTGAAAAGACCAAGAAGGCAGCCAATCTAGCTGAAAAGACTAGGAAGGCAGCTGGTCTAGCCGAAAAGATCGAGAAGGTAGCCGGTCTAGCTGAAAAGACCAAGAAGACAGCTAGTCTAGTTGAAAAGGCTAAGAAGACAGTTAGTCTAGCTGAAAAAGATTCGTAAGATAACTAGTCTAGCTGATAAGGCCGGAAAGGCAGCCAGTCTAGCTGAAAAGGCCGACAAGGCAACTAGTCTAGCTGAAAAAATCAGGAAGGCAGCTAGTATAGCAGAAAAAGACCAGGAAGGTAGCTGGTGTGGCTGAAACATGTCGACATATGGGAAGACGTTCCCAGATGATAATATGAAATAATCTAATAAGAAATAAAGAAAGATAGTTTAAATTTATGCATTAGATTTGTTTTAAATATTGATTATTATTGATTGAGATGCTAAAATATCAATTTTGATTATGAAATTATTGATAGACAAATGAGTCTAAAAAAGAGACAAATATAATGAGAAATAAATATAAAAGTATGATATGATAAAAATTTATTTGATTGATTGATTATATGTTGTGAACCTCATAATGAGGTAAATCATGATGTTAAATTGATAATCTCGATATGGTTAAATATATGAGAAGAAAAATTAAAATTTTTGATGATTAATTTAAGATAAGATTGATAAATAGCTAGAATTATAATATAAGTAGTGATAATAGAATGTCATTATTGAATTATATAAGATAATAGATGAATTAAAATAGGAAGATTATTTGAAATAGATGATTTTATTAGTGAATTAGAGGCGATTGAATTATAAGATGCGATTGGAAGTATATAATCGAGTGCTTCCAGTAAATTTAGTTCACTGAGCTTGTGAGCTCACTCTTCATTGTTGAAAATTTTCAGGCAGTGGGCAGGGCAGATAGAGTTTAGAGATGAAATCAGAGTAACTACCTTAAGTAAGTCCCGTGATCAAGTCATCAGACATTGTAAGAAATAAGAAAGTAAAATTTGTAATAAAATATTTTCATGCATTTTGTTATATGTATATAATGTTTCAGATAGGAGAATGATGATGTATCTTCTCTAAGAAAAGTTAAGAATTGGATGAAAATTTTAATTTCAGTTGGTGTATTTTTGTATTGTTGCATATATGTGTCATGTTAGGATTTCAAAATGTGACAACATCATCTCGGGAGTGGCCAACCCGGGATGGATCGTTACTACTTTGGTATCAGAGCATTAGGTTGTATGATGTAGACTGCATAAAAATTAAAATAAGAGGAAGATTTAAATAAACTACATTTTAATGTAGAGTCTGAGGATGACACATGGACGTGCTAGATCCAAAGGTAGAGTTCTGAATCAGAGAGGACGTGGTAGACCCTTAATATTTAGAAGAGTTGAAGTAGTAGGGGAGATTGAGTCTGTGGTTTTTCCAATGGAACATGTTACTAGTGTAGCTGGTACTAGTAGAGTTAGGAGATAATTTGATATTATGAGGGATTAGTTGAGAGAAATTCTTAATTGTGCTATAGAGAGAATGAATGCAGGTGAAGAAAGGGTTGATAATTTTTAGAGGAGATTAGAGGTAAGTGGTAGAACAGAACCTGATGTGGTGAGACAAGAGGCTTATGAGGGAGAAGGGGTATTTGCACATAAGATTCAAGGGAATTTTTTTGTGAAATTTCTTAATTTTAAACCCCAATCTTTTAGAGGATCTATAAATCCTGTTGATGCTGAGTAGTGGATTAAACATATTGATAAATATTTTAAAGTCTTACTAACGACAGATAGGCAAAAGGTTGCTTTTGCTTCATTCAAACTAGAAGGTGAGGTTTCTTAAGGGTAGGAGCATATTCTGTCTAGATTGAGTACATAGGTAGATCAACCCTTAACTTAGCATAAGTTTAAGGATGTGTTCTTTGCAAAGTATTTTTCAGAAACATTTCGAGCACAACAAAAGAGACATTTTATTCATTTAAGATAGAATACTTTATCTGTGGCTGAGTATGATAGTAATTTTATAGCCCTGTCGAGGTTTTTACCCGAGTTAGTGAATACGGAGGAGAGGTAATATAAGACATTTTTAGACGGGTTACACTATGGAATTCGAACTAAACTCTTTTATATGGGTATTGAGAAGTATGTTATATTGGTGGATAAAGCACTACATATTGAGAAGGATTTAATGGAGTTTAGAGGTACGAGGGATTGACTGAAGCGGTCTAGATTTGAAGGACATAGAGGTGGTAGCAGTATGAGTGTGTAGGGTGGGAGACCACCCTAGATGGGGCGTTTCTTATCACAGGGAGCTGTAATATAGAGTCAGAGATAAGTAGGATCTGTTGCTTCTATAGCTCAGAGTAATGTCAATGGGACCCTAGATTTGGGAGATAGGCTATGGTAACTGGAAGTTTGGATAGAGAAGTAAGTATGCCACCAAGGGGAAATGGTAATCTAATGTATGATCAAGAGCTAAGAGTTTGCTTTAGATGTAGTCAGACAGAGCATCTGTCTTAGAATTTCCTTACTCAGATATTCTTTGTATGTGGTGAGGGAGGACATATTATTGCAGATTGTCTAGTGGGGAAATCTGTTGAGATAGATGTTGGGGGTGTTGGGAGGAAACATGAGGAGAGAGGTAGTAGATCAGGGAGTATGCGACATAGAGACAGAGGATCAGTAGCTGGGAGGGGATACGATGGTTAGTTACAGTCTAGAGACAGCAGAGTCTATGCGTTGACCCAACATGATACACAAGCCACTCTTGATGTTGTTATGGGTATGGTATCTATTCTTGATAGACCTGCTAGATTATTGATTGATCTTAGTGTAACTCATTCTTTTGTATCCAATGTTTATATGAAATCTATTGATTTTAGTGTTAGTCGTTTAATGCATGCAGTTATTGTTGAGATTCCTACTAGGGATAAGGTTATTATTAGGACAATTTACCAAGGTTGTATGATTAGTATGGCTGGTAGAGAATTTGAAGTTGATTTGTTGCCTTTAAATATGACAGATTTTGATTTAATTTTGGGGATGATTTGGTTATTTGCATATCATGCTTGAGTAGATTGTTTTAGGAAGAATGTGGTGTTTAAGATACCAGGACAAGAGCAATTTAATTTTCAGAAAGAATGTAAAATACTTGCCATCCATCTTATTTCTGCCCTGACTGCTAGTAAATGGTTAAAGAAGGGTTGTGAGGGGTATTTGGCATATGTGGTGGATTATAAAAAGAAGATTAGGAAGTTAGAAGAAATCTTAGTAGTGAAAGATTTTTCTGATGTGTTCCCTTAGGAGTTATTTGGTTTACCTCCCAATAGGGAGAATGAGTTATTTATTGAGGTGATTCTGGGATCAGCACCCATATCTATAGAACCTTATAGAATATCACCAGTTAAGTTAAGAGAATTGAAGTTTAGCTTCAGGAGTTGTTAGACAAACAATTTATTCGACCTAGTATGTCGCCTTGGGAGCCCCAATGTTTTTTGTGAAGAAGAAGGATGGGACGATGACGTTGTGTATTAATTATAGACAGTTGAATAAGCTCCCATCGAGAATAAATATCCTTTACCCCAAATAGATGATTTATTCACGCAGTTAAAGGGAGCTAGGGTGTTTTATAAGATAGACCTAAGATCAGGTTATCATCAGTTGAGTATAAAGGAGGGGAACGTACCTAAGACTACTTTCATGACACGTTATGGCCATCATGAGTTCCTTGTGATAAAATTTGGGTTAACTAATGCTTCTGCAACATTTATGGATCTAATGAATTGGGTATTTAAACCATTCTTAGATAGATTTGTGATTGTGTTTATTGATGATATTTTGGTATATTCCAAGAATGAAGAGGAGCATAGACAACATTTAGAGATAATGTTGGAATTATGAGGAGAGAGAAATTATATGCAAAGTTCTTTAAGTGTGAGTTTTGGTGGAGTGAAATGTCTTTCTTGGGGCATGTTGTGTCAGGAGGTGGTATAGTAGTTGACCTATATAAAGTAGAGGCAGTGTTAAATTGGGAAAGACCAACTAGTGTAACTGAAATTATAAACTTTTTGGGGTTATCTAGTTATTATTGGATGTTTATCCAGAATTTTTCTATGATTGCTAGACCATTGACTAGATTGACTAGGAAGGAAGTGAAGTTTATGTGGTCAGAAGAATGTGAGAGGAGTTTCCAACTGTTGAATGAAAAATTGACTACTACTATGGTATTAGTGCTTTCTTCTAGTGATGAAGGATTTATGGTATATAGTGATGCCTCACATCAGGGGTTGGGATGTGTGTTAATGTAACATGGGAGAGTTATAGCTTATGCTTTTAGGTAATTGAAGAACCATGAGAGAAATTTCCCTACCCATGATTTAGAACTAGCGACCATAGTCTTTACTTTGAAGATTTGGAGACATCATTTGTTTGGAGATATCATAAAAGTTTGACGCATTTACTTGCACAAAAAGAGTTGAATTTTTGGTAGAGGAGGTGGATGAAGTTGATTAGTTATTATGACTGTACAATTCATTATCATCTGGAGAAGGCTAATATAGAAACGGATATGATGAGTAGAAAGTCTAGAGGGAGATTAGTTCCTATTAGGAGTCATAATACTGGCTTGATGATAGAATTAAGAAAAATGAAGATGCAAAATAGTGTCAGTGATCGAGGAGTATTGATGGAAAATATTGTTGTACAATATTCTATTATTGATCACTTATTACAGATGTAGAGTAGAGATAAAAGAATAAAGAAATTAGACAAGAGGTATTTAGTGGGAAGCTCAGTAGGTTTAGAATTAGTGAAGATGGTATGGTGGTATTGGAACATAGAGTTTGTGTTCCCAATGATGTTGAGATGGGAAAGGAGATACTAAGATAGTCTCATAATTCTATGTATTCTATGCACCCGGGTAATAATAAGATGTACATGGGGTTGAGACAGAATTATTGGTGGTCAGGGATGAAGAAGGATGCAGCTGAGTATATTTCTAGATGTTTGATTTGTTAACAGGTGAAGTCCGATAATAGACATTCAGTAGGTTTATTACAGCCTCTTCCGGTACCTGAATGGCTATGGGAAAATATGAGCATGGATTTTGTTTCTAGTTTTCCCCGTACCTAGAGAGGTTATGATGCTGAATGGGTTATAGTGGATAGACTTTCTAAGTCTTCGCATTTCCTTCCTATTAAAACTACTTGGAGTCTTAAAAAGTTGGTTAAATTGTATGTAGTGGAAATTGTGAGATTAAATGGAGTACCTTTAAGCATTGCATTAGACTGGGATTCTATATTCGCTTCTAGATTTTGGAGAGGTTTTTAAAAAGCTATTGATATGTAATTGCAGTTTAGTACAGCTTTTCATCCTCAAACTGATGGGCAGATAGAGAGAATCATCCGAATACTAGAAGATATGTTGAGGGCAAGTTTATTGAGTTTTTCTGGGATGATTATTTACCTTTGATATAGTTTGCATACAATAATCAGTATCAAACTAGTATTGGGATGGCACCATTTGAGGCTTTATTTGGTAAAAGGTGCAGAACTCCAGTATGTTTGGAAGAAGTTGGAGAAAAAAATATATTTGGTCCAGAAATGATAGAATTGACTACTGAGAGTATCAAACTGGATAGAGAGAACCTTAGATCAGCACTGAGCAGACAGAAGGGATATGCTGATAATAGAATACGACCCCACAAATTTCAGGTTGCTGACTGGGTGTTTTTGAAGATATCTTTGTGGAAGGGTGTGTTGAGATTTATTAAGAAAGGAAAGTTGAGTTCGAGATTTGTGGGGCCATATAAGGTAATTGAAAGAGTTGTACCAGTAGCATATATATTAGATTTGCCTCCAGAGTTAAAGGAATTACACAATATGTTTCATGTTTCACTTTTGAGAAAGTGTTTACATGATGAATCCCATAGTATTTCGAATCAAGCTATAGAACTTCAAGAAGATTTAACCTTTATGCAAGTACCAATCAGAATTCTAGACAGAAAGGAACAAGTCTTGCGTAATAAAGTTATTCCTTTGATTCAAGTATTATGGTAGAATAAAGATGTTGAAGAATTTACTTAAGAGCATGAGGTAAAAATGAGGAAAGAATACCCTCAGATTTTTCATAATTTAGGTAAGGAAATTTCGGGGACGAAATTTTTTTAAGGTGGGTAGAATTGTAATACACGTGCTATTAAAGTAAGAGTAAAGAAGTAATTTGATAGATATTGCATGGAATTAAAATAATATATACATGAAAGATTTATTATTGAATAAAATAATTCTTTAGACCAAAAAAAAGGTGGGATAACAACTGGACGTCCAGATGTTGTCAACAAAACATGTAAGAAGTGCATGTTGGACACCAAATTTGTGTTGAAACGGTGGCAGGGGCGGCTCTGAGTATAAAAATGGTTTTTTTATTTTATTTTTATTATTTCTTACCAAATTCTATTTAGTTTTCTTCTTTCTTCAATTCAAATTTCTTAGCAAAAATTTATAAAGAAAATTTCTCCAATATTAGAGATAGTATAGTCATTCAATTACAATAGCAAGACATCATCATATTTGAGGTAAATTTTCAATAAGACTCGTAATTAAATAATTATATTATTTGAATTAAGTTATGAAATAGTAAGATTTATGAAAGTTTATGATTAGGTGTTGGTAATCAGCAATCTCAAGAAATTCTTGAAAGGAGCAAGAAATGGAAAGAAGTGATCCATGGGTAGCTTTAAGTGCTTCATGGTGAGTTAGATTTACTTTTGGTAATCAAGACCAATAAAAATATGAATTTATGATATTTAAATAAATGGGTGAATTATAATGATTTAATGATCTATATATATATATGAAAATTGATTGATTTGGAATTAGAAAGTATCTTGAATATAAGAATTTTTATTTTAAAAAGGATGGAGGAATGAAAAATATGTTGAGAAATTTTATAAAATTTATGAAAATATGATTAAAAAGTGGATATGATTTATGAGGAGATACTTTAATGAATATGATAAAATTTTTTTTTTTGAGAAATAGCTGGATAGCTAAATTAAATGCTTCAATGTATACTTGTTTTCATATTATTACTCATATGTATAAAAGACTAAGAAGGCAGCTGGACTGCTTGTTTTCATATTATTGTTCATACGCATAAAATAAAAAAACCAAGAGGGCAGTTGGTTTCCTTATTGTTATATTATTGCTTATATGAATAAAATAAAAGACTAGAAAGGCAGCTGGTCTAGTTAAAAAGACCGAGAAGGCAATCAATCTAGCTGAAAAGAGCAGGAAGGTAGCTGGTCTAGTTGAAAAGGTCGGGAAGGCAGCTGATCTTGCTGAAAAGACTAGGAAGGCAGCCGGTCTAGTTGAAAAGGCCGGAAAGATAGCCAATCAAGTTGAAAAGGCTAGAAAAGCAGCCTGTTTAGCTAAAAAGATCAGAAAAGGCAGTTGGTTTAGCCGAAAAGACCAGGATGGTAGCTGGTCTAGCTAAAACATGTCGACATGTGAAAAGATGTTCCTAGATGATAATATGAAATGATCTGATGAGCAAAAAAGAAAGATAATTTAAATTCATGCATTACATTTGTTTTAAGTATTGATTATTATTGATTGATGTTGGTTTTTTGTCTAAGAATTAAAGGTTGAGGAGTTCTTGAGAAGAGATGGCCTTGTTATAGAATTTCAGCTTTAGCAGCATTTGGCGCCTAGGCACAAGCTTTGCGAATCGTGATGCGGACCTCTGTGCAGCTGCACTGATCACCTGCGCCTCGCCCGTCCGCATGTGTGGAAGTCCACGATTTTGGAGCTCGCCGCAGCACACCCTGTTCCGCGTCGCGGAGCGAAGTCTGCCTGAAACCAGATTTTGGGCTCCTTCAGTTGGTGTGCTGTTTTGGTTGAAACGCACAGGTTCACTTAAACCACTTAGAGGGCTATGATTGGTTGGTTCTCAAGATCTAAGGGCTGAGATTGGTTTCAAGATTAGTTATGGTAGTTATTGCTCTATATAAAGGGTTATATAGCAACAATAAACATAACTTGTATTAAATACACAAGTGTTCATCTTGTTCTTGAAGAGTTGTAGTTGTAATTGTAAGAACTCCATTAATTTAGTGGAGAGAGCTTAGAGAAGCTCATGGGGACATAGGAAATTTGCCAAACCTCGATAACAATTGCTTATGTTTTTCTTTGTTGTGGCTTGATTCTTGTCTTGGTCTAAATCATTCTAGATTTGGGTGTTTGAAGGTCACAACCTGGGATTAGTAAGTGATTTTTCAACAGTGGTAAACTTCTTAGGTGATTTAAGAACAGTGTTGGGATCAAGATTTGATCAGGTTATTGAGGTTTAGAAGTTGGATAGAAGAGGTTCGGAAAGCAATTGTGGGTGCTACATAAATATTGAGCTTTTTTCCTACAAGATGGGTTCAAATTTTATTGTTGAGAAGTTTGATGGAAATGGAGACTTTGCCCTTTGGAAGCAGAAAATCAAGGCAGTTCTTATGCAACAAAAGATGGACTTGGCGATTGGAGAAGAAGATGATTTTTCAGCAAGTATTCTGGAGCTCCAGCGGAATGAGATGAAGAAGATGGCATATAGCACTATTTTTTTGCATGTTTCGGATAGTGTGATGAGGGAATGTGGAGATTCGAAATAACCAACGGTTATTTAGAAGAAACTAGATGAGTTGTTTCTTACCAAAACTCTTCCTAATAAAATCTATCTTCTAAAACGTATCTTTGCTTTTAAAATGGATCCTAATAAAGAGTTGCAAGATAATCTTGATGTGTTTAATAAACTAGTTCAAGTTTGGCTAGTTGTAGTATAAAATTCCTGGATGAACAATTGGCTGTTATATTGTTGAATTCTCTTCCCGATTGTTTTGAAAGCTTGATTAATGCTATTGAATGTGGAAGCGATACACTAACCAAAGAAATTGTGATTAATGCTATAAGGGCTCATGATTTCAAAGCCAAGATGAGGGAAGGATCAAGCAGAGAAGGTCTGTTCGTTAGAGGAAGGCTTGCAACTCAGAATGGCAGCAACAACTATGGCAACTACCGGGACAAACCAAAGGGCAGAGGACAAAGCCATGGAAGATTGCATTCTAAACCGAAATTTGGAGGAAAGCGATGCTACTACTACAATAAAGAGGGTTATTTCAAGAAAGATTGCAAAAAGATGTTAAGGGATGAGAAAGGAAGAGGCCATACCAAAAATAGAGAGGCTTCAATTGCTTAGGGAGAACAGCAAGAAGGTGATGTTCTTGTTATGTACTAAATATGAGCGAAATGCAAAGCAGCGAGAAATGGATTTTGGATTCCGGTGCACCTATCATATGTGTCATCACCGTGATTGGTTTTAAAATTTCAAGAAAACCAATGGAGGGGAGCTTTTCTTGGGGAACAATACTTCTTGCCAATTTAGGGGCATAGGAGACATCCAATTGAAGATGTTTGATGGAATTACAAAGCTACTGAGGAATATAAGATATCTTTCGAATTCGAGAAGAAATTTGATCTCTTTTAGGGCAGCTAGATTCCATGAGGTACACATAAAAGGCAGAGGGAGGAAAGATTAAGATAACCAAAGGAGCTTTGGTGGCAATCAAAGTAGTGATAAAGGATGGTCTCTATGAGATAATTGGAGAGACGGACATCAAGGATCATGCGGCAAGTTTGATGGCTGAGATTAATAAGGCAGTTCTTTGGCACAATCATTTGGGACATATGAGTGAAAAATGGCTACAAGTTCTCAGCAATGATGGTTTACTTGATGGTGACAAGGTAGAAAAATTTGATTTCTGCAAGAGTTGTGTTCTTAAGAAGCAACATCGGCTTAGCTTCAACACCGGAGTGCATAAATCAAAGGGTGTTCTTAACTACATTCATGCCGATCTTTAGGGGCCAGCAAGAACACCATCACAAGGAGGTAATCTTTACTTTCTTTCTTTTATTGATGACTATTCTAGAAAGGTTTGGATTTATTTTCTTAAAAATAAATCGAATGCTTTGAATAAGTTTGTGGTGTGGAAAAAGTTGGTAGAAACTCAAACGGGCAAGGTAGTTAAGGTTTTGAGAACCAATAATGGCCTTAGAATTTTATAATAAGGAATTTGACAAATTTTGTGAGTTAAATGGGATTCTAAAATATAGAACGGTTGTGTATACCCCTCAGCAAAATGGAGTTGTTGAAAGGATGAATAAGACCCTTTTGGACAAGGTTAGGTGCATGATTGTTAGCTCTGATTTATCTAAGTGTTTTTGAGGGGAAGCTATGTCTACTACTACGTATTTGGTTAATAGATCACCCTCTAGAGCTTTAGACCTTAAGACTCCCGAGGAGATGTGGAGTGGAAAACCCCCTGAGTTAAGCAACCTTAGGATTTTTTGATGTGCTACATTTGCACATAAAAAAGATGATAAACTTAGCCCAAGGTCTAGAAAGTGTGTGTTTCTAGGATATGCTGAAGGGGTTAAGAGGTATAGATTGTGGTCCTTAGAGCCAAATGGAACTAAACTCATAATAAGTATGGATGTCATGTTTAATGAGCTATTATTTCCCTATTTGGAGAAAACTAACCCTACAGAAGAAAGTGAGCAAACCAGCTCGGCTTATGTGGAGTATAGCATGAAAAAAATTCATTTCAAGTAGAGCAAAGAAGGCAAGAGGGTTTGGATCAGGTAGAGTCTATTGATGAAATCCAAGCTCAAGACACTTAAGAGGAGGCTGAACTAGAAGGAGATGATGCAGCAAATCGGAATGATTATCAGCTCACAAGAGACCAGAAAAGGAGGCAGATTAGACTACCTTTGAGATATGATTTTGCAAATGTTATTTCAGCAACTCTTTATTTAGAATGAGGGATAATCAACTGTGAACCATAAACTTACAGTGATACCATGAAAAGTAAGGAAACGTCAATATGGAAGCTAGCTAAGGAGGAGGAAATGCATTCTTTGAGGAAGAACAACACTTGGGAATTTGTGTAAAACCAGAAAAACAGAGAGTTATGGATTGTAAGTGGATTTACAGGATCAAAGAAGGAAACACTCCAGGAGATAAAGTTCGGTATAAGGCTAGGTTAGGGGCGAAAGGGGTTCACACAAAGAGAAGGCATAGATTTCATAGAAATTTTCTTACCGGTTGTGAAATACAAGATGATAAGGATGATAGCTACGGTGGTCCAATTTAATTGGGAGATTGAGCAAATAGATGTGAAGACAGTGTTCTTACATGGAGAGCTTGATGAGACCATCTACATGAGACAACCCGAAGGCTATGAGGAAGGAAGGCAGGGGGATTTGGTGTGCAATTTAAAAAAATCTCTCTATAGCTTGAAGCAATCACCTCGATAGTGGAATGAGAGGTTTAATTCTTTTGTAATTAGCTTGGGTTTCATGCGGAGCTACTATGATTCGTGCTTGTACTAAAAAGGTGACAAGGTGGAGGAAATATTGATTATTCTCATCTATGTTAATGATATGCTATTAGTTGGTAGCAACAAGGAGAGGATAGAAAGGTTGAGTCTCAACTCAGTTCGGAGTTTGAGATGAAGGATCTTGGTCATGCTCAAAATATCATTGGGATGTGTATAATTCGGGAAAAGGAGATAAACAGGTTGAAGGTTTCTCAGACTTCTTACATAGAAAAAATGGTGTCTAAGTTCTCTATAGAAGATAGTAAACCAGTAAAAATTCCCCTTACTAGTCATTTTAAGTTCTCCAACGATCAATGTCCTAGTTCAAATGAGGAGAAGAAGGAAATGGAAAAGGTCCTTTACTCTAATGTGGTTGGATCAGTCATGTTCACTATGGTAAGCACTAGACCCGACATTTCTCATGCCATTAGTGTTCTCAGTAGGTTTATAAGTAATCCTGAAAATGACCATTGGCTTGGGATAAAATGGTTGCTGAGGTATTTGAAGGGAAGCTTAGATGTGGGGCTTGTTTACGAAAAGAGGGGTAAGTCCATCTGGTTAGAAGGTTATGTGGATTCAGACTATAGAGCAGACCGAGATAAGAGAAGATCGATTACTTCATAATTTTTCAACTTAAACAAATGTTGTACAAGTTGGAAGACTCAGTTGCAGCTAGTGGTAGCACTCTCAACAACCGAAGCAGAGTATATAGCAGCAACGGAAGCTATTAAGGAGGCTCTATAGTGGAAAAGGTTGTTGGAAGAGTTGGAGGTTCTAAAAGAGCAGGTGGTGGTGTATTCGGATTGCCAAAGTGCGTTGCATTTGTGTAAGAATCTGGTGTTCCATGAGAGGACTAAGTATGTGGATGTTCAGTATCATCATTTGGGAAAATGTTACAGAAGGAAGCATTCATGTGGATAAAGTGGGACCAGAAGAAAATCCTGCAGATTTAGGCACCAAAGTTCTAACTCTAAGCAAGTTCAATCATTGCCTTGAACTTCTTAGATTTGGAACCGGATGATGTGGTGACTTATGAGTTTGGTTCCTGAGTTCTCTGCACAATTGGTTCGGTTTTAATTGCTTAAACAAAAGTAGAGATTGTTGGTTTTTTGTCTAAGAATTAAAGGTTGAAGAGTTCTTGAGAAGAGATGGTCTTGTTGTAGAATTTCAACTTCAGCAGCATTTAGTGCCTAGGCACAAGCTTTGCGCGTCGTGGCGCGGACCTCTGTGCCATGGCACTGACCACCCGCGCCTCACCCGTCCGTATATGTGGAAGTCCACGATTTTAGAGCTCGCCGCGGCGTGAAGTCTTCCTGAAACCAGATTTCAGGCTCCTTCAGCTGGTGTGTTGTTTTGGTTAAAACGCACAGGTTCTCTTAAACCACTTAGTAGGCTATGATTGGTTGGTTCTCAAGATCTAAAGGCTGAGATCGGTTTCAAGATTAGTTATGGTAGTTATTGCTCTATATAAAGGGTTATGTAGCAACAATAAACATAACTTGTATCAAATACACAAGTGTTCATCTTGTTCTTAAAGAGTTGTAGTTCTAATTGTAAGAACTCCATTGATTTAGTGCAGAGAGCTCAGAGGAGCTCACGGGGACGTAAGCAATTTGCGGAACCTCGACAACAATTGCTTGTGTTTTTCTCTTTTGTGGTTTGATTCTTGTCTTGGTCCAAATCATTCTAGATTTGGGTGTTTGAAGGTCACAACCTAGGATTAGTAGGTGATTTTTCAACAATCAAGATGCTAAAATTATTTGATTGTGAAAATAATGATAGACAAATGAATCTCACAAAGAGACAGATATGATGAGAAAGAAATATGAAAGTATGATATGATTAAAGTTTATTTGATTGATTGATTATATGTTGTGAATCTCATAACGAAGTAAATCATGATGTTAAATTGATAATCTCGAGATAATTAATATATGAGAAGAAAAATTGATATGTTTGATGATTAATTTAAGATGAAATTGATAAATGGTTAGAATTATAATATGAGTAGTGATAATAGAATGTTATTATTGAATTATATGAGATAATAGATAAATGAATATGGGAAGATTATTGTAATGATTGACTGATTATATGTGAAGAAATATATGATTTATATTGGTGAATTAGAGGCTATTAAATTATAAGATGTAAAACACACCCCTTATTGTTGAAAATTTTTAGGCAGTAAGCTGGGCAAATAGAGTTTAGAGCTAATATCAGAGTAACTACCTTAAGTATGTCATGTGGTCAAGTTCTTAAACTTTGTAAGAAAGAAGAAAGAAAAATTTGTAATAAACTCTTTTCATGCATTTTGTTATATGTATATATTGTTTCAGATAGGAGAATGATGATGTATCTTCTCTAAGAAGAGTTAAGGATTGGATGAAATTTTTAATTTCAATTGATGTATTTTTTTATTATTGCATATATGTGTCGTGATGGGATTTCAAAATGTGACGACATCGTCTCGAGGGTGGCCAACTCGAGATGGGTCGTTACAATTTTGGTATCAGAGCATTAGGTTTTATGATTCTGTAAACTGCATAAAAATTTAAAGAAGTGGAAGATTTAAATAAACTATAGTTTAATGCAGAGTCTGAGGATGACACGTGGACGTGCTAGAGCTAGAGGTAGAGTTCTAAATCAGAGAAGACGTGGTAGACCCCTAATATTTAGAAGAGTTTAAGTAGAGAGGGAGATTGAGTCTGTTGTTCATGCAAGAGAACAGGTTGCTAGTGCAGTTGGTACTCGTAGAGGTGGGAAAGAATATGATTATAGAAGGGATAAGTTGAGAGAAGTTCTTGATCATGCTATAGGGAGAATGAATGCAGTAGAAGAAAGAGCTGATAATTTACAGAGGAGATTAAAGGAAAGGGCTAGAACAGAACCTGATGTGGTGAGACAAGAGGCTTATGAGGGAGAAGGGATGTTTGCACATAAGATGCAAGGGAATTGTTTTTTGAGATTTCTTAATTTTAAATCCCAGTCTTTTAGAGGATTTGTAAATCTTATTGAAGTTGAACAACAGATTAAACATGTTGAAAAATATTTTGAAGTCTTATTAGTGACAAATGGGCCAAAAGTTATTTTTGCTTCATTCAAACTGAAAAGTAAGGCTTCTCAATGGTGGGAGGATATTCTACCTAGATTGAGTACACAGGTAGATCAACCCTTAACTTTGCATAAGTTTAAGAATGTGTTCTTTGTGAAGTATTTTTCAGATATATTTTTAGCACAGTAGGAGAGAGATTTTATTTAATTAAGGCAGAATACTTTATCTATGGCTGAGTATGATAGTAGATTTATAGCCCTGTCGAGGTTTTTACTTGAGTTAATGAATACAAATGAGATGAAATGTAAGAGATTTTTAGACAGCTTACACTACAGAACTCAAACTAAAATCTCTTATATAGGTATTGAGAAATATGCTATACTGGTAGAAAAAACACTACAGATTGAAAAGGATTTGATGGAGTTTAGAGGTATGAGAGATTGGTTGAAGAGGTCTACTTTTGAAGGACCTAAAGGTGGTAGCAGTATGAGTGTGCAAGGTGGGAGACCACCCTAGATAAGGCATTCCTTGTCATAGAGAACTGTAATACATAGTCAAAGGCAAGCAGGATCTATTGCTTCTATAGCTCAGAGTAATATCAGTGGAACCAATAGATTTGGGAGACAGGCTATGGGAACAAGAAGTTATGGTTGAGGAATAAGTATACCACCAAGGGGAAGTGGTAATCTGATGTATGATCGAAAGTCAAGAGTTTGCTTTAGATGCAATTAGACAGGGCATCTGTCTCAAAATTTCCTTAAGATATGCTTTGTATGTGGTGAGAGGGGACATATTAGTGTAGATTGTCTGGTGCAAAAATATGTTGAGATAGATGTTGGGGGTGTTGGGAGGAAACAAATGGAGAAATGTGGTGGATTAGGGAGTATGTGGGGTAGAGGCAGAGGATCAATAGCTAGGAGAGGATGCGGTGGTCATTTACAATCTAGATACAGCAGAGTCTATACGTTGACCCAACAGGATGCACATGACACTCCTGATATTGTTATATCTATGGTATCTATTCTTGATAGACTTGCTAGATTATTGATTGATCCTGGTATAACCCATTCTTTTGCATCCAGTGTTTATATTAAATTTATTGGTGCTAATATTAGTCCTTTGATGCATGCAGTTATTGTTGAGATTCCTACTAGGGATAAGGTTATTATCACGATAATTTACCGGAGTTGTGTGATTAGTATGGCTGGTAGAGAATTTGAAGTTGTTTTGTTGCCTTTAGATATGATAGATTTTTATTTAATTCTGAGGATGAATTGGTTATCTGTATATCATGCTTGGGTAGATTGTTTTAGGAAGAATGTGGTGTTCAAGATACTAGGACAAGATGAGTTTAATTTTCAAGGAGAACGTAAGATACTTACTAACTATCTTATTTTTACCCTAACTGTTAGTAAATGGTTGAAGAAGGGTTGTGAGGGGTATTTGCTGTATGTGGTGGATTCTAGAAAGGAGATTAAGAAGTTAAAAGAAATTTTAGTAGTGAAAGATTTTTCTGATGTGTTTCTTGAGGAGTTGTCTGGTCTACCTCCCAACAGAGAGATTGAGTTTTGTATTACGGTGATTCCGGGATCAGCACCCATATCTATAACACCTTATAGAATGACACCAGTTGAGCTGAGAGAATTGAAGTTCAACTTCAAAAGTTGTTAGATAAACAATTTATTCGACCTAGTATGTCGCCTTGGGGAGCCCCTGTATTGTTTGTGAAGAAGAAAGAAGGGACGATAGGGTTGTGTATTAATTATAGACAGTTGAATAAGATTACCATCAAGAATAAATATCTTTTGCCCATGATAGATGATTTATTTTAGCAATTATAAAGAGGTAGGGTGTTTTCTAAGATAGACTTGAGATTGGGTTATTATCAGTTGAGGATAAATGAGGGGGACGTGCATAAGACTGTTTTTAGGACACGTTAAAGTCATCATGAGTTCTTTGTGATGCCATTTGCGTTAACTAATGCTCTTGTAGCATTTATGGATCTAATGAATTGGGTGTTTAAACCATTCATGGATAGATTTGTGATTGTATTTATTGATGATATTATGGTATATTCCAAGAATGAAGAGGAGCATGGGCAACATTTAGAGATAGTGTTGGAAATTATGAGGAGAGAGAAAGTGTATGCAAAGTTCTCTAAGTGTGAGTTTTGGTTGAGTGAAATATCTTTCTTGGGGCATGTTATGTCAGAAGATGGTATAGCAATTGACCTATAGAAAACAGAGGCAATGTTGAATTGAGAAAGACCCATTAGTGTGATTGAAATTAGAAGCTTTTTGGGGTTGGCTCGTTATTATAGGAGGTTTATTCATAATTTTCTATTATTGCTGGACCATTGAATAGATTGACCATGAAGGAAGTGAAGTTTATGTGGTCAGAAAAATGTGAGAGGAGTTTCTAGCTGTTGAAAGAAAAATTGACTATTACTTCGGTATTAGTGCTTCCTTCTTGTTGTGAAGGATTTGTGGTATATATTGATGCGTCACATCAGAGGTTGGGTGTGTGTTAATGCAATATGGGAAAGTTATAGCTTATGTTTATAGACAATTGAAGAACCATGAGAGAAATTACCCTACCTATGATTTAGAACTGGCTGCCATAGTTTTTGCTTTGAAGATTTACTTGTGAAATTTTTACTGATCATAAAAGTTTGACTCATTTACCTACCCAGAAAGAGTTGAATTTGAGGCAGATGAGGTGGATGGTGTTGATTAGTGATTATGACTGTACAATTCATTATCATCCGGGGAAGGCTAATGCAGTAGTGGATGCATTGAGTAGAAAGTCTAGAGGGAGATTAGCTGCTATTAGGAGTCATGATACTGGCTCGATGATAGAATTAAGAAAAATGAGGATGTAGTTGAGTGTTAGTGATAGAGGAGTATTGATAGCAAATATCATGATACAATATTCTATTATTGATCGCTTGTTAGAGATGCAGAGCAGAGATGAAGATATAGAGAAAATTTGACAAGATATATTAAGTAGGAAGCCGCCTGGGTTTAGAATTAGAAAAGATGGTATGGTGGTACTGAGACATAGAGTTTGTGTTCCCAATGATGTTGAGATGAGAAAGGATATACTAAGAGAGGCTCATGATTAATGTACCCAGGTAATAATAAGATGTGTAGGGGGTTGAGACAAAATATTGGTGGTCAGGGATGAAGAAGGATGCAGTTGAGTATATTTCTACATGTTTAATTTGTCAACAGGTGAAGTCTGAGAATAAACATTCAGCAGGTTTATTACAGCTTTTTTTAGTACTTGAATGGCCATGGGAAAATGTGAGCATGGATTTTGTTTATGGTTTTTCCCGTACCTAGAGAGATCAATGATGCTGTATGGGTTACACTGGATAGACTTTCTAAGTCTTCGCATTCCGTCCTATTAAAACTACTTGGAGTCCTGAAAAGTTAGTTGAATTGTATGTAGCGAAAATTGTGAGATTACATAGAATACCTTTAAGCATTGTATCAAACCAGGATTCTAGATTCAAACTTGATCATGCAACATTAGAATCTAAATCTTAGTTTTGTTGCCTTTATATTTTTCTGAGCCAATCGAAGTTTTTAGTTTCAAATTATTGTTTAATGAAATTTAATATTTGATTTAGTTTAAGCTGACCCAAGGCCATATGTTTTTTTGTTCTGGATTCTGTTTTTAAAATCATTTATACATTTTTTTTCTTCTCTAATTTGCTTTTATGTGGTCCTTTAAAATGTGTAAAGCTCACTTTCGGTAAATGGGGATCCTATAGTACTTTGCTTGTAGAGTCGTGCTCCCTCAACGTATTATATATATATATAGTTCCTATTGCGCAGTAGAATTGTATAGTGGGATTGGTGTGTTTAATCTCTACTTGATCTATTCTACTCAGAATGGGTAATGGGAGAAAGCCCTGGGTTCAATTTTATATATATATATATATATATATATATATATATATATATATATATATATATATATATATATATAAAATAACTAATTATTTAAGCCCAGACATTTGTACTCTTCGGCTCACTTTTAATTATCTACCTCTTATTGGAGAGAGGCCGGGGTTCAATATTTTTTTTAAAAAAAAAAAAATAGCTAATTATTTAAGCCCAAACATTTGTGTGCTTTCGCCCAACTTCACAGCCCAGCTTTGCAGCGAAGCCTCTCAGTCTGCCTAGCCTCAGTCTATTCAACCCTTGCATCTCTCGATCTCGATTCTTCCCCGTTTCTTCCAGGCTCACAAAATTCGAAAAATTGCAGCTTCCAGCAGGCAGTAGCACCGGCGTTATCAAGCCGGTGTTGGCGACGAGTAACACACTTACCCGGAAGGCCAGAACCATTGGTAGCGAGGTTAGCTTTGTTTCTCATGCAACATCAGAATCTATATCTCAATTCTGTTGGTTGAGGAAACCCATTTTCGGCCTTGGCATTTCAACTAAAATAGCTTTGCCTAGAACTTTTTCTGAGCCAATCAAAGTTTTAAGTTTCAAATTATTGTTTAATGAAATTTAATATTTGATTTAGTTTAAGCCGATCCAAGGCCATATGTTATTTTGTTCTGGATTCTATTTTTAAATCATCCATACATTTTTTCTCTAATTTCCTTTTATGTGGACCTTTAAAATGTGTAAAGCTCACACTTTCGCTAAATGGGATCCTATAATACTTTGCTTGTAGAGTCGTGTTCCCTCAACCTATTATATATAAAGTTCCTAATTGCGCCAAGTAGAATTGTATAATGGGATTGGTGTGTGTAATCTCTACTTGATCTATCCCTGGTATGTTAGAATGGGTAATGGGGTTGTTGTAAGCTTTCACCAAACAATGAATGAATGAATCTCTTACTTTTTTGTGCATTTTCCTTTACAGTTGAGTAATGAGTGAATGTGTTTTTTTTTTCTTTTGTATAACTGATCTAGTTGAGCAATGAATGGAATAACACAAGAAAATAGTTAGGATCAGTTGTAAGCTTAGTTCTCAATTACTTGATTGGTTATAGCGACAAAAGAACTTTTTATGCCAATTGCCAATAATGGCCTAAATGTGGAGATTCTGGGCAAGACAAAAGCCTTTACAACATTTAATTCATTTTTGCTTGTTGAATATCCATTTTTCCATCTATTTGACAATGTTTGAGAAAGACTGAAATTGAGTACATTAGTTAAAATCCCTGAATTATAATTGAGCCACAAAAGCTACAGATTCCTACTCTTAACTTCTAACTAGTACAGTGAAAAAAAAAAGAAGCACAGAGTTCTGTTCATTCTAATCACAGAGTTCTGTGAAAAAAAAAAAAAAAACATTCTATTATTGCATTGCTCTGAATTTTCAAGGACCTCTTTATTCTGTTTTGCATTTTTTGAAAATGCAAGTGTATGCCATCAGGTCTTACTAAATTAGTGGTGGCCACTGTTTCGTAGGCCTTGGATAGAGTTTGTACTGCACAAGCAAACTCCATAACTGGAAAATCCTGGCTATATGTTTTGTTCTTTCTCTCCCTCATGTTTTTGGTTTATTTAAATTTCATTGATACCTAGTAATAAATTTCATTGAGATTTCCCCTTTCTTTTTCTCTTCTGAACATGATTTCTGGATAATATTTTCTGAATTCAATGTATTTTTATAGTCATAGAATCTAACATTTATTTTTCTGATATTTTCTGATACCAGATCCTGATCGTAGACGCTGCAAGAAAGGTCGACCACGATCCACCCATCTTCAGAATGAATTAGGGAAGGTCGAACAATGCCACTGAGATGAAAACCTGAGAATTAAAACAGACTGGGGGACGCTAAGTTTAGGATGGAGTATGATGGGTGGATGTCTAAGGAAGTTCGGGGAGCCTATGGTGTGGGAGTGGTTTTTCAAGTTTGTGATCTACTCTCTTTTGAATGAGTTTAGAAGAATTGATTGTAGGTTAAAGACTCTAATAAGTACATTTGATTGGACCAAACCGAATGATACCAAATTAATTATGTTAAGGCGAATTGACCACGTCTGACATGAGGTATCTTTGGTAAGGAATAATCAAGTTGATTTAATTTTAGTCTCACCGAAGTTGATTGATCGAGACTTAAAAGCTTCATATTGCTCAATTTGATTTCGATTTAATAGGGTACTTTGTGAACTTATAGTAATTACTAAGCAACTAAAGAAAAAAAAAAATCGTGATTAAGTGACTATAGGATCGGTTATATGTAACCATAAACCATATTTGTGTATGTTTTTGAATAACTTATGCAGATTTACGTCTTTGCATGTTAGTGAACATCATATCCCTTTACGTTAGTGATTTTATATGCATTCCGTGTCAGTTGCCTTTATTCTTATGTATGTTGGGATATTGCATAAGTTGGAAGACAGTTCGTTTATATCTTGTAAGTTCATGAACAATTTGTGTAAGCCCGTAACATACATGTGAACGTTTGTTAATGATTTACTAATGTGGCCAAAATTTATATGCATGTACATTCTCAAGTAGTTTAGCGTGTACATTATTGGTCTTTTCTTGTTAGTTAAACTCATCCATGTAGAAAATTGTATGTATATGCATTTCATGTAACATTCTTGCAAGGGACATAAATATATTTACCAATTCTGTATCTAATCCGGTAAGCAGTGGCCAAATTAACCATTACTATGTTAGATTTCGTAATTTGCTTAGTTGAACAGTTGGATCCTCACTAGATCAGAGGGTGGAGCTCATGAGTACTCCCTCATTTCTGGTATTTCATAGTTTTTTTTTTCTTCAGTAATATATATATACATATATATATATATATATATATGTAATTTATGCTATTATTTAATAAATCCTGTTTGGATTTCCTTCGACTACTCTATTTTTTTAAACGCTTGGGGACCGAAAGGAAGGTTGAAAGAGCAAAATTTTGAAGGGGTTTACGGGAGAATTTTATAGAGAATCACGGGAGGCTATAAGAAAAACCAAACGTAATAATGTAATGTTTATTTTTGAATTTTTAGCATTCACGAAATTTTTCAGAATTCAAAGTGAGAATTTTCAATGGGTATAAATTATGAAGAATTGAAGAATAAATTAGAAATTTAATATAAATATTATGTTAGGTGTTGACGATCAGCAATCAAGAGAAATTGCTGAGAGGAGCAGGAAAGACAAGTAGGTGATCTACTGGTAGCTCTAAGTGCTACGTGGTGAGTTAGATTTACTTTAATTAATCTAGATAAAAATGAAATATCTAGTGATAATATTACAATAAATTATTAGCTTAGACTTTGGTGGTAGATGAAAAATTGATTGATAGGAATTTTGGATATGTATAAAATTATAATGTGAAAAATAATATTTTTGGAATAATAAGTTGATTTAATAATAAAAGTGATAAGTGAAATTCTTGATGAGTTATGGTTGATGTTTTGATACGAATTATGAGGAGATGAAGTTTAGTGGATCTTGACAAGCTATGATGGATGATTTGATGTGATTTATGAGGAGAGAAATTTAATAAAATTTATTTCAATAATAATTTGAGAATAATCAGGATAACCAATTTAAATATTTGAATTTATATTTGTTTTTTTTATGTTATTGTTCATATGCATATTTCATATCATTGTTCATATGCATGTGCATAAAATAAAAGAACTGGGAGAGGGCCGGTCTAATTGAAAAACCGTGACAGTCAGTATATACTGGAAATAAAAGAATCAGGAGGGGGCTGGTCTAAGATAAAAACATGTCGACATGTAGAAAAATGTTCCCTAATAATAATTTATGCATTGCATCTGTTTTAAATATTGATTACATTACTGAAATGTTGAAGTCTTGTTTTTTATTGTCAAATTCTTTTATAGATGAATGAGTCTCACTGAGAGACAGTTATGGTGAGAAAGAAACATAGAAGTATGATATGATAAGAACCATCTAAATGGTAGACGTGTGAACCTCATTATGAGGTAATTATGAGATAATTGATGGTCTTAAGATGAACCAATAAATAAAAAGAAGAGACTGATAGATAATGGGATTTATTATATGTGTAGTGATAGCAGAATGCTAATATCAAGTTGTATGAGATATAAATGATGAAATATTGAAAGGTCATTTATACAAATTGAATACTTCTAGTAAATTTAATTCACCGAGCTTGTGAAGTTCATCTATTTTTGTACAATGATTTCATGTAGCAGGCAAGACAAATAGTTTGGTGAGTTACGGTTCAGATGAAATCATTTTCTGTAAGCCATGTACGTGTTCACATCATCAGAGTAATGAGAAAATAAAATAAAAATTTATTTGTAAATATTCATGCATTTTACGTTGTATATAATGTTAAAGTCAAGATCAGAATGATGTATCTCTCTTGTTGAGGGTTGAAGATTGATGTAAAAATTTATGTTGGTATTTTTTTTAGTGTTGCATATATGTGTCGTGCTGGGATTTTCAAAATGTGATGACACCGTCTCGAGGGTGGCCAACCCAGGATGGGTTGTTACAAGAACACATTCAATTCACAAGATAGCTCATTTATTTTCAACAGCTTTAAAATTTTTATTGTTGAGCCATTCTTCAGACTTGTTTTTAAAAGAGAGATATTGTTCATTTGTAAAAACACTTATTGTTGTCCCTCTATCATTTACTTTACAAAAAATTTCATTTATTGCAAAGGGAAAGAGTTGGTACAACTCTTAGAGTGTTTAGGATTAAACACTTCATTGTAGCTTCCGTGAGGAAGAGATAGGTAGTAAAGTTTGTGCAATACCCGTGAAGTTGTACGACTAAATTTTTAGTGGATTACTTCAAGGAGGTTCTTTGAAGAGAGTGGATGTAGGGTTAAAAGGAATTCGATATTGCCGAACCACAATAAACGAAGTTTGCATTTTCTCTTCCTTAAACTTTTTACTTTCAAATATATTATTTGATTGAGTGTCTTATGTATTTAACTGTTTTAAAAACTTGCAAGTTAATCCACAAAAGTTCTCTTGGGTTTGAACCTCAGTTTACAAATGGTGTAAGAGCTTGGCACCCAATTTAAGGCTTAAAATTCTTAAGTTGATCCCGATGGCATCAAATAGCTATACCGAAGGGCATTCTTACACTATGCCTCTTTTATTCAATGGCTCCAATTATAACTACTAGAAAAATAGAATAAAAATCTTTGTCGAAGGAAAAGATTACAATCTATGGATAGTCATTGAGAAAGGACCAAGAATTCCTACAAAGGAAATAACTATTAGAGAAATTAATCATACAATGTCTAAACTCAAAACTGAGTTCAATGAAGAGGATTGTAGAATGATGCCTCTAAATAATAGAGTCACTAGTATTTTACATTATGCTTTAGATATTTCTAAGTATAATAAAGTTTATGCATGCTTTTCGGCTAAAGAGATTTGAGAAAAACTGCAAGTTACATATGAGGGCACTAGCGAAGTAAAAAAATCCAAAATCTATATGCTAGTATCCGATTATGAATCTTTCAAAATGTCTCATAACGAAACAATTTCTCAAATACGCTCACGTTTCACCACTATTGTTAATGGCTTAAAGCGTCTTGGTAGGAATATTAAGGAGTTTGAGCTAACAAGGAAGATCTTAAGGAATTTGTCATCCACTTGGAAAACAAAGAAGACGGCCATAATAGAGGCTAAAGATCTCGACAAACTTGATGTCGAAACGCTTCTCGAATCACTATTGACATACAAGATGGAGAAAATGAATCTCATTGTCTATGATGATGAGAAAAATAAAAAAAAATGATTACTCTCAAGGCCTCTACAAGTAACAAATAGGAAGAAAAAGAAGAGGAGAATGAGAGCAACGAAGAAGATGGTATCCCACTACCCATTTTACCAGTCGACTAGTACAAAGCATTCAGTCGACTGGTACTACAAGACATTGTTTGGATTTGAAATTTTGGTGGCGTACCCAGTTAACTGGTATGGTTCACCCAATCGACTGGTATGTCTCTGCTAGTTTACCCAGTTGACTGGTGGCTCGATCCAGTCGACTTGTATATCAAAAATTCCATAAATTTTGAAGGTTCTAGTCGATTGGTGCCCTAACCCAGTCGACTGGTATCGCGATTCTATAAATAGTCTTTTCAGATTTTTCAGTTTTCACGTCATTTTTGAAATCCCTAAGCTTTCTTTCTCTAGAAAATCTTTGATTTCTGTCTACAATCCCTTAAAACCACTCCATAGAACCCTCAATTTCATTCCATATCACCTCCATTTCAAATTTTCACGGTTGAAAATTCCATATTCCCCAAAATCTCTCTCTAAAACGACTTTTTTCACAATGTCTGAGAGAATACGCATAAAAACCACCGTTGGAGGACCTCACGAGCCTACAAAGCCCCGTCCAAGAAATCTTCGGCATCAGATACCAAAGGAAAGGGGTTAGCTGGTTCCTCGAGCAAGCAGGCGAGGACCGAGCTTGATGAGTCCCTCTTCTGCAGCCCCATCGTCAATAGAAGGTATATCCCTGTTATCCACCACAAGAAAATCATGACGGGTAGATTTGTCGATTTTGATTCTATCTGTCATGCAAATTTCAACATTCTACCAGCTTTTGAGGCTATACACTTAACCCCCCTTGTAAACATCCACCAAAAATACTACCCATGCCTCATCCACCAGTTCTATGCTAACCTGGTCAAACCGAGCTTGTTAGCTCTTCGGTTTAAGACCAAGGTAATGTGCATAGAATTTGAAGTCAATACTGACCTGCTAGTCAATATCTTGAGGATCTCTATGGGTGGGGTCCAATGGAGTCTGGATGGATAGTCATACAACTTTGATTACGAGGAGGCATGCTAGATTGTTAGGGGCGACCCTAACTACATCTTTAGGCCCACTACATTTCACCAATGTAGTGATATGCCCCTCGACTCAAAGTTGTTCAACCTCATTGTGAGTTAGATCATCCACCCACAACTCGAGAATCGGGACTATCTTTCTAAGATATATGTGGTATGGCACCATTTCAATATCTACCCCATCTTGCTCACTAACATGATAAATAGTGAAGCAAGTGACTTTGGGTGCCTCCCATATGGGATGTTCATTACCTTGATCCTCTAGCATTTTTGCATCTCCCTACCCCTCTCAGAGGCTCAGGATATCTGCCTCAAGGACATCATTAATGTCTCTTCTTTGAAAAAGATAAGGTGCATGATCCGAGATGGGATTGTCTACTCCAAGGCTAGGAGGAAAATTTGGATTGGAGAAGATGACAACAACGAGAAGGACGATGAGATTCCTGATTATGTAGCTCCCCCCAGTACCATGGCACTGATCCTAGTCCACAACATACTCGACATGGTGGCTATGGTGCTGGTCAGGCTAGACACGACGGCGTCTTATAGGCTATTTCGAGCCTCTAACTGTTCATGCAGTCGGGCTTCCAGAGCTTGAGCTCTTCTGTCAACCAGAGCTTCCAAATGGTGCAGATTGACATTGATCACATGCGTCACGACATTAGCACCCTCAGGGATGACTTCGAGTTATTCTGAGAGTACTCAAAAGGCTTATTGGCAGAGATTCGAGATCTCCTTCCGAATGGAACTAATTCCCCCACTCGTTGAGTCTTTTCATTTATCTTTTTGTATAGCTCCATGGATATTCAGCATGAACATTTCCTTTCTTATTCTACATTCATTAGCTTATACTCATTGATTCAGCTTCTGTAAGCTTATAATGTATGGATGACTATTAATAGATGCTTACTTTTCAGTTATTTAGCTTTTTGCTCATATACATGCTTTACTTATAAGCTAAAAGGTTGCTTAGTTTAAGCACTTGTTGCTCACCTATATGCTTTAATTGTTTGTACTAGTGTGGCAACTTTTGATTCTTCTTGGGTAGTCTTTCCAACTCCGAATCATGCCTAGTTTTTGCACACAAGTTTGTTTTTGCCTTATCTTCATGACTATGGTGTTAAAACTGCTTATTTTTCAAATTTGTACCCTTTTTCTGCTATTGTCAAAACGAGAGAGAAAATTGAGAAAAATCAAGTAAAAGAGGAAACTATATGTAAATTTAGAATAAAGCATAAATTTAGGGGGGATATTGCTCCGAACATGTTGACAAATGTATTATGATCTTGCATTGTTTGGTTGGGTTTGATATAACTGTATATGAATTATGCTTAACAGGTTAGTTTTTATCCAAAAAACAGAAGAGACTCTACCCAAATTTTTCTAAAATCCAAAACTTAGTTTTTAAAACTGTTTTTTCTCTCTTTAGTTTTGTCATCATAAAAAATGGGGAGATTGTTGACATGTATTTGATTTTAATAATGATAACACTACTCTAATTGCACTAACAATTTTATCTAAGTGTTTAAGCGATAAAAGCATTCAGTACAGAAAAAAGATGCAAGAACTCAACATGAGTCAGACATCATAACAAGACAGAAGATCTAGAATAGGCATTAAGGTAATTGAAACAATTGTAAATCTTTTATATTCAATTACATAGCTTAATAGAGCAATCAATTTACAAAAGTCTTTGACAAAACTAAAAATACAATAAGTTTCTAAGTTAAAAACTGTTTTTCAAAAAGAAAACTGGGTTGAAGGACAACCTAGTCGATTAGGTCTCTATACTAGTCTACTGGGATATGGGACAAAAATTTTCCATTCGATCAGTGTTAAGGACCCAGTCGACTGGTAATTTCACCCAGTCGATTGGTAACTTCACCCAGTTGACTGGTACTCTCCTTTAACCTAAAAAGTGAAATTTCTTCACTTGACCCAGTCGACTGGTACAGGAACCCAATCGACTAGAAATTAAAAAATATGACCATTTGAGACACGAGACTTGAGTATTTAATGCCCCAAACCTACCAAGTCTATGTCAAATGACCATATTGATTCAAGGCTATATAAACCCACTTCAATGAGCATTTAAAACAAGAAGAAAACACATTCAATTCACAAGATACTTCATTAATTCTCAAAAGCTTTGAAAAATTTATTATTGAGTCATTCTTCAAGCTTGTTCTTGAAAGAGAGATTTTGTTTATTTGCAAAAACACTTATTGCTATCTCTCTACAATTTACTTTACAGTAAATTTCATTTATTGTAAAGGAAAAGAGTTGGTACAACTTTTACAGTGTTTAGGATTAAACACTACATTGTAGCTTCCATGAGGAAAAGATCGGTTATAAGGTTTGTGAAACACCCGCGAAGTTGTACGACTAAAATTTTAATGGATTACTTCAAAGAGGTTCCTTGAAGAGAGTGGATGTAGGGGTCGGAAGGAATCCGATATTGCCGAACCACTATAAACAGAGTTTGTATTTTTTCTTCCTTAAACTCTTTACTTTCAAGCATATTGTTTGATTGGGTGTTTTATGTATTTAACTGTTTTAAAAACTTGCAAGTTAATCAACAAAATTTTTTAAAAACCAAATTCACCCTCTCTTAGGTTTGAACCTCGATTTACATAAAGTGTAAATGTGAAAACAAGAAATATAAAGACATCAACGGGTAAATCAAAAGGCAATACTTACATAAAAACATATAAAAAAAATTCAAGAAAAAATGGAAAAAGAAGAAAAAGAAAAGGGAATTACAGGGTTTAACATACCTTTTTTAACCTCTCGGATTTCTGCTGAAATCAGGACCGTTGAGACAGAGACGCGAATGGTCTGCAGATATTGAAGTTCACTTAAATTTTTTAGATAAAAGTTCTCAAGTTTGTTGGCTTACTCTATAATGGGGGATTCAAAAATTTCCTTTCCACCTTCAAAGAAGAGGGCTGCTGGAAGGGAACTCTCTCGAGATAACCCTGGTCTCGATGATGAGGAAGATTCTGCTGGACAAGAGACCGGAACTTTCAAGAGGGCCAGTGATGAGGTGTTGTCAAGCAGAAGAATTGTCAAAGTTTGCCGCAATTCGACCTCATCAATCCCCTCTTCCAATACATTTGGTGGGATCTGTTTGGTCCTTTTTAGTGAACCGCGTGCAACCTGTTGAATCCAAAACAACTCTAATAGAGGTTACAACTGAGGCACTACCTGGTGGTGAGAAAATCGTGTCAGATGATGTAAAAAATGATGTTAGCAAGGAAACTGAAGGGGGTGAAAATGAGCATTCAGTTTCAGAAAAATGTTTAAAATGATACTAGTGAGGAAACCAATAGGGGCGAAGATGAGAAAGCAGCACCAGAAAATGTTAAAAATTATGCTAGCAAAGAAACTGAAAAGCATAAAGATGAGAACAGTAAACAGTCAGAAAACAAGGTCGATGAGCTAGTGGCTAATGCTGCTGTAGAGAGTGCTAAGACGCGGACGGCTTTAGGGAAGAAATCCCTAAATGGGTAAGAGATAATATGATGTCATTTTGGTTAAAAGAGATTAATTTAAGTTAAGCTAAAAAGATATCGTTTTGAATTTGTTAATTTTAAAAAAAAAAATTTATGGGACGTACACTTGAACGCCCGGCACGTCAAAGTATGTTTACGGTCTGGGCTAACGTCCAACAATAAGAACACCCAAAGTTTTTGAACTGTATCGCCTCTAAACATGTCCAGAAACCATTTTTTTAAACATTGGTTCCACTTGAATATAAAATTAGAAATTTGGAGAAATACTATTTTCAGTATCTCTTTTTTTTTCAGCATTTTTCTTTACTCTCTAAATCTTTGTTCGAAGTTCTGATTATATTGTCAAATAGTACCAACGAATAACCAAATTCCATGACTTTTTAATTTCATGTTATGCTGTGCGCATCTAATCGTGAGTCTGTTCGTCCACTTTTCAACATCATTGGGTTGTAGTAAAATTAAAATTGAAAATGGAAAGTGCCATCACATCCCGCTTCTATGTATAATAATAATAATAATAATTAAAATGAATATATACATATATTATAAGAAAAAATGTGGTTTGCTCGAGAAAGAAATTTTGTTAGTGGCACCATTTGGCTTAAGAAGAGGTATCAAAATGAAAAAGGAAGAGGACAATCTCTGAGATCTTCATCCAGAGAAAACTTATCAACAATGTCTTACCTTTGCATACGAGCAAACTAAATTGACATGTTACACAGCTGTTAACATGTGTGAATTTCATTCAATAATTGAGATCATGTTCTTTCTGTCAACGGTAACAAATTACCAAGAAAGCATGTGGGGGCACCTTGTACATAAATGAAAATAATTATATACACAACTAAAGCATGTGGGTAGATCTCTAGCTATTTATTTCTCTGTTGCTTCCTCACCCACTCTTTTCTTTTTTAATCAAACTCGAAAATGGCCACTAATCCAATAGACAAGGGTTAAATCACCCACTTTAACAACATTTGAATCTTAAGCCGTAATTACTTTATTAATATATTTCTTAATTAGTACTAATTAATACAAACTCTTAAAAGCTCAGCATCACTGTGTTCAAATATTAGATCATGATGATTCATGATCAAATACAAATCCTTTCTCGTTATATGGTTGATTTGAACGTTGAGGCACGAGAGCAAAGATTGAAGCCATACCAAATACCATTAGGAATAAAAACATTGTAATAAAATGTGACTGACTGAGTGTAGTAGCCATAAACTGTCACGCTCTCTGGTTTCCAGCCATCATATCCACTCCTATAGAGATACAGAGAGCAAATTTGGTATGTGCATGGTCCATTAATGTGAAATGTATCTGTGGAACACCTCTCAAATGTTCTTGAAGATGGGTCATCTATCCTTGGTGCATAAACCTGATAATTCAAACAAATATATAAGTTGATTATCGATTTGTTTCTATTGTACACCAATTAGTTAATGTTTGGACTTTGGTTGGGAAAAAACAGAAAGAAATGTGAAAGAGAGTGAAATTAACTCTGATAATTCCACAGTTAAAAGAGATTTGAGTGTGTAGAGACACAAACCTGATTGCCATAAGCATCACCGAAAGCAAGACTGATTCGGTCTCTTGTATATGGTGTTGAAGAACAGCTTGTCCTTATTGATACCGTATAAGAGCAGCTTCCGACATTCTATGAAAAAGTTTCTTAAAGATCAATTTTAGACATAACGAAGAATTATAATTCTATATTATGCAAATGGAATTTTCATACATGCATTGGGAATCGATGATTTCTTTCTACTCTAATAGTTCAAAGAAAATAATTCAACATCTGGGTATTGTTGTACCATCTCACAAGCCATCTTTTTGTCCTCTAAAAAACTTTCTTCACAATTTTTTTTGAATTCTCAGGCATTTATGTTCTCAAGGGACCTCTACAAAGAAAACTTCTGGTATACAGCAAGTTTTTCTAGACAGGTAACTTCAATTTTTACCTTCTCTCTCTTCTGAGAAAAGAGAAAAATTTATGTACAAAAAAATGGAAAATTTTATACCTGGATCTGGGTAGTATTGACCTTGAATGATCTGAGAGGCTGTGGAAGTGGAATAATTGGCCTGCCTTGTGACAAATTGAAGACCAAAACCAAGAGGAGCAGAGAAGTCACTGCCTTCATCATCTTCTTCACAAACCTGTGAGAGTGAGTATTCTGATATCAGGAGTTTCCCAGTCGTGATGTTATTGTAATGATCAGTGCAACTACTATATAAAAGCCTTTCTAGCAAACAAGGGGTAGATCAGTCTTCCAATTTAATCACACTATAGTTATGGGACCATTGGCAAGGTTAATTATTACCATGAGATTGATAAGAATACACTTTCCAGGGGCTACTTTGGGAAAGCGTAAAAAGCTAAGGTTAAACTCTTTTTCAAGATCCCCTTAGTTTGAAAGGCACGACATAATAGACTTTTGTACCAAGGAAAACATTTAGGACTTGCTTGGCCAACTTTTGCTTGCTTATGGGAAACTGGGTCTCATGGTAATTATTGAAAATTTAGTAATTTTAAAAAATTAAATAGTAATTTTGATATTTATTTTAAATTTTTTTTTTATATATAATCACTATTTAATTTTTCAATATTACTAATGAATCCAATTCTATGAGATCAAAACCCTTGGTAAAAACTAAAGTGTTGTCAAAGTGGTTGTGGATTAACGTTTGTTTAAAAAAGCGTGCCAAACTATTGTCAAATCAAGATAAATGTGTTTGATTGATTAAATTTTAAAAGCGTTTTTAAACATTGAAATTATAAAAAAAGAGTATATTAATATCAATTGATTAATTAAGTCTCTAAATCGACATATTTATCAAATTGAATACCGGTATAATTAAAATTATTTATTTTGATGATGATGATGGCAAATAAAACTTGTAAAATTATATCAAAGGCTAATACCATTACTACTATTAGTAATAATAATAATCTCAATAATTTAATTGTAATTTTAGTTATAGTGGTAAATGTGTAATTCCCATGATATCCAAGGTTAATTTAGGAATCTATATATCAGTTTTGTTAAAATTTCTTATGGAAAAGAAGTTGAAGCATTTAGACAAAGAATATACTTTTTTAAAGTTGTTTTAAGTTTTTGCTTCAACTAAAAAGTAACATAAAAATAGATGTATGGCCCTGCTTTTTCATAGCATAATTAACTGCACAAAAACTAGGTCGAACGGTTACTGTTGACCTTGAATTAATCAACCTAATAGTTTTGATGATAACAACCTACGTATAAACAAGTTTAGAAACCTAAAATCCTAAACCCCTAAAAATAACTTCTCCACTATGAACTCATGCTTTCCCTTCCAATTATCGAGACAAAATCTGCATATCATCATCAACAAGATGACAAACGCTTTACATTAACTGCAGGAAAAAAAAAACTTGAGCATCGATCTCACGAAGCCTCAATATCCCACACAAACTTAATTTGGAATTTTATATAACAGACTGAAGAGGTTTTGCAGAATAAATCAAGTTGCAGGAAATTGAATAAAACATAACATTATTTACAGGAAATTAAAGAAATAAAGAACATTATCCATTTACCAGCTGAAAATATCGATCCAGATAACAGATTTTGGAAGGGCGTGTGGCAAGAAACTAGCAAAAGAAAGAGGGAGAACCAGCTACGAAGACGACGACCACGACGACGATGGAGATGGCGGAAACAACAGTAGCGGCAACGGCGATGTCGATGACAACGGCAGCGGAAACCGCAATGACAACGGAGATGGCTGTAGAGAGAAAAAGAGAGAACGGCGCAGATGTGAGAACTAGGAAGATAGAAGATCGTGAATGAGAGGGGAGGAAAGGGCACTAGCAAATCGTAATGAAAACGCAACGTTTTGGTTCTCTTAAAGGGATAAAACTGTAAAACCCATTAACCTGCGGATCAACCCAGTTTGACCTACGATTTTATGGGTTGGGCCGGATAAGGGTAATTTTTCAAGAGGTTCAAATGTATGATTCATAATACTACATTTTAGCGAGTACATGTAACTCAAATTTTCCACTTTTACATATATATATATATATTTTTATGGGTTTGTTATATATTCTTGAACTATGAGCCTATAACATTTAACTCTCTGAACTATTAATTTGACGTATGAAATTCTTGACCAATGAATTAGTTACAATCAACTCCTTAAATCTATTTTTCGGTGAAAAACTTAACGAAAGTACAACAAGTAAGAATTATTTCATTTGATTGTTACTACATAGTGAATGTTTGTTCCAAAAATTAGTGCTAAGCAAATAATTGAACCAGTAAAATTCTCCTTTAAGTTCCTCAGTTGGGGTCCGTTTGTTTTGTTTGAAAATTATAAACGTAAAACACTTGCAGTGTAAAATGTCATTTTCAACGTGCTTGATAGAATGTAAATCAATTTCGTCATAAAATCATGTTTTACACCGCTAAAGGATAAGATATAGAAAATGATTTTTTTTTTTTTACCGTAAGTTGATTTATATTAAGAAACGAAAATCAAAACACGTACCTTTCCCTACACGTCATTTTGCTCTTTCCATATATATATATATAATAAACTTACTTTATCAGTCTCTCTTTACATCGCATCAAGTATATTATTCATTGTATATAATATGTTAGTTTTTAAATATTTATACGTATATTTATTTTTAGATACATAATATGACCTATTATAAATTTGATAGAAAGAGGAAAATAATAATTTATTTGATATTTAATTTTTTAAGGTTATAAATTCTCTTTTATTATTATTTGTGCATTTATTATATTCATATATGCACATGATTTTTCATACGATATTATTTTTCATAAGTATCTTATTTAAATGTAATATTATTTATACAAATTAATTTATTTTCAATCTAGTATCTTCCTTTGATTCCCAACAAGAGAATGTAAAATAAGGTTATTGTCAATGTTATTTTTAGTTGTATAGCCAAACAATAGAAAATTATAGGAAAATATTGAATTTTCATGTAAAATGTTTTACAGTGTAAATCATTTTACTAGGAAACAACGAAGCATTGGTTAAGTTTATCATCAGAAAATAGATTTAAGGAGTTGATTGCAACTAATTCATAGTTCAATGACCTTTTACGTCAAATTAATAGTTCAAGGAATTAAATGCTATGAATCCATAGTTCAAGGATATTCCATACAACAAACCATTTTTTATCAAAAAATTGAATGATGATTTTGTGAAAATTGAATAATAATTTGAAAGTATTGAAAATAAATATTTCAATCCACACTATCTGATACGTTTTTATTAGTTAACAGGGGATGTACATTAGTGTTGTTTGTTCGCACTGTACGTCTATCTTTACCTTTTACATAAACAAATACATACGTGTAGGGATCAAAATAATTCGAAAACCATGTATGTCAATAAAACCATAACTTTTATATAAAAAATAAAAAACTTTATCATAACTATATTCTAAATTTTGGTTTTCTCAAAACGATAATCATGTTAATCAAAATTCTTGTCAATAAACTTTCGCAAGTCAAACAACACAAGCTCGTCTGCAGCAAGTTCCTAAAGAAATCTTTTCAACTGAATTCCTCGTAAAGGTCGCTATAGTTTTGAAACTTTCCAAGACATGACCGGTCCATTTAGCTAGATTATCAAGCCATGAGAAGTTTTGCATGCAAGACAAGACAAAGTCATGTGACTAAATATATTCTATGAAGACTCGAGTTAGAAGCAGAAGTGAGTCTCCACAAATTCCAAAGTTTAGGCTATACTGATAAACTTCCAGTTTTGGTCACACCAATACCTTAAAAGTAGTTCATATCTTCACCTTGTAATCACAGCCATTAAAACCTTAAATGTGTCTGTCGGCACTGAAATTTTGAGAGATAGAGATTGTGCGGCATGCCAAATCGATAAAAAAATTGATTAAACGATTGTGGTTACATTCGGGTTGCTTGTATAATGTGCAACGAGTTGTTATTAGTGTTCAATGACGTTTGAGGGAAATGTGTCTTAATTTGACTCCTAGAGCAAAAAAAGTTAAGTGCTGAAAACATAAAGGAAATCAGTAAATTGAATAAAACATAAATTGCAGAGAAAGATTATAAATTTGCATTGAAAATAAGGATCAGCAAGGGCCATTACAAAATCAATTTTTTTCCTATTTATATGACCAAACTTAACTGGTAACCGCTTCATCATAATGCTCCAATAGAGGCATGACAATCATCCCATGATTTAAAATTGTTTTGATAACTGTCACCAACTCCTCTATTTCTGCAACTATCATTTCTTGTTGCTATGGACTTGAAACTCCACAATTCACTTAATTTCCAACCCCAAGTGTGCATCACTACGTTAGACTTGCAATGATCGAAATTGCAACTTATTATCTAACCATTTACACTAGTTTAATTTTCCAATTCCTGTCTGTTATGCATGCAAACTACCACAAGACCATAAACTCTACATTATAGCATTTAGCTAACTACCCAATATAATGCCACGAGTATTTGCAATATAGAATATAAGATATTAATTACAAGCAAAATTTATTTGGTCTCCCATGGACGCTTGTTACTGTCCATTTTAACCTAAATTACGCAAAAATATGACAATTTTATTGGTGCTTTGAATATAAGCAAAGCACAATAGAATTCTTCCCATAACAATCATAATATCTTTAAAAGATGTTATCATCTTCTTTTTGGTGGAATATTATCTTAAGGTTCATTTGTGACAGAGAGGCGATCGAGCATTGCCTCACACTCCTTCATGAGGTCGTACAGCAAGTCAGTTGAGAAGAATGGTTGTTGCAGAACCCTAGGTGTGGGCTGCAATCGAATAGAAGCACCTACCCGTTTGTTGTGCTTCTTTACAATCTTTATGAATCCTGAAAAGTTTCAAGGAGGAAAACTTGTAGATAATTAATCAAATTTCCAAACGTGCAGAAAGAATAATAAATAATTATATGAATTTGGTTGCTAAATACTAATTTTATCTTATTTTTTATATCAATTGTTTTAGCTACCCATTACCAGTTCTTTTGTTTAGTACTTCAGAGAATTAAAGGTAAAATACAATTAGTTTCAAGCTTTTGAAAAACTTTATCTTATTTCTTGAAGTTTTTGTTGACATAACAGTTACATTTAAAAATATAGTTAATAATTAAAGTAGAAATTAACGAAAATACTTTTTTGACAGCCATGCAACATTGGGTTTAAGTTGTTCGGTTAAGATATAAATTATCGGTTACACATATGATGGATATTAGTTGAAAATCATTTATGCTTTTTTCATTTTCTAGATGAATTTGTAGTATTTTAAAAACTTGATATTAAATTTTAATTTTAACCAAATCTGAAAGATTTATTTGTATTTTATCCAAAAAATGTTATTATTATTTTCGATAGGCCGAGGACTAAAATTTAATTCAATTTAATTAGAAAAATGGTACCTGTGAAGTTGAGGACACTATAATGGAATAACATAACCATCTCCGCATGAAAATCTAAAATATCCTTCTGCACTTTTAACTTCTCTTCGTTACTTTCCAAGTTGGCTACCTTAATTTGTAGCTCCTGCAATACCACCCAACCACAAATTGTTTATGCTAAAATATTTTCGTGAATGCTCAGCAGTAAAATTTATGTTAAAGATATTTTCGCGAAAGCTAAAATTTGTGTTAAAAGTCAAAACAGATAAAATAAAATGTTCGATCTAATTTCTGCTGCTCCACGGCAAAAGTTGTCAATAGATCAATAAAAGCTAGGCAAAACAGGAAACTCTAACGAAAGGGCAAATGAAAAAATACCTTTAAGCTGATGATATAATCTTCCTCTTTATCAACATAAAACCTATTAACTTTAACGAGTTCATGATCTAGCAATCGAGTGAAACCAATCACTGAATCCATATGATTTCTTCCACCATTTAGAAGATCTCCATTGGCAATAATCCCTGACCACTTCCTCCTGTTTGATGAGCGAGGATTAAACAACTTCACTTGTCTCTTCAATGCCTTGTAAGACATAAACTGGCGTTCCCATTCAGGCAAGCTGTACGCTACCTCTGCACGATGTCTCTTCCCGTGCTTCATATAATCCGATACTTCCTTCCCTTTTTCTGCCTCCTAATGTCAAACATAACATGTTAAGCAGAAAAAGAAGCATACTTTTATATATATTAATTACAAGACGTACGGTAGTACATTCCATAGTGTTATTGAGAATATCCTCACTGTTACTAAGATTCTGCAATTCGGAAAAATATAACCACGAATATTAGAATTTTAAGCAGTATATTCCATGGTTTATTGCTCTAGTTCCTCAAAGAAATCGAAAATAAATATAACTATATGTTTTTTCTGTTGTATCATTGTGCCAGCTATATGGATCTATCATGTATTGCATGTCTTATTAACTTGACAGCCTTACAGAGGGATTACCGCGTTAAATCCAATTAAAGAATGATGCTGAAATTTCCTAGAGATTGCTTGATATATAATTTATCATTGATTAGTTTAGAAGGAAAAAAAATTTAACTCGAGTCCATGAAAGATGCATGGCGTAATAGTCTATTTCATCATTAGATAAAAGGAAAATATCACTTTTACTCTTTCTTTTTATGCCATTTTTTGTTGAGATATATCTTTGTGCTATGTATCTTTTATGAACATATACTAAACAAGTACTTCTCTTAATTTAGAGCTCAAACTCAGATGTCCTATAAGACTTTAATGAGAAGGCAGAAAACCATGTTGGTAAAGATATTATCCTACTTAATTTATTCTTTTTGGTTATTGAATGAATTTTATTGAACAAGACAAAAAGTACAAATACCATACAAGAAACACCACGAGCTTGAGAAGCAACTGGACTAGAATATTATCCAATTTGTGAGCACTAACTACTTGATTAAGTTACTTATCGTTTCACAAAAGATTTGAGATTGAATCTTACTCATACTAAATATTGATAAATAAAAGAAACTTTCACTAAATAAACAAAAAAAAAAAAACAGTATCCAAGTTTTGATCATTTATGTCACAAAAAAATAATTTTTTGTTCGGTGCATTGACAAAGAGAGAGATCGAACCCAAGTCTCCTAAATGGAGGACTTGTGAGTGACTATTGGGCCTTCCCTTTACGGTATTAAGTCAAACCATTCAAAATCTAGAACAAAGTATACTATAAAAAAAAAACAGTATTATCGACGACCAGAGTCTCTTGTTGTCGGTGATGAGCATGAATCTATCAGTGTTGGCTATCACCGAGGGCTATCCGTTGGTAATACGTCATCAGCAAGGGATATTACCGATGGAATGGCCCTCGGTAATTTTTTTTACGAAATTAGTTTTTTTTTTTTTTTTTTTACTTGAGATTACGAAAAAATATTAAAATACTCATTATTACCGATGGATTCATCCCTCGGTAATAATATTTTTGAATTTTTTTAAAAATATATTCATTATTACCGAGGGAGTAATAATGAGTAATTTTTTTAAAAAAAAATTAATTATTTCCCTGTTGAAACCTGTTCGACCTGTTTGAAATGCATTTTAAAATTAAAAAATAAAATGGATTCGAAAATACAAAATTTTCTCTAAATTAATAAAATATTATTTAAGAAATACAAATTAAAATACATTCAACAATACAATGTACGAAATCCCTTGAATACTATACTCTAAAAATGTAACCATGGGTCGGCCAGGTTCATGTCGTGGTCCATATGCTCATCATCACCCTCCGTAGCTAGATCCTATAAAAGAGAATTGTAAACTAAGATACAAATCCAAGAGGGGGTGAATTAGGTTTTAAAACTTTTACAATTAACAAACAAGTTTTAATCAATTAAGCAAGCACAATAATAAATATATTGCTGAAATTAAAGGAGTGAAGGAAGAGAATATGCAAACTCTATTTATAGTGGTTCGGCAATATCGAAATCTCTCTGACCCTACGTCCACTCTCTTTAAGGAACCTGCTTGAAGCTATCCACTAGAAATAGTCAAGCAACTTCATGAGTGTTGCTCAAACCTTACAATGTTCTCTTCCAATTAAAAAAGTGTTTAACACCTAAACACCTCTAAGAGTTACGCCAACTCTTTCTCTTATAATGATTGAAATTGAAATTTGAGTACCAGAGGAATAGCAATTAATGCATTTACAAGATAAAGATTATCTCTCTTTTAAGAACAAAACTTTAGAGATAGCTCAAAAAGATTTTTGAAAGTTTTGAGATCAAGAATGAATTCTATGTTCAAAGAATGTTAGGTTTGCTCATTTATAATGGGTTTATAGAGTCTCAAACAAATATGGTTGTTACTCACAAAGTAAGGTTGTTGGAGAGTGGTTTGGAGCACTTAATGCTCTGAACGGCGTTCAAAAATTCAAAATATAGCCATTATTTTCGAACATTCAGTCGATTGAATCAAATAACTCTGTTTCAATTTTTAACTATTCAATCGATTGAATAGATCATTCATTTAGTCGACTGGACTTCATTCAGTCGATTGAATCATTCATTCAGTTGATTTGATGACTTGAAACATTGTTTTTCTGTTTCCGTTTTGTTTTATAAAAACAAAACTAGACAAATACGTTTTTGTTAAAACATTTGTGATCAACTTGAGCCATTAATAAACCAATAAACTTAAGAGAAGATTTACAAATATTTTGACAACCTCTAATCTTGTTCTTCAATCTTGTTCCAAGGTTAAGTACTTAGAATTTCAAGTATTGGTTGACTTTGTTAAAACATCCTTACAGCTCTTAAACACTTTAAATAAAATAGTTAACACAATTTATATTGTTTTGTCATCATTAAAATAAAGTTAGGGGTCAACAATCTCCCCTTTATGATAATAACAAAACCATTTTAAGAAAAAGGCTTTTAAAAGCTAAGTGTTTGGTTTTTGAGAAAATTTTGATAGAGTCTCCTCTATTTTACCGTAAAAACCTCCTGAAAATGTTCAAAAACAATCCCAACCAAGTGTGTATTAAGCATCTATATAATCTAAACAAGTGAGGAGCAAAGCTCCCCCTTAATTTATGCATACATTATACATAATCTATATTTTTCTTCCTAAATCTTCATTTTTCTCCCACTTTTTGCCACCATCATAAAGGGGGGTCCAAAAGAGTAGAAAATGTAAAGCAAATTGCATGGATAGTAAGGTGAATATCTAATAAACATCCATAGAAAATTTCAACTAAAAATAATAAGAGTACGCTCTCCCAAGCAAAGCAAAAAAGGCAAAATATGCATCCAAACATAAGAGCGTGAACAAATATAGATAAAAGTAAGCATCTAGGCATAAATATCAACCATATATTAGCAAGGTCATATATAAGAAAATCCCAAATATCCAAAAAAATAAAACATAAATATAAAGGCTCTTAAGAGCCAAATCCCAAAAATCCATAATATGCATGAAATAAAGAAAATGTGCTTGCAGTAGTTTAGAACTAAAAAAATATCAGTGCATCCAATTAGGTGGAGGAGATGAGCCACGTCCATGAGTCTGGTTATGTATCTCATTAAGTTTATCCCTCATCTCAGTATATTGATCTTTGACCTCAGCAAATGAGCTCTATATGTCAGCACAGAAGACCGAGAGATAATCATACACTGCGATCAACCCAGTCATCAGATCCTCAAGCCTAGCATCAGTGGCTTATTGCATGTTACTCAAAGAGACTTGAAGACTAGCTAATGCCTGAAGGATAGCATCCTAAGAGCCAAATGAATCATCCTGACCAGTACCAGGCTATTAACCACCCATACGAACATCTTGTTCCTCTTCAAGCTCCTTATTACCAATTCTTGTGTTTTTCCCAGGTTTAGAGACCAAAAAACCTTCCTGTATTGCACATCTATCCTCTTAAGAGAGGATTCATTAATCATATAAGACATTTCAAGGTTTTGAGACTCATTCTCAATAAGGGGAATGCCATAGTGTTTGAGGACGAGGGTTATCAGCATGCCATATGGTAAGCAACCAGTGTTTTTATGTGACTAGGAAGCATATTGCTAATTATGAGAAGGTGAAGGTGTTAAGAAGTTCCTATTTTAAGGTAGTATATGATGAGGATATCCAGCTTAAAAGGACTGGCCCCACTACTTAGTCTAGGATTAATGGTCCAATTGACAATAAGATTCAACACCTTAAAATCCAGTGGTAGGTCAGAGTGGGTGTTGTAGGTTTGGATATCAAAAGTGTAATTTAGGTTACTCTTTATAACTCTACAAGCCTCTTTATAATTAAAATCTAAAGGTCACCCATCTACTACCCATTTAATTCTCTCAATAGGCAACTTCAGAATTTTAAGCATTAAACTAGCAGACACTATAAACTCCTTACCTATGACCATAGTTAAGAAACGAGGGGTTGTGGGTGTGAGTTATACTAGGTTGGCATAGAACTAGTGGATAAGTCGGTCGAGAATAGTACTTTCTCATGGAGTTTAACAATAGGATACCAACCTAGCCTATCAAACAGAGGCCAATATCGAAATTCTCAAGCCTAACGGATGCAAAGTCTACTAACCATTTGGGCATTATCTCCTTAACTCTTATACTAGTGTCATCTATCTCTTTAGTTTTGTCACTGCAAAAATTTGAAGCATCCAAATCATCCTGAGTCAACTTGCTTATGTCTTCTTCCTTAGCCTTTCTTTTAGCTTGTTGAAAGGCTTTCTATTTCCTTGAGGTAGGATTATCTCCTCCGATATGTAGTTTTTTCAAGCGTTTTCCTCCTTCAGATGTAGTGAAGAGAGTGGAGATTGGTTCACGAGATAAAGAGCAGGATTTTTTTTTTTTTTAATGTAGTGAGAACAGTAAGAAACTGAAAGGAGTAGTGGTTTGAAACTAATTGGTGAGTGTTTAAATGGTAGTTATAGGCCAGATTTGTAGAGAAGCTAAAAACTTTTGAGAGAAGGAAGTAGAAACGATAGAAATCATTTCAAAAGTATTTGAAATGACGTTTTAAGACCTGAGTATGGGTTATATAATATTGTGCATCCAGTCGACTGATGTCTCATCCAATTGACTAGGTAAGATTTTAAAATTAGAAATTTTTTGAAATTATGGGCCTTCAGTCGACTGGCTCTTGATTTAGTTAACTGAATCAGTGATTGACCTGATCAGTGTTGAAAAGTATGGTTATTCAGTCGATTGTATGAGTTCATTCAATTGATTGGATAATCAATGAGTCGACTAAATGAGAGGCAAAAAGTTAAGGGTCATTCAGGGCTATCATTTAGTCGACTTAATAGATGATTCAGTCGACTAAATCGAGTCTTTTGCAAAAAAAAAAAGTTTGAACTCTTAGTTTAAAAATTGCAAGCTTAAGTTTCTCTATGCCATTGTTAAGTGAAGGAAGCATTAAATAAAAGTTAATGCTCATTCACTCAATAACACTTATGCAAATGATGAACGAAAATGCAATTAAACACATAAGCATTCGTAGTTTTTCATGCTCATTAACATTCTAATTCTACAAAAAAAACTATCTTCATTCAAAAGTTTAGTGAGGATATCAGTAATTTGATCTTCTATAGGTATGAATTCAAGTTTAATATCACCTTTTTGAACATGATCTCTTACGAAGTAATGTCTAATCTCAATGTGTTTGGTTCTAGAATGATGAATTGGATTTTTAGTTAGATTGATAACACTAGTGTTGTCACAAAAAATTGGAATATTTTTAAAACACATGCCAAAATCTTCTAGTTGTTGTTTTATCCATAAAACTTATGCACAACAACTACCGACGGCCACAAATTTCGCTTTGATGGTTGATAGTGCAACTGAATTTTGTTTCTTTGAAAACCAAGAAGTTAACATAACACCTAAAAATTGACATGTTCCACTAGTACTTTTTCTATCAATCCTACAACCAACAAAATCAGTACCCGAGTACCTAACTAGCTCAAAATGTGACTTTATTAAATACCATAATCCTAGATTTTGAGTACCATGAAAATACCTTAAAAATCCTTTAAAAACAACAATATGAGATTCTTTAGGATTAGCTTGGAATCTTACACACATGCATAGACTAAACATGATATCGGGTCTACCAGCAGTTAAATAAAGTAAAGCGCATATCATGCTTCTATAATTCTTAGTATCTACACATTTACATCCTTCATCTAAATCAAGCTTTGTTAAGGTGCTAATGGGAGTCCCAATTGGTTTTGAAATCTCCATCATAAACCTCTTTAGCAAGTCTTTAGTGTACTTGGATTGGTTGATGAAGATTTTTCCCTTTGTTTGTTTGATTTGAAGTCCAAGGAAATAGTTGAGCTCTCCCATCATGCTCATTTCAAACTCACCTTGCATACACTTAGCAAAGTTTTAACACATGGATTCAATAGAGGCATCAAATAAAATATCATCAACATATATTTGGACTAAGTGAGTCTCATGCTTATAAGTTTTTGTAAAAAAGTTTGTGTCTATTTTTCCTCTTATAAAACCATAATCAGGTAAAAAATTACTTAACCTCTCATACAATGCTCTAGGAGCTTGCTTATAAAGAGTTTTGAAAGCTTATAAACTTAGTTTGAAAGGTTAGGATCTTCAAAACCTAGAGAATGTTCAACATAGACGTCTTCTTCAATAAAACCATTCAAAAATGCACTTTTAACATCCATTTGAAATAATTTGAAAATTTTAAAGCATGCAAATGCAAATAACACACGAATAGCTTTTAGTCTAGCTACGGAAGTATAGATTTCATTAAAATTGATTCCTTTTTCTTGATTATAACCTTTAGCTATAATTCTAGCCTTATTCCTAGTTACTATTCCATTTTCATTCATTTTATTTCTAAGTACCCATTTAGTTCCAATTACAGAATGATCTTTAGGTCTAAGAACTAAAGTCCACACTTTGTTTCTTTCAAACTGATTCAACTCTTCTTACATAGCATTTTTATAATTTTCACCATTTTCAAATTTAACATAAGACTTGAGTTCTATCTGAAATAAATGAGCAAAAAAAAAAATTGCATACATTTCTAATAGGGAACAAGTTCTTACCCCTTGTGAAGGATTACCAATCACTTGTTCGATTGGGTGATAATTCACATGCTTCAAATCCTTAGGTAGATCATCTTCTTGTGAAGGTTGATCAAGTCTATGAGAATCTTTCTCTTGATCCATTTGAGATTGACTTTCTTTGGGGTCAATAATGGGAGTGGAAGCATCCATTTTTGGTATAAAATATGCATCATCATCAAGAGAGGTTATTCTACTATTAATAGGGTTAGTCTCATCAAAGACAACATATTTGGATTCTTCAACCACTAGAGTTCTTTTGTTAAAGACTTTATAAGCTATACTAGAGGTTCAATATCCTAAAAATATCCTTTCATCGGTCTTAGAGTCAAATTTATCGAAATTAACTTTATTATTATTTAAGATGAAACATTTGCAACTGAAAACATGAAAATAAGATATATTAAGTTTTCTACTTTTTCATAATTAATATGGAGTTTTGTTAAGCTTAGGCATAATTAAAACTCTATTTAAAATATAACAAGAAGTGTTTACGGCTTCCACCCAAAAATATTTAGACAAACTATTTTCACAAAGCATAGTTCTAGCAAATTCCTTTAGAACTCTATTTTTCCTTTCAACAATATCATTTTATTGAGGAGTTCTAGCACTTGAATTGTTGTGATCAAATCCATTTTCATCACAATATTTTGAAAAGCCTGGGTTTTCAAATTATTTTGCATGCTAACTTCTTATACTTGTAATAGAAACACATTTTTCATTTTGAACCTTTTTGCAAAAGTTTACAAAACCTTTATAAGCTTCATCCTTTTAAGCAATAAATGTAACAAAGGTATATCTAGAATAGTCATCAGCAATAACAATAGCATATTGATGACCACCTAGACTTATAGTGCTTATTGGACCAAACAAGTCCATATGTAAAAACTCTAAAGGTCTTGTAGTTGAAGTCACATTTTTAGGTTTAAAAGAAACTCCTGTTTGTTTTCTCGTTTGACAAGCATCCTATACTTTTTCTTTTTCAAATTTAATTTTGGGAAGACCAGCAACCAAGTCTTTTCTAGAAAGAATTTTAATCAAATCCATGTTCACATGACCAAGCCTTCTATACCATAGCAATGAATTTTCAGTAAAAGCTGAAAAGAATTTTTCATTTTCCAAAGATAAATTTTTTAAATCAACTATGTAGACATTTCTATGTATTTATCTAACAAACTTGATCTTGTTACTTTTGATGTCTATTATAAGATAATGAGAGGATTCAAATACTACTTTGTTGCTTTCATCACATAATTGGATAATACTAAGTAAATTAAGTTTAAGGCCTTGCACAAGTAATACATTATTAAGAGTTAAAGAATTTTTACCCATTTTACCATGTTTGATGATCTACATTTTGTTATCATCTACAATGGTGACGTGTTTGCCATCATTTAGAGTCAACTCCTTAAATATGCTTCGATCACTGGTCATATAGTTTGAGCATCCACTATCAAGGTACCAATGGTCACCTTTTACCTTTGTATGGAGACATACCTACATCACATAAGGATATACAATGAAATTCTTATGTACTTAAAATGTCTTGATTCTTTCCAGGTTTGTTCTTGAAAATACGGCTATTTTAGGGACCCATACTTTCTTAATCTTATAAGATGCTCCATAATCATAGACATGTGGATAACGTATGATCCTAGGATGATAATCATAGAATTTTCTAGGATGTCTAGAAAATGCAAATCTATCATTTCTTGGATGAGCGTTCCTAGAGTACATGTTTCTAGCATAGGAGTTATGAGCATATATGTTATCTCTAGGATATGCATGATATTTATTTCTAGGATATACATTCCTAGCATATGCATTTCTTGAATATACATTCCTAACATTTGCATTTCTAAGATGAGCATACATATGAGCATAAGTATTTATAGGATGTCTATTCTTAGCATTAGCATTTGAATTTTTACCATAGGAATTCTTAAGGTTACTAGAATTTTCAAAGGCACATTTTTAACATTTCTAGGAGCGCTAGAAGTGGAGAGTTCATTCACACATGTTACTTTCACAAAGATAGTTTCATTTGTTCTTTGCTTGTCTGATGAAGAATAACCCAAGCCAGATTTTTCTCCATTCATTATTTGGCAAGCTAACAATTCATCTAGCTTTTATTTTCCACTATCAAACCTAGATATAGTGTTATTTAACTCCATCGCTTTCTTTTCCAAATCAGAATTTTCATTTTTCAAAGATTCTAGTGATGAGTTATTAAGCTCTAAAGAAATTTTTCTTTTTATTCTTTTAGAGCTTCCATCTCTTTAGAGAGAGATGACACTTCTTTCTTGAGAGCAACATTTCTAGCATCAATTTTTTTAATTCATCAATAGCATCAATCATTTCCTCATTGCTATTATCAATGTTATTGCTAGGAGAAAAAAGTAGTTATCTCATCTTCATCGTCGATTACCATTAAGCAAAGTTTAACAATCTCTTTGTAGTTGATCTCACTATCCGAGATGTCCTCATCATCATCACTCCAAGTAGAGGTTGTAGCCACTATAACTTTCTTCTTGAAGTTCTTGTACGGTTTCTTTATTAAAGGACAATCTGCCTTGATGTGCCTTGTTTTCTTGCAACCAAAACACACAATAGGATCCCTTTTGATGTTGTCCTTTTTGTAGGTTTCTTTCTCTACTTCAAGAACTTATGAAATCTATTAGTTATGAGAGTTATCTCTCTATTTTCTTAAGAACTTTCATTTTCTTCTTCTTCTTCCACCTTCTTTCTTGTGGTAGCTTTGAGGGTAATGAACTTCTTCTTCGACTCATTATCAATAACACTATAAGTTAAAAATGATCCAAGAAGTGTTTTTACGTCTAGCTTGTCAAGGTCTTTGGCTTCCACAATAGCCATCTTCTTTGCTTTCCAAGTTGGTGGCAAAGATCTAAGAATCTTCCTTGTGAGCTCAAACTCTTCAATATTCATACCAAGAAGCTTTAAACCATTAATAATACTAGTGAAACGTGAATACATTTTAGAAATGGTTTCGGTAGGGGACATCTTGAAAGATTCATATTCGGACACTAGCATATAATTTTTTGATTTCTTAACTTCATTAGTGCCCTTATATATCCCTTGATGTTTGTCCCAAATTTATTTTGCTGAAACATATGCTGAAATTTTTATTGTATTCATTTATGTCTAATGCACAATGTAGAATACTAGTAGCTCTACTATTTAAAGATAGCATTCTACAATCATCATCATCATATTTAGATTTTAGTTTTGGTAAAATAGTTGCTGTTTCATTAACTATAACTCTTTTAGTTGGAATCTTAAGCCCTTCTTCAATGATTCTCTACAAATTATAATCTTGGTCTGCTACAAAGATTTTCATTATATTTTTCCAATAATTATAATTTGTGTCATTGAACAAAGGAGCCATATTGTAGGAATGACTTTTAGCATAACTATTGGAAGCCATAGAATCAACTCAAAGATGTTAAGCCTAAAATTGAGTACCTTGCTCTGATACTAATTGTAAACCAAGGTACAAACCCAAGAGGGGGTGAATTTGGTTTTAAAACTTTTACAATTAACAAACAAGTTTTAATCAATTGAGCAAGCATAATAATGAATATATTACTCAAATTAAAGAGTTAATGAAGAGAATATACAAACTCAGTTTATAATGGTTCGGCAATATCAGAATCTCTCTGACCCTATGTCAACTCTTTTCAAGGAACCTCTTTGAAGCTATCCACTAGAAATAGTCAAGCAACTTCACGGATGTTGCTTAAACCTTACAATGATTTATTCCAATTAAGCAAGTGTAAAAAAAGTGTTTTAACACCTAAACACCTCTAAAAGTTACACCAACTCTTTCTCTTACAACGACTGAAATTAAACTTTGTGAAAGTACAAGAGAGATAGAAATTAATGCATTTACAAGATGAAAATTATCTCTCTTTTAAGAACAAAGCTTTTGAGATGGCTCAAGAAGATTTTTGAAAGCTTTGATTAACAATAAATAAGATCAAGAATGAATTCAATGTTCAAAGAATGTTAAGTTTGCTCATTTATAATGGGTTTATATAGTCTCAAACCAATATGGTCATTACTCACAAAGTAAGGCTGTTGGAGAGTGGTTTGGAGCATTTAATGCTCTAAACAGCGTTAAAAAATTCAAAATATAGCTGTTAATTTTGAGCGTTTAGTCGATTGAATGCTTGTTCAATTGACTGAATCAAGTAAATATATTTTAGTTTTTTAACCATTCAGTCGACTGAATAGATCATTCAATCGACTGGGTCAGAGGGTTAAATTCTTTGTCGTTCAATCCATCGACTGAATTGAATCATTTAGTCGAATGGACTTCATCTAGTCGAGTGAATCATTCATTTAATCGATTTGATGACCTGAAACATTGTTTTTCTATTTTCATTTTGTTTAATAAAAACAATTCCGTTCAAATAGATTTTTGTTAAAATATTTTGTGAACACTTGAGCCATTAATAAAGTTATAGACTTGAGAGAAGATTTACAAATATATTGACCACCTTAAATCTTCTAATCTTGTTCTTCAATCTTATTTCAGAGTTTAGTACTTAGAATTTCAAGTACTGGTTATCTTTGTTAAAACATCCTTGCAACTCTTAAATACTTTAAATAAAACGGTTAGCATAATTTATATTGTTTTGTCATCATTAAAATCAAGTTAGGGGTCAACAAGAACAAATTACATGATCAAATATATAGTCATTATATATCAGTTAAAATATACATAAACCAAAACTGAAACTAGCTAGCCGAAATAGACTTTTTTTTTTCACACTAGACACATACGGCCAAACGTACGTGACGGTAACCTCGTCTCGTCCATTGGAGAACTACTTTACACTTTAGCCCTTAAACCCACTAAATTATGAGTAAAAATGCTCGAAAACCCACACGGTTGGTAACCGGTGATCTGAAATGCATTATATTTCTTCCTAGTAGTCTCATATGACCAAACATACATGAAGATAACCCCATCTTGTCCAATGGAGAACTACTTTACACTTTTGCCCTTAAACCCACTAAGTTATGAGTAAAAATGCGTAAAAACCCACACGGTTGGTAACCGGTGATCTGAAATGGATTTCGTTTCTTCCCAGTAGTCACATATGACTAAACCTACGTGACAGTAACCCCATCTTGTCCATTGCAGAACTACTTTACATTTTTCCCTTAAACCCACTAAGTTATAAGTATAAATGCGTAAAAACCCACATGGTTGGTAACCAGTGATCCGAAATGGATTCTATTTCTTTTCACTAGTCACATATGACTAAACGTATGTGATGGTAACCTCGTCTCGTCCATTGGTGAACTACTTTGCACTTTTGCTCTTAAACCCGCTAAGTTATGAGTAAAAATGCTCGAAAACCACACGGTTGGTAACTGGTGATCCGAAATGGATTTCATTTCTTCCCACTAATCACATACGACTAAACATATATGACAGTATCCCCATCTTGTCAATTGGAGAACTAATTTACACTTTTTCGCTTAAACCCGCAAAGTTATGAGTAAAAATGCTCGAAAACCCACATGGTAGGTAACCAATGATTCGAAATGGATTCCATTTCTTACTGTTGGAAATCACCTTGACAAGATGCCTAGGTGGTGATCTTCCAAACACCCAAGTCTAGAATGACTTGTAGAAAGAATTTCAGCAATCGAACACAAGAACAGAATATCAAAGAAAGAAAGAAGACAAGCAATTTGTTATCGATGTTCGACAATGTGCCTATGTCCCCGTGAGTTCCTCCGAACTCTCTGCACTATCTCAGATATTTCTTACAAGTTACAACAATCCCCTTCAAGAAGCTCAAGTTCTTGAAGAAACCAAGAAGAGAAGAAAGAAGATTATAATGCTCTCTCTCTATATTACTCTCTTCTTTACAACCAGCCTCACTACAAAGAGTCCCTCTTGTGTTTATGTTTATCACAAAATTCTCTCTTGTATTTACAATTGATCTCACAATGTCACAAACTTGTGTGTTTCTCCTCTTGTAAAAATGAGGCTTGAGAACCCCTTTTATAGCCTTTCACTTCTTGGACATTCTTATGAATCAATTTCCACCCTTTGATCATGATCTCCACTTAATCATAGCCCTTCATCATTTCCTAAGTGGTGCTATGTGTTTTAACCTTGCACTCACGCACTTAAAAGGGTCTTAAAATAGGCTGTCCAGGTGTGCAGCCCTTTGCCTAGCGTCTAGGTGCTCAACAGGGGGCGCTATGGTGCTGGGTAGGGCACCTTTGCACACCTTCTGGATGCCATGGTGCTGGCTTCTGGGTGCCATGGCGCTGATCTGGTCCTTTAGCACACCATTCTGGATGCCATGGTGCTGGTGCTGGGTGCCATGGTGTTGATGCGGTCCTTCAGCACATCATTCTGGATGCCATGGCGCATGCTGATGCTGCTGCTGTGCGCACACTTCCCTGATTGTGTGCAGAAGTGCGCACACTAGTGCGCATGGCCTTCCCTTGCTCCAAATTGATGCACACACATGTGTGCAGTATTTTAACTTACTGAAATTTGAAACTCCATCTTTGTTTTAGACTTTAACCATTTTTAAACCATGGTTGGACCTATTTGAACCTTAGACAAATAAAAACAATCTCTACCTTTGTCTAAGTGTTTAGAAAACCTGAACCATTGTGCAGAAAGCTTCGGGATCCAAACTCATCTTGAGTCAGCAATTAACCAACTCAAATCCTAAATAATTCAAGGTAATGATTGAACTTACTTAGAGGTAGAATTTTAGTACCCAAATCCGTAGGATTTTCTTCCATGGTCTTTTTGTCAACATGAATGCATCATTTCGTACCATTTTTCGGAATGTAATGATACCGAACATCCATATGCTTCATCCCCTCATAGAACATCGGATTCCTCCATAAGTGCCATGCACTTTGGCTATCCAAAGATACCACCACCTGCTCTTTTAGGACCTCCCACTCGTCCAACAACCCTTTGCACCCCATAGCCTCCTTTATGGCTTCTGTAACCGCTATGCATTCTACCGCGGTTGTTATGAGTGCTACCACTGGCTGCCACTGAGCCTTCAAATACCTCAGCGACCTCTTCATCCCAAGCCAATGCTTCTTTTCGGGATTACTCACAAATTTGCTGAGAACACCCATTTCCCAAGAAACCCTCAACCAGTTTCTCTCATTTTCTTGGATTCTACACATCCCAAGGATCTTTTGTGTAAGGCTGAGATCCTTCCTCTCGAACTCCTCACTGAGTTGAGATGTAAACCTTTTCATCCTCTTCCTGCTATTCCAAACCAACAGTCATCAATGACATAGGTGAGGATACTCACCATCTTCTCCACCTTGTGTCCAGGTGAGAAAGTTTCTGTGAAATCTGTCTTCTCTTCTTGTGAACCCATTCGCCACCAGCCTAGCCTTGTTCCGGACTTCATCCCCTAGAGAGTACCCTTCTTTGATCTTGTAAGTGAACTTACATTCTATAACTTTCTGCTTTCCTGGAATTTTCACCAATTCCCAGAAGTTGTTCTTCATCAAAGAGTCCATTTCTTCCTCCATAGTCAGCTGCCACTTTGACGAATCCTTACACTCCATGGCATTCGTGTAAGTTTCTAGTTCAACCTCTCCTTCTATCCAATGAGCTGCTACATTAGTATCCGCAAACCTATATCTCAAGGGTGGTCTAACCACTCTCCTTTCCCGGTCTCTTGTGAGCTGGTAGTCATTTACTGCATCAACCTATTCTTGTTCAGCCTCTTTTTTAGTTCCTTGAGCTTCTTGGCCTTCATCCAAGGGCTCTACTTGGTCCGAAGCCTCTTGCCTCCTCTGTTCTACCTGAACCGAGTTCTCCTTGATGCAATACTCCACAACTTTCGGTTTGGTTTGCTCACTAGCCCCTGCAGGGTTTATTTTCTCCAAGTAGGGAAATAATAATTCATTAAAAATAATATCCCTACTTATAATCAGTTTCATGCCCTTATTTTCTAAGGACCACAACCTATATCCCTTAACCCCATCACCATATCCTAGAAATACACATTTTCTAGATCTTGGCCTAAGTTTATCCTCCTTTTGATGTGCATATGCAGCACAACCAAAAGTCCTAAGGTTGTTTAATTCATGGGGTTTTCCACTTCACATCTCCATGAGAGTCTTGAGCTCTAAAGCTCTAGAGGGTGATCTATTTACCAAGTATGTAGCAATAGCTACAGCTTCTTCCCAAAAATATTTTCGTAAGCCGGATCCATTTAACATGCACCTAACCTTTTTTTATAAGGGTCTTATTCATCCACTCAGCAACTCCACTTTGCTGAGGGGTTTCCACAACCGTCCTATGTCTTAGAATGCCATTTAACCTACAGAATTGATCAAGTTCTTGGTTAAAAATTTCTAAGTCGTTATCGGTTCTTATCCCCTTAACTACTCTACCCATTTGAGTCTCAACCAGCCCTTTCCACACCACTAACTTATTCAAGGCATCTAATTTATTTCTAAGCAAATAAACCCACACTCTTCTTGAATAATCATCAATTAAACACAGAAAGTAAAATTTACCTCCCTGTGTTGGTGTCCTTGCTGGTCCCCAAAGGTCCGTATGAATGTAGTCAAGAATCCCTTTAGATTTATGCACTCGGTGTTGAAGCTGACCCGGTGTTGTTTCCCAAGAATGCAACTCTCACAGAAATCAAGTTCATCTACTTTATCTCCACCAAGTAGGCCATCATTGTTGAGAACTTGTAGGCCCTCTTCGCTCATATGTCCCAAGCGAGTATGCCAAAGGGCTGCCTTGTCCATCTTAGCCATCAAGCTTGCTGCTTGATCATTGATTTCTGTCTCTCCGATCATCTCATAGAGTCTATCGTTTCTTGCTGCCTTGATCACTACCAAAGATCCCTTGGCCACCTTGATCTTTCCTCCCTCTATCTTGCATATGTACCCCATGGAATCTAGCTGTCCCAATGAGATCAAATTCCTCCTCAAATCCGGGAGATACCTCACATTTTCCAACAGCCTTATGACTCCATCAAACATCCTCACCTGGATGTCTCCAATCCCTCTCACTTGGCAAGAATTGTGATTCCCCAAGAAGACCCTTCCATCATTGATCTCCTTGAAATTCTTGAACCATTCCTTGTGAGGGCACATATGATAAGTGCACCCAGAATCAAGAATCCATTTCCCGTTGCCTTCTTGCCCCTTTCTCATATTTGAGCACACAATAAGAACATCATCACCTTGCTGTTCTTCCATGGCAACCGAAGCCTCTCCATTGTTAGTATGGCTTCTCCTCTCATCCCATAACCTCTTCTTGCAATCTTTCTTGAAATGGCCCTCTTTGTTGTAGTAGAAGCATCTCCTTCCTCCTCTAAGTCTTGTCTTAGAATGAGATGTCTCATGGCTCTCTCCTCTACCTTTGTCCCGGTAGTAGCCATTGTTGCTGCCATTCCGAGTTGCTGGCCTTCCTCTTACGAATAGCCCATCACCACTTGATGTCTCATTCATCTTGGCTTTGAAATCATGTGCTTTTATGGCATTGATCACAATCTCCTTTGTTAAAGTATCCCTTCCATACTTAATAGCATTAATCAAATTATCAAAGCAATTAAGAAGATAATTTAACAAAATGACAGCCAATTGTTCATCCGGAAAAATAATGCTACAGCTATTCAAATCTTGAACTAGTTTATTAAAGACATCAAGATTATCTTGCAACTCTTTACTAGGATCCATTTTAAAAGCAAAGATTCTTTTAAGAAGATAAATCTTGTTAGGAAGAGTTTTGGTAAGAAACAACTCATCTAGTTTCTTCCATATAACAGCTGGATCCTCCGAGTCTCCGTGCTCCCTTGTGACACTATCCGACATGTGCAAGAAAATGGTGTTGTAAGTCATCCTCTTCATCTCGGTCCGCTGGTCCTCCATGACACTTGCTGGAAAAGCATCATCTTCTCCAACAGCCAAGTTCACTTTCTGTTGCATTAGAACCGCCTTGATCTTCCGCTTCCAAAGGGCAAAGTCTCCCTTTCCATCAAAATTCTCTACACAGAAATTTGAAGCCATCTTTTACGGACAAGATCCCAGATTTATGCACTACCCACAAATGCTTTCTTCAACCTCAAGAACATAGATCAAAGATGGATCTTAACACCGTTCTTGAATCAACCTTCAAGAACACGACCGGATCTTGATCTTTACACCGTACTTGAATCACCCAAGAAGTTGATCTTTGATTCTTGGAGTCTTGGCTCCATCACCTTCTACTTCTTGCTCTGATAATCAGCTGTGCAGCTATGATACCACTGTTGGAAATCACCTTGACAAGATGCCCAGGTGGTGATTTTCCAAACACCCAAGTCTAGAATGACTTATAGAAAGAATTTCAGTAATCGAACACAAGAACAGAAAATCAAAGAAAGAAAGAAGACAAGCAATTTGTTATCGAGGTTCGGCAATGTGCCTACGTCCCTGTGAGTTCCTCCGAACTCTCTGGACTATCTCAAATGTTTCTTACAAGTTACAGCAATCCCCTTCAAGAAGCTCAAGTTCCTGAAGAAACCAAGAAGAGAATAAAGAAGATTATAATGCTCTCTCTCTATATTACTCTCTTCTTTACAACCAGCCTCACTACAAAGAGTCCCTCTTGTGTTTATGTTTCTCACACAATTATCTCTTGTATTTACAATTGATCTCACAATGTCACAAACTTGTGTGTTTCTCCTCTTGTAAAAATGAGGCTTGAGAACCCCTTTTATAGCCTTTCACTTCTTAGACATTCTTGTGAATCAATTTCCACCCTTTGATCATGATCTTAACTTAATCATAGCCCTTCATCACTTCCTAAGTGGTACTGTGTGTTTTAACCTTGCATTCACACACTTAAAAGTGTCTTAAAATAGGCTGTCCATGTGTGCAGCCCTTTGCCTAGCGCCTAGGCGCTCAACAGGGGGCGCCATGGTGCTAGGCAGGGCACCTTTGCACACCTTTTGGACGCCATAGTGCTGGCTTCTGGGTGCTATGGCACTGATCCGGTCCTTCAGCACACCATTCTGGATGCCATAGTGCTGGTGCTGGGTGCCATGGTGCTGATGCAGTCCTTCAGCACATCATTCTGGACGCTATGGTGCTGGTGCTGGGCGCCATGGTGCATGCTGATGTTGTTGCTATGTGCACATTTCCTTGATTGTGTGCAGAAGTGCGCCCACTAGTGCGCATGGCCTTCCTTTGCTCTAAATTGATGCACACACATGTGTGCAGTCTTCTAACTTGCTGAACTTTGATACTCCACCTTTGTTTTGGACTTTAACGATTTTTAAACCATGGTTGGACCTGTTTGGACCTTAGACAAATAACAACACTTACCTTAAGTCACATACGACCAAACGTACATGACAGTAACCCCATCTCGTCCATTGGAGAACTAGTTTACACTTTTGCCCTTAAACCCGCTAAGTTATGAGTAAAAATGCCCGAAAACCCACACGGTTGGTAACCAGTGATCTAAAATGGATTTTATTTCTTCCCACTTATCATATACGACCAAACGTACATGACAATAAACCCATCTCATTTATTAGACAACTACTTTAAACTTTTTCCCTTAAACTTGCTAAGTTATCAGTAAAAATGATCGAAACCCACACGGTTGGTAATTGGTGATCCGAAATGGTTTATATTTCTTCCTACTAGTCATATACGAGCAAACATACGTGATGGTAACCCCATATCATCCATTGGATAACTAATTTACATATTTACCCATAAACCCACTAAGTTATCAATAAAAACGATCGAAAACACACATGATTGGTAACCAGTGATCTGAAATAGATTATATTTCTTCCCACTAGTCACATATGACCAAACGTACATAATGGTAACCCATCTCGTGCATTGGACAACTAATTTATACTTCTTTCATTAAACTCGCTAAGTTATCAAAATCAAATGCCTGAAAATTCACACGGTTCATTCAAAGCAAGCAAAACTTCCTAATCACAAAACAATATATACAACAATGTGTTTATCTTTAAATTAAAACAGTTTACTTACATCAGGTGGTGTAGTAGGTGTCACCACAACACATAAGATCTTCTACTACATCATAAGCTTCACGGATTGGAAACGTGACTGTATATCATTCGATCTCTTATTCTCTTGCTCCAAACGTGACTCTATCTACTGCTATATTTACCTCTTCTCATCCAGTTGTTGTTGCATCGTTGTGATATCGGTGAGCAGTGTGAATCAAGATACGGTGTATCTTATAGAGGAATAGCTCCCTGGAGAGCTGCTAGCAAAAAGACGACTGTCAATCATCCCCCCTAAAACCATAAAATCACCCCTTCTCCAGCCCACTGAATGCTTGCCAACCACTCTTTGGGGTTGATCTAAGTTTGTGAGGATGTTTCAATCTAGCCATCACTCTTATTTCGAACTCGTTGCTCATATGTTCCCTACAGTAGAAATGAATGCATATGATTAATAATTCTTGTTCTCCCAAACAATATTAAAATCAACAATTATTTTACACATAAGTAAAAATACATTTTATACATACAACGATATCCCTAGACTTCTCATCGATATATTCATCTGTCCCTTGGCACTCATGGGTCTTGTTAAACACCTTAATAGATATGGGAAATTTGCCCAACTGTAGGGACTGCACATTACAATTTGTTAATAAATGGTAATCTAACTATACATGCAATTATCTATTAAGTGTAGAGAAACAAATAAAACATATACCAATGCAAATGCGTGAGTGTTTGTATTGATGGACCCCTCGACATGGTGAACACACCAATCGTCGCCCAAATTGCTTATTCACTGATGCAACATTAGAGTGATAAGTCCACGCCTTTAAAGTCCATAGAGTAACCAAAGTGTTCTAATGCTCACGAGGGATTCTGTGGACTCTTTTCCCTTCTTTTTCGGTCCTATCATACCATACTGCTTTGTCTTTTCCCCTATGCGCCTTATATTGATCTCGCAAGTCATTCAGCCAATCAGAGTGGTGACTCCTAGTGATCATATCATGGACAGATCTAGTAGTATGAAGTTTTTCTGGAGTCGCAAAAGTGTAGCGCTCCTGAGAAAGAAAGGAAGAAAGATTAGTAACCAATTATTTTATATATAGCACAAGCATTTAATATATAACACTTCATATGAATATGGAACACATAGTGACCATAAAATAAAAGAATGAGGAAAGATATATACCAGGAAATGGTCCCAAATAGAATTTCAACTGTCCTAATTGAATTGACAGTAAGTGTTCTATAGGCCATTTATGTGCTTCTTCACTTGGCAAGTAATGTTTTTGCCACATCTTTGCACCTATGGAATTTATTACCATCATAAACAAATAATTGTATTAATCGATCTGTGATATATATTAATGAAAATTAATGACACCACTAATTTATAACATTCATAAACAAATAATTGTATTAATCAATCTATGATATATATCAATGGAAATTAACAACACCACTAATTTGCTATAAATAAATATAAACACCACTTGCTCGTTATGGTCAATGCAATCTTCTATGATGGTAGGGGCTTCTCTATGTTTGGTCCTTTACCCCTGAACTTGACTAGATGTGCCTCAGAAGGCCCCGCTTTTACCCCTGGATATGAGAATATATCTTGACATATTAAATAATACACTATTTAACAATTAATTTAGTTTAACAAAATGCAGCATAATTAAAGAACAACATAAAAGTTGAAGGCAATTTTACCAATTGAAGAGGTAGTCAAAGTAGTCTCTAGGGGATAGGCCTCTAGGGTAGTAGTCTCTAGATGATCCATTCTCTTAGGACCTTATCCTCGAGCCCTACCCCCAGGTCCTCTGTGTGATCGACCCCTACCTCGTGGCATCCTGTTTTGCAAGAAAAGTAGAAAATGTAAATATATAAGAATTAATACTGTTTAAAACTAGCTCATGGAAATGGAAATAAAAAATTCATACAATGTACACAATTTGTTAATCATACAACTCAAATAATTCTCATCATCCATGAAAAAAATTGATCGTACCATTCACTATTCGACATCCATGTTAGTACTAGAGTTGTTATCTTCATCTCCTCATCCTCCTTCTCCTCCTTCTCTTTCTTCTTCTCCTTCATTTGTGGGAGCACATATATCAGATGGATTTACTTCTTCCATTACACAGTCAATATCATAAATGATATCCTATATGTCTATATCATAATCTAAAACTTTCTAAAACTACTTGTCTTGGAATGGGCAGTTCATCCTCTTGGAAGTAATTCGCAACTATATGCATTATATCATCATCTAGACCTTGATACAAAGGGAATTCGATATTTCCCCTAGCCTTCGTTTTACACATTACTCACCAATCATTTATTCTTTTATTATTGGAAGGGTAAGTGCAATAGTACACTTGTATTGTTTGTGATATCAACAAAAATGGTTCATCTACGTTAAGCCTAAATTTATACTTATCTATAAGACGGTGTCGGTATATTTGAAGTCCATTCTCATAAGCAAACCAATCACATTTGAATAATACAACTGTGTTATTAATCCCTATATATTGGAGCTATATAACTTCTGTCAACATCCCGTAGAACTCATGTTCATATTAATCGTAACAATTACCTTTCACAAGCACACAACTGTTCATTATTTTCTTATATTGTCCATACTCCTTGGTGTGAAACTTGAATCCATTGACATAATATCTCGGATAACACTTCACACAATTCATCGAGCCAACGCCTATCCCCTTGTATTTACTTGTCAATTATTTTATATTTAATGACCTATAATTAAAATATATAATTCAATTATACATAAATATGACTATATTAATATATAATAATATATACTAACAATACTTATAATATATCATGTGGCATGACTTAAAAGATCTCGAAGCCATTTTGCGAAGTTTTTTTTATGAAGATTCTTAATTTGTTCGTTAGTTATGTCTCGGTACTCACTCCTGAATGACTCATCATATTGTGTACAACAATGATGATAATGATTTAATTATTGTCTAAGATATGCATATGTGGTAAAAGAATAAATTAGATTTAAAATTAAGTTAAGCACTCACTCCACATATGGCATAATTTCAACGCAATTATGGAGAACGTATATCTCAGCAACTTTAAGCTCATTATCATCCAGGACTTTAATAGTCTCACAACTAAAAGCATGATCTTGATAATAGAAAATAGATAACCGCTCTCCTTGATCCACATTTCCCCCGTCATCGTTGCGATTGACCCAATTCATTTTTGGCTGAACATTTGGTTCAAAATATTAAGCACAAAAATTGGAGATTTCTTGTATGATGTACGCTTCAATCATGGAACCTTCAACGAGCGCTTTATTTCAAGCCTTTTTCTTTAGGTTGTGCATACACTTATTTTGCATACATGTACATATGTATTAAAAAGAAAGAATGGTATGAAATGAGAACACACTAACATTTGGTAAAATAGCAGATACTACCTCTCAAAGGGATACATCCATCGATATTGTACGGGGTCACTGACTTTAATTTCGTAAGCTAAGTGAATCGTTAAATGCTCCATTTAATCGAAGAATGTCGAAGGAAACATCTTCTCAAATTTGCATCGGATGACATAAATTTTTTTCCCAAGCAACTCCACACGCTTAATGCACAATTCATATGCGCACATGTTCCTGAAGAAGTTACTTAGATCTGTCAAAGCATCCCACACAAGGTAAGGTAAAAAGTCATGAAATGCCAAGGGAATTAATCTTTCCATGAATACACGAAAATCGTGACTCTTAATTTTGTAGAACTTGCACTCGTTCAGTTTAACACAGCGTGCTAAATTTGATGCATACCAGAACTTCAAATTTGAAACCCATTTGTAAATAGCCTTTATTTTAGACATATTTAATGTGTAGGTTGCATTGGGTTTAAAATTAGGTTTACAATTAACTTTAACCAACTCCAACTAAGGACGCCTACAGAACTTTGCCATATCTAAATGAGCATTAGTGTTGTCTTTGGTTTTACCCTTGACATCTATAACAGTGTAAAGGATATTATCAAACACATTTTTATCAATATGCATAACGTCCAAATTATGGCGAATAAGATTAGTTTACCAGTACAACAGCTCCTAGAAGATACTCCTTTTTGTCCAATTATGATCCTTCCCAAATCTAAGGATTTCTTGTTTTCTACCATTGGTATCGAATGTTATCGGTTCAAAAGACATCACTCTAGCTTTCATATCTACCCCCGACAACTGTGGTGGCAGCGGGCCACTCTCAGATCTATTTTTTTTATGAAACCTTGCTTCTACCTTATGAAAGCATGATCTTTTAGTAAAACTATCGGTGATAGTCAAACCAATAATTTTTATGACCATATGGCATACATACTGATTTTGTATGCTCTATGTAGTAAGGACAAACCAGTAAATCGTGAGTGGTCCACCCAGAAAGCATACATCCCTGATCGTCTATAGAATAGTTGCCTTCGTATTAAATTTTTTTTCCTACATCTTAAGTAAGAACTCCATCCGTCCACAACGCCTTTAACTCGTCTATTAACGGATGTAGATAGACATCCAAATTCTTAATAGGGTTATTTGGGTCAGAAATTACCAATGATAAGAACAGATTATGCTCTTTCATGCACACTCTAAGAGGTGAATTGTAAGGAGTGATAAATACCGGCCAACAAGAGTAAGAGGACACCGAATGGCCAAACGGAGTGAAATCGTCAGTTGAGAGTCCCAACCTAACATTGCTTGGTTCATGGGAAAACTCACGGTAAGTATCATCAAAATGTTTTCACGCCAGCCCATCAGCTGGGTGGATGACCATGTCTATCTTACTACGTTTTCCCTTCTTGTGTCATCTTATGTGTCTGTTAGTGTTTTTCGACAAATAAAGCCTTTGAAATCTAGGTGTTAGTAGAAGGTAACGCAACACCTTGTGTGGTATGTCTTTCAGCTTCTTATATCCATTCTACCTAAGTTTAAACCGAGGATGTCCACACACATCATAAACTTTCTTGTCTTTGTCTTCCTTGTAATACAACATCCAATCATTCGGGTATGAATGTATCTTCTCATAGCTAAGTTCTAACTCATTCACCATCTTCTTGGACTTGTACAAGTTTTCAGGTAACTTCTCATCCTCCGGTATCATACTCTTAATTATTGTCAATAATCGATCAAAACAATTCTCATACATGTCAAAATCAGATTTACAATTCAACAGTTGTGAGATCGTCGATAACTTAATGTACTTCTTACAACCCTCCCACAAGGGCTCATAAGCATCTCTCAACTTATCATAGAACTTCGCAGCATGAGGATTTAGATCATCTTCGGCATCTTAGTTAAAGTCTGGGCTAGCAAAATCCATTAGCATCTCCTCTATTCGATTCATTTCTCAGAAAACTTCCTCCACATGGTGATCTAATTGTGGCGTCGACCGTTCGTGTCTAAAATAACTCTCACCATGAAAAATTTATCCTCTTATAATTAGGAGTAAAACCTTTCTTATATAGGTGTAAGGTAATTGTTCTCTGTTTAAAAACTTAGAATTCCAGCATAGAAAACAAGGACACTGAGTAGTTCCATCGTACACAAATGATGGATCACAATATGCAAAGTCAAGAAAATCTGTAACCCCTTCTAAAAATTCTATAGATATGACATGATTAACTACTTGACGATCCATTCAACTACGATAAGATGACATCGTTCTAATTACTACAATAATAAAGAATCTATTGTCAATAAAATTTTTTAAATACATATATTCTTTCCATTATGCATATTTTTTTTACATACATATAAAAATATATAAATCAAAATCGCATGATACAATCCCAAACACATATTTTGTTATCACTTTTTTATCTTCAAAAAAATCTTCATTAATTACATGTAGTTTCTAATGATGCTAACTTAGAATGAAACAAGTATAGATTTAACATAAACTTATCACACAACCAGTGGACTAACATAGAAAGATTGGATTTACATACCTGACTAAATCAATATCCGATAATGATGAAGTACGATTGAGTCGAGATCATTTGTAGCCTGCGAGACGAAAATATATAACGAATCAATAAACAACAGAATGTTTCCTTATGCATCATGCATGTTGGTGCATGCTTTCTAACCATATCATCCAATTCATTAACAGGTAGGAGGTCCTAACCCATTCACGAATGCGTGATCGATTTTGTAATTTGTAGTTCCAAACTTCTTCTGTTAGGACTCGATTTTGGAAGTATTTCCCGTTAGTCCTCCAAGTACACAACTTAAATTCGAAGCTATATTCCAAGGAAGATAGGCCCAAATTTAGTGCATACCCAAAGAACAATCAGAGAGTCGAAACAAAACAAGCGAAGACATACAAATTGAAAAATCGATCACACATTCCTGAAGTGTCCACTCTAAACAATACAATGATTATTTGAACACAAGCATTCTCATTGCAAACATATTTATTGATAACAACAAGAGCATTTGGGTTACTCAATATTTATTGGATGAACATTCTAAAATAAGATGCAATGCATGAATATATTTATGATATGCCATCATGCATCTATGCATAATTATAAGTAACCAACTCACAAAAGCACACTAAACATTGTCACTCTACCATGCCAATAACCCTTCTATAGATTTAAATCCCCAAGCACACTAACAAGCACTCAAAGTCCTTAATTAAATAGATAGTAAGAAAATTACTAAGTCAAGAAATTCTTACTTCCACAAAACCATAAATTCATTAACAAAGACAACCTTAATTTCATAAAATTAGAGTCTTCAATACAATCATCTTGCTCTTTAACTATGCAATAAGTTCATCATAAATTTCCTAGGGAATCTATAAGTTGAGTTTAAAAGGGAAATCATAAAGATTTCATAGTTTATAAACGTCTCATTTCAGTTATATATATATGGGCAATTTTATGAGGTCAAGTGGTTATTAACAAAAATTCTTCAATTCTTCCTAAGTCCACAAAGGTCGTATGTCAAAGTTGCATTTATTATTTCGTGTGGAAGGAATTTCATTATGAATACAGAAAATGCTATTCTCAATCCTAAACAGATGAGAAAACTAGAAGCACTAGTAATTAAGTTTTGTTAAAATGGTAAATTATAAGTACCTATTTGAGGTTTGAGGGTAACTCTTATTACTTACTAGTTTCAAAAATGATAAAACTTTCTTGAGGTTTGGGGTTACATTACAATAACTTACTTCCGTTGGTAATTTTGTTAATCAATGTTTAGATTGATGGTTAAAACCTAAATCAAATCAACAAAAAATTGTGAAACCGTAAATATCCCTTACCTTAGATGAGATAACCAAACTAATTCAATTTGCACATCTTTAATTAATGTAATACCTAATTTAGATATAATATTGGTTAATTTGACGGTTTTATATGGTCATCTATTTCAAAGCATTGAATAAATTTGTCGCATATTTTATTGAATTTGATAGTAAATTGACTCATTTGGTTGTAAAAATAACATTAACGGTAAATATGGCAATTTATGATCTAATTAAACCTAACTATTGACAAATGTTCTTTTACAATTATTTAAATATATATACACAAATAAATTTGATAGTAAATTGTTTCATGTGACTATAAAAATAACATTATTAAAAAATATGGCGATTTATAACCTAATTAAACCTAACTATTGACAAATGTTAATTTACAATTACTTAAATATATATACACAAATAAATTTGAATTAACACAAATAATAACATAAATATATAAAAGCTTTGAACTAAATACATATCAAAATTACAAAAATTAAAAAGCAAAAATAATGAAACATATATATAAACATAAATATAAGTGAGCGAGAGGAAACTTACAATGGAGGTTGAAATGGTACATAGAGAGAGAACCAGAAACGTTGAAAAGAGAAAACGAGAAAAAAGGATAAAAAGTAGTAAATATGAAGGTTTTTCAATGGAAGGTACGAAATATGAGAGACAGAAATGGAGAGAGTGAAAAAAATTTAAACTGTCAATGCAGAGGAGAAATAAAGGACTATGCCCGTGATTTAAAGTCAAATTATCACCAAGGGCGTTGAATCCTACGGTGATAATATCTGATCTCTTTGGGATACTTGTTTTATAAATTTAAAATTAATTTATTAACACCAAAAGCATAAATTCTCTCAATGATAATATTTTTTTTTCAAATAAAAAAACAAAAAAATAAATTTTACAATTTACGAAAATTTAATACCGAATAAAAAAGTTTATTACCGAGGATCGTGATAATATTTTCCCTATCACAAAGAGACATATCCCACGGTGATAGTCCGTCAGTGAAAAGGGTTTTTCTGATAGTGAATCTTCTTCCATTGAAACTATATTTACCTAAGCAATTCAGTATCCTCCTTACCTGATATAACAGTCTTGGAAACATGAGATAACAGTCGCTCCATAATTTGAAAGAAATAAAACAGGACAATTACAATGCCTATGTGAGAGATACAAGATGCTGTCTAAAGCCAAGACGTTCAGTATCTTCAATAGGCTGGACATGGCAATGGGCTACCAAATTAGAACTCTGTTGGAGGTTTCAACCTTGTTAGTCTCCTAATTCTTTCCATTTCTGTATTCTCCAGCAGTCCCTGTCAAATATGCACAAGATAAAATGTTGAGAACAGCATCACCATGAAATAATGCAGCATATTGACTCAAATCAGCAGCATCTAAAAGAATAGGCTGTAGAGGACCCGCAAAAAGGAATGGTATAGTCATCATTATACTGGAATTGAAAAATGGGAAATTGTCATAGTGTGCAAGCCTATCTCTACCCTGCTTAGGCATTGTTGCAGGAAATTCTAACAATGAATTGAACATTGAGTTGCACGTGGATCTTTCTAAATATGAAAAATATCAACTACATCCTTCTAAACAATAGAAATATAAATCTGTAAAGAAAATATCTATAGTTGTGAGCAGAAAATGTAATTATTAGCAACTGATGCATTGATTTTGACATGCTATGTACAATTACATAAAAATTCTTCAAATTTCGGGTTTCTCATTTGTTTCATTGATTCCAAACATCAACTCACCTTCCAAATAATTTCATCCAGACACACGCATATCCTTCCATACTTATCCAGGAAAAGGCGCTCAGTTGGAGGCTTTCCACATACGTCCTTCACAGCAGAGGTGATGACAAAAATCACTTCAGCCACTAGATGAAAACCATCCATGAGGCAAGAAAAAATCAGTCACAGGAAATAGGCAAGCAATCTCAAAGATAAATGAGGAGCTGAACCAAAGCATAAAAGAATTTAGGACTCCCAATGTCAATTCAATGAGAGCTTGTTACTCATAACTGCAAGTCAGATGGATCTACAAGATGCATACATTTCTCAAACTTCTAATGTATGCAGAAATCATGTTTGACATTCAACAAGAGTGACAGCTTCTTCCTAACCTTGCACAACTAACACCCCTACTCACAGAAAATAATATATACTTACAGGCAAGTTCATCATACTCATCCTTTCCCACAATATAGATGCTGACATCCCCAAGCACAGTGTAAACAATATAAACTGACCTGGTAAAAGACATAATCAAGTCAAATTCAGAGTCATACAATTTCAACCAAAATTTAGAGAGAAAAATTATATCTTAAATGGTGAAGTTTACAATTTGCCGACCCCCCTTTCCCTTCTCATTCTTGATAATCAAGTAATAGCTAGGTTAACTGACATACAAACACATGAAAACAAAAGCATATAGTTTGGCTCATAATAACAGTTACAGCATTTGGAAGCAGACAAGTCATGTCTAACACATAATACACGATGTGTGTACAAAGATTGAGGTTAATTTACAATTCCCTTGCAATTTGTAGGAGTTGTCAATCAAGACAATGTCCAAGATACAGATTAACAATCCTTTACAGCCATTATTAGGAGGTCCTATTTGTTCAGCATTAATCCCCAACAAGACAGTGGGATACAGGGCTCAGAAACAGCAAAGAATCACCAGACTGCGTAGTAACTCATACAGTTTAGAACTTCAAATATAAAGTATATTGTATTTGAAAACATACCAGGTCATTAGTGACCATTAGACAAAGACTAAATAACAGAAAAAAAAGGGTTAGATCTTCATCTGGTAGCTCAATTTTTTCTTTTTATAGAATTTATTTGTCAGCTTGATTCAAGTCGTAATCAGTGCATGTTCAGAGAATCGGTGCTCACTGCACTAGCACTAACTCCTAAGTCACACCACTCAGTCAGGTTTGCATTTCCTTAAGGTTTTCATGTTCCTATTCACAAGAGTCCAGTCAAAGAACCAGACTAGTTGAAAGGCCAGATGATAAAGTTAATGTTCCTATGGTGACGTCCAATTTAGCAGTCACTAGACAACCATTAATTTTTCAAAACAAGAACAGGTCCCACCCCACCGTATTATTCATTTTATACTGAAAACACATAACAACAACAAGGCAGATACTTGAATAAGCAAAGGCCATACATACTTGTGACAAGCAACAAGGAGCTCTTCATTTTTAACACCTCTAAGATTATCTGCTCCCAACTTAACTAAGAAAGTTCGCCAATGCAGCCGTTCCTCTGCTGGAACTCCATTGAATCTGCAAGAAGACAATAAAGCCTTGAATCAATGCTTTAACTACGTATCCAATTAGAAAGATATCTAACTCATTGCCCATGTTTGATGTAACAGAAGTACGTGTCCCTCATAAGAGAGACCAAAGCAATATAATTATATTATCTTGTCAATCAAGCTCCATGGAGGCAGCAGCAATAATCAACGAGAAATCATTCATCAAGAAAGAGATAGGCACTCTTTGAAAGTTACTTAATTACTGAACTCTTTCAGGACAACATGAATGACCCATACACATCATGCTGTTGTAGCACATTGATTGGTTTCATGAAAAAACCGAGGCACAAGTCTTAAAACTCGATATGAAATTAGTAGGGCATACGTGAAGTGTCTTTAGAAGAATTCCCACTCAGTCAACTTGCGGCAGAGCCTTAGGCCGAGAGATTTAGAAGCCAAACTGATTTTAGCACTCGGACATCATGTCCTAGTCTCCTTAACCACTTTCGCAGCAGATAATTTATAGATTCTATACCCTGAACACCATAATTGGTGGAATTCTAAACATCCTCTTTATTCTCATACATAAAAATAAACCAATCACCATTATCCACACTTCAAAGTTCACAGAGGGCATCTTCAACTTTTTATTTTTATTTTTAGAGTGTATCGTTAACTTTATTCTTGAGCATATGATCTATCCTAAATAAATTAGTATGCCAAAGGAAAATATCCATAACTATTTAGTCACTCCCATTACATGTTCTTATTGTTGTTTTATTACCTTTCCATTTTTTCTCTGGAACAAAAAGAGGGAGGTGAGTTTTTGCTAGTGTTGTTTTATTACCTTTTTCAATTTTTTCTCATACATAAAATAAACCAATCCTTATCCACGCTTCAAAGTTCACAGAGTGCATCGCTAACTTTTTTCTTCTTTTTTTTGTTAAAAAAAAAAAAATTTATAGTGCATCGTTAACTTAATTTTTTAGCAAATGATCTATCCTAAATAAATTAGTATTTCAAAGGAAAATATCCATAACTATATAGTCACTCTCATTGCATGTTCTTATTGTTGTTTTATTACCTTTTCTATTTTTTCTCTGGAACAAAAGGAGGGTGGGGAGTTATGGCTAGTGTTAGTCAGCATCCACACTGTCCTAATAGTTAATCTTTATTCTACCTTAAGGTAGCTATTCCACCTTTGAGGGACTACAAACTAACAAGGACAGTCCACTAAGACTGTAGGGCCACCATCGGTACAAACCACAGAATGAGACATGCATGTATCAGAAGCAGAATTGTAATCAAGCTCCATTCCCAAATTGTCTATAGTCCAATAATTCTGAGTAAAACATTATAAAACTTCGATTAGCATAAATAGGTTGCTAATCCAACAGTTTACTTATATTACTCTAGAAACTTTAAAAACTATGTTGATTTTATTAACACTCTTTCTTCTTCCTTCTTTTATTCAATTTAATGCCTATGGTCATTAACCAGAAACCAAAGTTTGTATACATCCAACATTACCACTATAATGCCATCTACTAAAAAGCACCAAGAATCATAACTAACTTTTGTTTAGTTCTTACCATGACTTTTAATAAACTTCAAAAACTAAATCAACATTGCTCAGGTACGCATTTGGTGATGTTTATTCAGTAACTAATGATTTTTTGGACATCCCATACAAGATCAGACAAACACATTAGTATTCAATTTCCTTGAATATAGAGATTACAAAAATCACCAAGATAAGAATAGAAATTATTCATTTCAAAAAAAAAAAAAAATCGAAAATACCACAACTTAAGATTAAGAACTATGATTAATCCACAAATGCATTCAAATCCCAGCGAAGGCAAAGCCAGCCCCATTTCAGATGAAATCAAATACAATATAGAAAACACAATAAACTGATTCAGCTTCTATAAAATTCTAATAAAAAACACATTAAGATCTAAGATCTAACCTAACATCAAATAATTTCAACCCAGACCAAATGATCCAGCAAAACAGTAGAAGACACACCAAAGAGTACTCATAATAAAAGAAATTGACTAAAACCGACCCAAAAGTAAAAGATCAAAACATTAATTGTTAAAATCTGTGAATCGCGATGCAACAGCAATTCATGGTGATGCTGATCAGATCATGAGAAATGGACGGTGGAGATCTATGCGTACCGTTCAATTAGGATGTTCCCTTCAGAGTTGGCGAACAAGACTGCAAGTATCATGTTTTTGGCTGTCTGTTCCTTTCTTCTCTTGCTTCTTTTATTTTTGTTTTGATTATTTGAACGTTGCTACTTGCTCGGAATTTTCAGCCTACTGACCATCCCTGTACTTTTTTTTTCTCATTTCTTTTGTTTTTATACTAATAATTTCTAATTTCCGTCTTTTTTGTATTTCATATTAATTTTATTTTTTATTGATAAAACATTAAAGAGAAAATTACATTTTCCTCCATATAATATGGCATATCCACATATGAGGAATCATAGTTTCAAAACTTATAGATACTCTTTTGTTGTATTCATAGTTTGATTTAAGAAGACAAACTTTAGTTAGTCAAATCTGTTAGATTTGGTGAATAACCACTCCATATAAACATTTAATTGGAAACCCCATAATGCCCTTTAAGGGTTTAATCCTTTATGCTTGGTTTAAAATGACGTTGACATTCATCTTTCCCAAAAGCAACCATTGTTCTTCACCTATAAATCTTCTTCTTCTTTCTTCTTCTTAATAGATATGGGAAAAAAATACATTGGGAAAAATCGACAACAACAACTCTTTATTCTCTTCTTTTCGCTAAATCTAAAAAGAAAAATGATCTTTAAGGTTTTAGTTGTCACTAGCACGAAGACACATGGGCAAGTTGAAGGTTAAAGCTTGAAAACTGTGACAATTTCCAATTGAAGGCTTTGTTGTTAAGATTAATTACTTTAGTTCTACAAACCTAGGGTGCTTTTAAGTGCTAGTGTATGGAACATCTTCTCCTAGTTGAGAACATAACTAATTAGTAACAAAAAGAAAAAAAATATATATTTATGGGTAACGGGTGAAGGATGAAGGAAGAAGAAAATTTATGGGTGAATGGGTGAAGAAAGAAGAAGAAAGCCTTTACTTCTCCTTCAACATTAGCAACAACTCTTCTCTTCTCTTCTTTTCCACATTCACCCAAAACAAGTACATTTCTCAAAAATCGATTTTCGAGACCAAGTACATTGTAATATATCTTACTAGTTCTCCAAGTTGTTGCGTTCTCTTTATCATAAAATCAACACGACCAAGGAGGAAATGGTGTGAGAGATAGAGGGGAAAAGAAGAAATGCGGAAACGCGAGATTCAGGTTAAGTGTTGACTATCTTCTACCCGTGATATTATATATGGGGGAAATTATGACATTTACTCTTTTTTTTTAGTTAAAAACTTAACAAAGGTTTAAGAGTCAAATCTAGTCCAGGGGGTATCTATAAGTTTTGAAAGTATGGTTCCTCATCTACAGGTTAGGCCTTACTACAGATTGGGGGGGGGGGGGGGGGGGAATGTAATTTTCCCAAAATTAAAATCCATTTGATTTTAAAAAGGATAAGTTACAATATCATCTTCATAGTTTTATATTCATTACAATCCGCACACTTCTGTGAAAAAAATAATGACGTGGCCACGTGTTAAAAATGACAAGATTGCCCTTAACCTTCATCCTTATGATAATGAAATGACTAAGATGCCATTAAAAAAAAAAAGACAAAGACATGCATACTTATATAGCCCTTAAGGCAGTCTCTTTATGGGAAGAAAAGATTAAATTTAATAGTGTGGAGTTAGAGGTTCTAAGTATTGCAGATGATCTTTCAGCAACATGTTTTGGTTTAGAAATAAAACTTAATTTGAGAAATATTATCTTGTATAACAATCCTTAATTCCTAAACCGTAATCAGTATCTGCATAAAAATGTGGAAGAAATATTATCTATTATGTTTTTTTAATAGGGAGATCCTTTTAATCTAACCCAATCTCTCAACTCTTATTTTCTCTATCACCTAATATCTCCCCCCGAACATCTTACTCTCTCCTTTTCTGTTGCAGTTATAACCAACAACACTCCTTTTGTAGTTATAACTCCCATTTATTTTTCTCTCACCAAATGTAATCTTTAAGGATTAAAACAAAATTACCTCACTTTTTTATTTCAAATTTTTACTCTTTGTCTCTCCAAAACTACTTATTATTTTTTTTTTTCTTCTTCTCATTAACAAAAAGATCAAAAATCCTCCAACTCTTTTTTAGAAGGCAACTTTCTCTTCCCTCTTTATTTTGTTGATTTTAATTTTGTTGATATTATTTAGTTTTATTTTGAATTTAATGTCTATTGTTATTTCAATTGATTAATTAAGAGGAGTATTATATATGTATTTGTGAATTGTAGGGTTAAAAATGATAAATTGTTTTGGCGGAATTCACACAAGTTACCACATGTGCATCTCTTATATGATCTCATTGGCCAACTAATCACATAAAGACAAAATGTATGGTGATCAAGCCCACATAACCAACCTTATGATCATTGCCATGTGGTTGTACCAGTGGATGGGAATGAGGATGCACAAGGGGATGTGTGCGACCCTACAGTATTATGTCATAACTCTTGAGGGTATCCTCACTACCTACGTAGCTAGTAGAATCACTGTCTTGCTATAGGTGGGGATGGGATTGTAGAATTGGCCAAGGTCCATCTCGGCAATCCTCCTTGTCCTTGACTTTAATGATAGTAAAAATAATTTGAGTATATCTAACCAAATTTGTCAAAGTGTTAAGTATTTAAGGTTTTTATTCAAAGACGCACACACCTCAAGAGAAGAATATGAAGAATAAGATTAGAAACTACTAGGAAGTTAATTCTATTGTAAATTCTCTCTATATTATCTAGCTTTAATTGTGACTCAAAATGTTTACAAAATATTTTTGAGAAAAACATTTAAACTTGAATTTAATTTTATAAGTCTTTGAAAAACAGAAAAAATTGTTTCAAGGGATTCGGTCGACTGAATGAAGGACAAAAAATTCTGCCCTTTTTTGATTCAGTCGACTGAATGAAGGTCAAACTTTCTAGCTTATGACCCAGTCGATTGTAAGGATCACTTAATCGACTGAATGAAAGACAGAGAGTTCCAACTCTATAGTCCAGTCGACTGAATTCTTCATATAGTCAACTGAATGAAAGCCCTAAATCAAGACCACTTTGATTCAGTCGACTGAACCAAGCATCCAATCGATTAAACACTTGATTATAATGGCTACTTTTGAAAATTAAAGGAGTCATTCAAAGCATTTAATGGTCCAAACATCCCCATCTTTTGCCTATCGGCTAAATGGAAGAAAGGCTATATAAACCCCCATTTAAAATAGCAAACCTAACAACTAAGATCATTTAATTCATTCTAAAGCTCATTAATACTCTTCAAAGCTTTCAAAATTCATTCTTGAGCCATCTTTAAGGAGAGATATTCTTCAATTTTTAAAAGTATTTATTTCAATCTCTCTTGTACCAATCTTTAATCAATTCAAATCATTGTAAAGAGAAAGAGTTTGTGAAACTCTTAGAAAAATTTAGGTGTTAAACACTCTTGTATTAACTTCCTTGGTAGAAAACCTTGTAAGGTTTGGGCAACACCTCTGAAATTGCTTATTATTCTTAGTGGAATACTTTAAGGAGTCTCTTTGAAGAGAGTAAAAGTAGGCTTGGAAAGATTCCGATATTGCCAAACCACTATAAATCATGTTTGCACTTTCTTATCCTTACTCCTTTAAATTCCAACTTTATAACTCTTATTATTCTTGCTTGATTAATTAAGTATTTAAAACTTTCTTGTTGTTTGCAAAAAGTTTTAAAACCCAATTCCCTCCCCTCTTAGGTTGCACCTTGGTTTACAGTTGGTATCATAGCTTAGTTCTCATTAATAGGCTTAAAATCCTTAAGTATATCCTATGGCTAATAATAATGATACTGAAGGTCATTCTTATATTAGGTCTCATTTGATTAATGGAATTAACTAAAAACATTGGAAAAATAGAATGAAAATCTTTGTAGAAGGTCAAGATTGTAATTTATGGAGAATAGTTGAAGAATAACCTAGAACTCCCATGAAAAAGATTATGCTTGGAGAAGAGGAAATTCTATTGCCTAAAACCAAGCAAGAATATGATGATGATGATTGTAGAAGGTTGTATTTAAATAGTAGAGCTACTAATATGCTTAATTTTACTTTAGACATTAATGAATATAACAAAATTTCTGCATGTGTTTTGGCTAAAGAGACATTAGATAAACTTCAAGTTACATATGAAGACACTAGTGAAGTTAAGAAATAAAAAATCTATATGGTAATGTTTGAATATGAAACTTTTAAAATGTCTTCTACTGAAACTATTTCTGAAATATATTCTCGATTTACTAAAGTTATTAATGGTTTAAAGCTTCTTGGTAGGAATATTGAGGAGTGTGAGTTGGTAAGGAAGATTCTTAGATCTTTACAACAAATTGGGAATCAAAGAAGACAACCATGTCATTGATGATGAGTCAAAGAAAAAGAAGGTCATTGCTCTCAAAGCCACCTCAAGCAACCAATTGGAATAAGAAGAAGAAAATAAAAGTAGTGAGAAAGATGGAGAGAAGAATCTCATCACAAAAAAGTTTTAAAGATTCTTGAAGAAGAGAAATAAGCCTTACACAAAGGACAACACAACCAAAAGGTAAACTATTGTGTGCTTTGGTTACAAAAAACCCAGGCACATCAAGGTAGATTGTCATACAACAAAGAATCCTTATAAGAACTTCAAGAAGAAAGCCGTGGTTTCTACCACTTGGTGTGATAATGACGAGGACATCTCAGAAAGAGAGATTAACTATCAAGAGATTGTCAATCTTTGGTTAATGGCAATTGATGATGAAGATGAGATAACTAATTCCTCTATTAGCAATAATATTGATAATAACAATGATGAACTAATTGATGGTATAAATGAATTGCATGAAGAATTAAAGAAATTTGATGCTAGAAATGTTGCTCTCAAAAAGGAAGTTTCATTCATCTCTAAAGAGATGGAAGTTCTTAAAGAACAAAAAGAAAAAAAATTATTTAGAACTTAACAACACATCACAAGATCAAATCTTTGATGAATGAAAATGTTAATTTGAAAAAGAAAGTGATTGAGTTGAGTAACACTATATCTAGACTCTTGAGTGGAAAAGAAAGCTAGATGAAGTGTTAGCTTGTCAAAGAATGAGTGAAGAAAAATCTAGTTTAGGTTATTCTCCATTGGGCAAGCAAAAATAAAATGAAACTATCTTTGTGAAAACAACACGTGTTGATGAACTTTTTACCTCTACAACTCCTAGTAATGGTAATAATGTTCATCTGAAAAATGCTAGGAAGCCTAAGAATTCAAATGTCAATTTCTATGGTAGAAATTCACGTGCTAATACTAGAAATAGATAACCAAGAAATGCCTATGCTTATATGTACGCTCATTATAGAAATGCAAATGCTAGGTATGATCGTTTGAGAAATCCACATGCTAGGAATGCATATCCTAGAAGAAACTATCATTCATATCCTAGAAACAACATGTATTCTCATAACTCTTATTATGCAAGAAACATGTATTCTAGGAATGCTAGATATTCTTATCCAAGAAATGATAGATTTTCATATTCTAGACGTCCTAGAAATTACTATGATTATTAACCTAGGATAATGCATCATCCAAATTATTATGATTATGGAGTACAATATAGAACTAAGAAAGTATAGTTTCCTAAAGGATCCATAATTTTAAGAACGAACCCGAAAGGACCCAAGAAATTTTGGGTACCTAAAAGCTCCATTGTGTATCCTTGTGTGATGTAGATATGTTTTCACACGAAGGTTGAAAGTAAGCAATGGTACCTTGATAGCGGATAATTAAAGCATATAACTGGTGATCAAAGTCTTTTAATGGAGTTGACTCTAAGGGATGGTGGACAAGATTAAATTTGTTGGTTAAAGACATGAATATATCTATTTAGTTGATCTCAAAATTTTTTTTCGAAAAATGAAAAACATTTTTCATCTTTTAGTGAAGACTCATGGTTATGGCATAGAAGGCTTGACCATGTGAACATGGATTTGATTAAAATTATTTATGGAAAAGATTTAATTATTGGTCTTCCCAAAATCAAATTTGAAAAAGACAAAGTTTGTGATGCTTGTCAAATGGGAAAAACAAACAAGAGTTTCTTTTAAATCCAAAAATGTGGTTTCAACTTTTACATTTTCAGAGAGTTGTATATGGATTTGTTTGGTCTAATAAGCACTATTAGTCTAGGTGGCCATCAATATGCTCTTGTTGTTTTAGATATACTTTTGTTATTTTTATTGCTTATAAGGATGAAGCTTATAAAAGTTTTGTAAACTTTTGTAAAAGGTTCCAAATGAAAAAGGTATTACTATTTCAAGCATAAGAAGTGATCATGGAAAAGTATTTGAAAACCAAAACTTTTCAAAATATTGTGATGAAAGTACTATTGATCTCAAATTTTCAGCTCATGGAACCCCTTACCAAAATGGTGTTGTTGAAAGGAAAATTTTAATTTTAGAAGAATTTGGAAGAATTATGCTTTGTGAAAATAATTTGCCAAAAATTTTTTTGGCAGAACCTGTAAACACCACTTGTTATGTTTTAAATAGAGTTTTAATTAGGTATATACTTAATAAAACTCCATATGAACTATGGAAGGGTAGAAAACCTGATATCTCTTATTTTCATGCTTTGGTTGCCAGTGCTTCATCTTGAATAACAATCAAGTTAATTTAGGTAAATTTGACTCCAAGACCGATGAAGGGATTTTCTTGGGTTATTCAACCTCTAGTAAAGCTTATAGAATCTTTAACAAAATAAATTTAGTGACTGAAGAATACATTCATGTTGCATTTGATGAAACTAATCCTCTTTGTAGTAGAAGAACTTCTCTTAATAATAACGTAGGTTTCATGCCAATAATGGATGCCACCACTCCCATTGTTGACCCTAAGGAAATCAAATTCAAATATCTCAAGGGGAAGTTGAACCTAGACTTGATCAACCTTCAACAAGTCAACAAGTAGATAGTTTTCCTAAAGATTGGAGGTATGTGAATTATCACCAAATTGATCAACTAATTGGTGATCCTTTATAAAGGGGTAAGAACTCGATCCTCTATGAGAAATATATGCAATGATGTTGCTTTCTTATCTCAGATAGAACCTAAGACTTTTGATAAATCCGAAAGTGATGAAAATTGGATAAATACTATGCAAGAAGAATTAAATCAATTTGAAAGAAATAAAGTATGGACTTTAGTTCCTAGACCTAAGGATCATTCATTAATTGGAACTAAATGAGTTTTTAGAAATAAAATGGATGAAAATCGATAGAAACAAGGCTAGACTTGTAGCTAAAGGTTATAATCAAGAAGAAAGAATTGATTTTGATGAAACCTTTGCTCCTGTAGCTAGATTAGAAGTTATTCATATGTTGCTTGAATTTGCATGTTTAAGAATTTCAAATTATTTCAAATGGATGTAAAAAGTGCATTTTTAAATGGTTTTATTGAATAAGAGGTATATATTGAACAACCTCTTAATTTTGAAGATCCTAGCCTTCCAAACCATGTCTATAAGCTTTCTAAACCTCTTTATGGGTTAAAGCAAGCTCCAAGAGCATGGTATGAAAGGTTAAGTAAATTTTTACTTGATAAGGGTTTTTCACGAGAAAAAATAAACACTAATCTTTTTACAAGAACTCATATGAATGATACTTTTATGATACAAATATATGTTGATGATATTATATTTGGTACTACTAATGAATCCATGTGTTAAGACTTTGCTAAGTGTATGCAAGGTGAGTTTGAGATGAGCATGATGAGAGAGCTCAATTACTTCCTTGGACTTCAAATTAAACAAACAAAGGAAGGCATCATCATAAACCAATCCAAATATACAAAAGATTTGCTAAAGAAGTTTGGCATGGAGAATACAAAGTCAATTAGGAATCCTATGAGTATTTCCACAAAACTCTACTTAGATGAAAGAGGTAAAATTGTCGATATTAAGAAATATAGAAGCATGATAGGGACTTTACTTTATTTAATTTCTAGTAGACCCAATATTATGTTTAGTGTATATATGTGTGCTAGATTTCAAGCTAATCATAAAGAATCTCACATAATTGTTGTTAAAAGAATTTTAAAATATTTTCTTGGCACTCAAAATCTAGGATTATAGTATTCAAGAGATTCACCTTTTGATTTAATTAGGTACTCAGATGCTAATTTTGCTAGTTGCAAGTTAGATAGAAAGAGTACTAGTAGAACGTGCCAATTTTTAGGTTGTATGTTAACCTTTTGGTTTTTAAAGAAATAAAATTTAGTTGCACAATCAACTGTTGAAGCGAAATATGTGATCGCTAGTAGTTGTTGTGCGAAAATTTTGTGGATAAAACAACAACTAGAAAATTTTGGCATGCATTTTGAAAATGTTTCAATTTTATGTGATAACACTAGTGCCATCAATCTAACTAAGAATCCAATTTAGTATTCTATAACTAAGCACATCGAAATTAGACATCACTTTATAAGAGATCACACTCAAATAGGTGATATCAAACATGAATTCATTCCGATAGAAAATCAACTTGCTGATATCTTCGCTAAACCATTGAATGAAGATAGATTTTGTGTGATAAGAATATTACTTGGAATGAGAAATTTTGTATGATTTGATTGCATATACATTCATCATTTGCTTATAAACCATTAAGTGAATGAAGATTAATTCTTAATTTGATGTTTCCCTTACTCAAAAATGGCATAAAGAAATCATACTTGCAAATTCAATCTGGAGTTCAAACTTTTTCTGCAAAATCCTTGATTTAGTCGATTGAACCTTTCTTTAAGTCGACTGAATAACCTGCCCTGAAAAACCAATAATTCTTGATTTATCGACTGAACCATTCATTAAGTTAACTAAAGATCATGCCCTAGAAAATCTAGAAAACCTTGAACTCTTTGCTTCTCATTAAGTCGACTGACTCATCCTTCTAGTCAACCAAATACTCGTACTTGACGTTTTAAATTCATTTTTTAAAACTGCTTCAGTCGACTAAACAAGGAACCAGTCGACTGAATGCCTGAAAATATAGATACATCCTTTTCAGTTTCTAAATTCATTTTCACCAAAATTTTAGAACACTTTCATGTTTTCTCTCATCTCTCTCTAGAAATCTCAAACTTTTTGAAAAATTCGGTCAAAACCTTCATTTTTTACACTTTCCCACTCATCACATCTTACCTTTTCACCTTTTTCTCTCAAAATGTCACAATGACCACGAATTAAAATGTCGTTCCCTGGTCTTAATCCCACTCATCCTAAATGGTATTGCAAAAAAGTGTCTCAAAAGGAAAAAAAGAAAGAAAAGGCTAGTGAGTCAAGCAAGAAAACTTGTAATGATTTAGATGCTTCAAATTTCAAAAATGCTGAGATCAAGGAAAGGTATGCCACGATCATTCGCACTAAAAAGATTATGTTTAGTAGGTTAGTTGGTTTTACTTCCATTAGATTTGGTAATTTCAACATGAAGCCTTTATTTGATCACATATGATGGACTTGCCTAGTGAACCTTCACGAAAAATACTACCTTAGGCTAATTCATCAATTTTATGCTAACCTGGAACAACCCCCACCCTTTGCCCCTCGGTTTAAGACAGTGGTCATGGGTCAGGAGTTTGTTGTTTCTGCTAGTGTTCTGCATACAATTCTAAATTTTCCTACTAAAGGAATAAAATAGTGCTCAGATGGATGGTCCAATGGTTTTGATTATGAGTTGTAGAGTAGTTAAGAGCAACCCAAACTATAAATATGGACTTCAAACCCACAATACCTATGACGATTTGCCCCTAGACTCTAGGTTATTAAATCTAATTTTTAATTGGTGTATTAATCCTAGATTAGGAAGCCATGGTTACCCCTCTAAGTTAAATATCCTTCTGATTTGGTGTTTGAAGACAAGAACTCCATATAACTTGTACCCTCTCATTCTGGCTAATATGATTTCTGAAAATGAATGCAGCTAGTGGCTTACCCTATGGGATGCTAATCACCTTAATTTTACAGCACTATAAGGTTCCCCTTCCTAAGTATGAAGCTAATGACTTTAAAACCAATGATTTAATCCCTGTTTGTTCCCTTAAGAGGATAGGATGTGTGATTCGGGACAATATAGTAGTCCTTAAGCTAGAAAAAAAAATTAGGATTGGAGATAAAGGTCCTAATGATAAGGAAGAAAACCAAGGTGTTGGATTAGGTACTCAGGCTACAACAGCAGGATAGAACTCTACTAGTTTTGGTTCTCAAGATGTTGTTCTTCAAGCTCTTGCCAGTCTCTAATTATGAGTGCACTACATGCAGCAAACCATTGATTTAAAGCTTCAGGCCTTGAGGACAGAGATGACCTCCGTATATGATGAGCTTACTGTTTTCCAAACTAAAATGGAAGGATCCTTTGCTAAGGTTCGAGACCAATTTTTTGAGATCCAAAACCAGCTTTGTGACCTTGGCTCTGCTTCTCCACCATCTTGGGAATATTAATGCATTTATGACTTTGGCTTTTTTTTTTCCCTCCCTTTTATTTCTTGTTGCTACTCCTAAACTTTTGCAAGTACATTTATTTTCCTTTTTCATACATCATATGGATATTTGCTCATGTGATATTTCCTGTTTAGTTTATGGATGTATTTTTTTTCTCTATGCTTGCTTTGTGTGTACTTAGTTACCCTTTTGTGATGATGGCAAAAAAGGGAAGAAAAATAGGAGGAGCCTTTATTGATAAACGATGTGCATAGATTAAGGGGGAGCTTTGCTCCTCAAGTCTTTTAAATACTTTAGAAACTGCTTGGTTGGGCTATTTGAACTTTGGCAGGAGGTTTTTATCACAAAAACAGAGAAGACTATATTCAAATTTTCATAGCAAACACTTAGATTTTAAAAGTGTTTTTCCTAAATAGTTTTTGTTATCATCAAAAAGGGGGAGATTGTTGACCCCTAACTTGATTTTATTGATAACAAAACTAATTTAAGTTGATCTAACCAAATTTGTCTAAGTTTTTAATGCTTTTATTCAAAGACGCACGCACCTCAAGAGAAGAATATGAAGAACAAGATTAGAAGCTTCTAGGTAGTTAATTTTATTGTAAATTCGCTCTCAATTATCTAACTTTAATTGTGCCTCAAAATGTTTATAAATTTTTTTTTTTGAGAAAAACATTTAAACTTGACTTTAATTTTATAAATTTTTTTTAAAACAAAATTTTGTTACAAAGGATTTAGTCGACTAAATAAAGGATAAAAAGTCTTGCCTTTTTTATTTGGTCGATTGAATGAATCATATAGTCGACTAAATGAAGGTCAAACTTTCTAGTCTATAACCCAGTCGATTGTATGGATCACTCAGTCTACTGAATGAAAACAAAGAGTTCTAACTCTCTAGTCCAGTCGACTGAATGCTTCATATAGTCGACTGAATTAAAGCCCTAAAGTATGATAGCCTTGATTTAGTCGACTGAACCAAACATCCAGTCAACTAAACGCTCGATTATAATGGCTAGTTTTCAAAATTTAAGGTGTCGTTCAGAGCATTTAATGCTCTAAACTGCTCCATTTTGTGCCTAATTGCTATATGGAAGCAAGGATATATAAATCCTCTTTTAAATGAGCAAACCTTACAACTAAGATCATTCAATTCGTTCTAGAGATAATTAATTCTCTTCAAATCTTTCAAAATTAATTCTTGAGCCATTTTTAAAGCTTTGCTCTTAAAAGAGAGATATTCTTCAATTTTTAAAAGCATTTATTGCAATGTTTCTTGTACCAATCTTCAATCAAGTAAAGAGAAAGAGTTAGTGTATCTCTTAGATGTATTTAGGTGTTAAACACTTTTGTATTAACTTCTTTGGAAGAGAACCTTGTAAGGTTTGGGTGACACCTCTAAAGCTGCTTATTATTCTTAGTGGAATACTTTAAGAAGTCTCCTTCAAAAGAGTGGATGTAGGGTAAGAAAGATTATGATATTGTCGAACCACTATAAATCGTGTTTGCACTTTCTTATCATTACTTCTTTAAATTTCAGCTTTATAACCCTTATTATTCTTTCTTGATTAATTAAGTGTTTAAAACTTTCTTGTTATTTGCAAAAAGTTTTAAAATCCAATTCACCCCAACTTGGGTTGTACCTTGGTCTACACACCTAGGATCTACTAGACCCTGGTTGAGCTTTCTTGACACCTTCCTACCTTCCTTTGCATTAGCTTCTCATAGTAGTGGATAGTTTTAAAGGAAACCCAAAGAGCTTACTGAGCTACCCTTTTAAGGAATAGGTCGGACCCTGATTGCAAACCCTCGAAGCATATGCAACTTATAAGGATACCCGGCCAGAGTTAGGCCTAAGGAAAGAAGGGAGACATATAGGTCCACATTGTTCAAGCATTTTTCAAAACCTTTTAGGCTATCCTTGATGCCCTCTCTTGGGAACACTTGGGGAGCTTGGATTGGTGGCTAGAACAGAGGCTCGTCGAAAGTACCAAAGCTTTTTTTAAGATCATTATCAAGGTAGAGGGGTTTATGAAGGAAGTGTAGTCTATAACATGACCTTAGTCAATCATATAGCATAGCACCTGATGAGAGTCATAAAATGCATCTAAACAATACTTAATTGTTAACATTTTAGGGTTGATCTCGGTCGTAATCGCACTTTTACATGTTGATAACTCTAAAGTGATATTCATAAATCATTGAATTAATTCGATGCATTTTCAGGTGCATTGAGTACAAAAGAGATAATAAAGCGATCCATGTTTAAAGCACCAAAAGATCTTGGGTGTCGGTGCTCGTTTTTGTCCAAGGTTTAGACGTGTCCAAACATGATTCAAAGATGGTTAAACTCTAAACTAAGGCTGGAGTAATAAATTACAGTAAGTTAAAAGACTGCACACAAGTGTGTGCATCACTTTGGAGCAAGTTAAGGGTAGACACACTAGTGTGTGCACTTCTGCATACAAGCTGAAGAAGTTTCACTGAATTGCCAGAATTTCCCGTACAGATCAATCATCTTTGCAGATTAAACTGTATTGATGTAGGAAGAACCAGATGATGAGCCATTTATGCTTAGAAAGATCCGGAAGTCTATTTTCTGAAGAATTTTACGGTTTGTAAAAAGGATTTTTCTAGAGAAAGTTATGGCAGTTTTAGTGGAAACAGTTCAGGCCAGCACAGCAGGCCCAGATGCACAGCAGGCCCAGGCGTACAGCACGGCCCACTCGCCTCTTGACCGGATTAGGGCAAGCAAATGACATTCTCCAAGACCAAAACACCCCCCTCATGCTCTATAAATATATCTTTATGGAGTGTGCAGCTGGGCATTGAAGAGAGAAAGCAAGGAAGAGAGAAAAAAGAGAGGATTCAAGGGATTCAAATCCAGCATTCTTCCATTTTATTTCTAAGTTTTCTTTGGTTGCAAATCAAGGGGAGAACATCCATATTGTTCATCCACCTTGAACTCCATGGCCAAATCAAGGGGAGAGCATCCTTATTGTTCTTCCACCTTGATTTCCATGGCCAACTAATCATTTTACAAGGGAAAGGGATGAATCTTTAGGGATTTCTTGTTCTTTATTTCTTGTTCTTGATTCAGTTGTATGGATTTATTGTTAAATATTGTTTATGAATTATTCATTGATTAAGTAAGAAGATTTGAGTTCATGTGATAGATGTACTTCTTATTCTTCTTCTTTTAGACTCTCTTAATCCGGTGATTGCATCCTTCTCCTCCATTGAGGTTGCTTGGATGTGATTGATTCTGGTAGATTTATCTTATTGATTGTCCATTATTGCAATATTGTCTTTTAAGATATATTGTCGTTTCTTAATAATCTTTAAGATCGGTCATGTGTGCATGAACCGAAATCAATGATTAATTCGTAGCAATTATATAAGAGTTGTAAATGTGCTTGATTGAATATATTCCGATTGCTTGTTTGGGAGTTGAAACTTGCAATCGAGATAAAATCAATTGAATCAAGAGTGGAAATAGGGAACAAACGTAAGGAGGATTCCCGGAACCTTGTTATTTCTCATTTATATTTCATTTACATTTACGCGATTTTCCTTTACATTATTTCACCATCAAAGCTTAAAAATCTTGAGTTTAACTTTTATCGTTCGTTTTAAGGTTCACACATTTTCCTTTGTACTTAACTTGTTTTCCTGTGGAATCGACACCCCAAAGCCGTACTACAATAACCGTGTTATACTTTGGGCGTAATCAGTACCGTTTCACATAGGGTTGCAATCATTGTGTGATTGACAATCCTACAATAGGGCCATGACACGTGTGACTGCTTTTCTTGTTATATAAATACCCCCTCCCTCTCACACCGAGGGAGATCATTAACAAGCAACACGTAAAATCTACGACATCTTTCTTGACAATTAGTCTATTCTCTCCCCTCTCCATGTCTCCGAGTAGACCCATTGCACCTTCGATTTTTGCCACGTAGAATATGTTGTGAGTTTTAAATTACTCGCAAGCGCATGAATCGTTTGCAATATAGTGTTGTGCAAGTGCGAGGTCGAATCCACAGGGAATGCATTGTGAAAATAGTTTTTTATCTAAACTAACCTTATTTTAACCTAGTTCCGAATTGTGAATTATATTTTTGCAAAACAAATATAAACTAAACTAAACTAAATTGATTTAATAGCTAATGATGAAAACACTAAGGTTTCAGAATCCACCAAACCAAAGTAAAGCATATATCTTCATGTTCTATATAAAAAAATAATCTATCTAACATTCCATGAATCCAACAAAAAACAACGAATATCCCAATTAAACCAAAAACATCCAATGTATCCGCTTTTAACAAATCACAAAGGAAATCCAATTTAATCGAAAAGGATTCGATGTATCCATCGGATGAAACACGCAGAATATCCAACAGAACAATTAAAAACTATCAATCGTAAGAATTTACTCAAACAATTGAAATAGAACATTTAAACTAAACATATCAGAATTGTGTAAATATATCTGAAAATATAATGCTAAACAATGGAGAGGCTTCATCTTCAACCTTAGCTGAAGATTTTAGCCACCCATTATTATGAAACTAAATTTCACAATAAAAAGTGCTAAGCATTAAAAACTGGAAAAGAATTAAAACTGACTGTACATTGGGAGAAATTCCACACGCTGTTGGGCAGCACTTCCCCCGATGGTGGCAAAAGCCTTTAGGAGGTCTACTAAAATGCTAGTAGAAATCAACCAGACTGCACACTGAATAATGAGGTGAGATAGTGTTTATATAAGGGAATTCTCGGAGTACAATGAGCTGAAAATTCGATGTGGGATACTGCCTCTTTGCGATCGATCGCAAGTCTGGTTCGATTGATCGCAGCATGGTGCGATGCAATGCGTCTGGCGCGCTGTAAGTGCTTCCTATCCGATGTGGGATGTGCGAGTCAACTGCGATCGATCGCAGCCTTGTTGCGCTCGAGCGCATCACAGTGCACTGCCATATATATGCAGTATCAGATGTTTCCTCTCCAATGTGGGATATGCGAGTCACTTGCGATCGATCGCAAGTCTTGTGCACTCGAGCGCAGGTGCGATTGATCTCATGCCATGTGCGCACGATCGCAGGTGCGATCGATCGCATGTCCTGTGCGCCCGATCGCACTAGGCATCCTCAGCTTTGCTCTTTAAGCCCTGAAGTTTCAACATTGCTTCATTTTATTCCAAAACCTATAAAAACACAGAAAACACAAAAAATAGATAAAATAGCACGAAATAACATAATTAAGAACTCAACAAATTTAAACTAAGGGGCTAAAACATGTAATATTTAACACTCATCAAACACCCCCAAACTTACATATTGCTAGTCCCATAGCAATCCGAAACTAAAAACTAAATGAAAAACAAAGAATATAAAGATAAGTTCATAACTCATGGTATCCAAAGATTTCAGGAGCACACACCACCATAATAATGATTCATGAGCAAGCTTAAAAAGATAAACCCATATTCGCAATGAATAGAAATGTTAAAATATAAAAAATTACTTACAAAAGGCAGGCTAATGCATCATAAGTCTGACTCAGTGTGAAGTGAATTAGCAAATAAAAATGAAGCTTCCGAATGAGTCCAATGTGCAAGGTCTCTAGGTCTCAAGATTCACCGCATTTCCCATCAGAATGAATGAAAATGACATAGTTTTTATTTTCTTTTCTTTTGTAAGGCTCTGATATGTTTAGTTTCTTTAAGCTTTCTAATTGACCCATGTAGCGAGTGTTGAGTCAATGACTCCCAAACCAGATGGTTTTAGGGCATTAGGTGTACAGACACCCCTTAGGACTTACTAATTCGAGTCGAAAAGGCAACGAAATTAAACTGGCCTTAATACTATTAAACAAAATTCCAACTTTTTGACATGAACACTCACTGCTTACTGAGGCAAGAGGTCCAGTTACTCAGTGGGAAGTTTATTTATGAACATCACTTTTTTTTTATCATATATTTTTTTATTTTTTTTTATTTTTATATATGCCAAAGTGTTAATCCAACAAGTCATCCAGTTTCAGTTAAGATAGAAATGTACACATTAAAATCACACGTCATACCTCACATAATGCGTACTAATGTGCTCGTGTTAGATTTGAGATCAAACATGTGAATTCACAAATGCCTCAAGTAAGTAACTAAATTTTAAAACTTTATCAGCAGATCATATGTTCCAAAATTTAAGCTCACCAATGAATCACATCACAGAAATTGTTTAGATCAACCAAAATTTCAAAATAACATGAGCATGCATAAAAAAAAAGACAACAACAAATTAGGACAAAGTGTTTGTAATGTGTCTCCCATACCCCCAAACTTAAATTACACATTGACCCCAATGTGTGAATAATATGGAAAGAGTTGACCTGGGATATGGAGAACTATCTGGACTGGTATAGCTCATAGCATACCCCCAAACTTGGTCTACAGTACGCGTTGTCCCTGAAAAATAAAGACTAGAAAACAAAAAATACTGAAAATAAACATTAAGCATAAATATGGAAAATAATAAACAAATAAAAAGATAAACTGTTGATGAGTGAAAAATATTGCATATTTTGGCCACTTAATTTACATTTGTTAGCTTAGGAATTTGTTACTTTAAGCTGTTTTCATTGTTTTTCAGGTTTACAAGCACCAAGGAAGGAGTTTCACTAAATTTCCAGAATTTCCCATACAGATCAATCATCTTTGAAAATTAAACTGTATTGATTCAGGAAGAACCAGGAGATGAGCCATATATGCTTAGAAAGATCCGGAAGTCTATTTTCTAGAGAATTTCACTGCTCGTAAAAATGATTTTTCTAGAGAAAGTTATGGCCGTTTTAGTAGACAAAGGTCAGGCTGTGCGGGCTGTGCGGGATTTCAGCGTGAACAGAAGTTTTAAAGGGCATGTGAAGGCTTAAATCCCACATCCCACATCGGTTGGAAACACATTTCTATATCCCACATCCCACATCAGATTGGTAACACATTGCACTCATGGTATTTGCCTATATAAGACCCACTCCACCTCATCATTCAGTGTACAATTCCTGAGCCACTTTGGTGTTTACCGGTGGACGTCCGTTAGCATTCTGGTGGATCTCGAAGGCCTTGTCACCACGAGGGGAAGCGCCACCCGTCAGCGAGTGGAATTTCTCCCATGTAAAGTTATTTATTTATTTCTTTACATTTAGTTGTTTTAGTTTAAATGTTTAGCACTTTTATTATGAATTATAGTTTCATAGTTATGAGTGGCTAGACTCTTCAGCTAAGGTTGAAGATGAAGCTCCGCCGTTGTTTGGCGTAGTAGTTCAGATTTGCTTGTAAAAATCTGACAATTTTTAGTATAAATGTTCTGTCAATTATTTGAGTTAATCTTATAATTGATTGAGTTTAAATTGTTTGTTGGATATTCCTTGTGTTTCATCTGATGGATACATTGAATGCTTTTCGATTAAATTGGATTTCCTTTGTGATTTGTTAAGAGCGGATACATTGGATGCTTTTGGTTTAATTGGGATATTCTTTGTTTTTTGTCTTATAGTTGGATTCATGGAATCTTTTGATAGGCTATTTTTAAGGACATATATGCTTAAACTTTGGTGGGGTGGATTCGGAAACCTTAGTGTTTTTCATTAGTTTTTAAATCAATTTAATTTAAGTTTATATTTCTTTTGCAACATATAAATTACAAATTTGGAACTAGGTTAAAATAGAGTTAGTTTAGATTAAATTATATTTTCACAACGCAATTCCCTGTGGATTCGACCGCGCACTTGCACAACGCTATACTGCAAACGACTCGTGCACTTGCGAGTAAATTAAAACTCACAACAAGTTTTCGGCGCCGTTGCAGGGGAATTGTTTGGTTTGTGAAAATTTTTGGTCTAAAATGATTTTATTTTTCTACTAGTTAGTTATTTTTTTTTGTTTAAAAAAAAAATTATATGGATGAATCCAGCGCCGGTTTCACAGTCTTTAGAGGACACCATTAAGGAGTACATGAAAATGACCGGCCCGTCCCTCAATGCTACCAACACATTCAATGTTGATAGCTGTTCCATCTGTGCTAGTCCCATGCATCTAGCACAGAATTGTCCATCAATGCCGGCTTGTGCCGAGTACCCCATGGAACAAATGAATGCTTTCAATGACTGTTGTTGGGAATCAAATGGATCTTACTCCGAAACATACAATTCAGGGTGGTGGAACCACTCTAATTTTTTATGGGAGCAGAACCAACTGATGAATCAGGGAGGAGCCCCTTATAATCAATACCCTCCCGAATTTCCTCCACCAATACCAAGTTATGCCTATCCAGCACCATCATCCGCTTACCAAGCTCCCATTCAAGCACCAGCGTCGGTTTCGCAGTCATTGGAGGACACTCTCAACGATTTCATGAAAACGACTAGTCAATCTATGAGTGAAGTGATGAGTGCAACCATAGAAAACACCCAAGCGATTACCGAGCTAGAGAGTCAAATTGATCAAATCGCAAGTTACGTGGGTGAGGAGATGAAGGAACGTTCCCCAGTCAAACTGATCCTAACCCAAAGGAATAGCTTGCGGTAAGAAATTTATTAACTCCTATGCATTGGCAGGAACAAGTGCAATCAATTGTCCCATTAAGGTCTGGGAGACAAGTGCACGATCAAGTGGAAGAGAACCCTGCTATGCACCAAGGGCAAGAAAGTGGCAACAACGAGAAGAGAGATGCTGAGCCATCTACAGCCACATCTATTATTAATGATCTCTCTAAGTCGTTTTTACCTAAAGCGCCTTACCCTGAGAGACTACAAGCGCCCAAGAAAGAAGGGAAGTCTGAGGACATTTTGGAGGCATGCTTTGCTCAATTTGAAGACGATTTGGATTTAGAGAAGTTATTTGAGCAAGCAAATGCTACTTTGGAGTCTGCTCCTCAAAAGATCAGTGAGATGGAGGAAACCACAACACCTGAACCCCCCAAGAAGGAACTTAAGCCTTTATCGGATAATCTTAAGTATAAGTTCCTAGGTCCAGCAGATTCTTTGCCTATAATTATAGCTTTAGATTTGGGTGATACTCCAAAGGAAAAATTATTGGACGTCTTAAGAGAGCATAAGGAAGCTATAGGCTGGACTATTGAGGATGTTAAAAGAATCAACCCCTCGTTGGTAATACACACGATACAGTTGGAGGAGAATGCCAAGCCATCGAGGGAGCCACAAAGAAGGCTCAACCCTGCTATGTAAGAGGTTCTGAGTGCCGAAGATATTAAGCTGTTAGAGGCAGGGATCATTTATCCCATCTCTGATAGTAAGTGGGTGAGCCTGATTCAAGTCGTGCCTAAACGTGCTGAATTGACGGTAGTAAATAAAGACGACGAGTTGGTTCCAACTCGAGTGCAGTCAAGATGGAGAAAGTGTCTAGACTACCGTAAATTGAATGCTGCCACTAGGCCTGATCATTTTCCATTCCCATTTATTGATCAAATGGTGGAGCGTTTAGTTGGGCACGTTTACTAATATTGGGTCTGGCTGAAGACGTTAAACTTAACGCTCATGGGAGGCACCCCACAGCTTATCTTTTCTGTTTATTTAGTATTTCGCATTTTTATGATTAATGTTTGTTTCCAGTATTTTTTGTTTTCCAGTTTTTATTTTTCAGGGACAATGCGTACTTCAGTTCAAGTTTGGGGGTATGCTATGAGCCATACCAGTCCAGATAGTTCTCCATATCTCAGGTCAGCTCTTTCCATATTAGTCACACATTGGGGTCAATATGTAATTTAAGTGTGGGGGTATGGGAGACACATCACACACTTTGTCCTAATTTGTTGTCTTTTCATTGTAAAGATAAATGCATGTTCATGTTCATCTAAAAATTTTGGTTGATCTGAAAAATTTTGATGTGATTTCATTGGTAAGCTTAAAACTTTGAACACATGATCTGATGATAGAGTTTAAACTTTAGTTACTTACTTTAGGCATTTTCGAGAATTCACATGTTTGATCTAATCTCACACGAGCACATTAGTACATATTTGTGTGAGGTATGACATGTGAGTTGAATGTATACGTTTCCTTGTCTTAACTGAAACCGGATGACTTGTTGGATAAACACTTGGGCATATAAAAAAAAAAAAACTGCTAATATTTATAATGATCATCATCAATAAACTTTCCACTGAGTAACTGCACCTCTTGCCTCAGTAAGCAGTGAGTGTTCACGTCAAAAGGTGGGAATTTTATTCATAATGATCATTGCGAAACTTTCTGCTGAGTAACTGGACCTCTTGCCTCAGTAAGCAGTGAGTGGTCAAAAGGTGGAAATTTTGCTTGGTAGTATTAAGGCCAGTTTAATTTTGTAGCCTTTTTGACTCGAGTTAGTAAGTCCTTAGCGGTGTCTTTACACCTAATGCCCTAAAACCATCCGGTTTGGGAGTTATTGACTCAACACTCGCTACATGGGTCAATTAGAAAGCTTAAGGAAATTAAACATAGCAGAGCCTTATATATGTAAAAAAAAAAAAAAAAAAAAAACCTGTGCCTTCGTTGTTCTTTCCGATGAAAAATTCTGTGGATCTTGAGACTTGAATTACCTTGTACATTTTTGGAAACCTCATATGTATATGCTAATTCACTTTACACTGATTCAAGCTTGTGATGTCGTACCATGCCTCTTGTAAGTAATTAGGTTTTAAATTCTTATTCATTGTGAAGATAGGTTCGACTTATTTAAGCTTGCTCATGAATGAATCTCATGATTTTGAATGCTCCTTAAATTTTTGGATACCATGAATACTGAACTTATCTTTATAATCTTTGTTGTTCATTTAGTTTTTTATTTTGTTTTGCTAAGAGACTAGCAAAATGTAACTTTGGAGGTATTTGATGAGTGAAAAATATTACATATTTTGGCCATTTAATTTACATTTGTTAGCTTAGGAATATGTTACTTTAAGTTGTTTTCGTTGTTTTTCAGGTTTACAATCACCAAGGAAGGAGTTTCACTAAATTGCCAGAATTTCCCATACAGATCAATCATCTTTGAAAATTAAACTGTATTGATGCAGGAAGAATCAGGAGATGAGCCATATATACTTAGAAAGATCCGGAGGTCTATTTTCTGGAGAATTTTACGGCTCATAAAAATGATTTTTCTAAAGAAAATTATGGCCGTTTTAGTAGACAAAGGTCAAGCTGTGCGGGCTGTGCGGGATTTCAGCGTGAACAGAAGTTTTAAAGGGCATGTGAAGGCTTAAATCCCACATCCCACATCGGTTGGAAACACATTTCTATATCCCACATCCCACATCGGATTGGTAACACATTGCACTCATGGTATTTGCCTATATAAGACCCACTCCACCTCATCATTCAATGTACAATTCCTGAGCCACTTTGGTGTTTACCGGTGGACGTCCGTTAGCATTCTGGTGGATCTCGAAGGCTTTGTCACCACGAGGGAAAGCGCCGCCCGTCAACGAGTGGAATTTCTCCCATGTAAATTTACTTGTTTATTTCTTTACATTTAGTTGTTTTAGTTTAAATGTTTAACACTTTTATTATGAATTATAGTTTCATAGTTATGAGTGGCTAGACTCTTCAACTAAGATTGAAGATGAAGCCCTGCCGTTGTTTGGTGTAGTAGTTCAGATTTACTTGTACAAATCTGACAATTTTTAGCATAAATGTTCTGTCAATTATTTGAGTTAATCTTATAATTGATTGAGTTTAAATTGTCTGTTGGATATTCCTTGTGTTTCATCTGATGGATACATTGAATGCTTTTCGATTAAATTGGATTTCCTTTGTGATTTGTTAAGAGTGGATACATTAGATGCTTTTGGTTTAATTGGGATATTCTTTGTTTTTTGTCTTATAATTGGATTCATGGAATCTTTTGATAGGCTATTTTTTAGGACTTATATGCTTAAACTTTGGTGGGGTGGATTCGGAAACCTTAGTGTTTTTCATTAGTTTTTAAATCAATTTAATTTAAGTTTATATTTCTTTTGCAACATATAAATTAAAAATTTGGAACTAGGTTAAAATAGAGTTAGTTTAGATTAAATTATATTTTCACAACACAATTCCCTGTGGATTCGACCTCGCACTTGCACAACACTATACTGCAAACGACTCGTGCGCTTGCGAGTAAATTAAAACTCACAACAGCTGTAGGGTGCCTCCCATGAGCGCTAAGTTTAATGTCTTCAGCCAGACTCTCCGTAGTAGATGACTCTCAATCAGAGTAAATAGGATCCGTCAACAATATTGTCTCAATGTCTAGACTCCTAAATTCCAAGAATGGTTTCAGCCTCTGCCTATTTACCTTGAAAGTGTTACCATTCTTTGAATCCTCAATCTCGATGGCCCCATGAGGAAAAACTGACTGAATAATAAAGAGGCTGGTCCATCGAGACTTGAGCTTGCCTGGGAAAAGATGTAGGTGTGAGTTGTAAAGAAGAACTTTTTGACCTAGCTCAAAAGCTCGTCTCAAAATATTTTGGTTATGAGTCTTCTTCATTTGTGCTTTGTATGACCGTGCACACTCATATGCATCATTTCGCAGATCCTCTAATTCATTGAGTTGGAGCTTTCTTTGGGATCCAGCCTTCAAAAGATTAAAGTTCAGCTGTTTTATAGCCCAATAGGCTTTATGCTCTAATTCGACTGGAAGGTGACAGGCTTTTACGTACACAATACGGTATGGAGACATGTCAATTGGCATCTTAAATGCTGTTCTATAGGCCCACAGTGCATCAGTCAATCGTAGAGACCAGTCCTTTCTATTAGGGTTCACAGTTTTCTCCAAAATGTACTTAATCTCGCGATTGGAAATTTCCACTTGTCCACTCGTCTGTGGGTGATATGGGGTGGCAACTTTGTGTGTGATGAAATACTTCTTCATCAACTGCTCAAAAATCCTGTTGCAAAAATGCTTACCTCCATCACTTATAATTGCTCGAGGCGTACCAAAACAAGCAAAGATATTGTTCTTCAAAAATTGGACCACAACTCTATGGTCATTGGTCTTGCATGCAACTGCTTCCACCCATTTGGACAGATAGTCCACAGCAACTAGAATGTATAGATAGCCAAAGGAGTTTGGGAAAGGTCCCATAAAATCAATGCCCCACGCATCAAAAATCTCAACAATCAGAATGGAGTTGAGGGGCATCATATTCCTCGTAAAAATACTCCATAGCTTTTGGCAACGCTCACAAGATACACAGTAAGTGTGAGAGTCTCGGAACAAGGTAGGCCAATAGAATCCGCACTACAAAATCTTTGCAGCGGTATTTTTAGCACTGAAATGGCCTCCACAAGCATGATCATGACAAAAGGCGATGATATTAGATTGGTCATGCTCAGGAATACACCTTCTGATGATCTGATCGGGACAATACTTGAACAAGTAAGGATCATCCCAGAAAAAATGTTTTACCATGGCCAAAACCTTTAATTTATCTTGTCGCCCCCAATGCAAAGGCATTTGACCGGTGACAAGGTAGTTCACTATATCAGCAAACCATGGCGCGAGATTGTGAGCAATGTGCATCAATTGCTCATCAGAAAAGGTCTCAGAAATGAGAGTGGTGATCTCAATGAAATCCACAATCAATCTAGACAAATGGTCTGCCACCACATTTTCGAAACCTTTCTTATCCTGAATCTCTATGTCGAACTCTTGAAGTAGCAAGATCCATTGGATAAGATGAGATTTACATCTTTTTTAGAGAAAAGATACTTCAATGCTGCATGGTCCGAGTAGATAATGACTTTAGATCCTAACAAGTAGGATCTGAACTTGTCTAATGCAAAAACGACTGCTAGCAACTCCTTCTCAGTGGTAGAGTAATTGAGTCGTGCATTGTTTAGAGTTCGACTTGCATAATAGATAACATGGGGAAGTTTGTCAACACACTGCCCTAAAAAAGCTCCAACAGCATAGTCTGATGCGTCACACATAATTTCAAAAGGCACACCCCAGTTGGGTGGCTGAATAATGGGTGTCGACGTCAGAATCTTCTTCAGATCCCCATTTGCTTTCTTACAATCTTCATTAAATAAAAATGGGGCATCCTTCATTAATAACTTGCACAAGGGCCGGGTGATCTTGCTGAAATTATGGATAAATCGCCTATAGAATCCTGCATGGCTCAGAAAAGATCGAATCTCTTTCACTGTACGTGGGGGTGGAAGGTTGGAAATCAGGTCCACCTTCGCTTTATCTACGTCAATCCCCAGATGGGATATGACGTGCCCCAGTACAATACCTTGCTTGACCATAAAATGGCACTTCTCCCAATTAAGCACCAGGTTATTCTCCTTGTACCGCACTAAAACCAAAGTGAGATAGTGCAGACACTCCTCAAATGATGAACCGAAGACGGAGAAGTCATCCATGAAAATCTCTAAAGAACGCTCCACCATGTTAGAGAATATGCTGACCATGCACCGCTGAAAAGTAGTAGGTGCATTGCAAAACCCAAAGGGCATGCGACGGTAGGCGAATGTCCCAAAAGGACAGGTAAATGTTGTCTTCTCCTGATCTTTGGGGTCCATGGGGACCTGGTTATATTCAGAATAACCATCCAAAAAACAATAATACTCGTGCTCAGCCAAACGCTCCATCATCTGATCAATAAATGGGAGTGGAAAATGATCCTTCCTTGTGGCAGCGTTCAGTTTACGGTAGTCTATACACACTCTCCACCCTGATTGAACATGAGTTGGCACCAACTCGTCGTCGTTATTCTTCATTACCGTTAATCCAGCTCGCTTGGGCACGACATGAATCGGGCTCACCCACTTGCCATCAGAGATGGGATAAATGATCCCTGCATCTAACAGCTTAATTACTTCTGTCCTCACAACCTCTTGCATAGGTGGGTTGAGCCTTTTTTGTGGCTCCCTCGATGGCTTGGTATTCTCCTCCAAATGTATCTTGTGCATTACCAACAAGGGGCTGATTCCTTTAATATCCTCAATGGTCCAGCCTATAGCTTCCTTGTGTTCTCTCAACACATCTAATAATTTCTCCTCTTGAGTCTCAACCAAATCTGAAGCTATAATCACAGGCAAAGACTCTGCTGGACCTAGAAACTTATACTAAAGATTGTCCGGTAAAGGTTTAAGTTCTTTCTTAAGAGGCTCAAGTTCTTCAGTCTCTTCCTTTTCACTACTCTCCGTAGGAGCAGACTCTAAAATGGTATTTGCTTGCTCAAGTAACTTATCCAAATCCAGATACTCTCCAAACTGAGCAAAGCATGCCTCCATAGGGTCCTCCATGCTTGATTCATCCACCGTATCTTCAATAATTTCCTCTATCAAGCATATATTTCTCACTTCAGTAAATTCCAGTGGTTGCTTAGTGATATCAAAAATATTCAACTCCACTGTCATATTTCCGAAGGAAATCTTCATCATCCCTGTCTTACAATTGATTAGGGCGTTAGCCATGGCTAAAAATGGTCGCCCTAGAATCTCCGGTATCTGAATCCCTATATTCTGGACCGGCTCTGTATCTAGCACAATAAAATCCACGGGGAAATAAAACTGATCTACCTTTATCAAAACGTCCTCAACTACTCCCCGTCATATTTTCACTGACCTGTCAGCCAATTGAAGTGTTGTCGATGTGGGCTTCAATTCTCCTAACCCCAACTGCAAATAGACTGAATAGGGTAGAAGATTCACACTAGCTCCTAAATCCAATAGAGCCCTCTCAATCTGGCTGACTCCTATCATGCAAGAGATGGTAGGACACCCTGGGTCCTTATACTTGATTGGCAGCCTGCACTGAAGGATTGAGCTAACCTGCTCGATCAAAAATGCCTTCTTCGGGACATTTGTCCTCCTCTTGATAGTGATCAAGTCCTTTAAGAACTTGGTATATGATGACACTTGCTCGATGGCGTCCAAAAGGGGAATATTGATTTGGACTCGCTTGAACACCTTAAGAATTTCTTCAAACTTCCCTCCTTTCTTGGGCGCTTGTAATCTCTCAGGGTAAGGTGCTTTAGGTAAAAACGACCTAGAAGGGTCATTCACAGTAGAAGTGGCTGTAGATGGCTCAGCATCTCTCTTCTCCTTGTTTCCACTTTCTTGCCCTTGCTGCATAGCAAGGCTCTCTTTTACTCGATTGTCCACTTGTCTCCCAGATCTTAATGTGACAATCGATTGCACTTGTTCCTCCCCGTGTGTAGAAGTTGATGAATTTCCAATCACAAATTGTCTCTTCAGGTTGGTCACGGGCTGACTGGGGAACTTTTCTTTTTCTTTTTCACCCAAGTGACTTGCGATTTGCCCCATTTGACTCTCTAGATTGGCAATCGCTTGGGTGTTTACTATTGTCGCACTCATCACTTCGCTGATGGATTGGCTAGTCATCTTCATGAACTTTTTGAAGGTGTCCTCCAATGACTGTGAAACCGACATTGGCGCTTGAGTGGGAGTATGGTAAGCAGATACTGGTGCTAGATGGACTGAGCGACCATGACTTTGAATTGGTGGAGGCAATCCAGGAGGGTAGTGATTGTGAGCATGATGAGGGGCTCCTCCCTGATTCAGCGATTGGTTCTGCTTCTATGAAAAATTAGGGTGGTTCTACCACCCTGGATTGTAAGTCTCAGAGTAGGATCCACCTGATTGCCTCCTATAGTCATTGAAAGCGTTTACATGTTCCGTGGGACACTCGGCAAAATCCGACATAGATGGACAATTCTGTGCTAAATGCATAGGACTAGCACAGATGGAACATCAATCGTCATTAATTGTATTGGCAACATTGATGGACTTGTCCATAGTGAGAGTGTCAATTTTCTTGGTGAGAGCATCTATCTTTATCTTCAAGTCAGTCTCCTCCTTAATCTCATAGATGCCTCCTTTCTTAGGAGCACGAATGGACTTGTCTCGACCGCTTGAAAAATCCCACTGCTATGAGTTGTCGGACAACTTGTCCAATGCCTTGTATGCTTCATCCCCTGTCAGACTTAAGAATGCCCCCCCCCCCATTCATAGACTCGATCATGCTACGGTTGGGTTGAGTCAACCCTTGGTAGAAGAACTGAACAAGTCTCCACTTCTCATATCCATGTGGAGGGCATCTAATCAGTAACTCTTTAAAATGCTCTCAACTCTCAGAAAACTTCTCATCCTCCTCCTGAGTGAAAGAACTAATCTCCTTTCGGTGCTCATTCACTCTAGACATTGGGAAAAATTTATTATAGAATTTACTCAGCAGATTTTCCCAAGATGTAATAGACCCGGACGTGTTGGAATCCAACCATGCCTTAGCTCTATCATGAAGAGAAAAAGGGAAAAGTCTAAGATGGACTGACTCCTCAGAGAAGTTTTGGAACTTGAATGTGGCACAAATATCTTTGAACTTCTTTACATGGCTGTAAGGATTTTCAAGATCTAAGCCATGAAATGAGGGTAGGAGTTGGATGACATGTGGCTTTAAATCAAAATGGGTAGCATTGGTGGGTGGCAACATGATGCAGGAAGATGAGTTAGTCGCAACTGGTGCGAACAAATCTCTCAGGGACGTGGTGGAGTCTGACTTCTTCTGTCTCCTAAGAGTTCTTTCTAAATCGGGATCTAAAGGTGTCAATTCTAAATTTAGGGATCTCCGACCAAGCATACACCAAACAGAAAACAGTAAAAACAAACTAACTAGCAGAAGCAGCGAAATAAAATAAAACAAAAAGAAAAATAAAACGAAAATGCATTTAGACAAAAATTTCATAAACAAAAACATTCCCCGGCAACGGCGCCAAAAACTTGTTGTGAGTTTTAAATTACTCGCAAGCACACGAATCGTTTGTAATATAGTGTTGTGCAAGTGCGAGGTCGAATCCACATGGAATGCGTTGTGAAAATAGCTTTTTATCTAAACTAACCTTATTTTAACCTAGTTCCGAATTGTGAATTATATTTTTGCAAAACAAATATAAACTAAACTAAACTAAATTGATTTAATAGCTAATAATGAAAACACTAAGGTTTCAGAATCCACCCAACCAAAGTAAAGCATATATCTTCATGTTCTATATAAAAAAATAATCTATCTAACATTCCATGAATCCAACAAAAAATAACGAATATCCCAATTAAACCAAAAGCATCCAATGTATCCGCTTTTAACAAATCACAAAGGAAATCTAATTTAATCGAAAAGGATTCGATGTATCCATCGGATGAAACACGCAGAATATCCAACAGAACAATTAAAAACTATCAATCGTAAGAATTTACTCAAATAATTGAAATAGAACATTTAAACTAAACATATCAGAATTGTATAAACATATCTGAAAATATAATGCTAAACAATGGCGAGGCTTCATCTTCAACCTTAGCTAAAGATTTTAGCCACACATTATCATGAAACTAAATTTCACAATAAAAAATGCTAAGCATTAAAAACTGGAAAAGAATTAAAACTGACTGTACATTGGGAGAAATTCCACACGCTGTTGGGCAGCACTTCCCCCGATGGTGGCAAAAGCCTTTAGGAGATCTACTAAAATGCTAGTAGAAATCCACCAGACTGCACACTGAATAATGAGGTGAGATAGTGTTTATATAAGGAATTCTCGGAGTACAATGAGCTGAAAATTTGATGTGGGATACTGCCTCTTTGCGATCGATCACAAGTCTGGTGCGATCGATCGCAGCATGGTGCGATGCAATGCATCTGGCGCGCTGTAAGTGCTTCCTATCCGATGTGGGATATGCGAGTCAACTGCGATCGATCGCAGCCTTGTTGCGCTTGAGCGCATCACAGTGCTGCCATATATATGCAGTATCAGATGTTTCCTCTCCAATGTGGGATGTGCGAGTCACTTGCGATCGATCGCAAGTCTTATGCGCTCGAGCGCAGGTGCGATTGATCTCATACTGTGTGCACACGATCGCAAGTGCGATCGATCGCACTAGGCATCCCCAGCTTTGCTCTTTAAGCCCTGAAGTTTCAACATTGCTTCATTTTATTCCAAAACCTATAAAAACACAGAAAACACAGAAAATAGATAAAATAGCACGAAATAACATAATTAAGAACTCAACAAATGTAAACTAAGGGGCTAAAACATATAATATTTAGCACTCATCATAATACCTCACACTTAGAATATTTAACCTCAAAACAATTTGGCAATGCCATCTAGGGAGGTACATCTATGATCGGAATGGTGACGACATGAAATGGGGTTTGGAGCTAGCATCCTTCACTTTAAGAGTGTGAAGAAATGCATTTAGGGGATACCTCCGTCATGAGTAATCCTTTTTAAGAGAATCCTAACATGGTTGCCACCACAATTAAGCTTAATGACATGTAAAGGTTGATTTGGGAAGATATCCTAAGTAACCGCAAGGATGCCTAGCCTGAAGTTGAGGGTGGGGAGTGACACACTCTAGATGTGCCTCCCAACCTGGCAGAACTCACTTCACAAGTAACGCAAGATAGGATAACCATCGTCACCTCATCCCAACAGACCTCAGCCATAATGAGGCCACCCAAGCTAGCTTCAGGCCTCCCTACCCTACACACTATGTGGTGATACCCCCTCCGCCTAAGTACAAGACATCTACATTCACTCTCTTTGGTGGGAATTTTGGAAACTCTCATGAGCACTTGATATGATTCCTGGACTATTTGAGCATCCATGTCATTGATCATGTGCTGATGCTCAATGAGTTCTTTAAGATACTTACTAATAATGCATACACTTGGTACTCCAGCCTCCCAACAGGTTTGATCAACTTGTGGGAAGAGATGACAACTGTTTTCCATGCTAAATTCTTCATCGTGGATGAATAAGTATGTTTACTTTAAGGGAAGAGTGTCAGATTGACAAGGAAACCCTAGTAGAGTATGTTTAGCGATTTCATTTGCATGCAATCGAGTGCCATAAGACTATAATTGAGGTAAAATTAGTCACCCTTTGTAGTGACAATCTCATCCTTGGCTTTGCCTCCGTAAGAGGGGTCATGTAAGGAGAAGTGTGTCCCTTTTGTCATATTCACAAAGACCAATGGAAGAAAGAAGCCGAAGCTGGCTAAGCAAGGCCCAAGAGGGTATATGGAAGAGCCCCCTCCTCTACCTTGTTCCTTCGAGGAAGCCCTCACTTGCTTAGAAACATAGGTGAGGGATAGGGTGGTGAAGCTTCCAATGATCTATACGAAACTGTCATATTAAGATAAGGCTAATCTTGATTATTGTTGCTTCTACCACTGAGTGTGCCACTCTATGGTCGAGTGCTAGCCACTATAGTGAGTGATCTATTAGAAGCTTAAGTCAGATGACTTAGAGATTACCAACAAATGAAAAGAACGAAAGGGGGGGGGGGGGGAAAGAAGGATACGGTTTAGGTTCATACTATGACCATACCATTGTAGACCTAGAACCCCCTTTAAGTGTGAGCTTGGAGCCTTCCTAAGTTTCCAACATTATGAATATCGCAAAGTTCAAGTCCTTGTTCTATTAGTTAGGTTTCCCATTTTTAGTGAAGTAGGAGGCTACCAATGATTTATCATGCATTGTTCAAGGAAAATCAGGTGAATGTGGTGGAGATTAAGGTGAGGAACCGATTCAAGGATGGCCAAAACATTATTACCTTTCCCAAAGAAGGCATGGTTACTAACTATCCAGGCCACAACAAACATTTTATATGGAAGAAGAGCTCGATTGATTCTCATTTAGATGCGCTCTTGTTGATGATGGGGCTTTGGTAAATATTATAACCTTAGCAATCCTTTGTATAGTCAGAATCCCAGTAGAATCAACCGTCCGCTGATTAGCATCATAGAAGTTAGGGGAGATGGACTAGTCACTTTAAGCCTTCTCTACCTGGAGCCCACGATTGAATCAATGAAGGTCATGACCATATTCCATGTTATAGACTCCACAGTCATTTACTATACGATATTTAGGGGCCCTTGGTTTCATGTTTACCATAGGATTGTGCCCTTCTATTATTAGTGCTTCAAGGGATTCCATAAAGGAAAAGATGTCACCATCAAAGTAGTTTTAACACCCTTCAAGGTGCATGAAGTGCATTTCTCAGATATAGCTTTCTACGAGGACTTGACTCTTGCTGGAGAGGCTAAGTCGATACCCTCCAAAACCATCACCAACCTCAAGTGGTCTGAGATGCCCTCGACCTCTGAAAGAAAGTTGTTAGAACCTGAAAAGAAATAGATAAGGGAAATGTATAAACATTCAATGCCTAGATGGAAAGGTCATCTATCGATTATGATGGTGCAATAGGTCAAAGACCAAGTCATTGGGTCTTGACCCAACCATTGATGAAGGCAACTATTGTAATCCTGGTCCGGAGCTACTCTTCATACAAGATGGCTATACCAGTTAAAGAAAACCCTCTAGGTCAATCTCATAGCCTTTAAAGCCAGTTTTCATTAGCAAGAATCTTGATGAAGAGTACAAGGAAAATCCCTTTATATTTTTGAAGGAATATGTTAACATATTCATATGCACTTATGATGAGATGCCATTTGACCTTACCATGGCAGCCTAAAAGTTAGCCATAACACTAATAGCGAAAACCATAGAGCAGACAAGATATTTTTCAGTGATGAGAGTAGAACATATCAAGTAAAAAGTTGAGAAGCTTGAGAAATATGGCTTTATCACTCTTATCTAGTACCATACTTGGCTTGAGAATGGGGCTCCTTTAAGAAAAAGAATGATTTGATCAAATGTTTCATAGACTTTCGAGATTTGAACAAGGCTTTCCTAGAGAATGAGTTTTCTTTGCCAAAAATTGATATGATAGTGGATTCAACTGTGGGTCATGTAAAGAACCAAATTGAAATGGAAATGGTAGCTAGTTTCGAGGTTAGCTAGGCCTCCTGAGAATAGTGCAAGAATAGAGGAGAATGGAAACACATAAAGATTATACTGAATTCACTTCTTTTCCTCCCTCAATTGTGTACATTGTGGTTATTCTTATACCCCCAACTCTGCCCCTGTAACTGACTGCCCACAGCTATTACTAGCTGTTACTAACCAACCTAACTAACTCTTACCACCTGGCAATGTAACCAACTCCAACAAAATCCTATGTAACAACCATTACACTTTGGCCGTTGCTATTATAGCTATTTAAGTACCAAGTAGCTATTTTAAGTACACAAGTAATTATTAAAACTCTAACAATACTTCCCTCTTTAAAAGACCTTGCCCACAAGGTGAGGGAACCTCTGCTGCAGAACATACAAGCTCTCCCAAGTGGCATCATCAATACTTTCACCTTGCCATTGAACCAGAACTTGAGTAATGGTTCTATTTCGAAGCTAATGAGACCTCTCCTAGAGAACAGCTACTGGTACTGTAATGGCAGCTCCTTCTACATCAGTAGGTGATAAGGTGGGAATGGAAACCACATGCTGCCCAAGCTTAGCTTTCAAACAGGATACATGAAAAGTGGAATGTATCTTAGAATTTGGAGGTAATCCAACCTATAAGACACCTCACCAACCTTCTGCAAGATCTGAAATAGTCCATAGTACTTAGAAGATAATTTCTTCAATTGGTGGTGCTTAAGAGACTTTTGTTTGTAGGCCTGAAGTCGTAGGAATACCCAATCTCCCACAGAGCAACTCCTCTCAGTCCTATGCTTGTCAAAATACAACTTCATCCTTTCTTGTGCTGCTACCAGGTTCTGCCTTAACAAAGAAGTCAGCTGCTGTCTAGACCTCAGATGAGCATCCATTCCTTTAACCCTTGTTGTACCAGGAATGTAGTCCATCAGTCAAGGAGGGGGATATCCATACAGTGCTTCAAATGGGGTTAGCTTGAGTCAGGTATGAAAATTAGGAGGACTACATTCCTTTCACACCTCACTCAAGCTAACCCCATTTGAAGCACTGTATGGATATCCCCCTCCTAGACTGATAGACTACATTCCTGGTACAACAAGGGTTAAAGGAGTGGATGCTCATCTGAGATCTAGACAGCAGCTGACTTCTTTGTTAAGGCAGAACCTGGTAGTAGCACAAGAAAGGATGAAGCTGTATTTTGACAAGCATAGGACTGAGAGGAGTTTCTCTGTGGGAGATTGGGTATTCCTAAGGCTTCAGGCCTACAAATAGAAGTTTTTTAAGCACCACCAATTGAAGAAATTATCTCCTAAGTACTATGGACCATTTCAGATCTTGCAGAAGGTTGGTGAGGTGTCTTATAGGTTGGATTTACCTCCAAATTCTAAGATACATTCCACTTTTCATGTATCCTGTTTGAAAGCTAAGCTTGGGAAGTACGTGGTTTCCATTCCCACCTTACCACCTACTGATGTGGAAGGAGCTACCATTACAAAACCAGTAGTTGTTCTCCAGGAAAGGTCTCATCAGCTTCGAAATAGAACCGTTACTCAAGTTCTGGTTTAATGGCAAGGTGAAAGTATTGATGATGCCACTTGGAAGAGCTTGTATGTTCTATAGTAGAGGTTCCCTCACCTTGTGGGCAAAGTCTTTTAAAGAGGGAATTATTGTTAGAGTTTTAATAATTACTTGTGTACTTAAAATAGCTACTTGGTACTTAAATAGCTATAATAGCAACAACCAAAGTGTAATGGTTGTTACATAGGATTCTGTTGGAGTTGGTTACATTGCCAGGTGGTAGGAGTTAGTTAGGTTAGTTAGTAACAGCTAGTGACAGTTGTGGGTAGTTAGTTACAGGGGCAGAGTTGGGGGTATAAGAATAACCACAATGTACACAATTGAGGGAGAAAAAGAAGTGAATTCAGTATAATCTTTCTATGTTTCCATTCTCCTCTATTCTTGCACTATTCTCAAGAGGCCTAGCTAACCTCGAAACTAGCTACCATTTCCATTTCAATTTAGTTCTTTACAGGTAATGAGATGATTTTTTTCATGGATGGATTTAGTGGAAGTAATCGAATTCATATAGATCCTGTCGATACCGAGAACATTGCATTCTCAATACCCTCGAGAAATTGCTTTTACAAGGTCATTCCATTTGAGATGAAGAATGCTGGTGCAACCTACTAGAGGGATATGCCTATAATCTTTCATGATATAATGCATAACATCATAGAGGATTATGTTGATGATATTGTGGTTAAGTCCATGAAGTGCACAACCCATCTCGCGAATCTTCGAGCTGTGTTTGATAAATGTAAAAAACACAACTTAAGGAGGAATCCTATAAAGGGCATGTTTGGTGTTTCAGCTGAAAAGTTCTCGAGTTTCCTTATGCACCATCATGGTATCAAAATCACCCCTTCGAAAGCTAAGTCTATTGCAAAATGCCAAGACCACAAGACTTGATAAAGCTCAAAAGTTTCATTGGCAAAGTATTTTATGTTAGAAGCTTTATCCCAGCCTTAATGAAGGTCACAACCCTATTAAGTAACTTTATAATGAAAGGGATTCATTTTTTCTTTTTATGGCGAGCATTAGAAAGCCTTTAAAAAGATAAAGGAACTCTTGGCATCAACTTCCACCATGGCTTCCTCGATGTTTAGGAAGCCCTATTGCTCTACCTTACATCCACCATAAAGTCCATCGAGGCCTTCATTGCTCAGGAGGTTGATGGGTTGAGAGATCAATGTATTACAATCATCAAGTTCTCTATGAACCAAAACTTAGATACGCACTGGTAGAGCGACATTGCCTCACCTTGGTTTTCATAGTCCAAATGTTAAGGCACTACCTCTTATCCCATTCAGTCACGATCATCACTAAGTGTTATCCTGTTAAGTATCTTTTAACGAGGCCCTGTTATCTAGGGATGTCTAGCTTGGTGGCTCTTGTTACCTGTGAAATACAACATCACATTTCACATCCTTGGAGTATTTAAAAGCCAAGCCTTGATTGAATTTCTTGCTCTCTTCCCTTCGAAAGATTTTGAGCCTCCATCCAAAGAGATCCCTAGAGAATTGGAGATTGTAATTGTTGAGACAAATGGAAGCTCAAGTTTGATGGGTCCGCAATCTCGAATGGAGGAGGTGTGATAAGTGCTTAAATAGTCATATTTAAGCCCCTTAATTTACACTTGTTAGGCTCTTTATTTATCTATTTCTATGGATTCCTACTTCATTTTCGTGTTTTATGCGTTTTTCATAGGACTTGGATAAAAAGATGATAATTGGGAGCTTTTAGAAGTGAAAGTCAAGATTTTCCTTCCCAGCAAGGTGCGCTCGAGCACACCCCATTGAGATTGAGTGCACAAAAGCATGAGTGCACTTGAAGAAGGCTCGAGCGCACACTTGCGCTTGAGCGCATCCTGCATACACTCGAGCGCAATCACTCCAAAGGCGGCAGAGCCAGATATGGAAAAAAGTCTTCTGACTCCAAAAAGGAATTAGGGTTTCGGGACACCAAGAGGGCCCTATAAATAGCCATGTAAAACACATAAACCATACCTTTTGTTCTAGATTCGAAGTAGAGAGCTTAGGAGAGGAATTGACTACTCGTCTCCCGAGTCTTCTTCAGTTTTAGTTTTCTTTTTTTATTTCATTATGTTTAGAATGTTTAGTTTACTCAGCATGTGTAACTAAACTCCTATAGGGCTTGATTGAAGCCCTAGTTATGCTTTTCCACATGTTCATTCATTGATTATCTTTGCTATAGCCTTGTTAGAATATTTAACTTGATTAATAACTGTTTGTATTTACATTCCTCATATGTATGTGCCTGATCAACGTATGTATGTGGTATGGATAAGTTAGTTGAATCAATTTGGATGACCGAGTCCTGGGTTCAACATTCGTAACAAGAGATATCCACACCAGATTCCTGGGTTAATCAACATGGGAAACCGGGAGCGGAACAAGCCCTAGGTTGGCAACCATTAGATATTCATGATAAGGCTAGAGCATTGAAACTTTACTTAGTGGGAAAGTATAATTAGGGTGGATATTGTAGTCCTATGTTCCCATTGTTGTTATTTACTCACAATCAAATTGTTATTTCTCTTTTTTAACTTGAAAAAACTAATTCTAAAACGAAATTCACCAATCCCTGTGGAAATGATCTCGCACTTGCACACTATGCTACCACAGACCTTGTGCACTTGCAAGTAAAACTATGACGGTTTTTTGCTTATTTATTTATTTAGATAATCGCTCCAACAAGTTTTTGGCGCCGTTGCCGGGGATTGCACTAAAATTTCTTTTTAGAATTAATTTCTCTTTTAAATTAATTATTGTTATTTCCTTTTGATTCGATTCTTAACTATTGTGTTTATCTTATTTCTCACTTCATTAAAAACTCTAATCAATTTCCTTTTTTTTTTTTTTGTTTCAGGTACTCCAGTAGAGCTTTCTGTGCCACTTGCGATCAAGTGCACCCTCTGTGCGATCGAGCGCAATTGAGGCATAGAGTAATTCGAGTAGCAGTGTTTGACTGCTGCACTCAAGTAACTACCACTAATTCATGCACGGACGTCGATCCAAGAATCCGGAATTCCTTCCCCTTGATCCTGAGGTAGAGAGGACTATCCATTAAAGACTTAGAGACAACTCGGAGGAGGATGAAGTAAGAATTTAGGAAGAAAGACAAATGGCAGAACAGATAGCCGAATAGCAACCACCTGAGCAGAGGCCGATGAAGCAATCCTTCATCCCGCAGAACCTCGATCAACCATCGTGCATCGTGTATCAACCTGAGGCGGAAGGGAACTACTACATATCTCCGCAGATACTTAGTGCACAGACTCACTTTAGGGGTACACCTAGTGAGGATCCATATTTGCACCTTCGAGAGTTCTTCGATCTTTGCAAATTCCAGCACATCCGAGACTTAGACCAAGAAGGAATAAGGTTAATTCTTTTCCCTTTTTCCTTGAAAGATAATGCTAAATTATGGTATAATTCTTTGCCTGTAGTTTCTATCCACACTTGGGAGGAGTTGGCTAGAAAATTCCTAAGGAAGTTCTTCCCAACCCAAAAGACGAGGCAAATGAGAAAAGAAATTCAATCCTTCCAACAAAAGGATGGTGATCTATTCTTTGAAGCCTGGGGACACTTCAACGAGCTACTACTCAAGTGCCCACACCACAACCTACCCCAAGACGAACTGGTACAGGCTTTCTATGAAGGTTTGAGTGATTCTAACAAAAATATTGTTGATACAGGTTGTGGAGGAGTGCTGATGGAAAAGAGCAGTGAAGAGGCTATGGAACTCTTCGAAACCCTAAGTGAACACACGCAACAGTTCTCCTCTCGAGGTAGACATATAACCAAAAGTAAGGGTATGTATGAGGTAAGCTTAAACAGAGGATCATCTCCTCAAATAGCTGCTGTGGAGAGAAAACTTGACCTATTAGTGAAAGCTATGACTGCTCAGAACACCTTAACGAACCCACCAGCTACACTACTCCAGGTATGTGTTATGTGCTCACAATTTGATCATAATACTGATACATGTCCCTTGTATTCATCTACAGATCATGAGCAAGCAAACTTTGTGGGACTAAATAATTATCTGCCGAAGAACAACCGCTATGTTAACACATACAACTATGGATGGCGGAATCACCCAAATTTCTCATGGAGCAACAACCAAAACAGTCAAGGGTAGCAAAGAAACTTCCAACCAGCAGCCCAATCTGCACCTGAACCAAAAAAGAATGACCTTAAAAGTCTTGTGAGGCAGCTAGCAACTTAGCAACAACAAATCATGACTTCACAAGATCAGTTCATGGTAGAAGAAAGACAATTCCAGATTGAACTAAGGCAAACCACAGCGAAACATGAACAAGCCATCCAAAGGTTAGAAGTACAAATGGGACACTTAGCTGAGGAGATGAGTAGCAGAAAGCAGTGTTTTAAAAAACCAAATTGGGGTGTGCCCACGGGCGAAATCCGCGAAAAACGCCCGTGGGCGTGATTGTTGGGGCGTTTTTTTTTTTTTTTTTTTTGTAACCTCAAAACGACGTCGTTTTGGGTCAAATATATCAGTCCATTTAACCAAAACAACGTCGTTTTGGTCAGCCCAGCCCCTCCTAAATCTTCTTCCTTGCAATGCAGCTTGAACTCATGACCTAAAGGGTCATAGAACTTACCACTGAGCTAATACCTTTGGTGTGATATTATTACACTTCATAAATATATAATACATGTTATCTAGTTTAATAATAATTACAAACTATTTAATTAATCTCTTACAAATTACAACAATATATAAATATAAGTTATACTTCATATAATTTATATATAAATATATATTAATATTTATAAAATTATAATTATCAGACTATAGAGAGTTAGTAAAGTGTTAAACTTTGATAAAAATTAATTAATTAATTAAAAATTAAATTATTTTTATTTTAATATTCTGATTAATTAATTAATATTATTTTATTAAAAAGTTAAAATGCCCCAAAAGATTCAAAAGACTTACCCGGATTTTCAACATTTTAGGTCAGAATTTTAAATTTTCAACATTTTGATTGGATGTCATTACAAATGGAACCACTATGTTGGAGGACTATAGTGTAAATTGATGGATACATATGCAACAAACGATAGTGTAAGTCTAATATCATATGTAATTAAAATTTTCATCAAATTGTTTGATATTTGTGTAAAAATATTTTGATAAATATTTATTCATAGGTATTAAGTTAGTAAAGTTTATTGATAATTAATTTATTTATATTATTTCAATTTTTAAATATTTTTATAATTTAATTAATATTATTTTATTCAAAACGCCATAATGTTTCAAAAGACTTATGCCCCAACGCCTCGAGATTTACGCTTTGCCTCATTGAGGCAAAACGCCTTGCCCAACGCCCTTGCCTCTGAAAACACTGGCAGAAAGCAGAGGGAGATCCTAGCCCAACACCTTGGGGGACATCAACAACTTAAATCTATCACGACCCTCAGAAATGGTAAAGTGATAGGGTCTGATGAATCTGCAACAGCACCAAAGGTGAGTGAGACGGAGAAGGTGAATGCCCCACCCTTCCCGCAAAGGTTAGTAAAACAAAAGAAAAAGAATAAATTACTTGACATTTTTGAAACCTTGCGAAAAGTTGAAATAAACATTCCTTTATTAGATGCGATTCAACAGATACCAGCTTATGCTAAATTTCTAAAGGATTGTTGCACTCATAAAAGAAAGTTCCAAGAACATGAGACTGTAGCCCTAACTGAAGAGGTAAGTGCTGTACTGTTAAGAAAACTCCCACCAAAACTAAAAGATCTGGGTAGTTTTACCATTCCTTGTAGGATAGGTGATCAGCTATTTGAGCGAGCATTACTAGATTTGGAAGTAGGGGTAAATTTGCTACCATACACCGTATTTGAAACCCTAGGATTAGGGGAGCTACAACTAACTTCCATTACCTTGCAGTTGGCAGATAGAAATATAAAAAGACTTAGGGGTATTCTTGAGGATGTCCTAGTGATGGTAGGTGAGTTCATTTTGCTTGTGGATTTCATTGTATTAGATATGGAGGAATGTCTTATGCCATTACCCTTGCACATCATTTTAGGAAGACTCTTCATGAGAACCACCGATATGAAGATTTGTGTGAAAAAGGGTACAGTAAGTATGAAGGTGAATGGAGAGAAAAAAAAATTCAAAATATTTGATGCACTAAGATTACCTCAAGATGATATGGAATGCTTTAATGTATGTATGATACACAATTTTGTTGAGCAAGTTTTTCAGGTCCAACACATCGATCCCTTGGAGACTACTCTTACCCATAGCCTTACAACTGTGGATATTGAGCAAGAACCGGAAAATATCACTAAGGGCATCATGAAAATTGTGCATCTCCTTGAAGCTTCTCCAAAACATTCAAGTAAGTATGCTCCTCCATTTGAAACTCTTATGCCTACTAATACTACTCTTCTTCTTTCTATTGTTCAGGCGCTCACTTTGGAATTAAAGCGGCTGCCAGAACATTTAACTTACGCCTACTTAGGAGAGAAGAAAACATTACCGGTGATTGTGGCTGCTAATTTGAGTGTGGGAGAAAGAGACAAATTATTAAGAATCCTAAGGGAGTATAGATCCGCCATTGGATGGACCATTGCTGACATTAAAGGAATAAGTTCATCCAAGTGCATGCATAATATATACCTTGAGGATGAAGCAAGGCCCACTCGAGACGCTCAAAGAAGACTTAACCCACACATGAAGGAGGTAGTAAAGACTGAGATATTAAAACTCTTAGATGTTGGCATTATCTACCCTATCTCTGACAGTAAATGGGTAAGCCCAGTTCAAGTTGTTCCAAAGAAGAGTGGGATCACAGTAGTGAAGAATGAAAATGAAGAGCTCATACCCACAATAAAAAAAACTGGTTGGAGAGTATGTATTGACTATCGGAAATTAAACAAGGTTACTCGAAAAGATCATTTCCCCTTGCCATTCATTGATAAAATGTTAGAAAGATTAGCTGGTCACAGCTACTACTCGCTTTTTGGATGGGTATAGTGGATACAACTAGATTGCCATAGCACTTGAAGATCAGGAAAAGACCACCTTCACATGCCCTTTCAGTACATTTGCTTATCGGAGGATGCCATTCAGATTATGTAACGCACCAGCCACTTTTCAAAGATGTGTGATGAGTATATTTTTCGATATGGTGGAAAATACATTGAGGTATTCATGGACGAATTCAGTGTCTTTGGTTCCAATCTTGATGAATGCCTAAGTCATTTGGAAAGTGTCCTAAAGAGATGTGAAGAAATTAATTTAGTGCTGAATTGGGAGAAATGTCACTTCGTGGTTCAACAAGGCAAAGGTATTGAGGTAGACAATGCTAAAATAGACATTATTTCAAAGTTACCTCCCCCTCTCACAGTCAAGGGTGTTAAAAGCTTTCTTAGGCATGCCGATTTTTATAAAAGATTCATCAAGGACTTCTCCAAGATTTCAAGATATTTGTGTGCATTGTTAGCTAAAGATACCAAATTCGAGTGGACTGATAATGTATGACAGCCTTCAACACACTGAAGGATATTCTAGCCTCTGCCCCAATAATGATGACACTAGATTGGAGCCTTCCATTCGAGTTAATGTGTGATGCTAGTGATTTTGCCTTGGGAGCTGTCCTAGGTCAAAGAGTCAATAAGGTACCTCATGCTATTTACTATGCTTCTAGAACTTTAAATGGTGCTCAACTCAATTACTCTACCACTGAAAAAGAATTATTAGCTGTTATTTTTGCTTTAGAGAAGTTTAGATCATATCTTATTAGCTCTAAAGTTATTGTTTACACTGACCATGCTGCTTTGAGATATCTGTTTTCCAAGAAAGATGTAAAGCTTAGATTAATCAGATGGGTGCTCCTATTGCAAGAATTCGATTTGGAAATCAAAGACAAGAAGGGCAGTGAAAATGTGGTTGCAAATCACTTATCAAGACTACCCTATGAGAATGATACAAATGAGTTACCCTTAAATGAGAACTTCCCTGATTAGCAATTGTTCGCACTAGAGGTAAAACTCCCATTGTATGCTAATATTGCCACTTATCTAACTCCTAAAGTTTTTCCCCCAGGTATGACAACATAAGGAAAGAAACGGTTAATATCTATGTCTCGACACTATCATTGGGACGATCCCTACCTTTTCAAATTCTATCCCGTTCAGATCATTCGACGGTGTGTCTCGGAAGAGGAGCGTTTGAGCTTATTACAACACTGCCACCAGTTTGCTTGTGGAGGACATTTTGGGGCCAAGAAAACAACACTTAAGGTACTGCAATCTGGTTTTTATTAGCCTAATCTATTTAAAGACGCCTTCACATACTGTAGCTCATGTGATAGGTGCCAATGGACAGGTAACATTTCATCCCGAAATCGAATGCCCCTACAAAATATCCACATAGTATAACTTTTTGATGTATGGGGCATTGATTTCATGGGTCCCTTCCCCAATTTCTTTGGTAATTTATATATTCTTGTGGGTGTGAATTATGTGTCTAAATGGGTCGAGGCAGTCCCCTCAAAGACTAATGATCACAAAGTGGTGTTAAAGTTTCTATAGGATAACATTTTTACCCGGTTTGGAACACCAAGAGCGATCATCAGCGACGGAGGCAGCCACTTCCATCGTCATTCTTTTGCTGCACTCATCAGAAAATATGGAATCACCCATAAGGTTGACACCCCATATCACCCTCAGACTAGTGGCCAAGTGGAGATAAGTAACCGAGAAATCAAAAGCATTTTGGAGAGAACTGTGAATCCTAATCGAAATGACTGGTCCTTACGACTCAACGATGCTCTGTGGGCATACCGAACAGCTTATAAGACACCAATTGGGTTGTCCTCATACTACTTAGTCTTTGGCAAAGCTTGCCACTTACCCATCGAGCTAGAACATAGAGCCTATTGGGCCATTAAATAATTCAACTTCGATATGAAACAAGCGGGTGAGAAAAGGAGGCTGCACTTAAATGAGTTAGAAGAATTACGGTATGACGCATATGAGAATGCCAAGCTTTACAAGGAATGGGCAAAGGCCTATCATGACAAACAACTAGTATGAAAAGAGTTTCACGTAGGACAAAGGGTGTTACTCTACAATTCAAGGTTAAGGCTGTTCCCTGGCAAACTAAAGTCCCATTGGGCTGGTCCATATGTGGTCACCAAGGTCTTTCCTCATGGGGCTTTGTAAATTCATAACTCAAACAGAAATCACACTTTTACAGTCAATGGGCATAGCGTCAAACCATACCTCGATCTCACTATGCCTCCTCGGGACGAGGACTTAACACTTGAACCTGTACAATATATAGCTGATCCTCGGACGCCTGAAATCCTAGTTTCTATAGCACATAATGTCCCTGTTTGATGCATTGTGATTGAGGGCATCTACCCCTTACAATCGAGTGCAATTACACCAGAAACTATATACTGTACCCGGTACCTTCTCGACTGCACCCACAGATGATCAGCAGTGAAAGGATACCCCGTCTGGTTGAAAACATAAAACTTAGCGCTCATGGGAGGCACCCCAGACATATCCTTTTTTCATTTTCAATACTTTTCATTTGTTTATAGTTATATTTACATGTCTGTTATATATAATTTGTTTTCTGGAACAACATTTATTTTTCTTTGTCAGGTACTTAGTGCGTGCATCCAGTTCAAGTTTGGGGGCGTGTACAAGCAAACAAGCAAGCAACCTAGTTCTCCATCTCCCAGGTCAGATCTTTCCATGCCACACACACATTGGGGATAATGTGTATTTTAAGTTTGGGGGTAGTGGGAGATACTAGATACTATTACACAAATTTGATAAAACATGTTCATTTGGTAACAAAAATTTTGGTTGATTTAAAAATTTGGTAACACTTCATTAGTAAGCTTAAAAACTAGAACACATAGTCTTGTATTAGGAATTTTACAAAGTTAGTTACCTATCTTAAGGCACCAAAGAATTCACAAGTTTGATCCAAATTTGCACAAGCACATTTAGCACGCATTTGTGTGGGGTATGACACATAATTCTTTTATATATGTTTCCATAACCTAACTAAAATCAGAGGACTTGTTGAAAAGAACACTTTGGCATAAGAAAAATAAAGAAAAATGTTCATCATGCAAAAAGTGATTAAAAAGCTTTTAATGATCATTAAAAACTTTCCACTGAGTAACTGGGCCTCTTGCCTCAGTAAGCATTGAGTGTTCACGTCAAAAGGTGGGAAGTAAGCCTTTAATGATCATAATAACAAATTTTCACTGAGTAACTGGGCCTCTTGCCTCAGTAAGCATTGAGTGTTCACGTCAAAAGGTCGGAATTTCATTTAGAAGCATTAAAACTTGTTAGTTCCGTAGCTTTTTTGATTCGAGTTAGTAAGTCCTTAGGGGTGTCTTTACACCTAATGCTCTAAAACCATCTGGTTTGGGAGTCATTGGCTAAACACTCCTTACAAGAGTCAAATAGAAAGCTCGATGGAACTCAACATGGAAAAAATCACATGATAAAAAGAAAAAGAAAAAGAGGCAAGTATTATGCCATTTTTGTTCTCATTGATAAGGAATTCGATAGAGATTTGGGCATCGAAACCCTATATACTAAAATTATGTGGAAGCCCCATCTTATATGTACTAATTCATCACACATAAATCAAACTTGCAATGCCTTAGGCCAGCCTTAGGTAAGTAACACGAGCTTTTGAAAATCTTTTTTCAATACAAAAATGTGTTTTTATTTTAAGCTTACTCATGAATAGTTATCACAGTTTTATGCACAACTCAAATTTTTGAATATCATGAAAATTTATTTATCTTTAAATTTTGTTCTAACATAGTCTTTAGTTTTGTATTGCTAAGGGAATAGCAATATGTAAGTTTGGGGGTGTGATAAGTGTTTAAATAGTCATATTTAAGCCCCTTAATTTACACTTATTAGGCTTTTTATTTATCTATTTCTATGGATTCTACTTCATTTTCTTGTTTTATGTGTTTTTCACAGGACTTGGACAAAAAGATGATACTTTGGAGCTTTTAGAAGCAAAAGTCAAGATCTACCATCCAACAAGGTGCATTCAAGCACACCCCATTGAGATCGAGCGCACAAGAGCACGAGCGCACTTGAAGAAGGCTCGAGCGCACACTTGCGCTTGAGCGCATCCCGCATACGCTCGAGTACAATCACTCCAGAGGCGGCAAAGCTAGATATGGATAGAAGTCTTCTGACTCCAAAAAGGAATTAGGGTTTCGGGACACCAAGAGGACCCTATAAATAGCCCTGTAAAACACATAAACCATACCTTTTGTTCTAAATTCGAAGTAGAGAGCTTAGCAGAGGAATTGACGACTTGTCTCCCGAGTCTTCTTCGGTTTTAGTTTTCTGTTTTTATTTCATTATGTTTAGAATGTTTAGTTTACTTAGCATGTGTAACTAAACTCCTATAGGGCTCGATTGAAGCCCTAGTTATGCTTCTCCACATGTTCATTCATTGATTATATTTGCTATAGCCTTGTTAGAATATTTAACTTGATTAATACCTATTTGTATTTACATTCCTCATATGTATATGCCTGATCAACGTATGCATGTAGTATGGATAAGTTAGTCGAATCAATTTGGATGACCAAGTCCTGGGTTCGACATTAATAACAAGGGATATCCATACCAGATTCTAGTGTTAACCAACATGGGAAACCGGGAGCGGACCAAGCCTTAGGTCCCGTGTGGTTGCCAATCTCCACAGCCCTCATGCTCTCTTAAAGAACAACTCAGTATACACCCATGCTGAATCCTTTAAGAGAAAAAATAGTTAGAGTATACACCATACCTAACTCGTTGCATAGAGAGATCAATAGCCTAAGGTGTAGACCAAACCCTTAGGTTGGTAACCATTAGATATTCATGATAAGGCTAGAGCATTGAAGCTTTACTTAGTGAGAAAGTATAATTAGGGTGGATATCGTAGTCCTATGTTCCCATTGTTGTTATTTACTCACAATCAAACTGTTATTTCTCTTTTTTAACTTGAAGAAACTAATTCTAAAACGAAATTCACCAATCCCTGTGGAAATGATCTCGCACTTGCACACTATGCTACCACAGACTTTGTGGACTTGCAAGTAAAACTAGGATGGTTATTTGCATATTTATTTTGGTAGATAATCGCTCCAACAGGGTGTAGGCCTCGTCATGACTTCTCCTGCAGGGGAAATGCTTTTGCTTGACTTCAAACTTGATTTTCGATGTAGCAATAATGAAGTTGAGTATGAGGCCCTAACCTTAGGTCTTATGGTAGTAAGTCCAATAGGAGTTTACTATTAGGGAATCCGCATTGGCTCCTTATCAAATCTTGGTGAAGCAACTACTTAACCAATTCCAAGAAGTTTATTTCGTATGAACCCTGAAAACCGCTAACAGACATTTTGTACTCTAGAAACTCTTGTGTCTAAAGTCAAATTTGACCAAGGAAAGTTAGACATTTCAATCACCAAGAAATCCAAATCTATTCTTACAATCCTCCAGGATAAGATCAAGGCCCATGATTAGCACAAACGTATCCTATCACAACTTTAAGGTGCCAAGGGTGCCTCGTCTTTTCTAATCAAGGAGTTAGATCGTTACACTATCTTGTGAGGCAAGTTGTACTATCGCTCCCCGAATGGTGTCTTGCAGAGGTGCCTATCTTCATTTGAAATTGACCTAATTTTGAGGATTGTCCATAAAGAAGTTTGTTGCTAAGAAGATGCGAGTCTTTATTAAAGAATGCAATAACAAAGTTCTTACTGGCCAGACATGTCAAAAGACTCTGTTGATGTACATACAATAGGGTTGTGACCCGTGTTAAAGGGTATCAAAACCTACAGATTTCCACTTCACTGAAACCATGAAAGATTGGTATGCACTCTATCTTACCTATCTTAATAATACCACATTGATTGAAGTGATAACTGATGTGATCACTATCAAGAAGAAGGCACTAAGATATTATGTGAATGACGGAATCGTCAATAGAAAGGGCTTTAGAGGAAAGTTGTTTTGCTATTTAAGCAAAAAAAAAAGAAGCTTAGAATGTCATGGTAACCTATCATGACGGAGAATTTGGAGAGCATCAAGGAGACAGGAAGTGTTGGAAATCACCTCAAGATGCCCAGGTGGTGATCTTCTAAACACCTAAGTCTAGAATGACTTGTAATGAACAGAAGCAAACCAATCCAAGAAAGAACACAAGCAATTGTTATCGAGATTCCATAAATGCCTACGTCCCCGTGAGCTACTCCAAGCCTCCTGTACTAAATCAATGAGTTCTTACAATTATAGCAACACCTCCTCAAGAACCCTCTTGTTCTTGATACATGAAAGAAGAGAAAAGGAAGAGATAAAAACTAATTGTTTCCCTGGAATTTTCCCCAAGAAAATTCCAATTACAAAGCCCTTGAACCCCTCTTCTTATATGCTCTATCTCTCAATCCCAGCCACTCTTGAATGAGATCTATTCTAGTTCCTCTCTTATGTTTTGTGCTTTGCACTCTCACACTCGCACTTGAATTCTCTTGTATGATGATCTTGTTATTTTTTATGTGTCATAATTGAAGCTAGATGACCTTTTAAATAGTGCACTAACTTCTTGAACCAATCTTGAAGTCAATCTCAACACTTAGATCTTGAGGACTAATCAATCATAGCCCTCCAACAATTCTAAGTGATATTGTGCATTTTAATCAAGCCTTATGCACCATGAGAAGAGTGCTGAAAAAAACCACCAAGTGTGCCTTCGTGCTGAGGCTTGGAACAGGGCGTGCTGAGGCTCAGAACTTGTTGCCTTGCTAGAGGCCGCAGCGCTGACAACTTGAGCCGTGGCATGGACACCTTGAGCTGAACTCCCGAACATGCTGGAGGCCGCGGCGCCTAAGGCTGGGCCGCGACACACAACCAGATCTGATGCTAAACTCTTCAACTGTTTAATTCTTTGACAAACTCCCAACAAATCTCTACCTTTGTCAAAGAAATTAAACACGAACCCATTGTGCAGAGAACTCAGGATCCAAACTCAACTTGAGTAACCATATCAACCGACTCCAATCCTAAAAATTCCAAGGCAATGATTGAACTTACTTATAGGTAGAATTTTAGTACCTAAATGTGCAGGATTTTCTTCTGTGGCCACCTTGTCCATATGAATGTATCATTCCGCAACATTTTTCCGAATGAAATTGTATCGAACATCCATATTCTTTGTCCTCTCATGGAACACCGGATTCTTGCATAAATGTAATGCACTTTGGCTATCTGAATACACCACCACCTACTCTTTTAGTACCTTCAACTCTTCCAACAACCCTTTGCACCATATAACCTCCTTAATGGCTTCTGTTGCTGCTATGTACTCAGCCTCAGTTGTTGAGAGTGTTACCACCGGCTGTAACTGAGCCTTCCAACTTATACAACATCCGTTTAAGTTAAAGAAGTAAGAGGTAATCGATCTTCTTTTATCCTGGTCTGCTCCATAGTCCGAATCAGCATAACCCTATAGACAGATGGACTTACCTCTCTTCTCATAAACTAGCCCCACATCTGGGCTTCGCTTCAAGTACCTCAGCAACCACTTTATCCCAAGCCAAAGCTCATTTCTGAGATTACTCATAAACCTACTGAGAACACTCATTGCATGAGCAATGTCGGGTCTAGTGCTTACCATGGTGAACATTACAGATCCAATCGCACTAGAGTAAGGGACCTTTCCATTTCCATCATCTCCTTATCCAATCTCGAACATTGATCGCTGGAGAACTTGAAATGACCAGCAAGGGGAACCTTCACTGGTTTGCTATCTTCCATAGAAAACTTAGATATCATATTTTCTATGTAGGAAGTCTGAGAAACCTTCAATCTGTTTCTCTCCCTTTCTCAGATTATACTCATCCCAAGGATCTTCTGTGCATGGCCAAGATCTTTCATCTCAAACTCCGAACTGAGTTGAAACTTTAACTTTTCTATCCTCTCCCTGCTGTTCCCAACTAATAGTATATCATCCACATAGATGAGGATAATCACCATTTTCTCCACCTTGTGCCTCTTGTAGTACAAGCACAAATCATAGTAGCTTCTCATGAAACCCAAACTAGTTACAAAGGAATCGAACCTCTTATTCCATTGTCGAGGTGATTGCTTCAGGCCAAAAAGAGATTTCTTCAATTGGTACACCAAATCTCCCTGCCTTCCTTCCTTATAGCTTTCGAGTTGCCTCATGTAGATGGTCTCATCAAGCTCTCCATGTAAGAACGCTGTCTTCGCATCCATTTGCTCAATTTCCCAATTAAATTGAACCACCATTGCTAACACTATCTTTATCGTCTTGTATTTCACAACTGGTGAGAATATTTCGGTGAAATCTATGCCTTCTCTTTGTGTGAACCCCTTCGTCACTAGCCTAGCCTTATACCGGACTTCATCCCCTGGAGTGTTCCCTTCTTTGATCTTGTAAATCCATTTACAATCCATAACTCTCTGTTTTTCTGGTTTGGACACCAATTCCCAAAAGTTGTTCTTCCTCAAAGAATCCATTTCTTTCTCTATAGCTAGCTGCCACTTTGATGAATCCTTACATTCCATGGCATCCATGTAAGTTTCTGGTTCCACCCCTCCTTCTGAATAAGGAGCTGCTACATTAGAATCCACAAAACCATATCTCAAAGGTGGTTTGACTACCTTTTTTTCTCGGTTCTTTGTGAGCTGATAATCATTCTGATTTGCTGCATCATCCCCTTCTAGTTCAGCCTCCTCTTGAGTGTCTTGAGCTTGGCCTTCATCAATGGGCTCTACCTGGTTCTAACCCTCTTGCCTTCCTTGCTCTACCTGAACTGAATTTTCCTTGATACTATGCTCCACAAATATCGGGTTGGTTTGCCCACTATCCCCTGCAGGGTTAGTTTTCTCCAAATAGGGAAATAAAAATTAATTAAAAATGACATCCTACTTATTATGAGTTTAGTCCCTTTTGGCTCTAAGGACCACAACCTATACCCTTTAACCCTATTACCATACCCTAGAAACACACATTTTCTAGACCTTGGGCTAAGTTTATCATCCTTTTGATGTGCAAATGCAACACATCCAAAAGCCCTAAGGTTGCTTAACTCAGAGGGTTTCCCACTCCACATCTCTATGGGAGTCTTAAGGTCTAAAGCCCTAGAGGGTGATCTATTAACAAAATATGCAGCTGTAGACACAGCTTCCCCCCAAAAATATTTTGGTAAACCGAACCCAATTAACATGCATCTAACCTTTTCTATAAGGGTCATATTCATCCTCTCAGTAACTCCATTTTGCTGAGGGATTTTCACAACCGTTCTATGTCTTAGAATCCCATTTAACTCACAGAATTTATCAAAATTCTTATTAAAAAATTCTAAGCCATTATCGGTTCTTAACACTTCAACTACCCTGCCTGTTTGAGTCTCCAACAATTTTTTCCACACCACAAATTTATTCAAAGCATTTGATTTATTTTTAAGCAAATAAACCCAAACCTTTCTTGAATAATCATCAATTAAAGAAAGAAAGTAACGATTACCTCCCTGTGTTGGTGTTTTTGCTGGTCCCCAAAGATCCGCATGAATGTAGTCAAGAACACTCTTAGACTTATGCACTCCGGTGTTGAAGCTGACCTAATGTTGCTTCCCAAGAACGCAACTCTCGCAGAAATCAAGTTTCTCTACCTTGTCCCCATCAAGTAGACCATTCTTGCTGAGAACTTGTAGCCCCTTTTCGCTCATATGTCCCAAGTGATTGTGCCAAAGTACTGCCTTATCCATCTCAGCCATCAAGCTTGCTGCTTGATCCTTGATTTCCGTTTCTCTGATCATCTCATAGAGACCATCCTTTATTGCTGCTTTGATCACTATCAAAGATCCCTTAGTTACCTTGATCTTTTCTCCCTTTGCTTTGTATGTATACCGCATGGAATCTAGTTGCCCTAATGAGATCAAATTTCTTCTCAAATCTGAAAGATACCTTACATTCTGCAGCAGCCTTGTGACTCCATCAAACATCCTCAATTGGATGTCTCTTATCCCCCTCACTTGGCAAGAAGTATCATTCCCCTAGAAAATCTTTCCATCATTGGTTTCCTTGAAATTCTTGAACTAATCCCTGTGAGGGCACATATGATAAGTGCACCCGGAATCCAAGATCCATTTCTCGCTGCCTTACCTCCTGCTCACATTTGAGCACACAACAAGAACATCATCTTGCTGCTATCCTTTGGCAACCGAAACCTCTCCATTGTTGGTATGGCTTCTTCCTCTCTCATCTCACAACTTCCTCGATAACAATATTCCTTATTGCAGTAGTAGCATCGCTTCCCTCCAAACTTCAGTTTGGAATGCGATCTCCCATGACTCTACCCTCTACCCTTTGATTTCTCCCAGTAGATTCCATGGATACTACTGCCATTTTGAGTTACTGCCCTTCATCTAACGAGTAGCCCTTCTCCACTTGATGCTTCCCTCATCTTGGCTTTGAAATCATGAGCCCTTATAGCATTGATAACAATTTCTTTGGTTAGCGTATTTCTTCCATATTCAATCGCATTAATCAAACTTTCAAAATAATCAAGAAGAGAATTCAATAACATAACAGCCAATTGTTCATCCGGGAATGTTATACTACAACTAGCCAAATCTTGAACTAGTTTATTAGACACATCAAGATTATCTTGCAACTCTTTATTAGGATCCATTTTAAAAGCAAAGATTCGTTTCAGAAGATATATCTTATTAGGGAGAGTCTTGGTAAGAAATAACTCATCTAGTTTCTTCCAAATGAAAGCAGGATCTTTCGAGTCTCTGCACTTCCTTGTGGCACTATCCAACATGTGCAGAAAGATGGTGCTATACACCATCTTCTTCATCTCTATCCGCTGGACTTTCATGATACTTGCTGGAAAAGTGTCACCTTCTCTAATAGCTAAGTCCACCTTTTTTAGCATAAGAACCGCTTTGATTTTCCGATTCTAAAGGGCAAAGTCTCCCTTTCCATCAAACTTCTCAACAATGAAGTTCGAACCCATCTTGCGGAGAAAATCCCAGATTTATGCAGCACCCACAATTGCTTTCCAACTTCTAAATCTTAAGAACACGATCAAATCTTAATCTTAACACCGTTCTTGAACCTCAAGAACACGATCAGATCTTGATCTCTACTCCGTTCTTGAATCACCCAAGAAGTTTTCTTTGATTCTTGGAGTCTTGCTCTGATACCCCCTGTTCAACTCTGATACCCGCTGTTGTAGCTCTGATACCACTGTATCACCACCAAAGAATCCTTTGATTCTTGGAACCGAGCTCTGATACCACTGTCCAAAGCTCTGATACCACTGTTGGAAATGACCTCAAGATACCCAGGTGGTGATCGTCCAAACACCTAAGTCTAGAATGACTTGTAATGAACAGAAACAAACTAATTCAAGAAAGAACACAAGCAATTGTTATCGAGGTTCGGCAAATGCCTATGTCCTCGTGAGCTACTCTGAGCTCTCTGCACTAAATCAATGAGTTCTTACAATTACAGCAACACCTCCTCAATAACTCTTTTATTCTTGATACATGAAAGAAGAGAAAAGAAAGGGATAAGAACTAAGTGTTTCCTTGGAATTTTCCCCAAGAAAATTCCAATTATAAAACCCTTGAACCCCTCTTCATGTATGCTCTCTCTTTCAATCCTAGCCACTCTTGAATGAGATATATTCTAGTGCCTCTCTTGTGTTTTGTGTCTTTGCACTCTCACACTTGCACTTGAATTCTCTTGTATGATGATCTTGTCATTTTTTGTGTGTCATGATTGAAGCTAGATGACCCTTTATATAGTGCACCAACTTCTTGAACCAATCTTGAAGTCAATATTAACCCTTAGATCTTAAAGACCAATCAATCATAGCCCTTTAACAAGTCTAAGTGATCTTGTGCGTTTTAATCAAGCCCCACGCACCAGGAGAAGAGTGTTTAAAAAGGCATCAGGTGTGCCTTTGTGCTGAGGCTTGGAACAAGGCGTGCTGAGGCTCAGAACTTGGTGCCTTGCTAGAGGCCTCGGCGCAGACACCTTGAGCTGAACTCCTGGACATGCTAGAGGCCGTGACGCAAAACCAGACTTGATGCTGAACTCTTCAACTATTTAATTCTTTGACAAATTCCCAACAGGAAGTTGTATTATCACTTGCTCAACTTGGGTTACTATTGGCAAACCATGAAAGCAGATGCCATGGATATCTCACGAATATGTAAGCAAAAGCCATGGATTTGCTTTCATTATTATCGTGTAGTGAAGATAATGTTAATTAATTATTAAATATTTTCCTAAGAATATGATAGCTAGGTTTCAACCTAGCCGAAAGGGGAGGCTCTCCCATACTTTAATCTTTTATAGACCAATGATGAAGGATTTTGGCACCTTTTAAGGTTAAAGTGTGATCTCTGTTTTGTGCTTAGATGACATATTCCTCAGAAAATGTCTCTACGTAAGACCTAACGTCATATATTTGTGAAGCAGTTACTAGTCTAACACTTAAAAGTGTACCTATCATTTGAATTTTCTTACTACTCATAAAAAGTTTTGTTAGACCTAATAGGGGCTAATCTTTTCGTATGCCAACTAATTTTGATCCGCATCCTTGCATATTCATCTTTTCTCGAAGGGAATGATCTTGGGTATTAAGTTTGTAGTTGTGGGGTACGATGAAAGATGTGGCACCTAGAGTTGATGATTCGTTTGGGGAAATTAAACTTAAAATTGTTCTTGGAAAATATTTAAAAATTAAATCAGACTTTTTTTTTTTTACTATAATTCATATTCACACCTGCACTTATCCTTGTTCTTGCTGCCATAGGGTACCGAGCCTTATGAAGTTATAAGGTGGAACCTATCCATTAGACAAACTCTATAAGCATCCTTTTAAGATAAGGCCCTTTCTATAACTTTGCATGCTTGCTGAATGTGACTGATCTCATGTCACATATAAAAACTAAAAATTAGTTGTTTAATAACATGCTTGGGTGATAACATGTTGATTGTTAATTTCTATTTCGAGGTTTGGTTTGATTAAATTCAAATTAATTTAGACAAATCAAAAATAATATTTAACTTTGAAATGACGTGAATTTTCTTGTAAATAAATAATGCTTAATTGATATCAATAGATGATCTACATTAGGGTTTGAGCCCAAATTGATTGGACTTTAACCTAAAAGGCTCTTACATAATTAAACATAGAAAAGACCCCTAGGGATCAAGTGTAATGGATCCATTTCAAAAAAAGGCCAAATTTTGTCATTTTAAACTTTATTTACTTAGGCCCAATGGGTGTAGATTCAATCATCTTGGGCTTAATTCTTATAGAATGGATATTGATCTTAATCAAACACTATTTAACTGTAAGAAACATTAGAATAAAAAATGAGTCAAAATAACAAGTTTGAACTTGGAAGATTTGAATCGGGCTTAATCAAATAAATTCTTTATGCATTTTATAGTTTTTTTGTTGCTCCTATAGTAAATTACATATGATATTTCCATGCTTTTTGAGTCACTTGTTTTGTTTGCTTGCACTTTCTTGGCTTGAATTTCAAATTACTTCGAAGCTTGAAATTTTCTTATTTATTCTCCAATTGGTTACCACTAAAGGAAGAAATTTTGGTGGGGGGCATAAATTTGAAAAATCAAATTTTTTTTTTATTGATTCCTCCTTTAATCATTACTAACGAAAGAAGTCTTTTAAGATTTCCATAGTTAGTTTTTATAAATGGATGCATACATTTATGAATTTAAAAGAAAAATCTCTATTTTTCAAAATTAATATGTGAAGATCCATTTATTTAGACTTTAAAATTAATTTTAGTCATGAATATCTTCAATTAAGTTTTTTGAACCAAACCTAATCAGGTTGATAAATCAAAATAAAGGGATTGAACCATTTTCAATTTTGAAAAATCATAGAAGATGAATGGTTAAGAGAATTTAATTGTTGAAATTATGTTGATCAATATTAATCTCCTAAATTTAAATTTAGTGATTACAGTGCGAATGAATTTTTTGGAAAGGGTTTTGATTTTCTTGACACCTCATTAAGTTGATATCAATGAAAATTTCTTTTGAAAGAATTGAAGAAGATTGATTTAGTTCGTGAGATAACTTCAATAAATTTTTTTAATAATGTCAAATCGATCTAATCAAATCAAATATGGTGGTCCTTAATTCAACCCAATTTGAGTAAATCTTTGATGAAGTATAATTAAATCAATTTGATTTTTGAAATCAAATTACCAAGATCAATTAACCAAAGACTAGGATTTCAAATTGATACCTACCCAACGAGAGTGGTGTTCAAAGATTTTCAATTTCTAAAAAATAAAACAATTTAGGATTCGATCAAGAAGGTGTTTTTTGTTTGAGTTTTACTTTGTGATTTTTTAGGACTAGCCAAAACCAATTTCAAATGGACTTAAATCTAATAGTTGGGCTTAGTCCAAAATATTGTCGTGGTTTCTTATTTTGAATTTTTTTTTTAAAAGAAAAAGAACCTAGGCCCAGCATATGATTTGAGTTAAACTTGCATTGGTCAAGAGGAAGTTATGGGCTTCAAACAATTCTCATGAATTGACATATAGATCTTAATTGGACCTTATCTTTTCATGCGTATCACGTAAATTTGGACCATTTGATGGGTTTGCAAAAACATGTTTCTCAAAATCCATTTTACTTTCTAAAATCCTTAAAGCCAACATGTTGTTCAAGAAATACTAAGGATGATATCAATCCAACATCTCATAAAGTTGATTTGGAATTTTTTTTTTGAAACAAAAACTTTTTGCCTCTCAACATTCCAAATTGGGATATTAGGGAAGAAGATACCAGTTAAAATGGAAGCAAAGACCTAAAAGTGGCAAAAGAAGGAAATGTAAGAATTCAAATACTTGTTGACCATCATGATGGCTGACTTGATAGAGTGGGTGAGCAACCTTGAATTAATTTGCAGTGTCAAAAGGAATCTAATCCGAGGGAGTAAAAGGGTTGATAAGGTGGTTGTCCTTAATGAAGAAGACCAATTAGACCAGTTAAAAAGGAAACAAGTAAACGACCTCGATGGACCAAGCAAGCATAGAAGAGCATCCAAAGCTTCTAGCTATCCTAGTTTTTTTTCTACTATGATCTCACGAAGTATTTTGCATTCCACTAATAATTGGGCAATAAAAATGATAAATTCGTATGACTTCATAATAAGATTTAAGACCTCTTTTCCTTAAAGCCTAACATTTTTTTCCAACCGACTTAGCTCTTCCCCTAAATACCCTCCACATGAAAAACGTTAAACCCTTTTTTACAACCAACACCACAAATTACCCCAATCCTACTGTCAAGAAGTCACTTGGCAATGAAGGTGCACTATTGGATATGAAATTAATTGCAGACATGACAACAGTGTAATATATTGGAGGAATAAGGAGAAAATCGCTTAAGCGAGGTTTCCTTCAAGAAACAATGATTAAGGGTGAGGTGGATATTTAGAAGAGGCCTGTGATGGTATCAATTGTCAAATCTTATTTTGCAATCTAAAATTTCTTTAGAGTGTTTTTTGAGCTTTTATCTTATCTTTTTTTTTAGTCTTTCAGTTCTTCATGTTTCTTTCCATCAATAAAATAATCTTTTATTCCATACACTTTTCTATTTATTTTGAGATAGCTCCAAAAAATTGTTGAATGAACAGGGATGGATAACTAAATGTGAGAATTCCTACTATTAATCCAATCACTAAAGAAAATTCTCAAACTCATTTGAAAAATTTGACTTTCACTTACTAAATATGTATTTACATGGCTTGGAAAATGAGCCAATTTCACATGGTTCACTCACCAACAACAGATGACCTACGTCATCTGAGGTAGGAAGAAAAGCTAGAAAAATTCAATAAAATCCAAAATTCATGCAGGTGATCCAATTTTTGAATATACCCAAAGCTGTAAGCTTAAGAGAAGACCAAATTCGATCAAGTTCTTAACCAAGAAGAAATGTCCAAATCCATTTGGGCTAATCAAGGAAACCTCAATCCAAGGAGGGAGATCTGAATACATTAAGGCTAATTGAGTAGGTATCAGTCAAAGAAGAAAGTACAAATCCACATGGGTCACACAGTGAGGCTTGGAAGAATATCTAAATTTAGAAGACGTTATCTCGGATGGCTAGACACTTGACGGGCTTAAATGAAAGCGAGTGAACCATAATCTTTTTTACAAAAAAAAAAGAAGAAAAAATATCGAACACATTCACACATTGAACGATCCAATTTTGTTTGTTTAAGTAACATTTGAAAATTCTTGAACCCAACCATTGTCTTTAGAAAGGCCAAGTAATTTGACTTGAAAAGAAAAGAGGTCATCATTTCTACTATCCTATCACTTCAAAAATTTTGTATTGTTAAACTCCTTTAGGCCTTAATGAATTTCTTTCCTGAACCCCATTACTAAGTTCTATTTTAATGCTCAATGACATATGTTGTTCATCTTTACATTAGAAAAAGGGAAAAGTTTGGAAAGGAAACAGGAAAATTTTTGAAAGGAAAAAAAAAGAGAAAAAAGAAGAAAGAAAAGTTTTGAAAAAGAAAAAAGGAAGGAAAAGTTTGAAGTGAACATTTGAAAATAAAAAGAACGTGAGAAAAATGATAAAGAATAGCCCTTGGATGCTTAGAAAGCATATAAACACTCTTTGAGCCTTTGATATTCAATTTATTTGTAAACCTAGTAACCCTAGGCCTACATTACAATCTTTAAAAGATATCTTTGATAATTTAAAGTTGCTCAAAAACCAATCTTTTGGGTAACAATAGAATTTAATTCACTTGCCCGCTCTACACTCAAAATGAATCGCTTTACTTCACATAGGTCAAAGTGACCTATCCTTGCACTAGTTTCAAGAGATGACCCAAAATCTATTGAATTCATCCTCACAACATCCTTTAATGCACTTTTTCTTGAATTCATTACACTTGTAAAAAGGATACCCCAAAGCTGCAATCACCACTTCACTTAACCATCTAATACTTTTGCACCACTTGCAAAAAGTGCCCTAAACTTTAAAGTCATTCTTAAAATATCTCTTGCACCACTTGTAAAGAGTGCCTCAAATATGATCACTATTTCAACATGACAAAATGTTTCTTCAATATGGGAATAAGATTGGTTGTCCCCGCTAAGTTGAAAACCTGAAAGGGGAACTTAGGTAAAAGTTAGGGCAACATTAGTAAATCGAAAACCATAAAAGATGGTTTAGGCAACAAGTGTGTTTGTATTTTTTTTAGGACCACGACTGGTTTGCTCTCTTTTAGGGTACATAGGCAGCCACATCGATAGCATTGATTTCTCTTTGAAAAGCTTTATAAATATGTTTCTATAATTTCAGAAAGGAACAACTAAAAAAGAAGTGAATGAAATGGTTGCAAGAGGATTGATTTAGTAACAATCTTAATGGGTGAAGTTCTCAGTCAACTGTGTTATTTGTTCACAGACAATTAAAAGAGCTTTATCATTATGAAAATATATCGAGTCAATTAATCCTTTTTTTTGTGCTTCTCTTAGTTTCTTTTTTTCCACCTTTGTGTTTGTTTCTTCCAACTTGCACATGCACAATCATAATTACATCCCCCCCCCCCCCCCTCCTCCCAAAAAAATGAGACTTTTTAGACTTGAACATCGGTGCCTTCACAATGGTGATTCATGAAGAATAGGGAAAGGAAGAAGAATTATGACCGTACCCAAGAGAGGGTTACTTTCATTGCAACCCTTGCATTTATGTCTTTCAACTCACACAAACATATTCAGCTAGAGAGCAAAGAAAAAGGAGACTTTTTAGACTTAAACCTTGGTTACGACTCAAGAGGAACATGACAAGAACAAAAGTCATGGCTATATCCAAGAATGGTCAAACCATCATTCTTAGGAGTATATTTTGTGATGTTTGGTAGCACCATTTATCTACTTTAATTTTGTTCGGCCAAAATCTCCTTATCTCCTACCAACTCCTTAAAACAAAGAAAATTATTTAGAGAAAAAAATCATGCACCATACTTATTTGCATTTTATTCATTACATACATGGAAATTAGTCCCATTTGAAAGTTTGTGTGCATCATCTTTACTTGCATTTAAGCTAATCTTTGCATAAAAAGACAAAAATGCATGAAATTTTTTTCTTTCAAAAATATATATGCATCACTCCCATTTGCATATCAACCACAAAATTCAACAAAGTCTTCATTCTTCATTACATAAAAAAACAAAGGTTTTCATGCCCATTCATGAGACGAACCATCTCTTTTTTATTCCTTTCTTGCCTTGATTTCCTTTTGGTAGGAAAAACTTACAAATTCAGTAGGACTCAAATCCAAGCATGCAAAACTAGCCCAATAGTCAAGTAGAGGTAAGCATTTTGCAATCAGGTGTGACTCTTAGGGGTATATGGCTTCCAGCTCAACCTACAAGGAGAAAAATCAAGTCAACCATAGAAAGTGAAACTCAAGATAACCCTTGGCCAATTCCCCAACAAAAATCCAGCTATAGTTCAACTAAAATCATCAAAGAAGTTAGAACATGGTCAATAGAGTCAATAGTCACCTTTAACCAACTAACAAACACAATCACAGACAGCCTCAAACAACTTCAAATATCCACAAACATAGATAGAATAAAAATATAGCCTTACGTAGCCATAAACACTTATAGCCACTGATACCTTCAAAAGACGCATATAGTCCTCATGCATCATCTGAAGTTCAAGATTGATAGTCACCCCAAAAAGACAGATATAGACCACTTGAATCCTCTGAAGTTAAAGAATGATAACCACCTCAAAAAGACAAATATAGACCTTGTGCATCCTTAGAAGTTCAACAATGATAGCTATCTTAGAAAGATAGACATAACCCCTATATATCCTTTGAAATTAAAGAATGATAGCCAGCTTAGAAAGACGGATACAATCCACATCCATCTTCAAAAGTTTAAGATATATAACCACCTTAGAAAGACAGATATAGTCGTAGTGCATCCTCCGAAGTTCAAGAATGATAGCCAACTTAGAAAAACAGATATATCCCCCGTGCATCCTCCGAAATTCAAGAATAATAGTCAGCTCAAAAACATGGATATAGTCCTCGTGTATCCTCCGAAGTTCAAGAATGATAAATACCTCGAAAAAATAGATATAGCATTATGCATCTTTCGAAGCTCAAGAATGATAGTCGTCTTGGAAAGACAAATATAACCCCTGTGCAACCTTTAAAGTTCAAGAATGAAAGCCTCATTGGAAAGAAAGATACAGCCTCGTACATCTTCCGATGTTCAAGATTGATAACCACCTCAGAAAGACAAATATAGAGTTTGTGTATCCTCCAAAGTCTATGAATGATAGCCGAATCAAAGCATAAAGAAATTCCTCAACATAAGCACAATCAATAGTCGAGTCATCAACTCATACAACAATATAATCAACTAGTCTGTGGAAAACCAATTTTTTCTTAACAAGTAAACTTTGCCCCCAAGAAACCGTAATTCTCCATACTGCTATGTAAACCCCCCTATATAGACACCAAAGACATAGAAATAAGTTAAGACACAAAAATCTCTACAAGCTATAACCACCAAAATTCCTAACCATATTTTCTCTTCCAAAACCCTAAATCTCCACAAAAAATTCCAAACTTTCTATAAATCCTAACCACCACTCCAAAATCCTACAAACACAAAAGTCTAATTTTTCTAAATCAAAGTTCTTGAACCAAGTTTCAAATCCAACATGCATTCATCAATCAACGCACAACAAAAGTCTGAAGGTAATCCACACCACACGTGGAGATCCACAAAATTCAAATTTTATTTCTTTGAGTTAATCTCTTCACAACACGCGAAGAGATCGAATCGAAAAAAAGTTAGCAATTTATCTCTTAGTAATAATTTAGTTATACATGCCACATAGGAACATGTTTTAGGCTTGTATTTGATTTTTATATGTTATGTAGATTAGGGTTCTTACACTTAGACGATTAATTAAAATTTCATGTTGCTTAGAATTAAATTCTTAGGAGTATTTGCATATTCACATGTCATTTAGAATAGGATTTTGTATGAGTTTTCTTTGATCAAATTGCATTGAAGTTGTTCGAAATAGAGTTTTTCGTTAAAAGCTCGAAAACTGAAAATTAGTATTGGTTGGATAGGTTGGCTCCCTACTAGGGTCAGCCGACCATGAGCCATGACCAACCGAGTCCAATCTGGATCCGATCAGCTAACTTGATCCCAGTTTGTCTAGTTTCATATTTTTGGTTCCCTTGTGATTTTTAATGTTTATTCTCCTCTGGACTGATATGTTTTATTCTATTGCTAAGTAAAATATATTATCTCATTCTCTTTATTGTTATATTTTTTTCTATTTAAGTGCATTTACACACTATTGATATATATTTGATTGATATAATTGTTTGGGTGGTAAATTGGTTAATATAAATTGCAATTATATTTACTTGCATGATTAGTGTGTAGTGAAGATAATCTTAGTTAATTATTAAATATTTTCTCAAGAAAATAAGTGCTTGGTTTCGACCTAGGTGAGAGGGGAAGCCTTAAATCCTTCTTTTCTCATACGCCAATCTCTTGCTCGAATCTCTCACACACCAATGATTAGGGATTTTGGCCCCCTTTAAGGTTAAATAGAGACTCCAAATTTACCCGTCAACTGTGCTTTTCACTTAGATGGCACATCTCTCAAAAAATATCCCTAGAAAAATGTCCCATGGTAAGATCTAATGTCATATAAAAGTGAAGCAGCTACTAATCTAACACTTAAAAGGGTACCTATCACGGGGTCTCCTTACTACTCAGAAAGGGTTATATTAGACCTAGTAGGTGCTAATATTTTCATATGCCAACCCACTTCATTCTGTAGCATCGCTTATTCATCCTTCCTCGAAAAGACTTGAATTGAATATTAAGCTCGGAGTTGTGGGGTATGGCGGAAAGGTGCGGTACCTACAGTAGCCCATAATGTGACATTCGCCAGTTATATCACACAGCATTGCCATACTCTTTACATAGGTTAGACACTAGTAATGCTAGAGGTAAAGAGTTCAAGAATTTTATTTAATTGAAATTGTTCAATTAAGAGTACAAGAGTTTCAGCCTTGGGATATTCAATTTTCAGGTCTTGCGAATTTTATTTCGCGCTTTGCTACCATTCCTCTGTGCTGGTTCGCTGCGTACCCACACCGATGTCTGATTTTTTTTTTTTTTTTGGATGCTTGGTTCAGTTGGATTTGCAATTTATATTTCTTTGTTTTCTTGGGATTTTTTTTTTTATATTTCTATTTTTTAGCTACATATATGAAGTGGAGATTTTAGGATAAACTTGTAAAGGATACTTAACAATTTTGGAGATTTGTTTCCTTTAATTTTTTGTTGGTCTCTCCTTTGTTTCTCTTCTCATGAAGGGCTCGATAGATTATCAGAATCACTGCAGTGCCTCCATCGCTACCGTGACCTCTCCATTATCCTCCATGGACATTATCAAAGAACTGATCGTAGAGAATAGAGGGAAAAACATAAAGAAAATATTAAGATACGAAATTGAGAGATAATGATTTTACCCCTAGATAAGAGGAAACAACTGTGTTTCCTTATGTTTGCCCAATTATTTTCTAGCATTTTGCTGGTGAGAGAATCTTAGGGAAGTGAAAGAAATGATTGTTTGATAGTTCAAACCGTATTTTGTTTTTTGGGGTTATTTATAGGTGCACAAGAGTGGAAAGTAATACAGGTGAAATTGATTTTGTATATTATCAATTAGTGAGATTTAGCAAATAAATTGAGTTTCCATTACTTAGATATTAATTGAGTAGATTTTAAATGGTCAAATCATAAATTTGACATTTTAATTGACCTTTTTAAAAAATACTTTCTAGCTGAGTTGGCCTCCATCGAATTAATAAACCAACTCAAAGAATGTAATTGAAAAACTAGCGTCACAAAGTTGAAAATATTTTCTAATGGAATAGATAACATATATATATATATATATATATATATATATATATATTGAGGATGCAAAGGTAATTTGAGGTCATTAACGGTGTCTCATTCTTTCCTATTTTAACTCCATTTCGTGGGATCAACGCTACATCATGTTATCGAAATATCTCCCAAAAAAAAAAAAAAAGACAACCTATTTTACATCAAGGGATTAAAAAGTTCATATACATATCAGTCGAGACTATTTTCAGATTTTCAATTGAAACTTTTTAACCACCCATTTCTCTCAGCATTTTACCCCTATCATTTTTGTAAAAGTCATTAAAAAAATAAAAAAAATATTTAGGTTATGTTTGTAAATAGTTTTCAAAAGCAATTTTTTAAATCAGTTTTCAAAAAATTGATTTTTAAAAACTGTTTTTTGAAAACTCCAAATTGATGTTTTCTGACATAATTTTTGAAAAAAAACCCTAAAATAAGTGTTCACATCTCTGTTTCATTTTTCCTTCATGGTATATAAAAAATATTAAAATTTTAAAAATAAAATAATATTAATTATTTTTAAATATTTAGTAAATATGAGAAATAAAATTAATATAGATTTTAAATTTAAATTCAAAACTAAAAATAATTACAAGGTGTATCAAAACAGTTTTCAAAATAAAATTATCAAAACATTTCATTGTTTTATGTTTTGGAAACAGTTTTCGAGTTACAATTATCCAAACATGTTTTCTTTAGAAAACATCAGAAAATTGTTCTCAGTTTTCATTTTCGAAATTTGAAAACAGAAAACTGTTACACAAACATGCCCTTAAGTTTTCAAATTTAAGTTTTCTCATTCTCAAATTTTGAAGAACGAAATCATGAACACACATCATCATAATTTTTTAAGAATTAAAGAAATCTACTTCTCTTTTGGTGTTGATTTAATCTATTCTTAAGCATTTATTTATGTAAATTATTTAAATATCATTTTGAAAGTTTCTTATTCAAATAAAAAATAATACCTTAAAGTCTATTAAATTTGAAACCTCAAACTTCTATGTAAAGTGATGATGTTAGAAAAAGTATCTTTAAAACTTTAGGTATTGAAACATTCTAATGGTTAATTGAGTATTTCTTCGAAATTTGTTAATTGAATGTTATAGAAAGCATAATAAATAAATTTGATTTTTCATTTCTATTTATTCCTTGTAAAATGATTTGATTTTTACTCGAGTAACATGTATTTAAAATATTTATTTTTCCCTTCTAAAAATAGATATTTATTTTTCCAACAAATGTTTTATTATAATATATTACGAATATTTCATTAACCACCATAGAGTTCGGTGTAACTTACACATATCTCTTTATATTTTGAGCAATAGGCTTCTTCACTTGTCTTATTCGTAGTCCAGATTTTTCATTACAAATTATTTCATGCCATTAGTAAACTATTCTAAACTTGATAAAAAGAAATGCCACATCATTAACAACTACTTTTAAACTCGAAAATAACCATACATAGTTGTTATAGCCCTCACAATTAATTTATTTAGGAAACTTTGGCTTTCTTCCAAGATTTTCAAATTCCCGGATGATTTTTTCTCACATCCCTTATTCATGTCTATATCTGAAGCATTCAGCATTGGTAATGACCTCCATTGTTTGCAATGGTCCACTTTTATTTTAGAGTATGGATTCGTGATCACTTACAAGATAAAGAGGAATTAAAGCCCTTTACCTTGTCTAGGCCTAAGCCTAATCCTCTTTGTTTTAGAGATACTTTTTAAATAAAAAATGTTTACACTCCTAACATAATTAAGTATACACTTTTTTTTTTTTTTGAATTAAAGAACAAGGTATAAACACAAGGGTGCTCACATAATGTTTCTGGTTCATGTATGCTTTCCTAAATCATGTTTTTGGATGATATCTATACATAAGGTAATATGCTGGCCGAAGCTTTGGCCTTGGGAGATGGTCTTAAGATTTGTGCCGCAAAGGGAATGATTCCCAGTCTGATTGAATGTGGTTCCAAGGTTTTAGTGGATGTTATTGTCGATGATAGCTCTTGTCCCGCAGTTACGTGATTAGGAAGATTAAGAGTCTTGCTCCTCCAATGCTCGTTACTCATATTTTTAATGAAGGGAATGGTACTGCTGATGAGTTAGCTTCTTGGGCATATAGCCATGGTGGGTTGCAAGTGACTGAACAACACAGTCTTTTGCCTCCTACAGTTAAACAAAAGACTTGGTTTGATAACTCTGGTGTCTTCTCTTTTCGATTCTATTATGATATTTTATATCTTAAAATCGTTTAATTTTGAGATAGATAAAACTTATATATTTAATTAACAAATTAATTTAAATGTACTATTTTAAAAGTTTATTTAAATTGTTTAGTTGAAGAAACAACAAACCTTACCAGCCTTTGCTGGCGTGGCATAAGTGAAAAAGTTTAGTAAATAAACTTACTAGCTGCTGAGCCAAAAAAACCGTGGAAGACCAAATTGAAATGATGAGGTTTCTTTACAAAGATGCGGGCGGGTACCACTATCACATGTCAAAAGATTAAAGAGAAAAGTCAACAAAGAAAGAAGAAAGTTTATTAAACTAATTGGCTTTTGAAATCACGAGACATTTCCGTGGCAGCAAACTATTGTGTTTCAAATTGGATCGGTTGGTCCAAGCAATTTGGAACTCATTTAATACAAGCTAGCAGGCTAGTCAGTAGACTTGGTGCACAAGAGAATAAAACTGAAGCTTGTCTCGATTAGCATGACGTGGTGACATTTAATGCCCAGACCAGAGGAGAATTAGAAACAGGAGTGAAGCAGATGGAGATAGTCGATCAACAGGAGTAGCTGGTCGATCAGTTGGTCGATCGGTCAATTACCAGAGCAGTTGGTCGATAATCAGGAGAAGCCAGTTGATCAGTTGGTCGACCATCGGAAGCAGCTGGTTGACCATCAAGAGAAGCTGGTTGACCAGTTGGTCGATCACTAAGAGCAGTTGGTTGACCATCAAGAGAAGTCAGTCAATCAGAAGATCCGGTTTACTAAAGAGAAGATCGTTGGAGATTAAAAGATCTGTATTGAAGGAGATATTAGTCTGAATAGAAAAGTATCAGAAGTTGTCTTTTGTGAAAGTTTGGCTGAAGCTATACATCAACGGTTGTCAAAGGGAGTTCAGTATAACTGTAAGAAAAGACGAATCAGTTTCAGTTTTACATAAGAGCTTAAGATTTAGTTGTTTACTACTTTTGTAGCGTTCTAATATGTAATAGTGTAAAAGCTAAGAGTTTGAGAGAGATCTTTTTGTAAAGTTGTTTGCTACTTGGAAAGTAAAACAGAGGTTAGAGTTTTATTGTTACCCGTAAAGTAAGACAAGGTGTAAAGACGTGCTTGGTACTTGAAAATCTAAACCAAATGTAATAGTTGAGATTAGTGGAACTCAGTAGACCGGGATGAGGCATATTGAAGAAGCGAACGTAGGCTTATCGTCAAACCATTAAAAATCTCTATGTCTCTATTTCTCTCTATTAAATTTTTTAATTACTCATAGTACTCTGATTATTGCGCTAACTAAATTAATATGATTTTTCAATCATCATATTTCCTAACAGACTCAAATAATTCTCTTCAAGTTCTATGATTTGTTAGGCTTTTCTTGTTTAGCTCCTCTTCTAGCGTTTTTGGCATTTTTTTTTTTATTTTCGCTGGGTTGCTCTAAGTCCATCCGTTTTCTTTGTAACCTTTTATTAATTATTAATAAATTGGTAAGGGTCTTGTCAAACGCCCATTCACCACAAAAGAAGCTTATACAAAAAGAAAAAAAAAGATGTAGATTATATATTTTAGTTATTTTGTAAATTTAATAATTTAATTGTTGTTTGTAGAAAACCGTTATATATAGAGTATCTTTTAACATTTACCAGCTAATACTATCTGATACTCCTCAATAATGATCGACAATGCATCTTTTCAAGTTGAAAAATTGTAATAATTAATTTTTTTTGCTTATCAATTTCTCCAAACATATTTGTGAGCATGATAATTATTTAGAATAATCCAAAAAATTTGTGGAAAATTTGATGTTTATGTTTTATTCTATTTGAAGTTAGATGAATGAAGTTTACCTAAAAAATTACTCTTATAAGATATATTTTTAATAAATTGTAGAATATAGATTATAAATAATCTTATAAATTGATTTTGTTGAAAATCTATCTTAAGTTTGTTTACTACTTAACTTGATTAGAGTTTTACGTTGGGCTTTTAAGTCTTTACAGGATTAAAAGATTGGACTTTATAAAACCTTAAAAAGCTATAGAATCAGAACTATGTTGTTTATATATATATATATATATATATATATATATATATATATATATATAGATTACACTTGGTAGTTATGATTTAACTTAAGGATTTTAATTTATTGTTTTAAATCTAATTTATGTAAGTTAATCTATTGAAATATTTGTAAATCATCATTATTATAAATTTTTTTTGCAAGTGTAAACACTTTACACTCAAAATTTAATATAACAAGAGTGTCCCGTTCATTGAACGGATTCACAACTAGTTTTATAAAATAATGGTGCTTTATTTCTTTTTTGGAAAAAAAATTTTGGTCAACAAGTTTTTTTCCTAAATGAATTCTTCATAAACTTAATAAATTGGTGGTGCCCTGTTGCCTCTTTAGAAAGAAAAAAAATGTCAATTAGTGTACCTAATGTATTGTTTCCTTTTCCTTATGAGCAAATTACCATGTAACATTACTTAAAATAGTTTTAGTAATATGTACTAATACAATGTATATAAACAATTAACAATTAGATTTTCAATGGTTATTGTCTCAAGCTAATGTATTTAGGTGGTTTGAGATCCTCAAGTCAATTTTTCATATCAACAATTCCTTTATAAATAAAAAATATCATGTGAATGGATAGGGCTTAGGAGTAAATTAGATCATAGCTGTAAATATATATAAAATAAACTACTATTTTGAGTTTGATTTACCTTTTAGAGAATAAGTGCTTTGATACCCTCATTTAGGTTTTAGCTATAAATAGTTGCTGTACCAATCATTATCTTGAGCAAAATTATTAGGTTTCAAAACATGGCCAAGCTTTCTCTAACACTTTGCTCTCATCATGTTCTGCTCATTTTGGCTTCAGGTATGTCCAACCTATTTGAATCTATATAATTAATTTTGATATTGGTTTACATTAAGAATTAAATTGATGATTGGATCCTGAATAATGTAGATTAAAGAAAATTTTAGAGAAAAAAAAATGAAAAAAATTCATTGACACCAAATTTCTTCATTTGTTTGTGCAAATTTTGTTATGTTTCCTTGAGACCCAAATTAAACAAAGAATGACATTCCATTTTTTCATTTTTTCATTCCTCTTTTTAATTTTATTTGTTTTTTTTTAGTAAAAAAATAAAATCCAAACATACTCAAAGAAAGCACAAAGTAAGATTAAACAATGTTGAGTTTTGGCTTTTGTTGCAGTTTCAATAATGGTGCTAGTGGTGGAAGCAACTTTATGTAGTGAGGTGTTGGGTCTTTGCAGTGCTAGCTGCGAAGCCGATTGCAAATTGAAACATTTTGATGGAAATGGATCTTGCGTGGATGATGGTGGAGTTTCGGCTTGCAAATGCTCATACGAATGTACTAATACATGTGAGCAAGGCTTGGGTTATTGCACTTCCGATTGCGGTAGAAAGTGTTGTGCTGACAAATGTAGTTCCAAACATCTTGATGGTTCCGGGTTTTGTAATAACGATTTGGGCATTGGTCCCGTCTTGTGCCAATGTTCTTATCCTTGCTAAAAATTTCAATTTCTTGAGATATGTTTTAATTAATTAATATATTATAAATTATTAAAAATCTCTCCCACACACATAAGTGTTCACTTCACAGTATTTGAGTTTTATAAGGAGAGTTGTGTTTTGGCAGTCTAAACTTAAAAAATGTGTTGTTTTGTCATTTACGGAGGTTGAATATATTGTCTTGACTGAAGCTTATAAGGAGTTACTATAGTTAAAAAAGTTCTTACAAAAATTGGGCATGAAGCAAGAAAAGTATGTATTGTACTATAACAGTCAAAGTGCTATCCATTTCATCAAAAATCCAACATTTCATTATCAATCTAAGCATATTGATATGAGTTACCATTGGATTCATGATGCTCTAAAGATGAAGTTATTGCAACTTTAGAAAATCTATACCAATGATAATGGATTGGATATGATGACTAAAGCTTTGCATTCACAGAAGTTTAAATTATGCAAAAATATTGCAGGTATGGTTGTGTCCCCACGTGAGTCGAGAGGGGGAGATTTTTGGTGCCCTCTCTCCCTTGTGGGGGCCACCATCAAGTAAGCCAGTAACAATATTTTGGTGATGTGGCCCTAAGGTCAGAATATATAAACAACACCCCTCGTAACAAAACAAACGCACAAGTATTTTTCTTTTCTTTTCAATTGTAGCCGTCGAAATCAGTTTGGAAGCAATAAATTTTCTCTTGGGTTTTAATTATAGTTCTAATTCGATTTGGTGAAGGCTGATTTCATCACAGACTGAGCTCAAAATTTTGGGTGTGATTCTACGTGGTGAAGGCTTCTGTATTCAGTTTATTTGCGTGCTTTGGTGAGATCAATTTAATATTTATTTGATAGATTATTGTTGAAATCCACTTTTTATGATGATGATAAATTATCTATTGATCCTCAAGTTGATCTAGAGACAATACTTTGTATTCCCGTTATTTTATAGTGTAAATTTTGCTTGGACTAGGTCCCGTGGTTTTTCCTTTCACATTGAAAAGGTTGTTTATGTAAAAATTCAGTGTCTTGATTTTGATGGTTTGATTATTATTATTTTATTATGGTTATTTAGTATTATTATTTTACTTATTTTACTCATAAAAAGAGGAAAAATAGTTTTTTGTTTCCTAACATAATCAACTGCTAGCTCATAAACAAATTTTAATCTTTCAGCCCTTACTTGATTAGACTTCAACTAACAAACACTAACTCGATCCAAACCCATAATTGAAAATCGAACAACTGTACCAAAATAGAAAGTTTGAATGTGAACCTGGCCAAAGATATGCAGAGATAACTTAATGAGGTCACTTTACTGACCGGGCTTAACGTACATGATTAGAAAATGAACCATTTTGTCTACCAATAGAGACACCTCCTTCCCCTAGCTTGAACCAGCTGGTGCACTGGAGGTCCCATCCGTATGCCTCATCACTCCTGCCATTTCCCTCACCAAACTCTTGAAATTCTCAACCTTCTCTCTCTCTCTCTCTCCCTCCAAGTAGATCTTTTAAATGATTTGGGGGTCTTGGTTCTGTGAAGCCTTTCTATTTGAAACTAATAATCATTTTGGGCCTCTCTACATCCAAGAAATTAAACATTCAAGTTTTACTAAAATATACCTTGATTTTGGTGCTAATTATGGGTGAGTGACGTGATGCTTAATAAATAAAGGAAGTATGTAAGGGTATAATAATGGAGGAAAACTTTGGGGAAAAAAAAGGAAAAATGGTAGAAATGGAGGTTGAAAGATGGTAGGTACGAAATATGAGAGAGAAAGAGAGAGAAAGAGAGTGGACTTTTTATTGGGAGGTTTGGCTATGGAGGTCGTGTGGTGCCCGAGATAAAAGAGGAGGAGAAATGGAGAAAAAAGTTATGCCGACGAATTAGGTAAGAGTATCATCGAGGGATTTCATTCCCTCGATAATAACTTTAAATCCTTCAGTGATATTGGTTACCTAAATTTATAATTAACCTAAAATTAATTTTATATATATTTATCAACACTAAGGGCTTAAATCCCTCGGTAATAATATATTTCCAATTAAAAAAAAATTGTTTTTAAAATATTTCATGAACTTAATACCGAGTGAAAAATATTATCAGTGAGGGATGTATCCCTTGGTGATAATATTTTTCACTATCACCGAAGGACATATGTCCCCCAATGCTAGTCCCTGGATGATAAGCCTTTTTCCTATAGTGACAAGTTTTACTGTAACAAGACTCGTTAAAAACAGGTAATGAATTTTTGTAGGAGACCACTTGGTCTTGAAATAAGACTCCATAGGAGTTCCAAGAAGTGCAAGTACGTCTACTAACTCATACGGAAGAGTGATAATGGACAATTTGAATTTAAGATCCAAAATTTGGAAATTTTCTTAGTAAAACCAAGAATTCAATTTTGGAAATTGCCTATTTGGAGATTGCTTTGTCTTTAAGTCGACCAAACCTAAATCTTAACCATAATTTAATTCTCTGTTTAACTGAGTGTTTGTAATGATTAAATGGTTGAGGATTGTTAATATGTTAGTATGGTAGATAATTTGCATGTTGGAAAAATTTAAAACTCATTAGAAAACCCTAAGAATAATAAAAAAAAAAACATTTTTAAGATAAGCATGGAAACACTTTAAACTGTGGTATAGACCAAGTAGTTTCATGTTGTGCAAAAATCTACTAAATTATTAAGCAAATAATTGAATAGTTTTACTTGTAAGTGCACAAGGTCAACAGTAGCATAGTGTGCAAATGCGAGATCATCTCCATAAGGATTGGTGAATTTCGTTTTAAAATCAGTTTCACAATATAAAACGATAAAAATAAATATTGAGTTTAGATTGATAGTGATAAGAACATAGGGCTTTGATATCCACCACTAATCATACTTTCCCAATAAGTAATGTGCCAATGCTCTAGCCCTACTATGAATACATAATGTTTGTCAACCTAAGGGCTTGGTCCGCTTCTTAGGCTATTGATCTCCCTAAGCAACGAGTTAGGCATGGTGTATACTCTAGCTCTTCTCTCTCAAGGGATTCAACATGATGTATACTGAGTTGTTCCTTAAGAGAGCATAAGATTTGTGGAAATCGACAACCACACGAGACTTAGGGCATGGTGTATACTCCCGGTTTCCCATGTTGATTAACCCAAGAACCCAACGTGGATTTCTTTTGTTACTATTGTCAGACCCACGACTCGGTCATCCAAATTGATCTAACTAACTAATCCATACCACATGCATACGTTGATCAGACAAACACGTATGCGCAATTCAATAAAACAGGCATTAATCAATTAAAGCATCATAACACAGCTATTTGCAAAGGCAACACTACTCATATATGGAAAAACAGAATTAAGGCTTCAATCGAGCCCTATTAAGAAGTTAGTTACACATGCTTATGATGCTAAACATCTTCATAAGGTAAAATAAAAAGAAGAGAATAAACCCAAAAAATACTGTGGAGAAGAGTCGTCAATTCCTCCCCAAAGCTTACAACTGAAAGGAAAAGGTGTTGTTTCTGTGTTTTACAGGCCTATTTATAAGGTTCTAAAGGCACCCCGAAACCCTAATTTCCAAAACAGAACTCGAGCTATTCTTTCCAAAACTGGCTCTGCCGTTTTACTGCACGCGTGAGCTCAATCCCATGCTTTTGCGCTCGAGCCTTCTATGTGTGTGCTCGATCGCACTTGGCTTCTTCCAGGATTTCCAGCTTTCTTCCTTAGAGTTCCAAAATTCTATCTCTTCTCCAAAAACCTATAAAAACACAGAAAACATAAAAATGAAGTAAAACATAATAAAATATGTAAACAAAGAGCTTAACAAATGTAAATTAAGGGGCTTAAATATGAATATTTAAGCACTTATTACACCCCCAAACTTATATATTGCTAGTCCCTTTGCAATACAAAACGAAAAACTAATTGAAAAAATATATCAAAGATAAATTCATCATTCATGATATCCAAAAATTTGGGTTGCACACAAAACCATGATATTTGTTCATGAACAGGCTTAAAATATAAACATATCTTCATAATGAATAAAAGTTTTAAAATTTAATTACTTATTCGAGGTTGATTAAAGTATCACAAGTCTGACTTAGTGTGTGGTGAATTAGCACATAAAAGATGAAGCTTCCAAATAACTCCCATGTGTAGTGCTTCGGTGTCTCAACATTCATCGAATTTCCTATCAGAATGAACAATAATGGCATAGTTTTATTTATTTCTTTTTCTTTGATTATGAGATTTTCGCCATATTGAGTTCCCTTAAGCTTTCTAATTGATCGATGTAGCAAGTGTTTAGCCAATAACTCCCAAACCAGATGGTTTTAGCGCATTAGGGGTAAAGATACCCATAAGGACTTACTAACTCGAGTAAAAAAGGCTACGAAACGAACTGGTCTTAATGCTGCCAAGCAAAATTCTCACATTTTGATGTGAACACTCACTGCTTACTAAGGCAAGAGGTCCAGTTACTTAGTGAAAACTTTATTTAATGATCATTATAAGCACAATTCCCACCTTTTGATGTGAACACTCACTACTTACTGAGGCAAGAGGTCTAGTTATTCAGTGGAAAGTTTATTTAATGATCATTAGGAGCATTTTATTTTCTCTTTTTGTGCAAATTTTTTTTTTCTATTTTTCTATGCCAAGGTATTCTTCTAACAAGTTATCCGATTATAGTTAGACCATGGAAACATACTCATAAAAATTATATGTCATACCCCACACAATTATGTGCTAATAAGCTCGTGTCAGATTTAGATCAAACTTGTGAATTCTTAATTTCCTTGAAGGAAGTAATTAAACTTTTAAAACTTTATTATTAGACCATGTGTTCTAGATTTTAAGCTTTATGATGAAATCTTATCATAATATTTGTTTAAATCATCCAAAATTTTCAAACACAATGAACATGCATTTATCTTTTCAATAATAATAACAAAAATTGGGACAGAGTTTGTGAATGTGTCTCCCATACCCCCAAACTTAATTTACACATTCTCCCCAATGTGTGAGTGACATGGAAAGATTTGACCTGAGAGATGGAGAACTAGTTGGCTGGCATGGCTCGTAGCACACCTCCAAACTTGAACTGATGCACACACATTATCCCTGAAAAAGAAAAACAAACGTAATACCAGAAAACAAGAGATACTAATAATAAACATATATAAAAGTAAATACTAACAATAAATGTGAAAATATTAAAAAATAAAATGATATGTTGTGGAGTGCCTCCCATGAGTGCTAAGTTTTACGCCTTCAGCCAGATGGTGCATCTCTCCCACTGTTGGTCTCCAAGTGGTGCAGTCGATGAGGTGCCAGGAGCGGGAGGTAGTTGATCAAGAATGGCTTAGAGAATCACCTCTTGCCTCGTAACACGTGCCTCCAAACCATCAATGTGCTAATGCATAAGCAATGTCGCCTCCCTATCCTCCCGATGAATATCAGATAGCTCAAACCAGAGAGAAGATATCTCGTTAAGAATATGATGGTACCCTGTAGGTCATATGTCTGAACAATCCTCCTCCCAAGTATGGCTCGCTGTGGGGTGCTCGATCTCTATAGGATCATCCTCCACCCTCTCAGCAGCAGGTGCAGGCTCTCGGGGTCCTCTGGGCATGTGGGACTGGCTTAGGGTCCACTGAGCCTTCCCAAAGAATGGGTGCTCTCATACTGGTCCATCAATGGAGAACCCTTTAATCCCCTTCTTCTTGAATAGGTAGCTGAGGAGGAATGGCAATGGGAGCCCCCATGCATTCGCCGTGGTGACCTGGAGTGCATAGACATGGTCCCAGAACTTATGCGGCTGACTCCAAATGACAGACGGGATGGAGTACCAGTGGCCTCTATGGAAGGCATATAATGCTTGTAAGAACTTGTCCCTCTTCTGGGTCTTTTGCCCCAACGGGCACACATTCCGCTAGAGAATGGAATCCATGAGCCAGAGTCGTAGAGGTAACTTGGACTGGCTCCTCGTATTGTTGTGCCGATCGGCATACTGCCCAGCACACATGTCCTTAATGATGGAGGACAAGGGAAACAGCTCTAGCTGCTCCTCCATCTGGGTGTCCTCTAGAGGGGACTCATCACAACAGTGAAGAATAGTAGCTATATCCACAGAGGTCACATCTATATACTTTCCCTGGACCGATGAGGATAATACATCCGGCCTGCTGCAGTCGAATGACAGGTTCTCATAAAACTGGGCGACGAACCGGGTGTAAGCAGTAGAGCATATAGGCTTGAACAACCTTTTTAATCACCGATACTTGATCTTTTGGACCGTCCATTAAGTGGCTTCCAAGTTATTGAAGTCAGCGTCGATGTTGAATGTAGTTTCAAACAAGATCTCTCATTTTTCGAAGCTTGACAGGGATGACTGGGCACGGCTACCCAAGGAAACTTACTTCGGCATCCTAAATAAGGTTTTTGTTGTATTTGCACTCGATCGCAATGATGTGCGCTTGAGCGCACTATCCCTATGCACTCGATCATACTAGTCCCTGCCGTAGTCTCAGATATGTGACTCGCTCGATTGTAGTCTCGGATATATGATTGAGACATTTTGTCAAACAGCTTGTGGGCGATCAGTGAACCAAGTTTGATCGAACACTTCTTAAAAAGAAATTTCAACTTGATTACGCACAAAGTGTAATGCGGTAGTTGTAGCACAGCTTTGGGGTGTCGATTCCATAGGGAGATGAGTGATCTATAAGAGAAAGTGCAAACCTTAAAACGAACGATAAAAGTTAAAGGAAAGAATCTGAGTTTGAAGTAGTGTGAAATAATTGTGTAAATATAATGGAAGCAACAAGGTTCCGAGAATCCTCCTTAGGTTCGTTGCCTTGGTATAATCTTAATTTAGTTGTTTTTATCTCGATTGCAAGTTTCACATCCCAAACAAGCAATCGACAAATATTCAATTAAATACATGTAAACCCTAATGTAATTGTTATGAAATACTCTCTACTTTGAAGCACACATAACCTAACTTATAGATTATCAAGAAACGACAATATATTATAATGACGATACCGCAGTAATGGACAAATCTATAAGATAAATCTATCGAAATCAATCACACCTCAACAACATCACATAAGAAGAGCATGACTAGACTTATATGGGGAAGAAAGATGCAATCACTAGATTAAGGGGAAATCTTCTAATTAGATTAAAAAGTAAATCATAAAAATGTTTAATGGTAATAAATCCAAACTACAACTGGATCAAGAAAAGAAAATAAGAACGACTACACCTAGGGATTCATCCCTTTGCCTTGCTTGGAGATTAATCGGCCATGGGGCTCATGCTTGAGTTTCTCGGCCTTGGCCCTCTAATCACTCCCCCTCATAATCAAACCCTAAGTGATTTATTTACAGTACAAAGGGTCCAAGGGTGTTTTCGGGTTTAATCTATTGTTAAAACCCTAATTAAGTTATGACTCAGAGATAGAACATCGTGTGCGTGCTGTAGCTCTCCTTTATGGGCGTCGCGGCCTTGCCTTTAGCTTGGGTTGGGTGTGCCCCTGGGTGCCACGGCCTGGGCTGAGGGGCACCGCGGCGCACACTGGTGGTTCAAGAGTAGAGGCTTCTGGGCGCCGTGGCCCTGCCTAGTCCAGGCTGCGACGCACATTGATGACTTGATTTTTCTTCATGTTTGCTTCTCAGCAACCATTCCGACGCTCCGTTATGCATGGAATCTTGGCACTTTAAGTAACGATCGTTTTTCCTTCTCTTTTGGACTCAAAGTACCTGAAAATGCATCGAATTAAGTCAATAATTCAAGAATATCACTTTAGAGTTATTAACGTATAAAAGTGTAATTAAGACCGAGATCAACCCTAAAATGCTAACAATTAAGCACTGTTGAGATGCATTTTATGCTTCTCATCACAACCCCCAACTAGCTTATTGCTAGTCCCTAGCAATTCAAGCGAAAACAAGAGATGAATTCTATGGTAGGAATCAAAACAAGTCAAAGAAATACTAGTGTTAAACAAGGAGCAATTCACTTTTTGTCTCAAAAATTGCACATAATACACAACACATAGAATCATTAAATATCACCCAAGTCCAAAAGTAATTCAAGCATTAATCTTAAAATTGTTATCGACTCTTAACATCCATCTTATCACAATCCATTAATCCGAGCACCCGGATGATTTTATGTATAACATTCATGAATACAAGTCTTGGCCTCTAAAAACATAATAAATTGCATGATATCAATCATATAAACAAGCTCCATCGGCTTATTTTTCAAATCACTCTCCACTATTGTAGAAAAATCACACTTCATTGGATTAATAGGTCCTTAATAAGCTTGTAACGTTAGGCTAAGGTAAAGGTTAAGGAAGAACATGAAGGATTTGCAAGTAAAAGAACTCAATCTCTTAGCTTCAAACACAACCACTTTTAAGCACTAGATAACCTTACTTCAACACCCAACTCTTTCAACCATTTTTTTTATGAGAGCATATCTCCCAATAAGTCACCACTTTTCTTTTCTTTTCTTCTTTATTTATCATACTTCACTTCTCCTTTTCTTTTGTATTTTTGGCATAAGACCATTCACCTCCTCTTTCATTCATTTATTTTCTTTTCCACAACCCCCAACTTATCTCTTTTAAGGTACTTGGGTTATGGCAGTAATTTTTTTGTTGCATATATCCATCCTTACTCCTCTTGAGTGATTCTCAACAAATGTGTATAACTAAATTCTTTTTAAAATAAGGGTAAGGATAAAATATTTTTAGGCTCATAAAGGTAAGTAAATGGGCTTTTGAAAGAAACAAGGCTCAAATTTCTTTTCAAGAAAAAGGCTCAAACAGGTAACTAGTGATAGATATAGCAAGGGTAAGTTTGAAAGGCTCAAACAGTTCAAAAATGGCCTATATCATATCCTAAGCAATGTGCATTCTAGGAATTCGCCTCAAATGATTATCAAATAAGTTCTAGAGCTTATTGAGACGACAAAAGTATTCATGAAATAATCACACATAAAACTTCTCTAGATGCTTTAGACTAATCATGCAATCTTACCACAAACTAGAGTCTTAAACCAAATGAAGATTGATATTTAAATTATTCTCAAACCGAAGCAAGATTTAACTTCTTTTAAATGCTATATGCTATCTCAATTAAGCTTATATCATTGACATGTAAATTAACTCCAAGGCTAACACAAAGCATGCTTAAAACAGACAAAAAGGGAGAATGACACCAAGCAGTTCAATGTAAAAAGAAAAAAAATGTATGGAAATAAAGAATATGGAAACAAAGAGATGTGTTTCCTCTACCCCCAACTTAAAAAATTGCATTTAGCTCAATGTAAAAGAAAGAGTAAAGGAAACTCCCTTTATAGCCAAAGGTGCACAGAAGCTTAAAAGAAATACTAAGTTAATACTGGAAAATAGAAAAAAAAATACGAACAATAAACAAGAAAAAGAAATATGAAAACAATAAAAGTAAAAGGGTATGCTGTGGGGTGCCTCCTATGAGCACTAAGTTTTACGTCTTCAGCCAGACACTCTTATTCCCTCTTAGACGAACATGAACTGAATGCACCAGCAACTGCTTCACTGTCAAATTGGGTGCTTGTATGCTTTGAAGAGGCCTCAAGGATGTTATTAGTAACATCTCCAGATTCTGGCTCAATATATGCTCTTATGAACCTATGGGTATGGATTGACTCCAATGGATTAAGGTGATGGACCTTTTTCATGGGTGAGTCAATCATATATATTTGGTGGCTCTCGCCCACATCCTGTGATTTGTTCGGTGTTGGGATGTATAATGACTTACCACTAAGTGTCATAATGGCATTCACCTCCTTCAAATTCTTTTGCGCCAGGTGTTGTCCATGCTGTGTGGACTAAGCTTGGGAAGGGAACTTACCTCGCTCATTCACACTCAAAGAGCTCATCAACTTGGATACTTGGCTCTTTAAATCCTTATGTTCTTCAACAACCTACGTAATTAAAGATTCAAGCCTTTGATTAGTCTTACCCTGTGCCTGAATAAATGCATGCAAAGTTTGTTCTAAAGGACTCTTAGAGGGTATAGGTGCATGATATAGTGCAGGACATGATCTAACGGGTTGGGTAGGCGGCTAGTTTTCAAATTTCCAGCTAAAATTGGGGTGATTCCGCCACTTCGGATTATAGGTATCAGAGAAAGGTGAAAAAGGCTTCTTGTAAATACATAAGGCATTATATTGTTCCTCATACACCCCTCTCATCTCCGCAAATGTGGGACATTCTTAGGCGAGATGATCTACCCGGCCATATACAAAACATGGTTCAAAAGACCTTGCATGATTAGCTATATGTGTTTGCTGTAAGCCCTTAGTCTTTAACACATCTAGTTCACTAGTGAGCATCTTGACCTTCGCCTTTAGGTTATCCTCTTCCCTAAGATGGTAAATTCCACCATTATTTGAGTTCCCTACAGGTAATGACCTATTTGTACTTTTAGTAGCTCTAGGTTCAGTCCAAGTGTGAGCTTTTTCAGCAAGCTCATTTAGGTACTCTATGGCCTCATCAGGATCTTTTTCTAAAAATTCACCATTACACATCATCTCTACAAATTGGCGCTCCCTATATATAAGTCCCTCATAAAAATAGCTCACTAAACGCCAATTCTCATACCCATGGTGAGAGCACATACTCAACAACTCCTTAAATCTCTCCCAAGACTGATACAAAGTCTCACTATCCTTTTGTGCAAAGGTGAAGATTTGCCTTTTTAAAGCATTGGTCTTATGTTGGGAGAAGTATTTATTAAAGAAAATCTGAGTCATCTTAGTCCATGACCCAATAGATCGTGGTCTCAGTGAGTATAGCCAACTTTTAGCTCTATCCTTCAAAGTGAAAGGAAAGAACTTAAGTCTCACAATGTCAGCAGTTGCATCTTGACTATGAAAAGTCGCAACTACTTCCTCAAACTCTCTAATGTGCACATATGGGTTTTCACTATCCAAGCTATGAAACGTAGGGAGTAATTGTATCATCCCCGTTTTAAAATCTAAATGGCGAGTATTGGCTGGAAACATAATGCATGATGGTGTGGCTGTTCGTGTAGGGTGGAGGTAATCCTGAAGGGTCCTAGGGGGTTGATATTCATGTTCACTCATTTCTTCAAGACTAGATGGATTGTCAAATAAAGGATTTAGAAAAGAATTTAATTCTGACTCTAACACAAGCTTACAAGCAAATCTACCCAAAGTGTATCTATATCGGGGCATGCAAGATCACAAAATAAAAAAAATACTATAACAAGGAAGAATAAAATAAAATAAAATTAATGCAACAAGCTAAAAGAGAGAATGAAGTTACTGCCTTTACAAACTGCTGAAAAGAAAAACTATCCACAATTCTTCTACCGTCTTGTCTCAAAGTTGACAATCTTCCTCAAGTTAAGTGCGTCTTCTCGGCAACGGCACCAAAATTTGATTACACCCAAAGTGTAACGTGGTAGTTGCAGTATAGCTTTGGGGTGTCGATTCCACAAGGAGACGAGCGATCTACAAGAGAAAGTGCAAACCTTAAAACGAATGATAAAAGTTAAAGGAAAGAATCTGAGGTTGAAGTAGTGTGAAATAATTGTGTAAATATAATGGAAGCAACAAGGTTCCAGGAATCCTCCCTAGGTTCGTTGCCTTAGTCTAATCTCAATTCAGTTGTTTTTATCTCGATTGCAAGTTTCATATCTCAAACAAGCAATCGAAAAATATTCAATGAAGCACATGTAAGCCCTAATGTAATTGTTATGAAATGCTTTTTACATTCAAGCACACATGACCTAACTTATAAATTATTAAGAAACGACAATATATCATAATGACAATACTATAGTAATGGACAAATCTATAAGAGAAATCTACCGAACTCAACACACCTCAAAAACATCACATAAGAAGAGCATGACTAGACTTATATGGGGGAGAAAGATGCAATCACCGGATTAAGGGCAAATATTCTAATTAGATTAAAAAGTAAATCATAACAATGTTTAATGATAATAAATCCAAACTACAACTGAATCAAGAAAAGAAAATAAGAATGACTACACCTAGGGAATCATCCCTTTGCCTTGCTTGGAGGTTAGTCGACCATGGGGCTCATGCTTGAGTTTCTAGGCCTTTAGCCCTCTAATCACTCCCCCTCATTATCAAACCCTAAGTGATTTATTTATAGTACAAAGGGTCCAAGGGTGGTTTCGAGTTTAATCTATTGTTAAATCCCTAATTAAGTTCTGACTAGGAGATAGAACATCGTGTGTGCACTGCGGCTCTCCTTTATGGGTGCCACGGCCTTGCCTTCAACTTGGGTTGGGTGTGCCCTTGGGCGCCGCCGCCTGGGCTGAGGGGTGCCATGACACACATTGGTGGTTCAAGAGTGGAGGCTTCTGGGTGCCATGGCCCTGCCTAGTCGAGGCCGTGGCACACACTGATGACTTGATTTTTCTTCATGATTGCTTCTCCGAAACCACTCCGACACTCTGTTATGCATGGAATCTTGGCACTTTAAGAAAAAATCATTTTTCCTTCTCTTTTTGGACTCAAAGTACCTGAAAATGCACCGAATTAAGTCAATGATTCAAGAATATCACTTTAGAGTTATTAATGTATAAAAGTGCAATTAAGACCGAGATCACCCCTAAAATGCTAACAATTAAGCACTGTTGAGATGTATTTTATGGCTCTCATCACAACCCCCTACAAAAAATATTCAAAAGCAACCCAAAAACAATATCAAAGAAAACAATATATTTGAATTATTTAAACACAAAAACTAAGGAAAAATAAACAACGGAAAGGATTGGGGAAGGGGGTTGGTTTTAAAACGGAATTTACCTTGTTGCAGAGAGGGGGGTGGGGACGGTGGTGTATGGGATCTGCACGGTGGTGTATGGTGTAAAGTGGGGTGATTTTCATGAGTATACAGAGTGTCTTGGTGTGGGTGAAGTGTGTGAGTACAGGGAAGTGGGTTTCAGAGTGTGAGAGTAAAAATAGTGAGAGTGAAAGTTAAAACTTTAACAGAATAAAGTGACTTTAAACTAACACGAGACTCTCTACCTCGAATGCGCTGGAGCTCATTCTAAAGTGTGCTCGATTGCACTTGTGCGCATGTGTGTGCATTGGTGTGGTACGCTTGCGTGCTATTGAGTACATATGGCGCACAAGGAAAGAGTGCGCACTCGAGCACACTGTGTAGTGTACTCGATCGTAAGGGCAGAAAGTGCTGACAATCAAATAAACTACAAAAAGGACTAAAAAATGAAAAACAAAGATAACAATTGGCAAAAATAAAACTGTACATTACTTAGTGTCCTCAGTACCACTGACCTCAATAGAGGTGCTTGAGCTATAAGTTTTTCAAAGTTGAAACTGCTCAAGTGGTCTCTATAATAGCTTTAGTGTTAATCTTTTGGCAAGGGGTACTTAAAGTCCACTACATATAGCTCAAGTGCCCTTGGTGCTGCTGCAAAATCATCATGCTTCAATTTACCCAGCTCATGCAAATGCAATTGCCTCTTATCACCTGATCTGGGATACTTTGGAAAGACCTCAAGGAGGTGCACAACTTTAAAGATGTCATCAGTAACATCTTTAGTTGCAGGCTCATGTCTGATCTTTTGAAACTCTGGGTTAGGGTGGTCTTCAAAAGATTAATGGACTGGACCTGAAAAACTTGCTCAACAGTACCTTGCATCATAGAGAGATTAACACATTCCATATCATCTTGGGGTGAATTTATTGCATCAAATATTTTAAATTCTATATGTTCACCATTTACCTTTATACTGACAATACTCTTTTTCACACATATATTTGTATCAGTAGTTCTCATAAAGGGTCTTCCTAAGATTATGGGCAGAGGTAATGGCATAGGACATTATTCCATATCTAATACAATAAAATCTGTAGGTAAAATAATTTTACCTACCTTTACCAAGACATCCTCAAGAATATATCTTGGTCGTTTGATGCTTCTGTCAGCCAGTTGCAAGGTGATGGAGGTTGGTTGAAGCTCCCCCAAACCTAGTGTCTCAAATACAGTATATGACAGAAAATTGACACTCGCCCCTAGATCCAATAGTGCATGCTAAAAAAACCTGATCACCTATCCTACAAGAAATGGTAAAACTATCTGGATCTATTAGCTTTGGTGGTAGTTTCATTAACAACATTGCACTTACTTCTTCAGTTAAAGTCACTGTTTCATGCTCCTGAAACTTCCTTTTGTTAGTGTAATAATCTTTCAAAAATTTAGTATAATCAAGAATTTGTCGAATTGCATCTAATAAAGCAATGTTTATCTCTATTTTTTTTTCCAGAATTTCAAAAATATCAAGCAATTTATTCTCTTTCTGTGGCATTACTAATCTTTGAGGGAAGAGTGGTGCATTCCACTTCTCCATTTCACTTACCTTTGATGTGGATGCTTTATTTGGAGATACTTGTGCAAGCTCATCCGTGCATATGATCTTACCATTTCTGAGAGTTGTCATGGCATTCAGTTGCTGATGTCCTCTCGGATTAGGTATCGCTTGGGCTGGAAGTTCACCCTGCTTTATTCCACTCAGCTCTTTAGCTAATTACCCCACTTATACCTCCAGTATTGGAATGGCTTGCTCGTGCTTTACAATTGTTTGTCTTTGCTTAGTCCGAAATTGTCTTTCTTCTGCCATAAATTGATCTTGTGAAGTCATCAGTTGTTGTTGTTGAGTGGCTAATTGCCTCACAAGACTCTCTAAGTCACTTTTCTTTGATTTCGAAACTGGTTGGGCTGCTTGTTGGGAGTTCCTTTGCTGCCCTTGAAGATTCAAGGTATTCTAATTATTGTTCCATGAAAAGTTAGCGTGTTTTCGTCATCCAGGATTGTAAGTATTTGCATATGGAATATTCTTTGGCTGATAGTTGTTTGGTCCCATATAATTCGCATGCTCTGGATCTGTAGATGAATAAAAATGACATGTCTCAGTATTATGATCAAAATGAGAACATATAGCACATACCTGGAGTGGTGTAGTTGGTGGACTAGATGAGGTGTTTTGAGCAGTCATAGCTTTAACAAGCAGATCTAGTCTCCTCTCCACAGCAGCTATCTGATTAGAGGATCACCATTTAGAGTCACCTTATACATACCTGTGCTCACTTAATGTCTCAAACAGCTTCATAGCTTCTTCACTGCTCTTCTCCATCAGCACATCTCCACAACCTGAATCCACAATACTTTTATTAGTATCACTCAAACCTTCATAGAAAGCTTGTACCAGTTCATCCTGAGGTAGATTGTGATGTGGGCATTTGAGTAGCACCTCGTTGAAATGTCCCCATGCCTCAAAGAACAAGTCTCCATCCTTCTGTTGGAAAGATTGAATTTCCTTTTTATTTGTCTTGTCTTTTGAGCTGGGAAAAACTTCCTAAGGAACTTACTGGTCAACTCTTCCCAAGTGTGGATAGAAACTGTAGGCAATGAATTGTACCACATTTTAGCATTATCTTTTAATGAAAAAGGGAAAAGAATTAACTTGATTCCTTCTTGGTCTAAGCCTCGGATATGCTGGAATTTGCATAGATTAAAGAACTCCTAAAGGTGCAAATGTGGGTCCTCAGCAGGTTTACCTCTAAAGTGAGTTAATGCACTGAGTATCTGCGAAGATATGTAATAACTGTCTTCCATTTTTGGTTGATAAGCAATGCATGATGGCTAGTCGAGGTTCCGTGGGATGAAAGATTGCTTCATAGGTCTTCGCTTAGATGGTTGTTGATTTTCTAGCTGTTCCGCCATTGATGCTTCTTCCTTGAATTCTTCTTCTACATCCTCAACACTGTCTCTAAGCCTTTGTCGAATGGTCCGCTCAAGCTTTATATTGAGGGGAAAGAAAGTGGGATTCTTAGATCGAAACCCTTGCATGAATTAGCAAAACCGCTTCAGTGCAGCAATTTCAGTACTGTTGCTCGGGTAGCCTCTGCCTCAAATGCGCTCGATCGCACCAAGAAGTGCGCTTGATCGCACCAAGAAGTGTGCTCGATTGCAGTGCCTCAGAGAAATTCTATTCCAGTACATAAATTATAAAAGAAAACAAAAAGAAAATAATTGATTAGGTTTTGATGAAACATAATGAAATAAAACAAAAAAATAAACTGAACGAAAAATAATTCTAAAAAGAAATTTAGCGCAATCCTCGACAGTGGTGCTAAAAACTTGTTGTGCAAAAATCTACCTAAATTATTAAGCAAATAATTGAATAGTTTTACTTGCAAGTGCACAAGGTCAACAGTAGTATAGTGTGCAAATGCGACATCATCTCCATAGGGATTGGTGAATTTCGTTTTAGAATCAGTTTCACAATATAAAATGATAGAAATAAATATTGAGTTTAGATTCATAATGATAAGAACATCCACCACTAATCATACTTTCCTAATAAGTAATGTGCCAATGCTCTAGCGCTACTATGAATACCTAATGTTTGTCAACCTAAGGGCTTGGTCCGCTCGTTAGGCTATTGATAAGGTTCTAAAGACACCCGAAACCCTAATTTCCAAAACAAGACCCGAGCTAATCTTTCCAAAACTGGCTCTGCCATTTTACTGCACCCGTGTGCTCGATCCTATGCTTTTGTGCTCGAGCGCAGGGTTGCCCTCGAGCCTTCTATGTGTGCGCATGAGTGCTTGTGCGCTCGATCACATTGTTTTGTGCTCGATCGCACTTGGCTTCTCCCAGGATTTCCAGTTTTCTTCCTTAGAGTTCCAAAATGCTATCTTTTCTCCAAGAACCTATAAAAACACAAAAAACACAAAAATGAAGTAAAACATAATAAAATATGTAAACAAAGAGCTTAACAAAATTTAAATTAAGGTGCTTAAATAATTTAAGCACTTATCATGTTACTTTAAAGTGGTGCCTTAACCCAAAAATTTCCAGAATGTTGTTTTTGTTCTTTGTTTGCTTTCAATGCTTGATTTACATGCTTGAATGATTCTAAACTTGTTTCTATGATTCATATGATTCCTATAAAAAATTTAGAAACATATTTTAGGATTCTAAATCATAAATTATCATACTTAAATAATCACGAACTCAAAACCTTAAAAAGGCATGTTTGGAAGATTATTTTGTAATTTAGGATGCTAGAGTATGCTAGTAGTTTATAGATGATATAAATATGTTAAAGTTTATGTATTTTGTATGAAATCACTCCATGGTATGATTTCATGATGATATATATGCTCACATTCCTCCAATTCATGCTCTTCATGAACTATATACTTAATAATTTAATTCGTCATAATTATATGCCTGATTTGATTCTAAATGGTTATTGTCCATGCCATGATGATGTGGTTTAGTTCCTATTTTGATTGAGAATATGATATAGATTGCTTGATTCATTGATTAATGATTGCTTGGATGAGATAAATTGTTTTCATTAATATAATGGTGTTTAGTTAAATGTTCTTGATTAAATTATATTCTTGGATGATTCGATTAGTTGTTGTTTCATATATTTTATTCATGGATGACTTTGATTATTTATTTTTATAGTTTATGGATTTACTTTATATATTTCTATGGGAATGGAGTAGATTTATTTCTTATTTAATTGCTATGCATGGGTTTATTTACTTGCTATGGATGGTTAAATTATTTATCGCTTTATTTATGCTTTTCGTAGTTTTAAGAATGTAAATCATAGTTAAGTTTCTTTTATTTATCACTATTTCCCTATAATTTGCTTTCATTATCACTAACACCACATCTTGCTTTTCTATTTCTCTTACAGTTATCACTACACCACTCCTCTTGTAGTTATAACTCTCATTTTTTCTCTCACCAAATGTGATCTTCAAAGATTAAAACAAAATTACCCCACTTCTTCTTCAAATTTTTACTATGTCTTTCCAAAATTACTCATTGTTCTTGTAACGATCCATCCTAAGTGAATCCTACCAAAGATGGAATCGTCACCTTTAAGCATCAAGTACTAACCTGAACTGTCATACTCACAATTTATCACAAATCACACTTAACCATTTATAATTTCAAATAAATTTATTTCAATCTACAATCAAATTTGTACAAATGCAAACTATTACTTCATCTTTTAGATTTTTTGAAAAGTTTACAAGAATGTCCTAAATATACATTTCTAGGAAGATAAAATGCTAAATGCAGACTCGAGACAAACACTGAGGATGTCATTCTTATATAGACAACCTAATGATGCTCATCTGCTAGTTCTCCACTAGAGCTTATCTTAAGCTCTGCTAAACACCTGAGGTAAAATAAAATAAGTTGTGGGTGAGCTTAAAAACTCAGTAATATTCATATTTTCAGAAGTAATCGATTTTTAATTTTATTTACCAAGCCTTAATATATATCTAATTATTAAGCATGTGTCTCTAGGTGAATACCATTGTTGTTGTTGTTGTTTTTTTTTTAATATATATATATATATATATATATATATATCTTAAATGTCAACCTAATATTTTCTAATTCTCATCAAGTCAAGGAAAAACAAACTTTACAAAAGATACTACACATATTACAATATTCACACGATTCGGATTCATAAGCATGTTAGCATCCACATCATGAAAAACAATTATCACAACACATCAAGAGAGCAAATATCTTTCACAACACCATTCATCTCATATCACAAATTTCAAATTAATCACACACTTGTCCATATCACAACACAATTTTCATTCAAATCATCATAACATATCAAGTGAGCAAACATCCCAAAGCGATCATCCCACTTTCCCATATATCTTATTATAACAATCATTTTCTTCATCTCAATTATCTCAATCATTTTCATTATTTCAAGGGGATGTTTTCCCATGTACCGACACCTATCCTCGGACTCGATGGTCCTACAATACACTTAGCTCTTGGACCCAGTGACTCTACAATACTCTTAGCCCTCGAACCGAATAGTTCTACAATACACTCAAACCTCAGACCCAATGGCCGTACAATACACTCAACCCTTGGGCCCAATGATTTTACAATACACAAAACACAATATATAATTGTTGGAAATCACCCTTGTGCCTAGGTGGTGATCTTCCAAACACACAAGTCTTGAATGACTTGTAATAACACTGAAACAAACCAGGAATAAAACCAATCAAAGAAAGAACACAAGCAATTGTTATCGAGGTTTGACAATGTGCCTACGTCCCCATGAGCTCATCCGAGCCCTTTGTACTAAATCAATGAGTTCTTACAAGTTATAGCAACACCTCTTCAAGAAACCTCTAGTTCTTGAAGAATGAAAGAAGAGAAAAGAAAGTGATAAGGACTGGAGTTACTCTAGAATTTTTCCCAAGAAAATTCCACTTACAAGACCCTTGAATACCCAATCTATACTACTCTATCTCTAATCAACCAGCCTCTCTTGAATGAGTCTCTTCTGTGTTAAGTGTCTTTGCACTCTCACACACCTATGTGTTCTATTTCACACACATTCACATGTCATTCCCATCACACCTCTCTTGTTGAGATGATTATCACCATAATGTCTTCACTTGTTGTTAGAAGACCCTTTATATAGAGCAATGACTTCCTCATCCAATTTTGGAGATAATTTCCACCCTTAGATCTAAAGAACCAAAGACCCATGGCTTTCTAAGAATCTAAGTGATCCTGTGCATTTTAACCATGCTCCACGCACCATCTGAAGTTGCTGAAAAAACTTGTCTCAGTGTGCCTGACGCCGCGGCCCAGAACAGGGCTAGTCGTGGTGAACAACAGGGCCACACTTCTCTAGGTTCTGGGCGCCACATCGCAGCCTTTCTAAGGTGTAGCACACACCTAGCCAGAAGACTTCTCCTTGCTGCAAGGTGAGGCATGGATCTTCTGAGGTGCGGCGCACACCTGGTGAGCTGATGCTGAACTCCTTTCCTATTTGATCCTTAGACAAATACCAACAATCTCTACCTTTATATAAGCGATTAAACCTAAACCTTTGTGCAGAGAACTCAGGATTCAAACTCAACTTGAGTCACCATATCAATCGACTCCAATCCTAAGAAGTCTAAGGCAATGATTAAACTTACTTAGAGGTAGAACTTTAGTACCTAAACCTGCAGAGTTTTCTTCCATGGCCACCTTATCCATATGAATGCATCCTTTCGTAACATTTTCCTAAATGAAATGGTACTGAATATCCATATACTTTGTCCTCTCATGGAATACCAGATTCTTACACAAGTGCAACACACTTTGGCTATCCGAATACACCACCACCTACTCTTTTAGTACCTTAAACTCTTCCAACAACCCTTTGCACCACATAGCCTCCTTAATGGCTTTCGTTGCCGCTATGTACTCAGCCTCGATTATTGAGAGTGCTACCATCAGCTGCAACTGAGCCTTCCAACATATACAACATCCGTTTAAGTTAAAAAAGTATGAGGTAATTGATCTTCTTTTATCCCGGTCTGCTCCATAGTCCAAATCAGCATAACCTTCAAGACAGATAGACTTACCCCTCTTCTCATAAACTAGCCCCACATCTGGGCTTCCCTTCAAGTACCTTAGCAACCACTTCATCCCAAGCCAATGCTCCTTTTCGGGATTACTCATAAATCTGCTGAGAACTCTAATTGCGTGAGAAATGTCGGGTCTAGTGCTTACCATCATAAACATGACTGATCCAACCGCACTAAAGTAAGGGACCTTTTCTATTTCCTTCTTCTCTTCATCCATTCCAAGACATTGTTCACTAGAGAACTTGAAATGACCAGTAAGAGGAATCTTCACTGGTTTACCATCTTCCATAGAAAACTTGTACAACACCTTTTCTATGTCGGAAGACTAAGAACCCTTCAACTTGTTTCTCTCTCTTTCCTGAATTCTTCTTATCCCAAAGATCTTTTACATAAGGTCAAGATCTTTCCCATCGAACTCCTCACTGAGTTGAGATGTCAACCTTTCTATCCTTTCCCTACTGTTCCCAAACAACAGTATATCATCGACATAGATGAGGATCATCACCACTTCCTCCACCTTGAGTCCAGATGAGAAGGTTTTTGTGAAATCTATGTCGTCTCTTTGCGTGAACCCCTTCGCCACCAGCCTAGCCTTCTTCTGGACTTCATCCCCTGGAGAGTTCCCTTATTTGATCTTGTAAGTGCACTTACAATCCACAACTCTATGTTTTCCTAGAATGTGCACCAATTCCCAAGAGTTGTTCTTCCTCAAAGAATCCATTTCTTCCTCCATAGCTAGCTGCCACTTTGATGAATCCTTACATTCCATGGCATCCATATAAGTTTCTGGTTTAACCCCTCATTCTGAATAAAGAGCTACTACATTAGCATCCACAAAACCATATCTCAAAGGAGGTCTGACCACCTTCCTTTCCCGGTCCTTTGTGAGTTGATAGTCATTCTGACTTGCTGCATCATCCCCTTCTAGTTCAGCCTCCTCTCGAGTATATTGAGCTTGGCCTTCATCAATGGGCTCTACCTAGTCCGAACCCTCTTCCCATCCTTGCTCTACCTGAACTAAATTTTCCTTGATGCTATGCTCCACAAATTTCGGACTGGTTTGCTCACTATCCCCTAAGAGGTTAGTTTTCTCTAAATAGGGAAATAAATGCTCATTAAAAATGATATCCCTACTTTTTATGAGTTTAAATCCTTTTTGTTCTAAAGACCACAACCTATACCCCTTAGTCCTTTCCCCATATCTTAGAAAAACACATTTTCTAGACCTTGGACTAAGCTTATCATCCTTTTGATGTGCAAATGCAGCACACCAAAAAGTTCTAAGGTTGCTCAACTCAGGAGGTTTCCCACTCCACATCTCCATGGGAGTCTTAAGGTCTAAAGCCCTAGAAAGTGATCTATTAACCAAATATGCAGCAGTAGACACAGCTTCCCCCCAAAAACATTTTGGTAAACCGGACCCAATTAACATGCATCTAACCTTTTCCATAAGGGTCCTATTCCTCCTCTCAGCAACTCCATTTTGTTGAGGGGTTTTTAAAATAGTTCTATGTCTTAGAATCCCATTTAATTCACAGAATTTATCAAAATCCTTATTAAAAATTTTTAAGCTATTATCGGTTTGTAAAACCTTAACTACTCTACCCGTTTGAGTCTCCAGCAACTTTTTCCACACCAAAAATTTATTCAAATCATCTGATTTATTTCTCAGCAAATAAACCCAAACCTTGCTTGGATAATCATCAATTAAAGAAAGTGTAGACTGAGGTTTCAACCCAAGAGGAGGGTGAATTGGGTTTTTGAAAACTTTCGCGGAATAAATACAAGTTTATAAAAACATATAAGCAATAAGAAATTAAACAAGTAATGTGTTGTAAATAAAGAGTTTAAGGAGTAGAGAATGCAAACTCAGATTATAGTGGTTCGGCAAAATCGGATTCGTTCTGACCCTACGTCCACTCTCTTCAAGGATTCTCCTTGAAGTACTTCACTAAGAAACTTAGTCGTACAACTTTACTGGTGTTGTACAAACCTTACAATCCCTTTCTCTCGGAAGCTATCCCCTTCTTCTCAGAAGTAATCCCCTTCCTCTCTAAAGTAATACCCTTCCTTTCTGAAGTAATCTCTTTACAATAAATGCTGTAAAGTAAATGGTAGAGAGACAGCAAATGAAAGCTTATACAACTGGATAATGTCTCTCTTTCAAAGTAAAGCTTGAAGAATGGCTCAACAAGAATATTTCAAATCTTTTTGTGTTTTAAAGAGTAAATGACTTGATTGTGTGTGATCTTCTCTTTTTCAATATCTTAATCTCTTTTTGAATGCTCAATAGAGTGGGCTTATATAGCCATCAAATAATATGGCCATTGGGACTTTAATTTGAAAATATTTTGCTTTTAAAAGTTTAGATCTTATATCCAACGGTCATATTTTTGAACTACCAATCGACTGGGTCGTGATACCAGTTGACTGGGTTCTCTTCAAAAATCTAGTTTTTAAAGCTTCTAGGATACCAGTCGACTGGGTTACTCTTACCAGTCGATAGGGGACTGTCTGTCCATTTTATAAGTGGACTGGTATATTCTATCCAGTCGACTGGGGACTTACTGTCCCATATACCAGTCGACTGGTATCTGTACCCAGTTGACTGGGTTGTCTTCCAACCTAGTTTTTCTGTGTTAAAAAAGTATTTAACTTAAAACGTTTGATTAAAAAGTTCGGTTTAGAAAACCTTTTGTGTGCGAGCCATTGAACAAGCTATTACAATGTACAAGTGAGACTTACATTGGTTTTAATACCTTAGACCTATACTAGTTCTTCAGTCTTCACTTTGAAAGATTGATTCTGTTTGAGTTCTTGCACCTTGATCCTTGTTTGAATGCTTTTGTTGCTTACTACACTTAGTTTGCACTGTTAGTATAATAACAGTTGTGTTTTGTCATCATTAAAATACAGGTGAGGGTCAACAGTCTCCCCTTTTTTGATGATGAAAAAACTAATAATGTGAAAACAGTTTAAAAAACTAAGTGTTTGGTTTTTCAGAAAAATCAGACAGAGTTTCCTTTGTTTTTCGAGTAAAACCACCCTGTAAACAAGCAAACAAAGTTTATATATTCATTTCAACTAATCACAATCAACTCAACCAACCAATGAATCATTTCTAATGTGTTTTGGAGCAGTACTCCCCCTATATCTATGCATTGGTTTCTTTTTACTTAGTTTTTCTCTTTTTCTCATTTTTTCTCCCTTATTTTGACAACAACAACCAAAGAGGCTAGAAAATAAAATACTTAGCTACCATAATCATCTAGAGTATGCTAAAACAAACTTGCATACAAAAATTTGGCTTCATTCAGAATTCGAAAGGCTTCCCGAGAAGAGCCGAAAGTTTTCATACAAGCATAACCAATTTCAGAGCATATTCTTGAATAAAAGCAATTATAAACTATGCAAGCGTATCACAAATAAAGTAAATAGATGCATGAATTATCTATAATGAAAAAGCATCATCATATACAAAAAGTCAATACTTGAACGGGCTTTCTAGAGCCATTTATAAGACAGAAATACATATGTCCATGCTACAGGCTAAGAGCTAGAAAACCCTATGTACATCAAAATAACTTAGAAAATGACTCAAGGAGTGGGAGAGTCCGAGCCATCACGAACAAGATCCGGTATCTCAACTAAGGAACTCTCTGTACGCTCTTTGTGAAGCTCGAAATCGTCCCATAGATGCTCGATGGAAGAGCTCAATCTCTGGTACTCTGACTGAATGGTCTAGAACCCGGACTGCATAGTCATCTAGAGGCTCGTGATAGCATGTAGTAGATCGCCATACCCAGCCTGACTACTACTCGAGTCACCACCGGGAGGTGCTCGGGTATCCGTGTCCATCTTAGCAGTATCAACAGCAGCCTCCTCATCATCACTACTCTCATCCTCCCGGATCCAAATGTGCTTCCCGGCCTTTGAATAAATGAAGCCGTCACGAACCGTGCATCCCATATTCTTCAGTGATAAGATGTTGATGATGTCCGTTGGTCCGATATCCTGAGCCTCAAAGGTAGGAAGAGGCACCTGGAAGTGCTGGAGTATGAGTGTAATGAGCATCTCGTAAGGTAGACACCCAGAGTCACTCGCTTCACCGTTAATCATGTTGGCGAGCAGCAGGGGATATATATTGAAGTGGTGCCCTATTTTAAGGCACCAAATCAATACTGTATCTATCTTAGATAGATACCCCCGACTCCCGAGTCTTGGGTGGATGGTCCAACTCATTATTAGGTTAAACAATTTTGTGTCCAGGGGCATATCACTACATGTGTGAAATGAAGTGGGTCTATACACATAGTCAGGGTCGCCCCTGACTATCTGACAGGCCGCCTCGACATCAAAATTATCTGGCCATCTGTCCAAACTCCATTGGATCCCTCATACAGGGATCCTCAGTTGCTTATGAGGAGGTTAGTGTTGACCTCAAACTCCACACCCTAGACATTGGTTCTGAATCTCAGAGCCAATGGACTAGGTTTCACTAAGTTCGCATAGAACTGGTGAATTAGTCTCGGGTAGAATTCCTCATGCACTCTGACCAGTGGGGTCAGGTGTATCGCCTCAAAGGCTGGCAAAATATCGAAGCTGCTATGACGAATAGAGTCGAAATCAACAACTCTACCCGTTATGATCTTCCTATGACGGATTTCTGAGTCATATCTTGCTTTGGCTGCAGGGCTTGAAAACAGAGCCTTATCAAGCTCTGTTATGGGCTTTTTGCTTGATAAGCCCGCCACAACTTTCCCTCGAGTATTTGGATCCATAGGTTTGGTGGACCTTGGCCTTGTTGGAACATTTGGTCCCTTGGATGTGTATTTAATACAGATTCTATCTGACATTTTTGGGAAAAATAGGTTTTTGGGAAAAAGAAGTTTTTGGTTAAAAATAGGAGATTTCAACAGTAGAAAGTTGAAAATCACCTTATGAATGAGTAGATCGATGTGTTTAGGTGTTGTTTGGATGGTCTTTGGATCAAAATGGTGAAATTTTCTAGAGAGAGAAAGCTAGGTTACTTGAAAATGGCGTAAAAATCAGAAAAAAAAATGAACAGTCTTTATATAGAATAGCGATACCAGTCGACTGGGTCCTTTTGAAAAGATGAACATTTTTCATACCAGTCGACTGGATCAATGTACCAGTCGACTGGGTGAACTGGTGGTAAGATACCAGTCGACTGGGTTGTCTTTACCAGTCGACTGGATGATAACTGATTTTCAAAATATTGCCTCCAAATAGGGTCTAAATGTACCAGTCGACTGGGTAAGATTTGCCAGTCGACTCGAAGAATTGGCAGTGATTTACCAGTCAACTGGAACAGATTTACTAGTCGATTAGACCTTTAAAAAAATTTCCAGTTTTGAATTTTAGCACGAAATTTTTATCTATGACATCTTTGAGTGAGGGAGATATTTAAACAAAAATTAATACTCTTTCACTAGATGTCAAACAATGCAGATGATGAATGGATGAGCAATTAGACATTCAGTTGATCATAATCCAGCAATCCCATCAACATTCTAATCTTACAGAAACTAGCTTCACCTAGAGGTTTTGTAAGAATGTCAGCTATTTGATCTTCTGAATGTATGAATTCTAGTCTTATGTCACATTTTTTAGCATGGTCTCTTAAGAAATGATGTCTAATTTCTATGTGCTTTGTTCTAGAGTGCTGAATAGGGTTCTTGATGAGGTTGATAGAACTAGTATTATCACAAAATATCAGGATGTCTTTGAGGTTCATGCCATAGTCTTCTAGTTTTTGTTTCATCCATATCACTTGGGCACAACAACTTCCAGCTGCTACATATTCCACCTCAGCGGTTGATAGTGCAACAAAATTTTGTTTCTTGGAAAACCAAGAGGTTAACATTGCTCCTAAGAATTGGTATGTTCCACTTTTGCTTTTTCTATCTAACCTACATCCAGCAAAATCAGCATCTGAATATCCTACAAGCTCAAAATATGAATCTCTAGAGTACCATAATCCTATGGTTTAGGTTCCTTGTAGATATCTAAGGATTCTTTTTACTGCAACTACATGTGACTCTTTAGGATTAGACTAGAATCTAGCACACATGCATACACTGAACATTATATCAGGTCTACTTGCAGTTAAATAAAGTAAAGCTCCTATCATGCTTCTATAATATTTAGTATCTACAGAGATACCTCCTTCATCAAGATAAAGTTTTGTAGTTGTGCTCATAGGAGTTCCAAGTGGCTTTGAGCTTTCCAACCCGAACCTCTTTAGTAGGTCCTTAGTGTACTTTGATTAAGTGATGAAGATACCTCCTTTTAATTGTTTTATTTGAAGTCCAAGGAAGTAGGTAAGCTCTCCCATCATGCTCATTTCAAATTCACCTTGCATGCACTTTGCAAACTCTTGACACATAGATTCATTAGTAGCACCAAATATAATATCATCAACATATATTTGAACTATCAAGGTGTCATTTTTGTGAGTTTTTGTGAAGAGAATTGTGTCTATCCTACCTTTTAAAAAATCATTGTCAATAAAAAATTTACTTAGTTTTTCATACCATGTCCTTGGAGCTTGCTTCAACCCAGATAGAGCTTTAAAAAGCTTGTAGACATGATTTGGAAGACTAGGATTTTCAAATCCAAGAGGTTGCTCAACATAAACCTCTTCTTCTATAAAGCCATTTAAAAATGCACTTTTTACATCCATTTGAAATAGCTTGAACTTATTAAAGCATGCAAAGGCTAATAATATTCGAATAGCTTCTAATCTAGCTACGGGAGCATAAGTCTCATCAAAGTCTATTCCCTCTTCTTGATTATATTCCTTAGCAACTAGTCTAGCATTATTTCTAGTTACTATTCTATTTTTATCAATTTTATTTCTATAGACCCATTTAGTTTCAATTATTGAGTGATTTTTAGGTCTTGGAACTAGATTCCAAACTTTTATTCTCTCAAATTAATTTATTTCTTCTTGCATTGCAATTATCTAATCATTATCTTTTTCGGCTTTTATAAAAGTCTTAGGTTCTACTTGAGACAAATAAGCTACATAATTGCAGATATTTCTAATAGAAGAGCGAGTTTTTACCCCTTGTGAAGGATCACCAATCACTTGATCAATCGGGTGATAATTTACATACCTTCGATCTTTGGGTAGACTTTTCTCTTGTTTGCTTGAAGATGGTTAGTCCAAATTGGGAGTTTTCATCTCTTCATTTGCTTGAGATGGACTCTCATTTGGGTCAACAATGGGAGTAGGAGTTTCCGTTCTTGGAATAAAATCTACATCATCATTAAAGGAAACTTCTCTACTACTAATTGGGTTAGACTCATCAAGAGTTACATGTACGGATTCTTCAACCACTAGAGTTCTCTTAGTGAAAACTCTATAAGCCTTACTAGATGTTGAATATCCTAAGAATATTCCTTCATCGGTCTTATAATCAAATTTACCCAAGTTAGTTTTATTGTTATTTAGGATGAACCATTTGCAACCAAATGTACGAAAATAGGAGATATTAGGCTTTCTACCTTTCCATAATTCATATGGAGTTTTATCAAGCATAGACCTAATTAAAACTCTATTTAAGATATAGCAAGAAGTGTTTACTGCTTCAGCCCAAAAGTATTTTGGTAGACTATTCTCATAAAGCATTGTTCTTGAAAATTCTTCTAAAACTCTGTTTTTCCTCTCAATAACTCTATTTTGTTGAGGAGTTCTAGGAGCTAAAAAGTTGTGATTAATTCTATTTTCATCACAAAATCTTGAAAAGATTTGGTTTTCAAATTCTTTTCCATGATCACTTTGAATGCTTGAAATATAAATTCCTTTTTCATTTTGAACATTTTTGCAAAAGTTTTCAAATCCTTTGAAAACTTCATCCTTGTAAGTAATAAAAATAACAAAGGTATATCTTGAATAGTCATCAACAATAGCAAGAGCATATTGATGGCCACCTAGACTAATGGTACTAATTGGACCAAATAGGTCCATATGCAGAAGTTCCAACGGTCTAGTAATTGAGACTACATTTTTTGCTTAAAAAAAAAAAAATCCTAGTTTGTTTTTCCATTTGACAGGCATCACATACTTTGTCTTTTTCAAAATTTGTTTTGGGAAGTCCAATGACTAAATCTTTTCTTGAAATGATTTTTAGCAAGTTCATGTTTACATGACCAAGCCTTCTATGCCATAGCCATGGGTTTTCACTAAATGTAAGAAAATATTTTTCATTTTCAGAATGCAAGGATTTTAAATCAACTATATAGACATTTTCATGTCTATGGCCAACAAATTTAATCTTGTTGCTCTTGATGTCTATAACTAAACAATGAGAGGTCTCAAATGTGACTTTGTTACCTTTGTCACATAGTTGACTAATGCTTAGTAAATTTAGCTTAAGACCTTATACTAGCAATACATTATCTAAGGTTGAGAAATCATTACCGAGTTTTCCATGCCCAATGATCTTTATTTTTGTGTTGTCTCCAATGGTGACAAGTCCACCATCTCTTAGAGTTAGCTCCTTGAATACACTTTTATCACTGGTCATATGCTTTGAGCATCCACTATCAAGGTACAAACAGTTACCTTTCTCCTTGGTGTGGAGACATATCTACATCACACAAGGATATACAATTGCACTTTTAGGTACCCAAAATTTCTTGGGTCCTTTGGGGTTAGTCCTAGAAAACACGGTTCCTTTTGGGACCCATACTTTCTTAATAGTATATGGCAATCTATAAACATGTTGATGATGCACAATCCTAGGATTATAATTATTGAAATTTCTAGAATTTCTTAGTTGAGCGTTCCTATAATTCTTAAGATAAGAGTTCCTAGGATACATATTTCTATGGTGAGGAATATGAATGTGCATGTCATTTCCAGAAAATGTATGATGATGATTTCTAGGATACATACTTGCATTATTATGAGTATGCATATTATTTCTAGGATAACTATGATAGTAATTCCTGGGATATGCATGTGCAGTGTGCAAGTTTTGATTATACATATTATTCCTAGAATGCACATAATGTTTATTTCTAGAATATGTATAAGCATTTCTTGAATGAGCATACATATAAGCATAAGTATTTCTAAGATCCTTCATTTTAGTATATTCATTAGAATTGGTATTTCTAGACCTACTAGTATTCAATGAGGGAGTGCTTTTGACCTTGCTAGTGGTCTTAGAAGTAGAGGCTTCATTTGTACAAGAGGCTTTCATGAATAAGCTCTCTTTTGATTTTTGCTTGCCTAATGGAGAGTATCCTAACCCGGATTTTCCTCCACCTAGCCTTTGGCAAGAAAGCACTTCATCAAGCTTTTCTTTTCTAAGCATAAGCTTTGATATAGTGTCATTCAATTCTAATATTTTATTCTTTAAATTCTCATTTTTATCTTTGATAAAATCTTGAGAAGCATCATAAAGTAATGAAGATAGTTTATCTTTTTCTTCTCTAAGGCTTATCATTTCTTTAGAAAGAGATGATACCACTTTCTTAAGAGTTGAGTTCCTTGAGTTGAATTTCTTCAATTCATCATGCATTTCATTTATTACTTCTAGCAGGTCTTCACTACTACTCACAATATTATTTTTAGAAGGAGAAGATGATACCTCATTTTCATCATCAATTTTCATGCGACATAGGTTCGCAATTTCCTCATATCCGACCTCATTGTCCGATGACTCTTCTTCTTCGTCATCACTCCAGGTGGTTGCTATCATAGCTTTCTTCTTGAAGCTCTTGTATGGTTTGTTTGAAAGCGTATAATCAGCCCTAATGTGACCGGGCTTCTTGCAGCCATAACACATAAGTGGTTCCCTTTTTGAAGTGGGATCCTTTGTGTAAGGTTTCTTGCTTTTCTTCAAGAACCTATGAAACCATTTGGTGATTAAGGCCATTTTACCATCTTCCTTGCTGCTCTCTACTTCTTTTTTCGATTCCATTTCTTTGTTGCTCGTAGAAGCTTTAAGAGAAATTACCTTTTTTTTTTCTTCTCATCATTATTGACCGTAGGAGTCATTTCTTCCATCTCATATGTCAATAATGATCCGAGGAGTGTCTCAACATCAAGTTTGTCAAGATCTTTGGTCTCTTGAATGACTATCTTCTTTGGTTTCCATGAAGGTGGCAAAGATCTTAAGATTTTTCATGTTAGCTCAAACTCCTCAATGTTCCTACCAAGAAGCTTTAAAGCATTTACAATAGTTGTGAACCGTGAGTGCATATGAGAAATAGTTTCGTTAGGAGACATTTTAAAAGATTCATATTCAGAAACTAGCATATAGATTTTTCATTTTTTGACTTCACTAGTTCCTTCATTTGTAATTTTCAATTTATCCTATATATCTTTAGCCGAAACATATGTAGAGATTTTATTATATTCAGAAATATCTAAAGCACAATGTAAAATACTTGTTGCTCTACTATTGAGAGACATCATTCTACAATCCTCATCATTGTACTCAGTTTTGAGTTTAGGCATTGTATGATTGATTTCTCCAATAGTAATTTCCTTTGAAGGAATTCTAGGTCCTTCTTCAATCACTCTCCAAAGATTATAATCTTGTCATTCGACAAAGATTTTCATTATGTTTTTCCAATAGTTATAGTTGGAGCCATTGAGCAAAGGTGGTCTAGTATAAGAGTGTCCCTCCGAATAGCTATTTGATGCCATCAGATCAACTCAAGGATATTAAGCCTAAAAATCGAGAACTAGGCTCTGATACCAATTGTAGACTGAGGTTTCAACCCAAGAGAGGGATGGGGGAATTGGGTTTTTAAAAACTTTCGTGGAATAAATACAAGTTTATAAAAACGTATAAGCAACAAGAAATTAAACAAGTAATGTGCTGTAAATAAAGAGTTTAAGGAGTAGAGAATGCAAACTCATATTATAGTGGTTCAGCAATATCGAATTTGTTTTGACCCTACGTCCACTCTCTTCGTGGATCCTCCTTGAAGTAATCCACTAAGAAACTTAGTCGTACAACTTTACCGGTGTTGTACAAACCTTACAATTCCTTCCTCTTGGAAGCTATCCCCTTCCTCTCGGAAGTAATCCCTTTCATCTCGGAAGTAATTCCTTTACAATAAATGCTGTAAAGTAAATGGTAGAGAGACAGCAAATGAAAGCTTATACAGCTAAATAATGTCTCTCTTTCAAAGTAAAGCTTGAAGAATGGCTCAACAAGAATATTTCAAAGCTTTTTGTGTTTCAAAGAGTAAATGACTTGATTGTGTGTGATCTTCTCTTCTTCAATATCTTAACCTCTTTTTGAATGCTCAATAGAGTGGGTTTATATAGCCATCAAATAATATGGTCGTTGTGACTTTAATTTGAAAAGATTGTGCTTTTAAAAGTTCAGATCTCGTGTCCAACGGTCATATTTTTGAACTACCAATCGACTGGGTCGTGATACCAGTCGACTGGGTTCTCTTCAAAAATCTCATTTTTAAAGCTTCTAAGGAGCCAGTGAACTGGATTATTCTTACCAGTCGACTGGGGACTATCTGTCCATTTTACCAGTCGACTAGTATGTTCCATCCAGTCGACTGGGGACTTACTGTCCCATATACCAGTCGACTGGTATATGTACACAGTCAACTGGGTTGTCTTCCAACCCAGTTTTTCTGTGTTAGAAAAGATTTAACTTAAAACGTTTGATTAAAAAGTTCGGTTTAGTAAACCTTTTGTGTGTGAGCCATTGAACAAGCTATTACAATGTACAAGTGGGACTTACACTGGTTTTAATATCTTAGACGTATACTAGTTCTTCAATCTTCACTTTGAAAGATTGATTCGGTTTGAGTTCTTGCACCTTGATCCTTGGTTGAATGCTTTTGTTGTTTACTACACTTAGTTTGCACTGTTAGTATAATAACAGTTGTGTTTTTTCATCATTAAAATACAGGTGAGGGTCAACAGAAAGAAAGTAACAATTACCTCCCTATGTTGGTGTTCTTGCTGGTCCCCAAAGATCCGCATGGATGTAGTCAAGAATCCCCTTAGACTTGTGCACTCCGGTGTTGAAGCTGACCCGATGTTGCTTCCCAAGAATGCAATTCTCGCAGAAATCAAGTTTTTCTACCTTGTCACCATCAAGTAGACCATCATTGCTGAGAACTTGCAGGCCCTTTCGCTCATATGTCCTAAGCAATTGTGCCAAAGAACCGCCTTATCCATCTCAGCCATCAAGCTTGCTGCTTGATCCTTGATTTCTGTCTCTCCGATCATCTCATAGAGACCATCCTTAATTGCTGCTTTGATCACTATCAAAGATCCCTTGGCTACCTTGATCTTTCCTCCCTCTGCTTTGTATGTGTACCCCAAGGAATCCAGCTGCCCCAATGAGATCAAATTCCTTTTCAAATCCAGAAAATACCTCACATTCCACAGCAGCCTTGTGACTCTATCAAACATCCTCAACTGGATGTCTCTTATCCCCCTCACTTGGCAAGAAGTATCATTCCCCAATAAAACCTTTCCATCATTGGTTTCCTTGAAATTCTTGAACCAATCCCTGTGAGGGCACATGTGATAAGTGCACCCGGAATCTAAGATCCATTTCCCACTGCCTTGCCTCTTGCTCACTTTTGAGCACACAATAAGAACATCATCTTGCTGTTCTCCCTTGGAAACCGATGTCTCAATTGTTGGTATGGCTTATTCGTCTCTCATTCCACAACTTCTTCTTGCAATCTTTCTTGGAATGACCCTCCTTATTACAGTAGTAGCATCGCTTCCCTCCAAACTTTGGTTTGGAATGCGATCTCCCATGGCTCTGCCCTCTACCCTTTGATTTCTCCCAGTAGTTGCCATAGATGCTACTGCCATTCCGAGTTGCTGGCCTTCCTCTAACGAACAGCCAATTGTTCATCCAGGAATGTTATACTACAACTAGCCAAATCTTGAACTAGTTTATTAAACATATCAAGATTATCTTGCAACACTTTATTAGGATCCATTTTAAAAGCAAAGATTCGTTTAAGAAGATAAATCTTATTAGGGAGAGTTTTGGTAAGAAACAACTCATCTAGTTTCTTCCATATGATAGCTGGATCTTTCGAGTTTTCGTACTCTCTTGTGACACTATCCAAGATGTGCAAAAAGATGGTGCTGTATGCCATTTTCTTCATCTCAATCCACAGGACTTCAGTGATACTTGCTGGAAAAGAGTCATCTTCTCTAATAGCCAAGTCCACCTTTTCTTGTATAAGAACAACCTTGATTTTCCGCTTCCAAAGGGCAAAGTCTCCCTTTCCATTTAACTTCTCAACAATGAAGTTCGAACCCATCTTGCGGAGAAAATCCCAGATTTATGCAGCACCCACAATTACTTTCCAACTTCTTCTAAATCTCAAGAACACGATCGAAGATTGATCTCAATACCATTCTTGAATCACCCTCAAGAACACAATCAGATCTTGATCTCTACTCTGTTCTTGAATCACCCAAGAAGTTGACCTTTGATTCTTGGAGTCTTGCTCCGATACTTTCTGTTCCAGCTCCGATACCCACTCACCAAAGCTCTGATACCACTGTTGGTGGTATCTCTTCTAGCTTTGATACCACTGTTGGTATCTCCTCTAGCTCTGATACCATTGTTGGAAATCACCCTTAATGCTCAGGTGGTGATCTTCCAAACACTCAAGTCTTGAATGACTTATAATAACACCAAAACAAAACAGGAATCAAACCAATCAAAGAAAGAACACAAACAATTTTTATCGAGGTTCGACAATGTGCCTACGCCTTCTTGAGCTCCTTCGAGCTCTCTGCACTAAATCAATGAGTTCTTACAAGTTATAACAACACCTCTTCAAGAAATCTCTAGTTCTTAAAGAACGAAAGAAGAGAAAAGAAAGTGATAAGGACTTGAGTTACCTTGGAATTTTCCCCAAGAAAATTCCACTTACAAAGCCCTTGAATCCCCAATCTATACTACTCTCTCTAAACAATCAGCCTCTCTTGAATGAGTCTCTCTTTTGTTTAGTGTCTTTGCACTTTTATACACCCATGTGTTCTATTTCACACACATTCACATGTCATTCCTATCACACCTCTTTTGTTGAGATGATAATCACCATAAGGTCTTCACATGTTGTTAGAAGACCTTTTATATAGAGCAATGACTTCCTCATCCAATCTTGGAGATTAATCTCCACCCTTAGATCTCAAGAACCAAAGACCTATGGCTCTCTAAGAGTCTAACTGATCCTGTGCGTTTTAACTATGCTCCACACACCATCTGAAGTTGCTGGGAAAAACTTGTCTTAGTGTGCCTAGCGTCGTGGCCCAGAACAGGGTTGGCTGCAGCGCACAATTGGGCCACACTTCTCCAGGTTCTGGGCGCCGCGGTGCAGCCTCTTTGTGGTGCAGCGCACACTTGGTTAGAAGACTTCTCCTTGCAACAAGGTGAGGCACGGATCTCCTGAGGTGCGATGCACACCTGGTGACCTGATGCTGAACTTCTTTCCTGTTTGATCCTTAGACAAATACCAACAATAATCAAGAACAAGGCGACCAACAATTTCACACGTCCACACACAAATACATCTTCATAATCAACCAACACTTGTAAGAAACCTCATCAAGAAATAAGTTAAAAAATTTGCACCAATGCATGACCTAGATATTTTTCTTTGTATCTCATCTTATACATACTTGAAATTTCACAAGTCATTCATCACATCTAAACTTTTGGTTACATAATCACGCATATTTTTTTCATGGTCATATTTTCATATTCATCAACAATTAAATCCATCTTGAGTATTAGAGCTAATGTGAACTCAGTTCAATTCAATGCCAGAGTATCAAACTCAAATATTTAGTTCACCATCCTTCAAAAATTAAATCATTAGTTCATAATGTTCATTCTCTAAAAAAGTAAACACTACAAGGAAAAATGCATTTGCTGGCGCTTATTTTTCAACTCTATATAAAGTGATGAAATGCATAGTTAAGGTGTTAATTTTATGGCGTAAGTTAGGAGTGCCATAATATTTTTCTTCATACTACGATGCTTTAAGACACCACAATATATATATATATATTCACAATATGTCCTTCATAGCTCTTTAAAGCGCCACATCATTTAATATGCCAATGCTTAAAAACATAGTAATATAATATAAAAAAAAACACCCAAAGAAATCCGAAAATAAAAGCGGGAGTTATTCCCACAAACCCCCCCCCCCCCCAAAAAAAAACTATGGTCTCTCTCACTCAAGTCTCTCTCAACAAAACAAATCTCTCTCTCTCACTCAATATCTGATTATTCGTCTTATTAGTCTCTCTCTATTTCCTCCACTAAGTTTGATTTCTTTGTCTCTCCATCTGGTTTTTTTGTTTCTAGTTAAAAAGTTTGGGATTTTTGTTGGGGATGTCCTTTAAATTTTTGAGACTTTTTTTTTTGGAAATTTTTTTTTCAGAATCTCTTTGTCTCTTATGAAATTCCTTGGTTTGTTCTCTCTCCTCCTTTCTATGACTTAATAGCTGCTAGGTCCGCCTCCACTGCAAGTAGTCGCACAATCAATAACGGCAATAGCAGCACAATTAGCAACGACAACAAGTGTTTCCTGCATGTGAGTAAATTTTCCTATTTTCTTTCTTTTCTTCTCCTTTCACCTTAATTTTTTGGGGATTATAGGTTTTGTTATTGTTTAGAGGTGACTATTACTACGACAATAACTTATGTGCTGAGATAATGCTTTATAATCATTTTTCTTTTGCATTTAGGTCAGTTTTTCGTATAAATCAATAGTTTTAACATACATTGTATGATTTTTTTTTTTTTGGGTTTATGTTTTGGGTCTTCTTTGGTGAATAGTTTCCTTTGTTTTGGTTTCCTAGTACTTAGTTAGAGTGAAGAAATTGAACATGGATGTGATTTTGAAATCCCAGGATATTTTGGTAGATTTTTTTTTTATTCTTTTACATTCTCAGTATTCTTTGGGTCATAGTTGACTACTCTTTAAGATGGGTTTTTGGATTTTTTTGGCCTATTTCTTCTTATACAATCAGAGAGACTTTAAGCTGAAGAGACTGAAATACATGATTGCATCTACTTGTTGTTTGTTAGGTTTTTCTTTGAATTCACTTCTCTAAGATCCAATTGGGTATTGAGATTTTTCTCTTTTGGTCTTTTTTTGGTTGTCATAGAATGTAAATGAAATAAAGTTTTTTTTTTAATTATTGTATATAGCCTTTATATCTTTCACTTTATTCTTATTTTAGGTGTTTATAGAGATCAATTGATTCCTTGTTGGTTCAGTGCTTTAAGTTTTTTTGGGATCAAACTTTGATTTTAAAGGTTTTTGTGATCTCAAAGTTTTGAATCATTAATAAGGTGTATTCCTTTTCAAATAATGGTTACTTCTAAAGTTAAGATCATTTGACTGCTTATTAGGGATTAGAAGATTAGAGTAATTTGTTGCGGAATGTATTTATCTAATTTTAACATATTGATTTAGCTTACTTAGGAATTGAGTACAAATTCAGTTTATGAATGAGGAAGTAATGGCATTTTAGTTTTTTTAATATGAAGTTGTATCATTTCAAGATCTAGTTTTAGTGGTCAATTGTGATTCCTATCTATTACTCTCTCAAGAATTAGCAGCATAATTTATGTGTTGTTTGTAGCTTATGTCAGAATATAGGTTGTGGAAAGTTTTGAACATTGCATGAAACATTAGGTAACTAACCAATTTTGTATTTCTTCCTCATTATGCATTATCCTTTAGTGATTTAATTTCAAATGGTTAAGAATTCTCCTCAAAATTTACTTGGAAGCAGTTTCTACTAGCAACCACAGGCAATACTTTACATACTTTGGGTACTTAGCCTTGCATATATCTAATAAATGTTTGCGTGAAAAAACAATACATAGAAATAAAATTTACAATTAATTAAATTAGAAAAATAAAATGAGAAAATTATGGTTTAATTTTTACTAATATCGGTTATTTAGGTCTTAGTAATTAATTAATTTCTTGTGCTTACACTAAGATTAGCAACAAGAGACTGGATTATGAGAGCAAATATCAACTCAATGAGTACCACCCACAATAGCTGAGTATATATGTATACATATATATATATATATATATATATATATATATATATATATATAAAATAATTAGTTTTTTTCTTAATTGTATACAAATTTCTCATCTTTATTTAATTATGATCAGTTTTCTTCTCTCTTTCGTTTTTTTTTATAAAAAAATTCACTTGCATATTGATTCTTGTTCTATGTACTATGTTGTTAATTTCTTTTGCCTCATATCCATGATTACCTCCTGCTTGCAGATTAGTTTCCACTACAACATTATACCACACACAAAATTATTATTATAGTTAGTGTATCTTTTAAATGTATTTTGATGTGTTAGTTCTTGTTTCTATATCAAGATAAGGGCGTAAGATTAATATATTTTCGCTTGTAACTTATATGTGTGTTGCAACACTATTGAATCTGATAATAATTTAATAAAACTTCTTCTTTTAACAAAATTCAACTAATATACTTCTATTTGATTGTTACTGTTTTTCTTTTTTACATAGCTAATATAATTTGGACCGGAGGATAGTGAATTTTCATCGAGGTAAGGACTGGATAATTATTACAGTATATCTGATTATAGTATGTTCCATATCAATTACTTGAAATATTTGATTAATTAGTTGTGTAGCATTGTCACTGATCAAGCAAATCTAGTAACATAAAAGATTCCTTATGCATATATTAGAATTAAAAAGTTCATTTGATTGGGTACCAATGTTGTTTCTTTCTAAAAGTATTTGGTACACAAATTATAATTTGGAAATGTCACTAAACAAACATTTGATTCTATAAATTTCATTGATCCAACAAAAAATGTGTGTTCACCATTGTGTATTGAAACTTTGTTGAACACGGTGCGTGCAGGTTCAACTGTGAAACTATGAGTTCCATAACATCTAATATTTTCAATCATGTATCTTTTAAACATTTTTGGTGTGTTAGTTCTTATTTTCATCACAAGATAAAAGTATAAGATTAATATCTTTTTTACTTTTAATCTTACATGTTTGTTGCAACACTGTTGAATTTGATAGTAATTTGCTACCTATAAAAAAAGAATCTTATAGTAATGTTTTGGTATCTATGAAATAAAATTGAAACTATGATATTGTTTGAATTATATCACATGGTATTATAAACCTTTGACTGAAAACAATTTTAAGTAGATACAGTGGATAGATATTGAAAAATAATTATAGGAGCCTATGTGCTTTTCATGTCTTCAACATGAAATAGAATGTTCCAAGTAAAGATGTTCTTATATTTCTAAGTTTTGAAAATTTGAAGTTCACTAAAATTTCTAAGTAGGCACAAAGATGGAGGTAGACTAATTGTATATAACTTCAATATATACATATACGACGATAAGGTGGTGACTTGAGGCATTCAATCTTGTACTTCCCTAGAAATTTAAACGCTTCCCTATAAAAACATGTGCCATTGTATGAATGATCTCAAAAAGAACTCCATAGTGGCAAATGATGTTGGTGTTGATAAACTAGGGTACATACTTAGCTTTCAAAGTGGTATAAGAGGATGTTTCCACCCGCATGGTGAAATAGTGGATTGCCATTAAGATGTACTCATTCACATTAGAGGCCATTGGGGTCACCTTCCTAATCACATCAATGCCCCAAGTAGCAAATGACCATGGTGTAGTCATGCTAAAAAGCTCCCCAGCAGGCAAATACTGTAGGTTGGTGTGCAACTGACACTTTCATCACCTCTTCATTTAGTTACAACAGTTGGCTTCCATACTGATGCAATAATAGCCTAAACGGAGAATCTTTCTTATGATCATTCTACCATTCATGTGTGGCCCACTAGTTTCCTTATGGACCTCGGCTATGATCTTTTCTATAGTGTCTTCATATACAGGGAATAGCTGGATTCCATTGAAAAATATTTTGAACATTTTTTCACCACATATGACAAACTAAGTGGCCAATGACCTAATAGTTTTTTTTTTTCTTTTATTAGTACCCAATAGGAATTCTAGCTTCTGGATGAAGTTTAAATTTTTGTGTATCATGGTAATCCATTTGAGGACCTGACTTGTATTTCTACATGTAATAGTAAGCTAGTTCACTTCGTTGTTCTACTACTAAGAGTTTCGCTTCAACTCCTGCGAGCATATCCAATATTGAGGCTAAGGTGGCTAAAATATCTTAAAATTGATTTTGAGCTATTAGGAGATACGATAAATTTACATCATCGAAGCAATGTATGAGTTCTTCCAAATGGACTTGGTATTTCTTTAATACTTCATCCTTGGTCTTTCATTTTTTATTTTTTGTGTTTAGCAGATCACTAGAAAGGAATCTCCATACATCTTTACTTTTTTGGCCCTAATGGCAACTAAGGCTTCCAAGCTAGTGATGCATACTTCATACTCAACAACATTGTTGATGGTAGTAAAGTTAAACCTAATAGATATATAGTGTAGTGACCATATTCCATGACGAACCCAATACTGCCCCTATACTATATCCTCTATGATTAAGGACACCATCAAAGTACATCTTCCAAACATAATTCTCCACTCGAGGATCCCTTCGTTTAGGAACTCAGACTCTACAATCTCTTTCATTTCATCAGGAAAATCTGCCAAGAAATAAGAGATAACTTACTTTTGATCAATTTCTGAGCTACATACTGAAGATCAAACTGGAAAAGTATCACCATCCATTTAATCATGCAAACACTTAAAATTAGAGCCTTAAAGAGGTATTTTAATGGATCCATCTTCGAAATTACCTTGACTGAGAATGTCTACATGTAATGCTAAAGGTTCTTGGTAGTCCATACTAGCGATAAACACGTCTTCTCGATCCATGAATAATTGATCATGTGGGCAACTAGCTTCTTACTTAAATAGTATATGGCTCTTTCTTCTTTATCCTTATCTTCTTGTGCTAACATAGAACCTATAGCTGACTCGCTAACTGAGACATACAAAAGCAGAGGAACACCATGCCTTGGAGGCATCAAAACTAGCAAATTTTTTGGATATTCCTTAATCTTGTCAAAATAAACTTGACATTGCTCATTTCAAACCATTGGTTGGTCTTTCTTAAGTAACTTAAACAAAGACTCGCAACCGTGAATGAATTTGGCAATGAATTTGTTGATGTACTAGACTCAGCCTAAGAAACCTCATACTTCCTTTTCTGTATTAGGTGTTGTTATTTCCAAAATTTTACACTTTCTTCGGATAAAATTCAACACCTTTCTCACAATCCATAAAACCCAAAAAGTTGCATGCAGTGACTCCAAATGTGCACTTAAGAGGATTCAGTCAAATCTTCTAAGTTTGAATCCTTAAAAAAAAAGGTTATGGAGAGCTTATCAATGGTCTTCTCTAGTTTCATATTTCACAATCATATCATCCACATAGAGTTCTACTTCCTTATGGATCATATCGTGCAACAAAGTGGTAGCGATCTTTGATAAGTAGCTCCAACATTCTTAATTCCAAAAAGTATCAATCTATAGCGAAACGTGCCCTATTGTGTAGTCAAGATAGTCTTTTATCTATACTTAGGTTCCATGAGAATCTGATTGTAACCAAATATCCATCCATGAAAGAGAGTAGTTTGTGACTAGTAGTGTTGTGTACAAAAGTGTCAATGTGTGGTAGAGGAAAATAAACTAGCTCTAGGTTGCTTCAAAATCTCCTAACGAGTCATTTCTAACCAATTAACATGCATTCTCCTCAACTTATTCTTGACTAGCTTGGCCTTTAGAATCAAAAGGATCTTGTGTTGTACTATCTCTTGATTAATACTTGGAATGCCTTCATAAAATAGAGGAAATACATTTTTGTATTCATGCAAAAGTTTAATTCAAGATTCACTTTCTTGTTTAGATAATGTTGAGCTAATGCCAAATTATTTTGTATTTTCATTAATACTAAGGTTAATAAGTCAAGTTTCTTCCATTTTGGGTCTGACTATGCTTTCTTGTTCATTTTCATCTATTCTGACTACTCCTTTGTGGGAGAAGATTCATCATCAAGTTCGTTTAGGACTTTCTTATCACATAACGAAGACTCAAAATACGCAAAATCATTACTCATCTTATTAATTATTTTGTCAATAACAATCTTGTACTCGACTTTGTAATGGACACAGACAATATCCCTCTTCTCATCTTCCTTAAGAAAAGAAGAAATTTACTCCAAACATGACTCTCTATTAAACTCATCATCACTTGGCTTTGGTGAACTCTTCCTGAAATGCAACATGGTCTTTCTCTCGATCTTCTAGTGACAACACAACTGGTGATGGGCTCAATCAGCACATTTGGATCCGTAACTAGCGTAACAACCTTATCATTTTTAATTGTAACTAACCATATGGCTTCTCCATCTCAGACTTGGTTCACTTACTTGCTAGGACTACCTTGAGCACCTTGTACTAAATTCGTTTAGGGAAATGCACATCTTCTTCATAATGTGGTCCATAGTGGGATGGATGTAAGAGGCACGATCAACATTTATTTTTTCAATCCTAGTCACTTATTCAAAAGTGAAGTCATGTAAGTCGTTATTCTCAATTTGGATGTCAAAGATAGGGAAAATTCCTATCTCATCTCAGCATAAGGTCACAATCTCATTGCTTCTTCTATACTTGAAATTTTAGTGTAGTGTGGATGGAACTGCCCCTAGGTCATGGATCCATAGTCTCCCAAGCAGAAGGTTAAATGTGATAGAGATATATAGAGATCTATAAGTTGTTCATCTGGATCTATAGTGCACTACAAAGTTACTACCCCCCATCATAGTTCTTTTGGTGTTATCACAGGCTCTCACTTTTTGACTACGAGGGCCCAAATCCTTCGTTTCACACCTAAAGCTTATGCAGTTCTCATGGAACATTCATTCAATGTGGACCCATTGCCCACCATTACTAATGGAATTCTATTCATTCACTTTCAATGGTTAAGTACAAGCCTTGGTGTGGGTTTTTTCTTCTGGTAAGAGATCTTGGTTAGTTAACTTGATGGTCAAATCTTCCTTTTTGGACACATAAATCAAAGTCAAGAGGTCCTTGAGTGTAGTATTAATACGGACTTTCATCTCTCCCAAATGATTCAAAATGATATGTCAATGTTTGATAGAGGACATAAAAAAACCCTATACTGAGGTGTTTGCTTAGGTTTTCTTAACTTGCCTCATCATTGGGTCTTCTTCTTCTTTATTTCTTTTATTTTCAACTCTCTCTTTTGTTTCAAGATCACTTCTTGGGAGATCAACTATAAGACGATGTGGTTTAAAGTGATGACTATCTCGAGTTAAGTGGTTCACTTGCTTTTCTCCATCACTACTATTGTCTTAGAAACCTTTCACATTCTTCGTTGGTACTGTTGGTTTTGTTGTTTTGGGTTCCACTGGTATACTCTTCAATGTTTTGGAAGTATTTGGAATCTCATTGTCACTATCACTCCATATACCACAGATGCCAAGATCTTGCCAAAGTCCCTAATAGCCCTCTATTTGAGCCATGAGGCTCCAAAACTGAATTCGATCCATATATTCAAAAGAGGTTGTGGGTAGATTGTTTGTGAGGAAACTATTTAGGGTGTAGGTATTTAAGGGATGAGTTTTATAGGATAAGTTTTTATGGGAGAGGTGTTTAAGGTGGGTGGAAATAGTGTATCTTTGGAGAAGATAACATGGTTTTAAAAGCACTTCCTTTACTCTTTTGCAAAACTTAATGAAATCCTTGGTATTATATTCATAGGACTTGTGGTACACAAAATTGAGTGATATCAAAGCAGGGGTTGAATACTTGGCCTTGGGGTGGAGTGATAATTTCGTGAGATTTTAGGTTCTTCAATAAGTCAATGTTGATTATAGGGGTGTGTGTGGGAGTAATGTTTGGGTAGGTGTTTGAGGGAGTAATGAAGATAGTTGGGTCATGATGAGTGCCAAATATTGCATATTTTGGCCCCTTAATTTACATTTGTTAATTTTTTAGTTGTGTCCTAATATGATATTTTGTGTTAGTTCTATGATTTTTAATGTTTTGTAGGATTGTAAAGGAAATTGGGGATTTAATGTGAAAAAAATACAAAAGATGGAATCTGTTGTTAAGATTGAGCATAGGAGACGTGCGATTGAGCGCAATAGTGCTCAAGTATTTATTTATATGTTTAGCATAGGAATTTGTTACTTTGAGTTGTTTTTTCATTGTTTTATAGGTTTAGAAGCACTTGGAAAGGAGTTTCACTAAATTCCAGAATTACCCATACAGATAAGTCATTTTTGTGGATTAAACTATATTGATTCAGGAAGAACTAGGAGATGAGCCATATATGATTGGAAAGATCCAGATGTCTATTTTCTGAAGAATTCTACGGCTCATAAATATGATTTTTCTAGAGAAAGTTATGGCTGTTTTACTAGAAAAAGGTCAGGTTATTCGTGATTTCAGCGTGGCAGAAGTGATTTTTACGGATTAAACTATAATGATTTAGGAAGAAACAGCAGATGAGACATATATGCTTGGAAAGATCCGGATGTCTATTTTCTGGAGAATTTTATGACTCATAAATATGATTTTTCTAGAGAAAGTTATGGCAGTTTTAGTAGAGAAAGGTCAGGTTGTGCATGATTTCAGCGTGGGCAGAAGTTTTGAGCGGCATGTGATGGCTTAAATCCCACATCCAACATCAGTTGGAAACACATTCTACATCCCACATCTCACACCAGTTAGAAACACATTGCACTTATGGAGTTTCCCTATAAAAGCCCCATTTCACTTCATCTTCAGAGGTGTGGATCTTGAAGGCTTTGCTACCAATCGGGGGGAGCGTCGAACAATAGTTGCAAGTGGAATTTCTCTCTCCATGTATTGTTAGCTTTAATTTATTTCTATTGAGTTTTAATGTTTAGCACTTTAATTGTGAAATTTATTTTCATAATCATGAGAGGCTAAAACCTTCATCTAAGGTTGAAGATGAAGTCTCGCCATTGTTTAGCATTATATTTTCAGATATGTTCGTACAATTCTAATATTTTTTAGTATTGATGTTCGATTTCAATTAAATTGTTTGAGTAAATTCTTATGATTGATTGTTTTGTTTAAAAATTGTTCAAATTGGATATTCTATGTGTGTCATTTGACAGATACAGCGAATCATCCAAAGTAAATTAGATATCCATTGTGATTCTAAAGTAAACAAATACATTAGATGATTTGGTTTAATTAAGGTACTCGTTGTGATTTGCATATCGATGGATTCATGGAATTATTTGATAAATTACTTTTATATAGAACATGCATAGGATGGAATTGCTTGTCAGTTATAGGAACAAAGTCATGAAAATATATGCTTTAATTTGGTGGGGTGGATTCAGAAACCTTAGTGTTTTTATAATTTGTTTTAAATCAGTATAGTTTAGTTTATATTCTTTGCACGACACAGTTCAAAATTCGGAACTAGGATAAAATAGGTTTAGTTTAGATAAAAAATCTATTTTCATGACGCAATTCCTTGTGGATTCGACCTCACACTTGCACACACTATATTTACAAACGACTTGTGCGCTTGCGAGTAATTTAAAACTCACAATAAGTTTTTGGTGTCGTTGCCGGGGAGTTGTTTTGTTTGTGAAAATTAAATTTTTGTCTGAATTGATTTTATTTGTCTACTAGTTTAGTTAGCATTTTTGTTTCATTTTTCTTTTTACAATTTTATTCTAGTTTATTTGTTTCTATTTGCAATTGGCCATAAAGAATAAAAAATAAAAAAAATAAATATATATAAAAAAATTTGCCAATTTTTGTTGGCTCATTTTGTGAGTATTGTGTTTTCTATTTTTGCATCTATTTTATTTTATCTCATTGTTATTTGTTATTTGTATTTTATTTTATTCTTCTGTTTCTACTAGTTAGTTTATTTTATTGCTTTTTGTGTGCTGTATGCTTGGTTGGAGATCCCTGAACTTAGAATTAATACCTTTACATCCCGAATTAGAAAGAACTCTTAAGAGAAATAAGAGAGCACTTGTTAAGAGAGAGAGATGACTGAGAAGGGGGACAATTTAAGGAATATAAATGAACCGGAGAATGTAGAGCAACCTAGAGATTGGAACGTGGACTTCACTACATCCTTAAGGGATTTGTTCGCACCCGTTGCGACTAACTCCCCTTCTTGTATAGTGTTGCCCCCAACCAATGCTACCCATTTTGATCTAAAACCACATTTCATCCAACTCCTACCCTCATTTCATGGCTTGGATCTTGAAAATCCTTACAGCCATGTGAAGAAGTTCAAAGATATCTGTGCCACATTCAAGTTCCAAAACTTCTCCGATGAGTCAGTCCATCTTAGACTTTTCCCTTTTTCTCTTCACGATAGAGCTAGGGCATGGTTGGAATCCAACACACCCGAGTCTATTACATCTTGGGAAAGCTTGTTGAGTAAATTCTATAACAAGTTTTTCCCAATGTCTAAAGTGAATGAGTGCCAAAAAGAGATTAGTTCTTTCACTCAAGAGGAGGATGCGAAGTTTTCTGAGAGTTGGGAGCGTTTCAAAGAGTTACTGATCAGATGCCCTCTAAATGGATATGAGAAGTGGAGACTCGTTCAGTTCTTCTACCAAGGGTTGACTCAACCCAACCGCAGCATGATCGAGTCTATGAATGGGGGGGGGGCATTCTTAAATCTGACGGGGGATGAAGCATACAAGGCATTGGACAAGTTGTCCGATAATTCATAGCACTGGGATTTTTTAAGCTATCGAGACAAGTCTATTCATGCTCCTAAGAAAGGAGGCATCTATGAGATTAAGGAGGACACTATCTTGAGGATAAAGATAGATGCTCTCGTTAAGAAGGTTGATGCTCTCGCTGTGGGCCAGTCTATCAATGCTGCCAATACATTCAATGTTGATAGCTATTCCATCTGTGCTAGTCCTATGCATTTAGCACAGAATTGTCCATCTATGTCGGCTTTTGCCGAGGATCCCATGGAACAAGTGAAAGATTTCAATGACCATCGGAAGCAATCAAATGGATATTACTCCAAGACTTACAATCTAGGGTGGCGGAACCACCATAATTTTTCATGGAAGCAGAACCAACTGATAAATCAGGGAGGAGCCCCTCATCATGCTCACAATCAATACCCTCCCGGATTTCTTCCACCAGTTCCAAGTCATGGTCGTTTAGCCCATCCAGCACCATCACCTACTTACCAAGCTTCCACTCAAGCGTCAGCATCGGTTTCATAGTCATTAGAGGACACCCTCAAGGATTTCATGAAGATGACCGGCCAATCCATCAGCGAAGTGAGGAATGCGACAATATTAAAGACCCAAGCGATTACCAAGCTAGAGAGTTAAATGGGTCAAATCGTAAGTCACTTAGGTGAAAGAGAGAAGGGAAAGTTCCCCAGTTAACCCGTGCCCAACCTGAAGGGACAGTTTGCGGTTGGAAATTCATGAACTCCTACGCACGGGCAGGAACAAGTGCAATCGATTGTCACATTGAGGTCTAGGAGACAAGTTGACAATCAAGTGGAAGAGAACCTTGCTATTCAGCAAGGGCAAGAAAGTGGCAATAAGGAGAAGAGAGATGCTGAGCCATCTACAGCCACACCTACTATTGAGGATCTTCCTAGGTCGTTTGTACCTAAAGTGCCTTACCTTGAGAGATTACAAGTGCCCAAGAAAGGAGGGAAGTATAAGGGCATTCTAGAGGTGTTCAGGCAAGTCCAAATCAATATCCCATTTTTGGATGCCATATAGCAAGTGCTGTCATATGCCAAGTTCTTAAAGGACTTAATCACTGTCAAGAGGAGGAAAAATGTCCCGAAGAAAGTGTTTTTGATCGGGAAAGTTAGCTCAATCCTTCAGTGCAAGCTGCCCATCTAGTATAAGGACTCAGGGTGTCCTACCTTCTCTTGCATGATAGGAGTTAGCCAAATTGAGAGGGCTCTTTTAGATCTAGGAGCGAGTGTGAATCTTCTGCCCTACTCAATCTATTTGCAATTGGGGTTAGGAGAATTGAAGCCCATATCCACGACGCTTCAATTGGCTGGCAGGTCAGTGAAGATACCACGGGGAATAATTGAGGATGTTTTAATAAAGGTGGATAAGTTTTATTTTCCCATGGATTTTATTGTGCTTGACACAGAGCCGGTTCAGAATGTGGGGATTCAGATACCGGTGATTCTAAAGCGACCATTCTTAGCCACGGCTATGTCCTGATAAATTGTAGGACAGGGATAATGAAGATTTCCTTCGGAAATATGACAGTGGAGCTGAATATCTTTGATATCAGTAAGAAACCACTGGAATATGATCAAGTGAGAAATTTTTGCTTGATAGAGGAGATTATTGAGGAGACTGTGGATGAATCAATCATTGAGGACCCCCTGGAGGCATGATTTGCTCAGTTTTGAGAGGATTTAGATTTAGATAAGTTTCTTGAGCAAGTAATGTCCATTTTGGAATCTGCTCCTTGGGAGAGCAATGAAACGGAGGAGACCGCAGCACCTGAGCCCCCCAAGAAGGAAGTTAAGCTTTTACTGGACAATCTTAAGTATAAGTTCCTAGGTCTAGTAGATTCTTTGCCTATGATTATAGCTTCAGATTTGGTTGATGCTCAAGAGGAGAAATTATTGGACGTTTTAAAAGAGCACAAGGAAGCTATCGGCTGGACTATTGAGGATATTAAGAGGATCAGCCCCTTGGAGGTGATGCACAAGATACATTTGGAGGAGAACGCCAAACCATCGAGGGAGTCGCAGAGAAGGCTCAACCCAGCTATGCAAGAGGCTGTGAGGACTGAAATGATAAAGTTGTTAGATGCAGGGATCATTTATCCAATCTCTGATACCAAGTGGGTGAGCTAGATTCATGTCGTGCCTAAGCGGGCTGGATTGACGGTAGTGAAGAATAAGGACGATGAGTAGGTGCCAACTCGTGTTCAGTCAGGATTGAGAGTCTGGCTGAAGACATAAAACTTAGCACTCATGAGAGGCACCCCATAACATATCCTTTATGTTTTTATTATTTACATATTTCTTGTTACTATTTATTTCTAGTATTTCTTGTTTTCCAGTCGTTATTTTTCAAGGACAACACGTACTTCAGTTTAAGTTTGGGGGGTATACTATGAGCTATACCAGTCCAGCTAGTTCTCTATCTCTTTTATTAGCTCTTTCCATATTATTCACACATTGAGGATAATGTATAATTTAAGTTTGGGGGTATAGGAGACACATTACACACACTTTGTCCCAGTTTGTGTTGTTTTTTCGTTTTAAAGAGAAGATAAATGCATACTCATGTTATTTTGAAATTTTGGTTGATCTAAACAAATACTATGATGTGATGTCATTGATGAGCTTAAAATCTTGAACACATGATCTGACGATAGAGTTTTAAAATTTAGTTGCTTACTTTAGGCATTTGAGAATTCACATGTTTGATCTAATCTGACACGAGCACATTAGCACATAATCGTGTGAGGTATGACATGTGATTTTAATGTGTATGTTTCCATGGTTTAGCTGATTCCAAATGACTTGTTGGATGGATGCTTTGGCATAGAGAAGTAAAAAAAATGCCTATAATGATCATTGATAAACTTTTCACTAAGTAACTGGACCTCTTACCTCAGTAAGCAGTGAGTGTTCACGTCAAAAGGTGGGAATTTTGCTCATGATAATCGTTGACAAACTTTCCACTGAGTAATTGGACCTTTTTCCTCAATAAACAGTGAGTGTTCACGTCAAAATGTGAGAATTTTTCTTAGTTTCGTACCATTTTTCACTTGAGTTAGTATGTCCTTAGGGGTGTCTTTACACCTATTGCCTTAAAACCATCTGGTTTGGGAGTCAGTGACTCAACACTCACTGCATGGGTCAATTAGAAAGCTTAAGGGAATTAAACATGGCGAGCCTCATAATAAAAGAAATAAGGAAATAAAACTATGCCATTGTTGTTCATTCTGATGGGTAATTCGTTAAATCTTGAGACATGAAGACATTACATATTGGAGTTATTTGGAAGCTTTATTTTTATGTGCTAGTTCACTTTACACTGATTCGAGCTTGTGATGCGTTACCCGGCTTCTTATAAGTAATTAGATTTTAAAATTCCTATTCATTTGGAAGATGGGTTTATATTTAAAACTTGCTCATGAATGAATATCATGGTTTTGTGTGCTACTTAAATTTTTGGATACCATGAATGATGGATTTTAAAAAACAAATGTAAGTTTTTTTTTTTTTTATTTTGTTTTGCTAAGGGACTAGCAAAATGTAAGTTTGGGGGTATTTGATGAGTGCCAAATATTTCATATTTTGGCCCCTTAATTTATATTTGTTAATTCTTTAGTTGTGTCCTAATATGATATTTTGTGTTAGTTCTATGATTTTTAATGTTTTGTAGGATTGCAAAGGAAATTGGGGATTTAATGTGAAAAAAAGGCAAAAGCTGGAATCTTCTGTTGCGATCAAGCATAGGAGACCTACGATCGAGTGCAACAGTGCTCAAGTATTTATTTACATGTTTAGCTTAGGAATTTATTACTTTAAGTTATTTTTTTCGTTGTTTTACAAGTTTACAAGCACTTGGAAATGAGTTTCACTAAATTTCCATATTTGCCCGTATAGATCAGTCATTTTTGCGGATTAAATTATATTGATTCAGGAAGAACCAAAAGATGAACCATATATGCTTGGAAAGATCCAGATGTCTATTTTCTGGAGAATTTACTGCTCGTAAATATGATTTTTCTAGAGAAAGTTATGGCAGTTTTAGTAGACAAAGGTCAGGCTGTGCGTGATTTCAGCGTGGCAGAAGTGAATTTTCTGGATTAAACTGTAATGATTCAGGAAGAAACAGGAGATGAGCCATATATGCTTGGAAAGATCCGGATGTCTATTTTCTGGAGAATTTTACAGCTTAAAAATATGATTTTTCTAGAGAAAATTATGGCAGTTTTAGTAGACAAATGTCACTCTGTGCATGATTTCAGCGTGGGCAGAAGTTTTGAGCGGCATATGAAGGCTTAAATCCCACATCCCACATCGGTTGGAAACACATTCTATATCCCACATCCCACATCGGTTGGAAACACATTGCACTCATGGAGTTTCCCTAAAAAAGCCCCATTTCACTTCATCTTAAGAGGTGTGGATCTTGAAGGCTTTGTTACCAATTGGGTGGAGTGCCGCACAGCATCTACGAGTGAAATTTCTCTCTCCATGTTTTGTCAGTTTTAATTTATTTCTTTTGAGTTTTAATGTTTAATGTTTAACACTTTATTTGTGAAATTTATTTTCATAATCATAAGAGGCTAAAACTTTCATCTAAGGTTGAAGATGAAGCCTCACCATTGTTTAACATTATATTTTCAGATATGTTCGTACAATTCCAATATTTTTTTAGTATTGATGTTCTATTTCAATTCAATTGTTTGAGCAAATTCTTATGATTGATTGTTTTGTTTATAACTTGTTCAAATTGGATATTCCATGTGTTTCATTTGACGGATACAACGAATCATCCAAAGTAAATTGGATATCCATTGTGATTCTAAAGTAAATGGATACACTGGATGATTTGGTTTAATTAAGGTATTCATTGAGATTTGTATATCGATGGATTCATGGAATTATTTGATAGAACATGCATAGGATGGAATTGCTTGTCGGTTGTAGGAACAAAATCATGAAAATATATGCTTTAATTTGGTGGGGTGGATTCAAAAACCTTTGTGTTTTTATAATTTGTTTTAAATCAATTTATTTTAGTTTATATTCTTTGCACACCACAGTTCAAAATTCGGAACTAGGTTAAAATAGGTTTAGTTTAGATAAAAATCTATTTTCACGACACAATTCCATATGGATTCTACCTCGCACTTGCACACACTATATTACAAATGACTCATGCGCTTGCAAGTAATTTAAAACTCACAACAGGTCAAAACTAGGATGAGAGGTCTCTATGATGTTAAGGAAATTTGTTGGTGGTGTGGCGCAATAGTTAGGCATCTTCACAACATTGGGAACAAGAACATTGTCATTAATCTCTATGACGTCTTGGATTGTGTTCTTGAAGCAAAACCACTCAATAGTATGATGGCCAAGTTGTTGGTGGAAAGTGCAATACTTGGTGAGGTCATTGTGGGCGGAGATAAGATTGGGAAAAGGTTATGTAGTTAAGGGTTGCAACTTCCCCTTCTTGGTTAATCTACTCAAATCTTAGGAGAGAATCATCCCAATGGGAGTGAATCCATTTAGGCATCAACACTTCTTTTCCACTTGTATTGTTGTTACTTTGGGGTTTTGAAGTTTGAACATTGTTGATATCCACAAAGTGACTCTTACTGCTATTGGTACTACAATCGGTTGCACCTTGGATTTTTTTCTGGTTAATTTTCAATTTTTTTTTCTAAATCCTACATTCGAAAATAGCATCTTTAATTTATACACCAAAATTTATCATTTTCTCGAAATTGCCTATAAGGAGTGCAAACATCTTCTCTTGATAAGCAATAGATTTCTCATTACAATTAGAACTTGGTTCCTTGGAGCGACAATAAGGATGAAACTCAGAGGTCTCATTGGGCTTATGCTTCGTAGTCCCCAAATCACTAATTGTTATGTCCAACTAGGCTTTATAGGCATAATTAGGTAGACAAGCTTGGGCCATGTCTTCCTATTCCTTCATAGTAGTAGCTTATTGGGTATGATGCCACTTGAGAACAGCACCAGTGAGAGAGTGAGGGAAATAGGCAGCCAATTGGTCAGAGTTCAATCCAACGAGCTTTAAAAGCCCAACTTATAGTTTCAAGTGGGTCTTGGGATCATTAGTCCAATCAAATTGGCCCATGTTTGATATTTTGAACTTAAGAGAAAGCTCACCTTGGTGTAAGGGGAAAGGTCGTCAGTGTCAAACAGATATCCATCAAAGCCTTAGGTTTTCCTTGATATTACTTGTATCTTTTTAAATTTTTCATTGGTTGTCTTCACTACTTGGTTCACCATTCTCTTCTCTTTCTCTTTGATATTTTCTTCCTCATCATAGAACTCTCGGTTGTCTCTACCAGAATCAGCTGTATCTTTCTTCTTAACAACCCTCTCCTCAAGACTAGTCATGAGATTAGCTATATTAGCGGCGATCATGCCTTTAATTTCTTCAAACTTGTCATTGTTGATATCATTGTTGCTATTTTATGTCATTTCTTAGACTCACTACTTAAAACCGTTTCCTCCTCTAAACTTGGCTATGAAATGGTGATCTCTTGCTTTTTCAACCCTCTACTAGGATCTTGGTACCAAGCAAGGGACAAACTTTGAGACTTGGAGCCTATATTAGACTCTAAGTACTAAACAAAGAGAAAGCCCCATTTTAAGTTTTAATTCAATGCCTTATTTTCTCTGCCACGCTTTCCTACCTGAGTATTAATTTGACCTTATTGTTAGGTCTCCATTTTTTAAAATATTTTTGTGATTGTAAGAAAGCCATCAAATATGTGAATGTCCACTTGAGGTAGGTATATCTTAGCCCAAATGTTAGAAACAAAATCATGCAATGCAAAAGGTTTCACTCGATTAAGCCCAATTCAAATATATCTAACTCTAGACTTATTATTTTGGCTCATCCTCGATAATATTTTTTTCTCCCATTAAATATTATTGGATTGGGATCAATATCCATTCCACAAAAGTTAAGGCCAAGATGATTTGGATTAAGTCTATTGGGCCTAAGTGAATAAGATTAAACGTGGAAAAGGTGTCCCTTTTTGAAATGGATCCATTCTGCTTGATCCCTAGGGGTTTCAGTCATGCTTAATCAAATTTACTTGTGCAAAAGTCATTCAAATTAAAACCCAATCAATTTGGGCTCAAACTTTAGTGTGCATCATCTGTTGATATCAATTTAACATTATTTATCTATGACAAAATTCACACCAATTCAAGGTTAGTATTAATTTGGATTTGTCTTAATTTTATTTGAGCTAATTTAAATAAAATCAAAATTAACAAAAAAATAAGTTATCAAGCAAACAATTTTTATCTTGTTAACATGTGAAGTGAGATCAAACACATTCATCAAGCATGCAAAGGGGTAGATAAGGTTCCTGTCCTAGAAGGATAGTTCTAGGGTTTATCTAATAGGTGGGCTCAACCTTATGACTTTGGATAGCTCAATACCCCAAGGCTAGAAGGTGACCTTATGCTCCTCAAGTGATTGATTAAGGCCCACATAAGTACCACCACGGTGACAAACCTTCGTTACCCTAACATAACATGACTGAGTGAATCATGTCACATACCACGGGTAAACAAAATTGGATAAGGGTCACACCAATATATCGAATGGCTAACGAGCCCTCAACCCACTCCATCTGAGTAAGAACAAGGTTATGTGAAAGTGTGCAAGTGAAATGTAGGAAAAATTTAATATGTTTTTTTAAACCTAGCCCTAATGTTCTTGGAAAAATATTTAACAATTAACAAAAAAATGGGATGATTAAAAAAAATCAAAATTTGGAAGAAAATGACCATTTTCGAAGGTTATAACTTATATTTTATTTTATTTTTACATTTTTGCTAAAATAGCTAAAATGGCCATTTCTTTCAAAAATTTGCTAAGAACTAGGTTTCAAAAAGTTAAATTAAATCAAAATGATCATTTTTCAAAACTAAACCATGAAGGCCAAGTTATACCTTCAAGAAATTTTGCTTGGGTTAAAACAAATTCTCTCATTTTTTCCTACAATTTGTAATGCACTTTTATTCTATTTTTTGATGATGGGTGACCTTAAAGATTAATTGAACACTAAGTGAAATACGCATTTGTCCAAGTGAAAAATTGGTTAGTGAACAAAAATCAAATTTTGAAAGAAACTTGCCATTTTCAATGGTTATAACTCACGTTTTTTTGTGCATTTTCAGTAAAATAGTTATGATGATCATTCCCTTTGAAAATTTTCAACGAGCTAGGGTTCAAAATGTTACATGAAAACCAAATGGATCATTTCCCAAAACGGAGCCCTCAAAGTCAAATTATACCCTATAGAATTTTTTCTCTTGTTAATCTAATTCGCTACATCCTTCCTAAATTTGTGATGTACTTTTATCGTATTTTTTTTTATTGTTGGTGACTTTGAAAGTGCAACTTAACATGATATAAGTGAAATATAATTTGGTCCAAGTGAAAAATGGGATTATTAAGAAAATTCAAATTTCTAAAGAAACTAGCCATTTTCGAAGAGCTAATAATGTTTTAGTGCATTTTCGCTCAAATACTTACGATGATTATTTCCTTTAAAACTTTGTCACAAACCAGGTGTCAAAAAGTTACATCAAAACCAAAAGGATTTTTTCCCAAAACAAAGCCTTGAAGGCCAAATTATACCATCTATAAGTTTGGCTCGTGTTAATCGAATTCTCTTCCTTTCTCTTACAATTTGTAATGAACTTTTATACTAATTTTTTAATGGTGAGTTATCTTGAAAGTTGAATTTAAAATGACCTAAGTGAAACATGCTTTTGTCCAAGTGAAAATGGGATGGTGAAGAAAAATCAAATTTTGAAAGAAACTGATCATTTTTTAAAGTTATTCTTCGCGTTTTTTATGTTTTTTCGCTAAAATTGTTATGATGGTGATTTCCTTTGAAATATTTTCATGAACTAGGTTTCAAAAAATTACATCAAAACTAAATAGATCATTTCCCTAAATGGAGTCATGAAGGCCAAATTATACCCTCCAAAAGTTTTGCTCGTGTTAATAGAATTCTCTCCCTCTTTCCTAGAACTTGTAATGCACTTTTATCCTATTTTTTATGGCTAGTGACCAAAAAAGTTCAATTTAACATGATCTAAGGAAAATACACTTTGGTCTAAGTGAAAAATGGGATGACTAAAAAATCAAAATTTGGAAGAAACTGGACAATTTCAAAGGTGATAACTCACATTTTTTGTCGATTTTAGCTAAAATAGTTATGATGGTCATTTCATTTGAAAATTTGCCACGAACTAGGTTTCAAAAGGTTACATCAAAACCAAACAGATCATTTCCCAAAATAGAGCCCTTAGGCCAAATTATACCCTCTCAAAATTTTCCTCATGTTAACCGAATTCTATCACTCTTTCCTACAATTTGTAATGCAATTTTATCCTAGTTTTTGATGACTGGTGACCTCGAAAATGACACTTAACTAGATCTAAGTGAAAGACACTTTGATCTAAGTGAGAAATGAGATGGCCAAGAAAAGTCAAATTTTGGAAGAAACTATGGATTTTCGCTAAAATAGTTACGATGGTCATTTCCTTTGAAATTTTCAATGAACTAGGGTTTAAAATATTACATCAAAATTAAATGGATCATTTCCCAAAACGGAGCCTTGAAGGCCAAATTATACCATCTAGAAGTTTTAATCATATTAATCGGATTCTCTCGGTCTTTTCGACAATTTGTAATGTACTTTTATCCTTTTTTTTAGACAGGTGACCTTGAAAGTTAAATTTAACAAGATCTAATTGAAAGATGCTTTGGGCCAAGTGAAAAAAGAGATGGTCAAGAAAAATCAAAATTTAGAAGAAACTATCTATTTTCAAAGGTTCTAACTCACCTTTTTTTGTACATTTTCGATAAAATCATTATGATAGTCATTTTCTTTTAAAATTTGTCACGAACTAGTCTTAAAAAAGTTACAATAAAATTAAAGGGATCATTTCTAAAAACGGAACCTACAAGGCCAAATTATACTCTTTAGAAGTTTTGCTTGTATTAATTGATTTCTCTCATTCTTTCCTAGAATTTGCAATGCACTTTTATCTGATATTTTAATGGCTGGTGACTACGAAAGTGAAATTTAATATTTTATAAGTGAAATATAGTTTGGTCCATGTGAAAAGTGGGATGGTCAAGAAAAATCAAAATTTTGAAAAACTTGTTCATTTTCGAAGGATATAGCTCACAATTTTTGTGCATTTTCGCTAAAGTAGCTATCATAGTCGTTTTCTTTGAAAATTTTCCAAGAACTAGATTTCAAAAAGTTACATCAAAAGCAAACAGATCATTTCCCAAAACGGAGCCCTAAAGGTCAAATTATACTATCCAAAAGTTTTGCTCGTGTTAATCGAATTCTCTCCCTCTTTCTTAGAATTTGTAATGCATTTTTATCCTTTTTTTTTTTTATTGTTGGTGACTTTGAAAGCAGAATTTAACATGATCTACATGAAATACGCTTTGGTCTATATCAAAAAAGGGATGGTAAAGAAAAATCAAATTTTAGAATAGACTGGCCATTTTCAAAGGTTATCACGTTTGTTGTCCATTTTCGCTAAAATAGTTATGATGATTATTTCCTTAAAAAAAATTTCCACGAAATAACTTTCTAAAGGTTTTATAAAATTCAAAAGAATCAATTCCCAAAACGGAGCCCTGAAGGCCAAATTATTTCTTCTAGAAGTTTTGCTCGTGTTAATATAATTTGTAATGCACTTTTATCCTTTTTTTTTAAAAATAGCTAGTGATATCAAAAGTATAATTTAACATGATCTAAGTTAATTATGCTTTGGCCCAAGTGAAAAATGAGATAACCAAGAAAAATCAAATTTGAGAAGAAACTGTCCATTTTCTAAGGTTATATAGCTCACAATTTTTGTGCATTTTCACTAAAATAGTTACGATGGTCATTTTCTTTGAAAATTACCCATGAACTAGAATTGAAAAAGTTACATCATAACCAAACATATCTTTTCCCAAAATAGAGTTCTAAAGGCCAAATAACACCTTCTAGAAATTTTGCTATTGCTAATGGAATTCTCTAACTCTTTCTTACAATTTGTTAGGCACTTTTATCCTATTTTTGTAGGCCAGGTGATCTCGAAAGTTGAATTTAACATGATCTAAGTGAAATATGCTTTGGTGCAAGTAAAAAATGGGATGATCAAGAAAAATTAAATATTGGAAACATGCCATTTTCAAAGGTTCTAGCTCACATTTTTTGTACATTTTCGTTAACATAGTTATGATGGTCATTTCCTTTGAAATTTGTCATGAACTAGGTTTTCAAAAAGTTACAGAAAAACTAAAGGGATCATTTTCCAAAACAGAATACTGAAGGCCAAATTATACCCTTTAGAAGTTTTGCCCGTGTTAATCGAATTCTCTCCATCTTTCCTACAATCTGTAATGCACTTTTATCCGATTTTTTGGTTCCTAGTGACCTCGAAAGTGAAATTTAACATGATGTAAGTGAAATACACTTTGGTCCATGTGAAAACTGGGATAGTTAAGAAAAATCAAAATTTTAAAAAACTGATAATTTTCGAAGGAGCTCACTTTTTGTGCATTTTGGCAAAAATAGTTATGATGATCATTTCCTTAAAAAAAAAAATTCACGAACTAAGTTTCAAAAAGTTACATCCAAACAAAATGGATCATTTCCAAAAACAGAGCCTTGAAGACCAAATTATACCCTCAGAAAGGTTTGTTCATCTTAATGGAATACTCTCCCATTTTCCTACAATTTGTAATGAATTTTTATCTGATTTTTTGATGGCTGGTGACTTTGAAAGTCGAATTTATCATGATCTAAATAAAATATGCTTTGGTCTATGTAAAAAATGGGATGGTCAAGAAAAATAAAATTTTGGAAGAAAATGGCCATTTTCGAAAGTTATAGCTCACATTTTTGTGCACTTTCGCAAAAATAGTTATCATGGTCATTTCCTTTGAAGTGTTTTCACAAACTAGGTTGCAAAAAGTTACATCAAAACCAAATGGATCATTTACCAAAATGGAGCCCTGAAGGTCAAATTATGCTGTCCATATGTTTTGCTCATGTTAATCAAATTTTTCCCCACTTTCCTAGAATTTGTAATGCACTTTTATGCTATTTTTTGTTAGCTGGGGACCTTGAAAGTCGAATTTAACATGATCTAAGTGAAATACACTTTGGACAATATGAAAAATGGTATAGTCAAGAAAATTCAAATTTTGCAAAAAAATGGCCATTTTCACAAGTTATAAACTCATGTTTTTTTGTTCATTTTTGCAAAAATAGTTATGATGATTATTTCCTTTAAAGATTTGCCACCAAATAGGTTTCTAAAGGACATATCAAAACCAAAATGATCATTTCCCAAAACTGTTCCCTGAAGGCCAAATTTTTCCCAATAGAAGTTATGCTCGTTTTAATCAAATTCTCTTCATCTATCCTACAATTTGTAATGCACTTTTATCCTTTTTTTTTTTTTAGCTGGTGGCATCTAAAGTAGAGTTTAACATGGTCTAAGTGAATTACACTTTGGCCCAAGTGAAAAATGAGATGGTCAAGAAAAATCAAATTTTGTAAAAAAACTAGCCAATTTCAAAAGCTATATAGGTTTTGTTTTTTAAGTATTTTCACTAAAATAATTGCGATAATCATTTCATTTGAAAATTTGAAATGAACTAGATTTGGAAAAGTTACATAAAAATCAAATTAATCATTTCCCAAAATAGAGCCTTGAAGGCTAAATTATACTTTCCAGAAGTTTTGCTCTTATTAATCGAGTTCTCTAACACTTTCCTACAATTTGTACTGTGCTTATATCCTATTTATTTTTTTATGGCAGGTGACTTCAAAAGTTGAATTAAACATGATCTAAATGAAATACACTTTGATCCAAGTGAAAAATAGAATGGTCTGGAAAAATCAAATTTTAGAAGAAACTGGCCATTTTCAAAGATTTTAACTCACATCTTTTGTGCATTTTCGCTAAAATAGTTATTACGGTCATTTCTTTTGAATATTTGTCATTAACTAGGTTTAAAAAATTTACAGAAAAACCAATCGAATCATTTGTTAAATCAGAGTCCTGAAAGCCAAATTATACCCTTCAGAAGTTTTGCTTATGTTAATCGAATTCTCTCATTCTTTCCTATAATTTGTAATGCAATTTTATCCGATTTTTTGATGGCTAGTAACCTTGAAAGGGGAATTTAAGATGATTTCCCTGAAATACACTTTAGTCCATTGGAAAAATGGGATGGTTAAGAAAAATCAAAATTTTGAAAAAAATTGGCAATTTTCGAAGGAAATTAGCTATCGTTTTATGCATTTTAGCTAAAATAATTATGATGGTCATTTCTTTTTAAAAAATTCCATGACCTAGGTTTCAAAATGGATCATTTCCAAAAATAGTGCCTTTAAAGGGAAATTATACCTTCTGATAATTTTGCTTGTGTTAATGGAATTCTCTCCCTTATTCCTAAATGATTCGAGACCTGTCAATCATACGAATTATAAACAAAAAAAAAAAGAAGACAAGATTTACCCAGGTTCACCCAAGAATAGGGCTATATCTTGCCAAAAGTTTCTTATTATTAACCTAACAAATTTCTCAGTTACAATGTATGCTCAGTACATAAAGAGTATTTATATGCAACTTAAAACGTCCTAATTAGGGTCGAATTAGGTTTCCGTTATGTTGCAGAACTACGGCTCTTCATGGGCCCAAGCTTAAACCACCAAGCAAAAAACCAGGCAAAACTCATGTACATGGCCTAAAAGTTTTGGAGGCACTGCCCCCTAACCCCTGCCCACTGTCCGAGGAGTGGGACTCCCTTGTTCGTCCGGGGTTGTATAGATCTGGTCCCGTGAAGTATGCACCAACTCTAACGATCTACCACTTGATAAATACTTCACACACATGGAAAACTTCCCAAGACTCTGTTTCTTCAAGCCCATCTCAGTACTATACCACTCAAACTTTGCTAGACTAACTACTTTAGTCAATAAATCTACGTTGTTCACTGCTGTATCGACTTTCTCCAAGATTATCACATTTTCTTCAATCTTTTCCCAGATGAAGTGATATTGGATATCGATGTGCTTCGTCCATGAATGAAACGTAGGATTCTTTGCTAAGAAGATAGCACCTTGATTGCCACATTTCACTTTCACAGCTTTTTTTTTAAACCCAAGCTCAGCACATAACTTTTGAAGCCAAACCGCTTCCTTTCCAATATGAGTTATTTCCATATACTTTGCTTCTGTAGATGAAAGGGCAACAACACTTTTCCTTTTGCTCATCCAACTTACTGCCCCACCAAACAGATTGAACACATATCCGCTTGTAGACCTCTTGCTATCAATGTCTCCTCCCCAGTTAGCATAAATTGATCCTACAATATCAAGATTCTTCTTATCTCCCATACCTCCATAACATAATGCAAACTTTGACGTGCCACGAAGATATCTAAGAACTCTCTTGATTGCAGTCTAATGCTCTTTCCCAGCATTAGACATATATCTACTCAATACTCCCACTGCTTGAGTAATATTTGGTCTCATACACGCCATGGCGTACATCAAGCTTCCAACCGTACTAGCATAAGGTATGTGCACCATATCTTCATTTTCTTTCTCTGTTTTTGAACATCGTTCCGTAGATAACTTGGTTCCCAAAGGCATGGGAGTCCCTATCGGCTTGCTGTCACACATGTTGAATTTCTTCAACACTTCCTCAATATACTTCTGACTTAGCAATAGTTTTTTATTTTCACGATTTCTTTTTATGCATACCCAAGATAAAGTTTGCTGGCCCTTGGTCTTTTATGTTAAGTTGCCTTGCCAACAATACCTTCACAATGCTAATCATCTTCCTGTTATTAACAGCATATCATCCACATACAAGTTAAAATGACAAAATTAACCCTTAACCTTTTCATGTAGACGCAATGATCAGCATTGCTGCGAGTGAACCCAAGCTGAATGGTATATGTATCAAACTTCTAGTACCACATCCGTGGTGACTCCTTTAGTTCGTACAAAGACTTCTTCAATTTACAAACTAGCTCTTCCTTTCCTTTGTTCACAAAGCCTACGGGTTGTTTCATGTAAATTTCCTCTTTTAGGCCCCCATGAAGGAAAGCTATCTTCACATCCAGTTGCTCAACGTCTAGATCATAAGCAATTTCCATGGATAAGACACATGTCATAGATGTCAACTTTGCTACCAGGGAAAATATCTCACCATAGTTAATTCCCACTATTTGCGAGTAACTCTTTCAACGAAACGTGCCTTGTACTTTTCTACCATTCTATCTGTATTTGTTTTCTTCTTGAAATTCCATTTGCACCCAGTTGTCTTCCAATCTTAAGGCAATTTCACAAGGCTCCATGTTTCATTTTTGTCTGGTGCCTGCATCTCCTTTTTCATAGTATCCTCAAACAGATTTGCATCCTCTGAGGTCCTTGCCTCTTTTACTGTGCTAGGATCATCACCAATAATATTTAAAGCATATAATGCACTGCAAGCACTAGGGGAATACCTGATGGGTGGTCTCCTAACCCCTGTCGATCTCTTTATGACAGGCGTGGTCTCTACCTTCGAGCCAACATTTGAATCCTCATCCTCTACATCAGAAACATGAATATCTTTCTCAGACCCAACTGACTCAGTATTTGAAGTATCCGGTGCAGTCTGTGAGGTAGTCTCCCAATCTTTATCTCCCAGGCTAAGATTAATCTGAACCTGTTTTGGCTATTCCAGTACATCTTAGACAGCTACCACATTCCTTTGTGTTTCTCTGAACACAATATCTCTGTTGTAAACTGTACTCTTATTTTCTGGATTCCATAACTTGTACCCCTTGACCCCATCCTTATAACCAATTATGATGCATCTCACTGATTTGTTGTTTGTTCCTATTTTCATTTGGCACATGCATAGAAACATCACACCTAAACACCCTAACATGAGCCAAACTCGGTTTCTTCCCAAATAATGCCTCAAACGGTGTCTGATCCTATAAAGCTGATGTAGGTGACCTATTTTTCAGATAACATGTCGTAGCTACAACCTCTACCTAGAACTCTAGCTCTAAGCCTACACAACTCAACATGCTCCTTGATTTCTCTATGAGTAACTGATTGAGTCTCTCAGCCACCCCATTTTGTTGAGGTGTATATAGAGTTGTTTTCTGCCTTGCAATATTGTTTGCCACACAGAATTGCAGAAACTTATCTGAGAAAAATTCCCCTCCATTATCTATTGTTGGTACCTTTATTTTTTTTTTCCATCTGATTTTCTACCAATGCTTTAAACTCACGAAACTTATCAAATGCTTCAGTTTTACTCTTAATGATATAAATCCATGCATACCTTGAGAAATCATCAATGAAAGAGACATAATACCTTGATTTTCCAAGAGATTGGATCAAAACTGGCCCAAACACATCACCATGTATTAAATCCAGAATACCCTTTACCCTCGTGCCAGCAGACTTAAAACTCACACAGTTTTGCTTGCCATGTAGACAATGCTCACAGAAATTGAATCTCATTGAGCAATCTGGGACTCCCTTCACCATCTGTTTTGATGATAAATTAGATAGTCCCTTTTCACCGATATACCTAAGCCTCTGATGCCACAACATAAAGGATGTCGCCTCATTATTAGTCGCCTTCTTCGAGGTAAAACCTTCACTGCACTGACTTTGTACTGTATTTCCCAATAGCTTGTACAATGTACCATACTGAACACCTCATGCAATTATTAATGATCCATGAGTCATCTTGCATGGATTTTTTTCATATCTGAAATTTACTACCCCATCTACCATCTTGCTGACTGATATTAGGTTCCTGCTGAGATCCGAAATATGCATCACACCTGAAGTGTTCTAACTGTCCCATCATTAATCCTCAACTTTATCTTCCCACAAACAATAATTTTCACCGAAGAGTTATCTCCCAATAAAACATTTCCCCCATCAAAGGTTTCATAATCACGAAACCAGTCCCTGTGAGGTGTCATGTGAAAGGATGCTCCTGTGTTAATTATCCAAACACTCTGATGGCTCGTGACCTTCAAAGATGAATTTAACATCATTTAAGTGAAATACGCATTTGCCCAAGTGAAAAATTGGTTGGTCAACAAAAATCAAATTTTGAAAGAAACTTGCAATTTTCAATGGTTATAACTCACTTTTTTGTGCATTTTCGATAAAATAGTTATGATGGTCATTCCTTTTGAATAGTTTCAATGAGCTAGGGTTCAAAATGTTAAATGAAAATCAAACGGATCATTTTCCAAAATGGAGCCTAGAAGGCTAAATTATACCTTCCAGAGAAGTTTTGCTCGTGTTAACCAAATTCTCTCCCATTTTCCTATAATTCGTAATGCAATTTTTTTCTAGTTTTTGATGGCTGGTGACCTCAAAAATAGAATTTAACAAGACCTACATGAAATACACTTTGGTCCAAATGAGAAATGAGATGGTCAAGAAAAATCAAATTTTGGAAGAAACTGACAATTTTCGAAGGTATAACTCACGTTTTTTATACATTTTCACTAAAATAGTTATGATGGTCATTTCCTTTAAAAATTTCTATGAAATAGGTTTCAAAAAGTTACATCAAAACAAAATAGATCATTTCAAAATATGGAGTCTTGAAAGCCAAATTTTACCCTAAAAAAAGTTTTGCTAGTGTTAATGGAATTCTCTCCCTTTTTTCCTACAATTTGTAATGCATTTTTAACTGATTTTTTTTTTTTTGGCTGGTGACCTCAATAGTTGAATTTATCTAGATTTAAGTGACATACGGTTTAGTCCAAGTGAAAAATAGGATGATATAGAAAAATAAAATTTTGGAAGAAAGTGGCCATTTTCGAAGCTAAGGTTTTTTGTGAACTTTCGCTAAAATAGTTATCATGGTCATTTCCTTTGAAAATTTTCTATGAACTAGGTTTCAAAAAGTTACATCAAAACCAAATAGATCGTTTCCCAAAACAGAGTCCCGAAGGTCAAATTATATTGTCTACAAGTTTTGCTCGTGTTAATCGAATTCTCTCGTGTTTTTTTAGAATTTGTAATGAATATTTATCTTATTTTTTTGTTGGTTGGTGACCTCAAAAGAAGAATTTAACATGATCTAAGTGAAATATGCTTTGGTCAATGAGAAAAATGGCATTGTTAAGAAAATTCAAATTTTGGAATAAACTGGCCATTTTCAAAGGTTATATAACTCATATTTTTTGTCAATTTTCGCTAACATAGTTACAATGATCATTTACTTTGAAAATTTTCCAAGAAACAGGTTTTAAAAAATTACATAAAAATTAAAATGACTATTTAAAAAAAAACAAAACTGAGCCTATAACCTCAAAAAAAATTGCTCAGGTTAAATCAAATTCACTCCCTATCTCCTACAATTTATTATGTACTTTTATGCTTATTTTTTTATGGTTGGTGACCTCAAAAGATGAATTTAACATGATCTAAGTAAAATACGCATTTGCCTAAGAAAAAAAATGGATGGTTAAAAAATCAAATTTGGAAGAAACTGGCTATTTTCAAATGTTATGGCTTACATTTTTTTGTCCATTTTCTCTAAAATAGTTATGATGGTTATTTCCTTTGAAAGTTTTCCATGAATTAAGTTTCAAAAAGTTACATTAAAACGAAATGGATCATATCCCAAAACGAAGCCCTCAAGGTCAACTTGTACCCTCTAGAAGTTTTTCACATGTTAACTGAATTCTTTCCCTCTTTCCTACAATTTATAATGCAATTTTATCATCATTTTTAATGGGTGCTGACCTTGAAAATGAAATTTAACAAGATCTAAGTGAAACATGCTTTGGTCCAATTGATAAATGGGATAGTCCAAAAAATTCAAATTTTGAAGAAACTGGCTATTTTAGAAGGTTATGACTCACGTTGTTTTGTGCATTTTAGCTAAAATAGTTACAATAGTCACTTCCTTTGAAAATTTTCAATGAACTACGGTTCAAAATATTGCATGAAAAAATTTTAGCTCACATTTTTTGTGCATTTTCACTAAAATCATTATGATAGTAATTTCATTTGAAAATTTGTCACGAACTAGGTTTCAAAAAGTTATAACAAAACCAAATGGATCATTTATGAAAACAAAGCCCTGAAGGCCAAATTATACCCTTCATAGTTTTGCTCATATTAATTGAATTTTTCCCCTCTTTTCAACAATTTGTAATGCACTTTTATCCGATTTTTTTATGGTTGTCAACCTCGAAAGTGTAATTTAACATGATATAAGTGAAATACACTTTGGTCCATGTGAAAAATGGGATGCTCAAGAAAAATTATATATATATGTATTGAAAAAATTGATCATTTTCGAAGGATATAGCTCACAATTTTTATGCGTTTTTGCTAAAATAGTTGTGATGATCATTTGCTTTAAAAAAATTTCACGAACTAGGTTTCAAAAAGTTACATCAAAATCAAACAAATAATTTCCCAAAATGGAGCTGTGAAAGCCAAATTATGCCCTCCAAAAGTTTTGTTAATGTTACTAAAATTGTCACTCTTTCCTACAGTTTGTAATGCACTTTTATCCTATTTTTATATGGCTGGTGGCTAAAATAATTGAATTTAACAAGATCAAAGTGAAATATACTTTGGTCAAACTAAAAAGTGGGATGGTCAAGAAAAATCAAATTTGGGAAGAAAGTGGCCATTTTCAAAGGTTATAGCTCACGTTTTTGTGCATTTTTTGCTAAAAAAGTTATCATTGTCATTTTCTTTGAAAAACTTTCACGAACAAGGTTTCAAAAAGTCACATCAAAACTAAATGATCATTTCCCAAAATGGAACCTTGGAGGACAAATTATACCGTCTAGAAGTTTTGCTTGCGTTAACCGAATTCTCTCCCTCTTTCCTACAATTTGTAATGCAGTTTTATCCTAGTTTTCAATGGATTAGGACTTTGAAAATGAAATTTAACAAGATCTACGAAATACACTTTGGTCCAAATGAGAAATGGGATGGTCAAGAAAAATCAAATTTTAGAAGCAACTGTCCATATTCGAAGGTTATAACTCACATATTTTTATGCATTTTCCCTAAAATAGTTATGATGGTCATTTCCTTTAATAAATTTCCTTGAACTCGGTTTCAAAAAGTTACATGAAAACAAAATAGATCATTTCCAAAAATAGAGCCTTGAAGGCCAAATTATGCCCTCCGAAAGGTTTGCTCGTTTTAATGTAATTCTCTCCCATTTTCTTACAATTTGTAATGCATTTTTTATTGATTTTTAGATGGTTGGTGACCACCACATTTGAATTTATCATGATCTAAGTCAAATAATCTTTGGTCCAAGTGAAAAATGATATGGTTAAAAAAAATCAAAATTTCGAAGAGAGTGGCCATTTTCGAAGGTAGCTCATGTCTTTTGTGCACTTTCGTTGAAATTGTTATCATGGTCATTTTCTTTCAAAATTTGTTATGAACTAGGTTTCAAAAAGTTACGTCAAAACCAAACGGATCCCTTAAGGCCAAATTATACGCTTTAAAAGTTTTGCTCTTGTTATTCAAATTCTCTCCCCTTTTCCAAGAATTTGTAATACACTTTTATCTTTTTTTTATTGCTGGTGACCTTGAAAGTGGAATTTAACATGATATAAGTTAAATACACTTTTTTCCAAGAGAAAAATGGGATTGTCAAAAAAAAAATCAAAATTTGAAAGAAAGTGGCCATTTTTTTTAGAGCTCAAGTTTTAGTGCATTTTTCGCTCAGATACTTTCGATGAGCTTTTCCTTTGAAAATTTTTCACAAACTATATGTCAAAAAGTTACATCAAAACCAAAGGGATCATTTCCCAAAACATAGCCTTAAAAGCCCAATTATACCTTCTAGAAGTTTTGCTTTCGTTATCGAATTCTCTTCATCTCTTTTACAATTTGTAACAGACTTTTATACTATTTTTTGATGGCTGGTGACCATGAAAGTTAAATTTAACTAGAACTAGGTGAAATACACTTTTGTCCAAGTGAAAAATGGGATGGTCAAGAAAAATCAAATTTTGAAAGAAATTGGAAGCACATGTTTTTTGTGTTTTTTCCCTAAAATTGTTATGAGGGTCATTTCCTTTGAAAATTTTCAACGAAATATGTTTAAAAAAGTTACATCAAAATCAAATGGATCATTTCTCAAAATAGATTCCTAAAGGCTAAATCATACCCTCCAGAAGTTTTTCTCGTGTTAATAGAATTCTCTCTTTCTTATAATTTGTTACGCACTTTTATGTTATTTTTTTGATGGCTGGTGACCATAAAATTCGATTTTGACATGATTAAAGTGAAATACACTATGGTCCAAGTGAAAGATGGGATGGCTAAAAAATTGAAATTTTAAAGAAATTATTTATTTTCAAAGGTTATGGCTCACGTTTTTTTTTTTATCTATTTTTGCTAAAATAGTTATGATGGTCATTTCTTTTAAAAATTTGCTACAAACTAGGTTTCAAAAGTTACATCAAAACCAAGTAGATTATTTACCAAAACGGAGCTCTGAGGGCCAAATTATACCTCCGAAAGTTTTGCTCATGTTAACCGAATTCTCTCTCTCTCTCTCTCTCTCTCTCTCTCTCTCTCTTTCTTACTATTTGTATTGCAATTTTATCATAGTTTGTGATGGCTGGTGACCTAGAAAATGGAATATAACAAGATCTAATTGAAATAAGCTTTGGTCCAAATGAGAAATTGGATGGTCAAGAAAATTCAAATTTTGGAAAAAAAATTGACCAATTTCGAAGGTTATACGTTTTTTGTGCATTTTCGCTAAAATAGTTACGATAGTCATTTCCTTTGAAAATTTTCAACAAAATAATGTTCAAAATGTTATATAAAACCAAAGAGGTCATATCCCAAAACTCCTCGAAGGCCAAATTATACCCTTTAGATGTTTTGCTTGTATTAATCGAATTCTATCCCTCTTTCTAACAATTTGTAATGCAATTTTATGCTATATTTTAGGTAAGTGACCTCGAATGATGAACTTAACATGATCTAATAGAAATACATTTTGCTCCAAATGAAAAAGGAATGATTAAGAAAAATCAAAATTTGGAAGAAATTATCCAATTTAAAAGGTTTTATCTCATTTTTTTTTTGTGCATTTTCACTAAAATCATTATAATGGTCATTTCCTTTGCAAATTTATAACTAAGTTTCAAAAATTTACAACAAAACCAAATGTATTAGTACCCAAAACTGAACCTTAAAGGCTAAATTATACTCTTCAGAAGTTATGCTCGTGTGAATCGAATTCTCACTCTTTCTTAAAATTTGTAATGCACTTTTATTTGATTTTTTGATGGTCGATGACCTTGAAAGTGGAATTTAATATGATCTAAGTGAAATATGCTTTGGTCTATGCGAAAAATGAGATGGTCAAGAAAAATCAAAATTTTGAAAAAATGGTCATTTTCGAAGGATGCTCATGTTTTTTTTGTGCATTTTCACTAAAATAGTTATGATGGTGATCATTTCCTTTAAAAATTTTCCATGAACTAGGTTTCCAAATGTCACATCAAAACAAAATGGATCATTTCCAAAAACATAGCATTGACGGCCAAATTATACCCTCCGAAAGGTTTGCTCGTGTTAATGGAATTCTCTCCCTCTTTCATGCAATTTGTACTGCATTTTTATTTGATTTTTTGATGGTTAGTGACCTCGAAAGTTGAATTTATCATGATCTAAGTGAAATATACTTTGGTCCAAGTGAAAAATGTGATGGTTAAGAAAAATCAAATTTTGGAAGAAAGTGGTCATTTTCGAAGGTTATATAGCTCATGTTTTTTGTTCACTTTTGATAAAATATTTATCATGATCATTTCCTTTGAAAATTTGACATGAACCAGGTTTCAAAAAGTTATATCAAAATAAAACAATTCATTTCTCAAAACGGAGCCCTAAAGGTAAAATTATATTGTCTACAAGTTTTGCTCATGTTAATTAAATTCTGTCGCTGTTTCCTAGAATATGTAATGCAATTTTATCCCATTATTTTTGTTGTTGACCTCGAAAGTAGATTTTAATACGATCTAAGTGAAATATGCTTTGGTCAATGTGAACAATGGGATGATCAAGAAAAATTAAATTTTGGATCAAACTAGCCATTTTGAAAGGTTATAACTCTTGTTTTTGTCCATTTTTGTTAAAATAGTTACGATGATCATTTCCTTTGCAAATTTTTTGAGAAGTAGGTTTCAAAAGGTTACATCAAAATCGAAATGATCATTTTTCAAAACTAAGCCCTGAAGGCCAAATTATACCCTCCAAAAACTTTGCTCGGGTTAAATCAAATTCTCTCCCTATCCCCTACAATTTGTAGTGCATTTTTATCCTATTTTTTAATGGCGGGTGATCTTGAAGATGAATTTAACATGATCTAATTGAAATATGCATTTGCCTAAGTGAAAATTGGGTTGGCCAACAAAAATCAGATTTTGAAAGAAACATACCATTTTCAAAGGTTAAAGCTCACGTTTTATTGTGTTTTTTTTTTTGCTAAAATAGTTACAGTGTTCATTTCCTTTGAAACTTTGCCACAAACTAGGTTTCAAAAAGTTACATCAAAACCAAACGGATCATTTCCCAAAATGGAGCCTTCAAGGCAAAATTATACCATCTAGAAGTTTTACTCGTATTAATCGAATTCTCTCCCATTTTCCAACAATTTTTAATGCATTTTTATCATATTTGTTTATGGCTGGTGACAACGAAATTTGAATTTAAAGGATCTAAGTGAAAAATGCATTAATACAAGTGATAAATGATATGGTTAAAAAATAAAAATTATGAAGAAACTGATAATTTTCAAAGGTTATGGCTTACGTCTTTGTGCATTTTAAATAAAATAGTTATGATGGTCATTTCCTTTGAAAATTTACCATGAACTAGTTCAAAAAGCTACATAAAAATCAAATGGGTCATTTCCCAAAAGGGATCCCTCATGGTCAAATTATGCCCTTTAGAAGTTTTGCTCTTGTTAATCGAATTCTCTCCCTTTTTCCAACAATTTGTAATGAACTTATCCTTTTTTTTTTTTGTTGCTAGTGACCTTGAAAGTGAAATGCGCTTTGGTCCATGTGAAAAATGGGATCGTCAAGAAAAATCAAATTTTGAAAGAAATTGGCCATTTTCAACTACCTTATGTTTTAGTTCATTTTTCGCTCAAACACTTTTGATGAGTATTTACTTTGAAAATCTTTCAAGAGCTAGGTGCCAAAAAGTTACATCATTACAAAAGGAATCACTTCCCAAAAGAGAGCACTAAAGGCCAAATTATACCCTCTAAAAATTTTGCTTGTGTTTATCGAATTCTCTTCCTCTTATTTATAATTTGTAACACACTTTTATACAATTTTTTTTATGGCTGATGACCTTGAAAATTGAATTTTACATGATCTAATAGAAATATGCTTTTGTCCAAGTGAAAAATGTGATGGTCAAGAAAATTCAAATTTTAGAAGAAGCAAGCAATTTTCAAAGGTTATATTGCTCACTTTTTTTTTTTTTTTTTTGCATTTTCGCTAAAATAGTTACGATGGTCATTTCCGTTACAAATTTACCATGAACTAGGGATCATTTTCCAAAACGGAGCCCTAAAAGCCTTATTATATCTCCAAAAGTTTTGCTCATGTTAATTAAATTCTCTCCCTCTTTTGCAGCTTCTACTACAATTTTATCTTAATTTTTTAATGCTGGTGTCATTCGACGTGGAATTTAACATGAATTAAGTGAATCATACTTTGGTCCAAGTGAAAAAATTCATGATCAAGAAAAATCAAATTTTGGATGAAACTAACCATTTTCGAAGGATAACTCATGTTTTTTTTTTATGCTTTTTCATTAAAAATAGTCAGGATGGTTATTTCCTTCGAAAATTTGCATGACTAGGTTTCAAAAAGTTACATCAAAACAAAACAGATCATTTCTTAAAACATATCCCTAAAGGATAAATTATACCATCTAAAGTTTTACTCATGTTAATCGCGGTCACTAAATCTTTTAGACAATTTGTAGTGCACTTTTATCCCTTTTTTATGGTTGACGACCTCAAAAATGAAATTTAACATAATCTAAGTGAAAAATGGGATTGTCAAGAAAGTTATAGCTCACTTTTTTGTGTATTTTCGCTAAAATAGTTGTGCTGGTAATTTTCTTTGAAAATTTGTCATGAAATAGGTTTAAAACAGTTACTTAAAAAAAAAAAAAACTTATCAATTACTAAAACGGAGCCCATAAGGAAAAATTATTCCATCCAAAAGTTTTGCTCGTATTAGTCGAATTTTCTCCCTCTTTTCTACATTTTGTAAAGAAATTTTATCAATTTTTTGATGGTTTGTGACCTCGAAAGTTGAATTTAACATGATCCGAGTGAAATACGCTTTGGTCAAGTCAAAAGTGGGATGGTCAAGAAAAATCAAAATTTGGAAGAAACTGACCATATTCGAATGCTATAGCTTATGTTTTTTGTGCATTTTCGCTAAAATAGTTATGCCAATAATTTTCTTTGAAATTTTTTTCATGAACTAGGATTCAAATAGGTACATAAAAAGAAAACAGATAATTTTCAAAATGGAGCGCTAAAGGTCAAATTATACCCTTCAAAAGTTTTACTTGTGTTAATCGAATTCTCTCAATCTTTCTAACAGTTTGTAATGCACTTTTATACTAGATTTTTATGTTTGATGAACTCAAAATTGGAATTTAACATGATCTAAGTGAAATACGCTTTGGCCCAAGTGAAAAATAATACGGTTAAGGAAAATCAAATTTTGGAAGAAACTACCTATTTTTGAAGGTTATGGCTAACATTTTTTTGTGAATTTTTGCTAAAATAGCTATGATGGTCATTTTCTTTGAAAAAATTTCCACAAACCAAGTTTTAAACAATTACATCAAAACCGAACATATCATTTCCCAAAACGAAGCTCAAAAGACCAAACTATACCCTCAAAATGTTTTGCTCTTGTTAATAGAATTTTCTCTGTCTTTCCTACAATTTATAATGCATTTTTATCCTTTTTTTTTTTTTTTTATGGAATGTGATATCAAAAGTTGAATTTAACATGATATAAGTGAAATACAATTTGGTCCAAGAGGAAAATTAGATGGTCAGAAAAAAAATCCATTTTTGGAAGAAATAGGCCATTTTCGAGGTTATAACTCATGTTTTTGTGCATTTTCGCAAAAATAATTATGCTTGTCTTTTCTTATGAATATTTACCATGAAACGGGTTTCAAAATGTTACATCATAGCCAAACAGATCCTTGAAGGTCAAATTATACCGTCGAGAAGTTTTGCACGTGTTAATCAAATTTTCTCCTTTCCTACAATTTGTATTACACTTTTATCCTTTTTTTTTTGTTGACTTTGAAAGTGGAATTTAACATGATCTATGTGAATTATGATTTTGTCCAACTGAAAAAGGAGATGGTAGATAAAAAATATATTTTGGGTGAAACTGACCATTTTGAAGGTAGCTCACGATTTTTGAGCACGATGATATTTCCTTTTAAAATTTTCCATGAACTAGGCTTCAAAAGTTATATCAAAACCAAATGGATCATTATCGAAAACGGAGTCTTTAAGGCCAAATTATACCCTCTAGAAGTTTTGCTTGTGTTAATCGAATTCTCTCCATGTTTCCTACAATTTATAATGAACTTTTATCCTATTTTTTGATGATTGATGGCCTTGAAAGTGGAACTTAACATTATCTAAGCGAAATATGCTTTGGTCCATGTGAAAAACATTATGATCAAGAAAAATAAAATTTTGGAAGAAACTCGCCTTTTTTGAAGGTTATAAATCAGTTTTTTTTTTTTTTGCATTTTCGCTAAAATAGTTATGATAGTCATTTCCTTTGAAAATTTTCCATGAAATAGGTTTCAAAAAGTTACATCAAAACCAAAAGGATATTTCTCCAAATTTGAACTCTAGAGGCCAAATTATACCCTTCAGAAGTTTTGCTCACGTTAATCGAATTATGTCCCTATTTCCTACAATTTGTAAAGCCTTTTTTTATCCTATTTTTTGTTGGTTGAGGACCTCTAAAGTGAAATTTAAAATGATATAATAAAAATACGCTTTGGTCCAAGTGAAAAATGTAAATTTTGGAAGAAACTGGCCATTTCCAAAGGTTATTACTCACGTTTTTGTGCATTTTCGCTAAAGCATATATGATTTCCATTTCCTTTTAAAATTTACCATGAACTCAGTTTCAAAAAGTGACATCAAACCCAAAAGGATCATTTCCCACAATGGGTCCATGTTAGCCACATTAGACCCTCTATAAGTTTTGCTTGTATTTATCGAATTCTCACCCTTTTTCCTATTATTTGTAAAGGACTTTTATCATATTTTTTTTTATGGCTGGTGACCTTGAAAGTGGAATTTAACGTGATCTAAGTTATATGCTTTGGTGTGTGAAAATTAGGATGGTAAATAAAAATCAAATTTTGAAAGAAACTCGCCATTTTTGAAGGTTATATTGCTTACGTTTTATGTGCATTTTCGCTAAAATAGTTACAATGGTCATTTCCTTTGAAAATTTACCACAAACTAAGTTTCAAAAAGTTATTTGAAAACCAAATGATCATTTTCCAAAACGGAGCCCTAAAGGCTAAATTATACCCTCCATAAGTTTTGCTCATATCAATCGAATTTTTTGCTCTTTCCTAAAATTTGTATTGCACTTTTATCCTATTTTTTCTTGGCTGGCTACCCCAAAAGTGGAATTTAACATGATCTAAGTGAAATACGCTTTGGCCCAAGTGAAAAAAAAAATTAATGATAAGAAAATCAAATATTGGAATAAACTAGTCATTTTCGAAGGTTAGCTCACGTTTATTTGTGTTTTTGCACTAATATAGTTATGATGGTCATTTCCATTAAAAAATCTGCATGGACTAGATTTCAAAAAGTTACATCAAAACCAAATGAATCATTTCTCAAAACGAAGCTCTAAGGTCAAATTATACCCTCCAGAAGTTTTACTCATGTTAATCAAATTCTATCCCACATTCCTACAATTTATAATGAACTTTGATCATATGCTTTTACGGCTGGTGACCTCGAAGGTGAAATTTAGCATTCTCTAAGTGAAATATGCTTTAGTCCAAGTGAAAAATCTGTTGGTCAAGAAAAAACAAAATTTTAAAGAAACTGGTCATTTTGTGCATTTTCACTAAAATTGTTAAGATGGTCATTTCCTTTAAAATATTACTCCAAACTAGAATTCAAAAAGTTACATCAAAACCAAAAGAACTGTTTCCCGAAACAGAGTCCTAAAGGCCAAATTATACACCTAAAAGTTTTGCTCGTGTTAATCAAAATCTCTCCATCTTTTTTACAATTTTTAATGTCCTGTTATCCTACTTTTATATGGCTGGTGACCAAAAAAATGGATTTTAATATGATCTAAGTGAAATATACTTTAGTCCAAGTGAAAAATATGATGATCAAGAAAAATCAAATTTTGGAAGAAACTAGTCATTTTCAAAGGTTAGCTCATGTTTTTGTGCATTTTCGCAAAAATAGTTATAATAGTTATTTCCTTTGAAAATTTTCCACGAAATAGGTTTCAAAAGTTATATTAAAACCAAACAGATCATTTCCCATAACGAATATGTGAAAGCCAAATTATACTATCCAGAAGTTTTGTTCATGTTAATCGAATTATCTTCCTCATTTTTACAATTTGTAATGCATTTTTATTTATTTATTTATTTATTTTTTATGGATGGTGACCTTGAAAGTGGAATTTAACATTATCTAAGTCAAATTCGCTTTGGCCTAGTCAAAAGAGGGATTGTCAAGAAAATCAAATTTTAGAAGAAACTGACCATTTTTGAAGGTAGCTCACGTTTTTTGTGCATTTTCACAAAAATAGTTATGATAGTAATTTCATTTGAAAATTTGTCACGAACTAGGTTTCAAACAATTACGTCAAAACCAAAGGATCAATTTTTAAAACAAAGCCCAAAAGGCTAAATTATACCTTCAAGATGTTTTGCTCGTGTTAATCGAATTTTATCCGTCTTTTTTTACAAGTCATATTGTACTTTTAACCTATTTTTTATGGTTAGTGACCTCAAAAGTGAAATTTAACATGATCTATATGAAATACACTTTAGTCCAAGTGAAAATTGGGATGGTCAAGAAAATCAAATTTTGGAAGAAATTGACAATTTTAGAAGGTTTTATAGTTTATATTTTCTTGTGCATTGTTGCTAAAATAGATACGATGGTCATTCCTTTGTAAATTTACCACAAAATAGGTTTCAAAAAGTTACATCAAAACCAAAGGGGTCATTTTAAAAGACCTAGCCCTAAAGGTCAAATTATACCCTCGAGAAGTTTTGCTCGTGTTATTCAAATTCTCTAAATCTTTCTAACAATTTATAATGCACTTTTATCCTTTTTTTTATGAATGAAAGTGGCGCCCCAACCCAAAACTTTCCATAATGTCATTTTTGTTCTTCGTTTGCTTTTGATGCTTGATTCACATTCTTTAATGACTTCATACTTGTTTGTATGATCATATGACTTCTATAACAATCTAGAAACACATTTGAGGATTCTAAATCATAAATTAACATTCTTAAAATATCATGAACTCAAAAACCTAAAAATGCATGCTTTAAAGATGATTTTATGATTTAGGATTTGAGAGTATGTTATAGTTGTTTATGGATGATATAATGATATAATTAGTTAAAGTTTTTTGTATTTTGTATAATGATCACTCCATGGTATGATTTAATGACGATATACATGCTCGTGTACCTCCAATTCATGCTTTTCACGAACTATAAACTTAGTAGTTGAATTCGTCATGATTATGTGCTTGGTTTGATTCTAAATGGTTGATGTCCACGCCATGATGATGTGATTTAGTTCATGTTTTGGTTCATAACATTGTATATATCTTGATTCATTGAATAATGATTTCTTGGATGAGATAATGTGCATTCATTAATGAATTGGTGTTTAATTACATGTTTTCGATTAAATTATGTGCTTCTATGCTTGATTAGTTATTGTTTCATGTATTTTGTTCATGCATGGCTTTAATTATTTATCTTTCTAGTTTATGGATTGATGGATTTACTTTATATATTACTATGGGATTAAAATCAATTTGTTTTCTTGTTTAATTGCTATACATTGATATATTTACTTTCTATGGATGTGTTTAATTATTTATCGCTTTAATTATGATATTCACGATTTTTAGAATTTAAGCAATGGTTAAGCATCTTATATTTATCACTATTTTCCTATAATTTTCTTTCATTATTTTGGGAATGAAATTTGTGGTTAGGAACTTTTCTTTTCTTGTTGTTCCTCTGTAACCGCATTTTACTTTTCTAGCATTGTCACTTGTGTTATAACTTTTATGGATAGATGCATTTGATTGTATGAACATAATATTGTGTGAAAATTGTCGTTGTCTCATTACATTGTGTGCATGTATGATCATTGCAAAGAGACAATTAATCTTAATTAATTAAAAAAAATCCAACAATGTGCAAGACTGCTAGGCCCATCGAGGCCTAGATGCACTTGGAGTTCTCATTCATGACCTTCTTATTAATATTAATTTTTCAAAAACCCAATACTACAAGTATGAAATCAATGTATTATAAGATAAAATTATAAACAAAATACCAAACTATCACCCCACGTTTTTTATGGAGATATGTTTAAACAAACCTACTCTACCTACTCCTCTTTCCTCTTTCACCCAATATCTCCCACAAAACAAGTTACTCTCTCCTTTTCACTTGTAGTTATCACTAACACTACTCATTTTTAGTTACAACTCTCCTTTTTTTTTCTCTCACTAAATGCGATCTTCAGGGATTAAAATAAAATTAACTCACTTTTTTTTTTCAAGTTTTTACTCTCTCTCTAAAGCTACTCACTGTTCCATTTTTTTCTTCCCATTAACCAATAGATCAGAAACCCACCAACTTTGTGTTAGAAGGTATGTTTCTCTTCACTCTTTATTATGTTGATCTTAATTTTCTTGATATTATTTAGTTTTTTTTGAATTTATTGTCTATTGTTATTCATATAGATTAATTAAAAAGATTATTATAATATGCATGTATTTGTGAATTGTAAGGTTAAGAATAATAAATTAAGAGAGCAAATCAACACACATGTGTAGAGATTTTAAGAAAAACTTGTAATGGGTACTTGAACAATTTTTTGGGAATTTTGTTTTTCGTGATTCCTTTCCTTTTTCTTGTTTTTTTTTTTGTTGGACTCTCCTTTGGATTTCTCTTTTGTTCTCATGAAGAGCTCGCCAGATTAGCAGAACCACCATGGTGCCTCCATCGGTACAGTCCATTATATCACATTGACATTATCAGAGAACTAATCATGGAGAAGAGAGGGAAACATAGAAAGAAAAATGTTGAGATATGAAATAGAGAGATACTGATTTTACCCAATGATGGAAGGAACAACAACTATCTCTCCTTATGTTTGTGTTGGTGCCAAAAAACTATTGTTGTTGATGTGGTGTTGACGTCGAGAGACCTAGGGTTTACTTTTCAGGGTCTGCACAAGTAATAGGGGTGAACTAAGGGACCCTCGGAAGCAGGGGAGGGAGAGACCTCCGAGGGCACTCCGACACTTTAGTCAAGCCGAGGCCGAGGATTAATTAATTAGTGTAGAAAAGTGCGGAGTGTGTAGAAAAATGTTGTTGTTCGGACTTACATACCTTAGGCCATTTTATAGTCTTCCGAGTGGAGGCCACCCACGTGGGGGAGGTATGGCCCTGCTCCTACGATCCTGAGCTTTAGAGAGAAATCTTAATCACGTGTTAGAAGTGTTGAGTGTGCTAGGGGGTTGCATGTTTCATAGGGGTTTAGGTCTGCTAACCATGCTTTGATGTGGCGAAGGTGTGATCTGTCTGTTCCACATGTGCTTTGTCAGGTTGCAGAGGCTTAACACTTGTTATAGTCCTAATTGTGATTCCAGAATCCACGTGTAGGTGTCTCATTGGATGAGGGTTTTCTAGGCTTTATCACAGGCCCCCCATTTCCTTGAGTACATTTATGTCCTTAAGGAAGTATTGTAGGGTTCGGCCTCACAATGAGAAGGGTATTGTACCGTATTTTGACAGAGCTGAGAAGAGCATGTGTGGAGCAACCCATCTACTCGGTCTTGGAGAGATGAGCCCGAGCACGTGTGGTGCCTAACCATCTGTTTGGATCTTAGAGCTAGTGGGCCGAGCACATGTGGAACAATCTATTTGCTCGCCTTTGGAGATTTGAGTCCGAGCATGAGTGGAGCTAGGTCCATCAGCTCGGATCTTGGAGCTAGCAGGTTGAGCACGTGTGGAGCAATTCATCTGCTTGTCCATGGAGATATGAGTCCGAGTGTGAGTGGAGCTGTGTCCATCAGCTCGGATCTTGAAGCTAGCGGGCTGAGCACGTGTGGAGAAATACATCTACTCGCCCTTGGAGATACAAATCTGAGCGTGAGTTGAACTGGGTCCATCAGCTCGAATCTTGGAGCTAGCGGGTCGATCATGTGTGGAGTAATCCATATGCTCGCCCTTGGAGATATGAGTCTGAGCGTGAGTGGAGCTGGGTCCATCAGCTCAAATCTTAGAGCTAGTAGGCCGAGCACATGTGGAGCAATCCATCTGCTCGCCTTTGGAGATATGAGTCTGAGCGTGAGTGGAGCTGGGTCTATCAGCTCGAATCTTAGAGCTAGCAAGCCGAGTATGTGTGGAGCAATTCATCTGCTCACCCTTAGGTGTGTGCACTATGGCTTGGTAGTGTGCACTGATGCTCGGTAGTGTGCACTAGTGTGCATTGATGCTTGGTCGTGTGCACTTAGTTTGCACTGATGCTCGGCTAGTGTACATTAAGGCTGGGACCATCTGAGGGTGTGCGCACTATGGCTTGGCCATGCACATTAGCGTGCACTGAAGCTCGGCCAGTGTGCATAAGTGTGCACTAATGCTCCACCTGTGTGCACTAGGGTGCACTGATGCTCAGCCTATGTACACTGGTGTGCACTGATGCTGCACCCATTCGAGGGTGTGCGTACATCTGCCTTTGCTCAGCCTTGGGTATGCACACCATGGCTTGGCTGAGCGCACTAGAGCAGATAGATGCTCGGCCTGTGTGCACTAGTGTACATTGATGCTGAGCTCATCCGAGGGTGTGCACACATATGACTTTGCTAAGCCTTGGGTGTGCGCACTTATGCTCGACTTTTGTGCACTAGTTTGCACTGATGCTGGGCCCGTCCGAAGGTGTGCGCACATATGCCTTTGTTCGGCCTTGGGTGTGCGCACCATGGCTTGGCCGTGCGCACTGATGCTCGGCCTATGTGCACTGATTCTGGGGCAATCCGAGGGTGTGCGCATATTTTCCATTGCTCGGCTTTGGGTGTGCGCACTGATGCTGGGCCGAGCGTAGGGTGTGCGCACACCTTCAAATGCTCGGCCTTGGGTGTGCGCACTATGCTGGGCCACTCTGAGGGTGTGCGCACATATGCCAATGCTTGGCCTTGGGTGTGAGCACTATACTTGGCCACTCCGAGGGTGTGTGCACACATGCCAATGCTTGGCCTTGGCTGTGCGCACTATATTGTCCCACTCCGAGGGTGTGTGCACACATGCCATTGCTCGGCCATGGGTGTGCGTACACATGCCATTGGTCAGCCTTGGGTTTACACACTATTGTGTGCCAATTCGAGGGTGTGTGTACACATGCCATTGCTCGACCTTGGGGTGCGCACTATGCTGGGCCACTCTGAGGGTGTGTGCACACATGCCAATGCTCGGCCTTGGGTGTACGCACTATGTTGGGCCACTCCAAGGGTGTGTGCACACATGCCAATGCTAGGCCTTGGGTGTGCACACTATGCTGGGCCACTCCGAGGGTGTGAACTTACATGCCAATGCTCAGCCTTGTGTGTGCGCACCATGGCTTGGCTGTGTGCATATACATGCCAATGCTCAGCCTGTGTGCATTAGTGTGCACTGATGTTGCACCCGTCTGAGGGTGTGCGCACATATGCCTTTGCTCGGTCTTGGGTGTGCACACCATGGCTAGGCCTGTGCGCACTAGTGCACACTGATGCTCGGCCTGTGAGCACCAGTTTGCACTGATACTAGGCCTTTTTGAGGGTGTGCACATATATCCCTTTGCTCAGCCTTGCGTGTGCACACAATGGCTTGGCCGTGCGCACTAATGCTCGGCTTATGTGCATTAGTGTGCACTAATGCTGAGCTCGTCCGAGGGTGTGCGCACATATGCCTTTGCTCGGCCTTGGGTGGGCGCACCATGTCTTGGCCGTGTGCACTATTGCACACTAATGCTCGGCCTGTGTGCACTAGTGTGCACTAATGCTGGGCCCATCTGAGTGTGTGCACACATATGCTTTTGCTCGGCCTTGGGTGTGCGCACCATGGCTTGGCCATGCGCACTGATGCTCGGCCTTTGTACACTAGTGTGCACTGATGCTGAGCTCATCCAAAGGCTTGCACACATATGCCTTCGCTCGGCCTTGGGTGTGCACACCATGGCTTGGCCGTGCGCACTAGTGCACACTGATGCCCGGCCTGTGTGCACTAGTGTGCACTGATGTTGGGCCCTTCTGAGGGTGTGCGCACATATGCCTTTGCTTGGCCTTGGCTTTGCGCACCATGGCTTGGCCATGCGCAATAGTGCGCACTAATGCTCGCATTGTGTGCACTAGTGTGTACTGATGCTAAGCCCATCTGAGGGTGTGCGCACATATGTCTTTGCTCGGCCTTGGTTATGCGCGCCATGGCTTGGCCGTGCACACTGATGCTCAGCCTATGTGCACTAGTGTGCACTAATGCGGGGTCCTTCCGAGAGTGTGCGCACATATGCCTTTGCTCAACCTTGGGTGTGTGCACCATGGCTTGGCTGTGCGCACTAGTGCGCACTGATGTTTGGCTTGTTTGCATTAGTGTGCACTTATTTTGGGTGTGTGCAAATTTGCCATTTCTCGGCCTTGGAGTGCGCACTGATGCTGGGCCGAGATAAAGGTTTGCCCACACAAGCGAATGCTTGGCCTTGGGTGTGCGCACTATGCTGGGCCACTCCAAGGGTGTGGGCACATATGCCTTTGCTCGGCCTTGGCTGTACACACCATGGCTTGGTCATGCGCACTGATGCTCGGCTTGTTTGCACTAGTGTGCACTGATTTTGGGGCCATCTGAAGGTGTGCGCACATTTGCCATTGCTCAGCCTTGGGTGTGTGCAGCGATGTTGGGCTGAGCTGAGGGTGTGGACACACATGCCAGTGCTTGGCCTTCAGTGTGCGCACTATGTTGGGCCACTCCGAGGGTGTGCGCACACATAGCAATGCTTGGCCTTAGGTATGCGCACTATGTTGGGCCAATCTGAGGGTGTGCGCACACATGCCAATGCTCAGTCTTGGGTGTGCACACTATGCTGGGCCACTCCGATGGTGTGCACACACATGCCATTGCTTAGCCTTGAGTGTGCGCACTATGCTGGGCCACTCCAAGGGTGTGTGAACACATGCCAATGCTCGGCCTTGGGTGTGCGCACTATGTTGGGTTGTGTACACTTAGCAACAACTCGGGTAGGGGCGTGCGCACTACAGTGCATGGCCATGCCCACTTAGAAATGGCTTGGAGAGGGGCATATGCACTACGGTGCTCAGTCATGCACACTTAGCAACGGCTCGGATAGGGACGTGCGCACTACGGTGCTCAACCGTGCACACTCGGACAGAGGCGTGCGCACTATGGCACTTAGCCATGTGCACTAAGCAATGGCTCGGACAGGGGCATGTGCACTAATATGCACTAAGCAATGGCTCGGACATGGGTGTGTGCGCTAAGCAATGGCTCAGACAGGGCCTTGCGCACTACGACGCTCGACCGTGCACACTTAGCAACGGCTCGGACAAGGGCATGCGCACTATGGCACTTGACCGTGTGCACTTAGCAATGGTTCGGACAAGGGTGTGTGCACTAGTTTGCACTAAGCAATGGCTCAGACAGGGGCGGGTGCACTAGTGTGCACTAAGCAGCAGCTCGGACAGGGGTGTGTGCACTAAGCAATGGCTCGGACAGGGACGTGCACACAACGGCTTGGTAGTATGTACACAAAACTCTAAAGTGTGCAACATGGTGTCGAGCAACTTGGCATTGCAACAGATGAGTTCTTTAGGTTTCTCTGCTTTTACTATTTAGCAAGAGATGGTGATTTTCCATTGATGGCGCCAATCTGTTGGTGCCAAAAAACCGTTGTTGCTGACGTAGTGTTGACATCGAGAGACCTAAGGTTGATTTTTTGGGGTCTGCATAAGTAACAGGGGTGAACTAAGGGACCCTCCGAAGGAGGGGAAGGGGAGACCTCCGAAGCTCTAGTCAGGCCGAGGTCGAGGATTAATTAATTAGTGTAGAAAAGTGTGGTGTAGAAAAGTGTTATTGTTCGAACTTGCATACCTTAGGCCAATGTATAGTCTTATTAGTGGAGGTTGCCCACGTGGGGGAGGTATGGCCCTGCTCCTACGATCCCAGACTTCAGAGAGAAATCTTAATTGCGTGTTCAGAGTGTTGAGTGTGCCAAGGGGTCGCGTGTTTCAAAGGGGGTTAGGTCTGCTAACCATGCTTTGACATGGCGAAGGAGTGATTTGTCTGTTCCACTTGTGCTTTGTCAGGTTATGGAGGCTTAACACGTGTCATAGTCCTATTGGTGATGCCAGAATCCACCTGTAGGTGTCTCATTAGACGAGGGTTTTGTGGGCTCCATCAGTTTGCCCAATAATTTTCTAGCATTTTGAAGATAAGAGAATCTTAGATAAAATAGAGAAATGGTTGTCCGATAGTTCAAAGGGTATTTTGTCTTTTGAGAGGACAAAATTGAAAAGTAAAAAGGATAAAATTGATTTTGTCTATTTTCAATTAGTGTGACTCGGCAAATGAATTGAATTGTCTCTATTAAATATTATTGGAATGAATCGTAATATAGTCAAACCATAACGTTGACATTATAATTTACTCTTTTAGAAAATAAGTTTATTTTTCATTTTTGTTTTCGCATCTACAGAAAGTCGTCAACTGAGTTGGCATCGAATTTGCAGAGATAGCCAACTCAATAAATATATTTATGAAACTAGCCTCACAAAGTTGAAAGACGTTTTTTAATAGAATAAAATTATAATGAGGATGTAAAGGTAATTTGAATATAAATAATTTTTTAGAGAAATTTGAGTGTAAATAATTAATCTACTATTAAAGTAGAAAGACGCTAGGCAATAATGGTGAGTCTTTCTTCCCTATTTTAACTCCATTTTTGTAAAATAAATTAAAAATATGAAAAGTGAAAGAAAAAAAAAACATTTATCTTTTAAAAAAAATGCTTTATCATAATAAATTGGGACTATTACATTAATCTCCATGAAGTTTGGGGTAACTTACAATTGCCTTTTAATATTTTGAGTAGTTATCCTTCCTCACTTGTGTTATTCCTAGTTTGGATTTTTTGTTATAGATTTCTGCATGCCATTAGTAAACCATTGAAAACATGATAAAAAGAAATATCGTATTATCGATAACTATTTTTAAATTCGAAACTAACCTTACATAGTTGTTATAGCCCTTTTAATCAATTTATTTAGGAAACTTTGGTTTTCTTCCAAAATTTTCTGCCTGAATGAGTTTTTCTCATATACTTTACTCATTCATGTCTACATCAGAAGCACTCAGAGCCTTTGTAATGGTATACATATTTTGCAATGGTGCACTTTTTTTAAGAGTATGAATTTGGTACGACCATTTCACCCTCTTTGCTTCATAGATATATTTTAAATAAAATCTGTTTACTCTCCTAACATTAACAAGTATGCATTATTTTTGAATTAAAGAGTATAGTATAAAAAAACAAAGATGCGCACATAATGTTTATGGATCATGAATGCTTTCCTAGATCATGTGTTTGGATAATATATATATATAGACACACACACACAAGGTAATAGGCAAGTAAAGGTTTGGCCTTGAGAGATGGTCTCAAGATTTGTACCACAAAGAGGAAGATTCCTAGTTTGATTGAATGTAATTCCAAGGTTTTAATGGACGTAATTCTCGATGATAGCTCTTGCTTGGGGTCTTGTTTGATATTTTAGGTTATTGTTTTAAATCTAATTTTTGAAAGTTACCTATATTGAAAACCCCTTTTCCTTTTCTTGACTAAGAGTTAGAATTTTAGAAGATTGAGGGTTTAAGGTTTAGGGTTTTCTCTCTAAACTCTAGGGTTCTTTGTTAGGAACTTTTTTGGTTTCTTCTTTCTAGCTTGGCACTATGGCAGATCTGACATTGACAGAGGAACAACTACTAGGAATTGAGATTCTGGTTGAAGAGGTTAAGCATACGAAGGAAGAGGGACAACTTTTCCTAGTAGGAAAAGTGATTTCCACACAATTTTTTTTAGGGACGCCTTGCGTAATACTCCTAAGCAGAAATAGAGCTAGATCTAGGGTTTGTTCCTCTTAGAGGTGGCATTTTTATTTTTTGTTTGAATCAGTAGACGAGAAGATACGGGTGTTAAGGGGTTCTCCTTGGAACTTTGATGAGCATATGCTTATGCATCAAGAGTTTTTAGGAACAATTTGACCTTCAAAGATCAGTTTTCACTTGGTTCTATTCTAAGTTCAAGCACAAGGAATACCTCTATTGGGAATGAATCGTGAAACTAGAATGATTATTGGGAATGTCATTGGAAATGTTTTAGATATAGATGTCTCTAAAGAGAATATGAGTTGGGGTACGTATTTGTGTATGAAGATTTTGATTGATATTAGTAAACTTGTTTTGAGGGGTATTCCGGTGACGATTGGAAAGCCTTCATCTACTTAGATTCCATTTGAATACCAAAGACTTCCGACAATTTGCCGCTTCTGTGGAATTATCGGCCATATGGACCATGATTGTGACTCGGCAAAGGTGGATAATAGGAAAGGTAGTGAGATATAATTACAGTATGGTTCCTTGCTTTGAGCACGGTTGGAGAAAGGTAAGATTGATGAGGGTCTTGAGGCGGTGGTGGGGGGTGGAAGAAATAGAATGAAGGTCAGAGGCCAGTGTCGTAGCAAAGTGTGAGCTCTTTTAAGACAAGAATGGAAACTATTCAATCAAGATTGTTGAATCGAGGAAGGATGCAATCTTAAGGATGAAATCTTGAGATTGGTGATACTTCTATCTTCCTAAACCACCAATAAGGCAAGTTCTTCAAATCTAAATGTTCATAAAATAATATTGTTCCTGATGATGAGACCTTGGTCCCAAGATACTTGAAGTTGGTGAATATAAGGACTTGGATAAATTTGGAGTGAGACTAATTAAGAACCCAAATCCATAGTTTAAATAAGCTAATTTAATTCAATTGAACCCAAAATAAAAAGCCAAAATACCGAAAGACCTACTTTTAACCATGTAGGGCTCTAAAAATGCAATATAAAACCATTTTGAGCTAAATCCTAAACTAAAGGGCCTTCTAGGAACATAGGCACAAATTAATAACCTTTGAACACCGATCGGTACACATGTTACATATCATGTTCTTCAAAAATTAGTTCTATCCCCGTTATTTAGCCTTCAATAGAGGTCATAACTGTTATGAATTTGACCTATTTAACCTTATCCAGCAGCCCATTAACCCCATATTAATCCTTTGTCCCTCTATTTAAAATTTTCCCCCATCTTCACCTATAAATACCCCTATCTTATTTACACTAAACAATAACACCATAAGCTAAAAGCCTATAGAATCTCTACACATTTTTGTTCATAAAAGCTTTGGGATTTGGGGTAGTTCACTTATAAAAGGTTAGGAATATAAACACCAATCCTTCACAAAACACACTAGCCAAATAAACTTACACTTGAGTAATTGGTTTTTCACTTCCAAGAAGAAGGCCAAGTGTTCTCAAGTTCATAAAGTTATCAAAAAGCACAATGGATATCTGAGGGCAACCATCACATGAGGAAGAAAACTTTTCATGGAAAAAGTTTAGTAGCATTTTATAGTAAGTTATACTTGAACTTTCATAAAATTCCCATGATTAATTTCCAACATGTTTAGAATGAGTTAGTGTCTTGTTCTTACCATTTTCCATGATAAAAATTGATTTTCACAAGGATTATATCATCTAACAATAAAAAATGATTAGTACCCTATGGTCATCGATTGTGAGCCTTTCAATATTGATGTAGTAATCGAATTTTGCACGGTAGAAACTCTATATTGTTGTTTTGATTCACATATGTTATATCTCCACTAGTATGAGTCCTATAATCTAATTGTTTGTTTCTTTATAGTAAAAATTGGCTCAATTGCTAATGTGCTTTGAAGTTGTTCTTATTATCGTTTTATTATTTATTTGAAAAGAAATAGATCAAAGCGAACTCTCACTATCCATGAGAGGACAAAGTTATCCAACAAAACAATGTTGGGTCAATAATCTCTAGCGTATACATGATCCTTGATCTTTTGTGATAACTTTTTTGGATGATATAAATTGCAAGTGTATGCGATTCTATGTTAGTGTATGGTATGCTAATTTAGATTAAAATTTAAAACTTTTCTTTAAAACATAAAGGGCTAGACTTCGATCTAGGTAAGAGGGAGAAATATAATTCCTCTTTCTCTTACAACCGAATCTTCCAACCTTAAAATCTCGTGTATAGACCAATAACAATGGATTTACCCCTTTAAGGTCAAATGGAAGCTCTTTACTCATCATCTTTGCTTCGTGCTCGGATTGTATAAGACCAATATGGGAAAGTTCCCCAAACTAAAAGAGTTCACCTAAAGAGAACCCACTTAAGAATTGAAAAAGGGTGATATATGGCGCGGTACCCAAAGGGGCTGGGGAATATCGTGAAAAAAGCATAGATAGGGATAATTTTACTAATTTTCGATCAGATGGTATAGGTTTGAGTTTTTTAAGGGGTCGGGTGAGGCCTTTAGGCTGCATGTCAAGTTTGGCTCAATTTTAAGTAAGTTTGGTGGAGGGCATTTGGGTTATGCACTTGGGTCGGGTGAGGTAGTAAAACTTCTAGATAGGGTGGAGACTGGGCCGAATGTTTTAGGATGAGATGGTCATGTTAAGTCTAATGGAAAGTTTTCTACAAAATGCAAGTCTCGAGGAAAAAGTTTGGGAAACTTGTTGAGTGGAGGTTTGGAGCAGTATTTAGAGTTGAGTGGTTTAGGGCATTATTTGGGAGTGGGAAGAAAGCCTAGGGTGATGAGGTTCCTGGTGTGTTAGAGATTGATAATGAAAAGGTGGTGGCCACAAATCAACACTACCAGTCATTTTTGTGTATAGCATCTTGGAGCGATCACGGGCTTGGGATCCTCCGTATAGTTCGTTTGCTTCATCCATTTGTGAAGCAAAAGTGTCCCAAACTATTGTTTCCCATGGAGACAAGATTGGATGACATTTTTTTAAAGCGTATTAAATTGAGGTTAGGGTACAAGAATTGTCTTGGTGCCTATGGTATGGGTCTAGGTGGTGGTTTAGCTTTGCTCTAGATGAAGGATATGGATGTGTGTGTTCAGTCCTTCTCGCACTCTCCTATTGATGCCATTATCAATGGTGGAGTGGTGGATAATGGACTTGTTTGGTACCCTGATTTAAGCCAAGTTGCCTTAAATTCAAGGTTGATTTACCAATTCCAAAGTAAGATTCCACCAATTTGAAGGCAAATTTAAGCCAAACTTCAATTAAAGTAGGGTACCAAACTTAGTCAATGAATGGAGGTTAAAATTATTTATGGCAATTTTGTAAGGAAACAACCAAATTATCTAGTAACAATGTTTTACGATTATCATAAGACTTACTATGCCATTTGAATGGCTTATTTAATATTCTGTAAGTGGTGGTTGAGGACTTCAATGAGCCCTACACTGCCCTTTATCAATTAGTAAGGGTGCTCTATTTGAGCACATTTCCCACATTGGTCTCATGTCGTCCAAGCATGAAGTAATGACGATGGGTAAAAAGCCACCATTTGACTTTAAAGGAGGAGCCAAATCCTTTATCATTAATCTATGCAAAAGATTCTATATATGGAGATTAGGGTGTAAAATAAAGAGAAATTAAAGCTCTCATTCTTACCTAGACTGAAGTTTACTCTTTTCTGTTTTAGAGAAAATCTGTAAGTTTTAATCTGAGTAAAATACCACACACTAGCATTCCATTAGAGGAAATTACAATTTAAGCCCCCCAAAATGATTATAGCAATCATCACATGTAAAATAAAATCATGAATACTTGGGATATTATTGACCTAATATGATTGGTTGGACAACATTTTCCTCTTAAAAATGATGAGCTAATTCGATTCCATGCTTTTTGAACAACTATGTAAGCATAAAAGTTCATTTTCACATTAGAAACAACTTAGCATGATTTAAATGCACACAAGCAAAGGATCAACATGGTTATATCATATATAAGCTGGAAAAAAAAGAGAGGAATTAGCATAAATTTATAGCTTCTACCAGGTGTCTACTGATCCTGGCCAGGGGCTCACGATCAAAAAACGAATGATCTCAATCGTCAAATGAAAGATTGTGATTAGTAGTATCAGGGTACCGATTGCTTGTTACATTGCAGCAATAAAATTTGACAAGATAATGCAAGTAAAAGGCATACTTTGTTACAACAAACATACAAACTTAAAATTTTCGTATTAAGAAGCATGCATTGATACTTTCATGGTAGTTTGAACATTGTTCGAGGCATATTCATTTTTCTATAACATATGTGAAGATAAGAGCGAAATAATATATATATATATATATATATATATATATATATATATTATTACTAATCTTTTATAATAGAGGAGTAACTTTGTGTGTGGATGATATGTCCTTAGAGATCCAGTTAGCTCTTAGAGAGTTCAATAAACTTAGGAACCTGGCTTGCTTCTTGGAAGTAGAAAATCAATTACACAAATAACAGCTTCTTTGGCTAGTGAATTTTGTTGAGGGGTGATTTTGCTCCCAACTTATTACAAATGGACTACCTGAAATCGTAAGATTATTATAGAAGGTAATGACTAGACATTTTGCGAGCTTTTTTAGCTTAGAATTATTGTTTTGAAGGGTAAGGTGGGGGTATCTATAGGTGTAGAAAACAGATAAAGATGTAATGGACAGACAAGATGTTCATGGAGGGTTAATGGGATGTTGGTTGAGGTCAAGAAAGTCAGATTCATAACAATTTAGACCTTTATCAAAGGCTGGATCGTGGAGATGATGCTGATCTTTGAACAAGAAAAACTATAATGATACTGATTGGTATCTTTGACCACTCGATCGATACTTACATTCTAGGCATGTCCTCTGGATTAGGCTTTAGCCCAAAACTAGTTTAAATTGTGTTTTTGGAGCCCAACACAGGTAAAATTGAGTCTTTAAGTATTTTGGGTTTGTCTTTTGGATTTGGTTAAATTGGTTTTTCTCATTTAAAATATGGATTTTGGTTTTTAATTGATCTTACTCAATTAAGTCCAAATCTCATAATTCAATAAATTTGAGCATTTTGGCAAAAAAAATTTATCATCATTCCCTACACACAGTTCATTGGAAAGAAATTAGTGTCTACCCCAAGATTGTAAGATTGCATGAGAAAAATAGTTTTAGATCTTGAGAAAAATGGAAAATGAGAGATTTTCAGTCTGTCCTTAATGGATGTGGCTTGAGGGACCTGGATCAAGCTAAGTATCCTTTCACCTGGGTAAATGGCAGAGATCGAGCGATTGCTACCTCAAGTTGGATACCTAAATTTTATTCTTCTTGGGTGCAACATACTTTGATTACAAATTCAGATCATTAAATAATTTTGTTAGAGTTAGATAGATCGGTGGTTAGGATGGGTCCTACAGTGAAACCATTTAGATTTGAGAATATGTGGATTCATTATGATTTGTGTGCACAGAAGGTTCTGGCTTCTTAGGGTAAGGGTAATGAGGGGAGTGAGTCTTCGGATATTCATGATAAGATTAAAATTTGTGGTGAATGGTTTAGTCGATGGAATAAATCTTGTTTTGGGCATGTCCAACTCTTATTTAAGTGGTTAAATTGTAGGTTGCATCAATTGAGACAAAATAGGGGTCTGGCAAGACACTGAGCATAAGTTTATGAGGGTTAGAGGGAGATTTATTATTTGCATGAAAAGGATGAGGCAGGGATAGAAATAATTCTTTTTTTCATGCTAAGGCTTTAAAGAGAAAATGTAGAAATTTCATTCATGATCTCTAGATCGATCAACGTGATTGGGTTTGGATGATTTGGGTGTGGAGAATAAGATTTTGGGTTATTTTAAGGATATTTTCTCTTCGGTGGGGTTCACAACATTGATCTAGTTCTTAAAAATTTAAATTGTGTTGTGACCCTAAAAAGAACCAAGTTTTATTCGAAGATGTGTCAGATGATGAAATAAAAGTTATTTTATTTCAAATATGTCCTAAATCTTTGGGACTAGATGGTATGTCGACTTGATTTTTTTAAAAAAAACAAAATCAAGCATATTGTTAATGTGGATGTTTTTGGGACCGTTAAAACTTTTTTTACCACTAGTATGATGTCAGGTGCGCTTAATAATACCCACATTGGTTTAATTGCTAAGACTAAGAATACAGAGTCTATTAGGGAATTTTGGCTTATTAATTTATGCAATGTGGAATATAAGATCATTTCAAAGGTTCTTGCAAACCGAATGAAAGGTTTCCTTATAGACATTATACCTCTTAATCAGAGTTCTTTTGTTCTTGGTAAACTCATTTGAGGTCTCTATCAAGGAGATCCTCTGTCCCTATATCCTTTTGTCTTGTGTACGGAAGGCTTATACGCTTTGCTAAGGCAAATAGAGGCGATAGGAAAACTTAATGGGTTATCCATCCATCGAAATGATCCTATAATTTCACACTATTTTTTATTCAGATGACAACTTGTTGTTTGCTAGTGCTTCAGAAGAAAATAAGGAGAATATCTTGGATATTTTAAAAATTTATGAGAGTGCCTTTGGCCAAAGATTAATACTTCAAAATCCTTCATTTTTTTGGAAGAAATGTGATTGGTGAAGTGCGTGAAACTATTATGGCTCTTTTGGGAATATCAAATGCTCATTTAGCAGTGAAATATTTGGCACTTCCCTCTTTGATTGGCATATATAAAAAAAAAAAACCATATTTTCTAGACTTTGCTAGAAAGTGTGTGGAAAAAAAAAATGAAAAGTTGATAGAGAAAAATGCTTTCTCGAGCAAGATGTGAGGTATTATTAAAATCGGTGGTTCCAACTATTCCTACTTATGCCATGGGATATTTTTGGTTACCGATTTCATTATGTGATGATATTGGAAAACTTATGCGGCCGTTTTGGCAGAAGTATAAAGTAGATGAGCAGAACATTCACTGGTTGTGTTTGGAGGAGTTATGTAGATCAAAGGAGGATAGGAAATTGAGTTTCCATGATTTGTGATGCTTTAATTTAGCCATACTTGCAAAAGAAGGATGGAATTTAGTAAATAATGAGGAGTCGCTTCTTAGTAGAGTTTTAAAAGTGAAGTGTTATCAAAATGGCTCGTTCTTGGATGTGCGTTTTAGTTCCTCACTGCCTTTCACATGGCAAAGTATTTGGGGGGGGGGGGGGGATCAATAGGCCTTGAACTTGGGCTTGCGTTGGAGGATTAGCAATGGGAGGTTAGTCCAAATTTTGGACGATTGTTGATTACCTATGTCGTTCACTTTTAAGGTCGTCACGTCAAAGTCTAGTTCTATGGAAATCTCAAAGATTTTGGAGCATGTTGATGAGTATATGGGATGGTGGAAGGAGGATTTGGTGCTAGCTTTGTTCTTATCTGATGAAGCATATTTAATTCTAAAAATATCGATTAAATTCATTAAAGATCGTCTAATTTGGTATTAAACTTCAAATGGGAATTTTTCGGTGAAAAGTGTTTATCATCGAGTTGTGACTGAATTAAGAGTTCAAGCTTAAAAAGGTAATTATTCGAGACCACAGAGTTCAATTTAGAAAAAAATGGACTTCCAAAAATTGGAGGGTTCTAAAAAGTCAAGAATCTATTATGGAGGGTTCTAAAAAACAGACTTCCAACTATGGTGAATCTATATCGGTGTCAAATGGTTCCTTATAGGATGTGCAAATTATGAGGTTGATTATAATGAAACTTTTGGCAAGATGTAGCCTTATTCTGGGGTGAACCTGGGTATATCATGTCTTAGTTTCTTTTTGTTTGTAATTCTTGTGATTGACAGGTCTCGAATCGTTCATTTATGACTTGAAGATGTGTTCTATTAGTAGCTAGAATAGATGTTAAAAGTTAGTTACAATCCTGTTGGTAGTAACTAATCAGTTCATGTAGCTAGTTGGAAAGAATCAGCTCAATATTGAACAATTAGATAGTATAAATAGTTATTTCCAGTATAAGAGGAATAACAAGAGGTAATTTCGGAATTCCCTTTTTTCTTTCTATTGCAATTCTTGCAAATTCTTATAAGTTTAGTCTTGAACACGAATCAAGTATTTTATTTTAACTATGAATGACATCATTGGTCCTTTCATTGACCTTTGATTCTTGAACTTGTATCGTACTTGAATCCAATCTATCATTCATTTCTCCATCAACTTCTTTTCATATTCACCTGCTTTCAAAAACCATTTTTGTCACACCTTCTCAACGATCAGCATGACAGAGGCTACAAGATAAAAAAATACTGATATAACATGGGATCGATTGCTACAAATGCATAAACAAATTCTAGACAAATTATTGACAACAATCCAACCTTTACAACAAAATATTTAGAGATAAAATTAGAAAATCACAAAGATTACAACAGAGGTTGAAGATTTAAATAGTGGCACCAATAAGACTGATCTGCAACCACCTCCACAATAGGTTCATCATGAAGATGTTTCCTGTTCAGGCTCAGTTTTAACACCTTTCAAGCAAGTCAGGTTGGAATTTCCAAGATTCAATATTGGTGATCCATTAGATTGGTTGTTCAACGTGTAAAAGTTTTTATTGCATCATCAAAGACCTGATTTTCAAAAATTAACTATGATATTATTTCACTTAGATAGCCTTGCTTCAAGTTGGTACTAATGGATATATCAAAGTAATCAGTTGAAAATAATGGAAAGAATTTGTGGAGTCTTTACAGGAAAGATTTGGTCTTTCATTATATGAGGATTCTCAGGATTCTCAAGGCATTCTCGCTAAACTCACACAAATAACTTCAGTCCAAGATTATCAAGATTGATTTGAAACACTTTCTTACGAAGTCTCTAGTTTAACAAAACAGTTTTTGAAAACCTATTTTATCTCAAGTTTAAAATCCACTAACAAGAGTATCCAAGCTACCTATCAAGAAACTTACTCAACAGAAAATGCAACAAAGAGGGGAGAAAGGATTATGTTTCAATTATGAAGAGAAGTTTCATATGGGTCATAAATGCAAGAATATGATGCCCTTGTTACTATTGATATGGTCAAGATGGAGAGGATGACACTCAATTAGAAGCGGAAGACATCACAGACAAAGTGACAATAATGAGTCTAGCCTTGCTATTAGTTTCCATGCTTTAATGGGGCATGCATCACCTCAAACCTCAAACCATTAGATTACAAGGTACAATTATAGGGCATAAATTCCAAGTATTAATTGATAGGGGTAGTACTCAAAAAAATTATTCAAGAAAAGGGTTGCTAGATTCTTGGGGTTTCTTATTACACCTTCAAAGCATTTTAAAGTTCAAGTGGGGAATGAGGAATTTTTTTCATGTATAGGCATATGTGCTGATGTGAACATAAGATTGCAAGATCATCATTTTGCCATTGGTTTTTTCATCTTTCCAGTCCAAGCTTTAGATATTGAGTTAGGAGTTCAATGGTTCAAAGACTTAGGTCCTATTACTACTGACTATAAATCACTCACCATGGAGTTTACTTTGAAGGGTACAGTAGTGTTGTTATAGGGAGAACAAAATGCAAGATATGACATAATAGGCTATAGTAAACTTAAGAAGATGGCCACCAATAATTCTTTATCCTCTTGCTTTATGCTAATGTCAGTAAAAGACCAACATAAACCTAGTATAGAACCTCTTTCATTAAAAGGAAATGTTGATAATAACATTAAAGAGTTATTACAACAATTTCCTATGGTATTTGAGGAGCCTACTAGTATAACTCCTCCCAGATAAATATATTATAAAATTTAAGTGATATCTGGTTCCTCTCCTATAAATATCAAACCGTATAGACATCTTCACTTTCAGAAGGCAAAGATAGAGAAAATGATTAAAGAAATGCTACAAATGGGAATCATACAACATAGTATAAGCCCTTATAGCTCCCCAGTTTTATTAGTGAAAAAGAAGTATAGCACTTGGAGATTTTATGTGGATTATAAAGGGTTAAATGTTGTCACTATAAATGATAATTTCCCTATTCCTACTATAGATGAGCTAATAGATGAGTTACATGGTGCTAAGATTTTCCAAAGTTGGATCTGAGGGCTGGATAATATCAAATCAGAATGCATACTGCTGATATTGAGAAAACAACATTTAGAACTCAACATGGTCACGATGAGTTTTTAAGTTACGCCTTTTGGTTTAACTAATGCTTCATTTAACTTTCAAGCAAGAATGAAGCGGATATTCGATTAATATTAGAGAAAATTTGTCATGCTTTTTATGACATTTTAGTATATAGCAAGACAGTGGAAGAACACTTATAACATTTGAATGAGATCCTTTTGTTCTTAAAGGACAATCCATTATATGCTAAGTTTTCGAAATGCAATCTTGGTACTTCTTTTATGAGTATTTAGGTCACATTATCTCTAGGGAAGTTGTTGCACCAAATAAAAATAAGATTGTTGCTATGCTAGAATGGTATACAACTACGACGATCAAACAATTAAGTGGATTTCTAGGCCTCACTGGCTACCAAAAGAAATTTGTTCGGGGATATGCTAGCATTGCAACCCTTTAACTAAGCTTTTAAAGAAGGATAGTTTCCTCTAGAATGCGAAGACAGCAGAAGCCTTTACCATATCAAAGGAAGCCATGATTAATACTCCAATGTTAGCACTACCAAATTTTACACAGGTTTTCATGTTAGAAGCAGATGCCTCTGGATCTCGTATTAGAATTTTTTTATTACAGAATTAACATCATTTGGCTTTTTTCAGTAAGAAGTTCTACACTTCTTTGCAAAATGCATCAACTTACATTAGAGAGATGGTGGTAATTACTAGTGCTATACAATATTTGATTGGAGTAGTATTTTAGATTCATACAGATAAGAGGAGTCTTAGGGGGCTTATGGATTAAACTATTCAAACTCCTAAACAACAAGTCTTTTTTTAAGGAAATTGTTACGATTCAGGTATCAAATTGCTTATAGACCAGACAAAGGAAATGTTGTTAGTGATGGATTATCCAAGATGCACCATGACAGTAGTGATCAATCTTCTTGTCTTGCTTTTTCTATGCCTTCAATTGATTTTCTGAACACTCTAAGACTAGAAAATTCATAAATATCTAAACTGGTTGAGTGGACAGCAACTATTATTGCAAAACCTAAAGAGTACCCTGAATGGACATTAAGAAATGGACTATTGTATTAGAAATGGAAGCTTGATATCAACTTTAAATCAATAGTGAAGCCACTATTATTACAAAAGTATCATTTTTCTCCTGTTGAAGGGCATGCTAGCATTCAAAGAACTTATGATAGATTAGCCAAAAGTTTTTATTGAAAACACATGAGGAAATAAGTTGTTAAATTTGTTTAAGAATGTTTGATTTGTCAACAGGTTAAAGCTATGAACCATGCACCTTATGGCCTCTTACCGCCTTTGTCTGTCACTGAACAGATATGGGAAGATGTGGCCTTGGACTTCATTAATCACTTGCCCCCTGCTCAAGGTTTGACAATTATCTTGGTGGTGATTTATAGACTATCCAAGTTTTTGCATTTTAGTTGTTTTTCTAAGCACTACAATGCTAGTAAAGCGGCTTAATTGTTTGTGGAAATGGTGTGTAAGATACATGGTTTTCCCAAATCCATTGTAACTTATAAGAATGTTGTTTTTATGAGTTTGTTATGGAAAGAATTGTTTAGACTACATGGTATAATATTGAATGTGAGCAGTGCATATCATCCTCAGACTGATGGTCAATAGGTCACTTGAACAATACTTGAGATGTTTTATGAGTAAAAATCCTTAGAAATGACCCAAATTCTTATGTTGGGATGAGTTTCACTCCATTAATGCCTCTCATTCTTCTATTGGGATGTCTCACTTTGAAGTGACCTTTGGAAGAAAGCTTCCAAATATGGTAGCATATTCAAGGGGGAGAGTAGTTTAACAAGTATTGATCAAGATTTAAGTGACAGAATTGAAATATTATAGCAAGAGAAAGCAGCAACAGATACCCATAAGAGGTATAAGATTTTTAAGGTTTGTGACTTGCTCTTAGTGAAATTACAACCTTACAGAAAAATATCTATGGCCAAAAGATACTCTAACAAGCTTAGCATGATGTTCTTTGGACCTTTCCCTATTGTCAAACAAATTGGCCAAGTGGCTTACAAACTTTAATTACCTTCTATTGCAAATATACATCATGTTTTTCACATATCTTTATTGAAGGAATGTAAAGGCAATCTAGATAGACTTCCTCCCTCTGCTCTACAAGAAAGCAATGATGAGAGGCACCCTATATTCAAACCATTGGATGTGGTATAAGAATGAAAAGTGTTGCAGCAAAGGCATTGGGTGAAGCAATGGTTAGTTCAATAGGAAGGGTTATGGAGCCCGGTACCTAAATTAAAATATTTTAATTTTAGGGTTTGTACTTCGATGCGTAAAGGTGCATTGTTGTTCAATTTGAGTTAAAATTTTTGTTGAGGCTTGTGAAAACTTTAAAATAGGTAGATAATTTGAAATTTAAGTAATAAAGATTATCTAAGGGGAGCTTTTGGAGTTTTAAGAAGTGTTAGGGTAGATGGTGAAAGGGTTATAAAGTGAAATGACAGTTTTGTAATTACGAGACAGATTGTCTATATATAGGATAAGGGAGAGTGAGAGACCAGTAATTTCACTAGAACTCTCTAGAAGAGCCAAGAGAGAGAACAGAAAAATAAGAGAAGATGAAAGAAATGAAGAAAGAGAGGAAGAGAAAAGAAAAGATGGGAGGATTTTAGGCAAATCAAGGTAAAATCTTGATTCTTCTTTACTTAAAATTGTCAAGTATGTCTTTTAGACTAAGATCTTGAGTTTGGGGCTTTGAATTTTAAGATTTGCTTAAGAAAGATTGGGAAAATGTTGTTTCAAAGAAAAAAAAAGGGATTTTTGACCAAACATTTGATTTAAGGCTTTTGAGTTTAATTTTTCTCTTAGGAAATGTAAGTTTTTTGGTTCTAAACCCTTAGAAACTTGTATCTTTGAAAATTTGAAAAGAAATTTTGAAATCAAGAAGGATTTTGTAGAAAAACATGAGTTTTCTTAAAGATTTTTGCTGAAAAGCGGGGGTCAAGTTGACTCGATCAACTACTAAGTCGACTGGATATAGCACCTCAACTAAATAAGGACTAAACCACTTCAATTAGTTGACTGAATGAAGTGTTCAATCGACTGAATGGAGAGGGTGAACTTTTTTTACCCTTTTTAATCGACTGAAGCATGCTGATTTTTGAAAATTTTTACTTTTCCTTCAGTTTTTAAGTGTGAAACTTTTCCAAAATGATTTTAATGTTTATATAAACTTAAAGTACGATTAAAAAACCTTTGAAATACTATTTTTTATGAGATTAAAATGTTTTTGAAACCCAAAGTTAATTATTTGAAAAATGAATGAAAAAGAGTACAACACTTTGGTTCCTTTGATTTTTGTTGAGCTCGAAGTATGCACATGATATTTTGAATATACAAAACACTTTAGATTTGCTTCATATAATTTTTAAAGGTTTAAAGAATTGAAATTAGTGTTTTTCACTTTATTGTGCATTTATCTACCTAAATAAATAAGCAAATAATCGTACAATTTTACTTGCAAGTGCACAAGGTCAACAGTAACATAGTTTGCGAATGCAAGATCATCTCCACAGGGATTGGTAAATTCTAATTTAGAATTAGTTTCGTAATAATAAAATAAAATGGAAGAAATAAATGTTGGGTTTGAATTAATAAAGATAAAGGCGTAGGGACTTGATATCCACCACTAATCATGCTACCACAGCAAAACAGTATGCCAATGCTTTACTCATGTCATGAATACCTAATGTTTGTCAACCTAAGGGCTTAGTCCACTCCTTAAGCTATTGATTTCCCTAAGCAACGATTTAGGCATGGTATCTACTCTAACTCTGTTCTTTCTTAAGGGATTTAGCATGGTTTATACTGAGTTATTCCTTAAGAGAACATAGTATTTGTGGAAATCGGCAACCACACGAGACCTACAGCATGATATCTACTCCCGATTTCCTATATTGATTAATCCAAAAATCCGGCGTAGATTTCTTTTGTTACTATTGTTAGACCCAGGACTCAATCATCCAAATTGATCCAACTAACTAATCCATACAACATGCATACATTGATCAGACACACACATATGAGGAATTTAAATAAAAATGGGCATTAATCAAGTTAAGCAACACAACATAAATATCACAAAGGCGCCAACACTAAATTACGGAGTAAACATAATTAGGGCTTCAATCAAGCCCTTACTAGAAAATTAGTTACACATAGTTGTGATGCTAAACAACATCATAAAGTAATATGAAAAACGAAAGAAGAAACCCGAAAACACTATGGAGAGGAGTCGTCAATTCGTCTCCACAATCTTTCTTTCAGGCTCAATTAGCCTCTGGCCTCCCCAAATAAATAAAAAAAAACTAAAACTAAGAAGGGAGATACTGCTTCTATATTTTAAAATTCTATTTATAGGGTTCTTAAGGACATCTCGAAACCCTAATTTCCAAAATAGGGCCCTAACCCTAATTTCTAAAATAGGTGCTGCCGTTTTACTGTTCACTGTCGTACATGTGCGCTTGATTGAACACTATTGCGCTCGAGTGCACGTGCGCTCGATCATTGGCCTTGTACCCATGAGTGTAGGTTGCGCTTGTGCATGGCATGGGCACTTGAGCGTTTGTGCGCTCAATCGCATGTGCAGACACTAGGTTTTCTAGCTTTTGTCCTTTGAGTTCCAAAATGCTTCTTTTTCTCCAAGAACCTATAAAAACAGAGAAAACACAGAAAATAAGTAAAATAGAATAAGATACGCAAACTAAGAGCTTAACAAATGTAAATTAAGGGTCTTAAATATGAATATTTAAGCTCCTATAACACCCACAAACTTTCATATTGCTAGTCTGTTTGCAATACGATACTAAAAACTAAATGAAAATCAAAGATGCAAAGATAAATCCATCATTCATGGTATCTGAAAATTTAAGTGTCCCACAAACCATGATATTTATTCATGAGAAAGCTTAAAGTACAAACCCATCTTCGCAATGAATAGGAGTTTTAAATTTTAATTACTTACAAGAGGCAGGTTAAGCATCAAAAGTCTGAATCAGTTTATGGTGAACTAGCACATAAAAGATGAAGCTTCCAAATGATTCTAATGTGTAGTGTTTCAGTGTCTCAACATTTATCGAATTTCCTATCAGAATAACAATAATGGCATAATTTTATTTCTTTCTTTTTCTTTTATTATGAGATTTTTTTCACGTTGAGTTCCCTTGAGCTTTCTAATTGACCCATGTAGCGAGTGTTTAGCCAGTGACTCCCAAACCAGATGGTTTTAGGGCATTAGGTGTAAATACACCCCTAAGGACTTACTAACTCAAGTCAAAAAGGCTACGAAACTAATTGGTCTTAATGCTGCCAAGCAAAATTCCCACCTTTTGACGTGAACACTCACTGCTTACTGAGGCAAGAGGTCCAGTTACTCAGTGAAAACTTTATTCAATGATCATTATAAGCACAATTTCCACCTTTTGACGTGAATATTCACTGCTTACTGAGGCAAGAGGTCCAGTTACTCAGTGGAAGGTTTATTTAATGATCATTAGGAGCATTTTATTTTCTCTTTTTGTGCAATAAAAATTTCTTCTATTTTTTTTCCTATGCCAAAGTGTTCATTAAACAGGTCATCCGGTTACAGTTAAGCCATGGAAACATACACATTTAAGTTATATGTCATACCCCACATAATTATGTGTTAATGTGCATGTGTCAAATGTAGATCAAACTTGTGAGTTCTTAAATGCCAAAAGTAGGTAACTAAACCTTAAAACTCTATTATCAGCTAAAGTGTTTAGGATTTTAAGCTCACTGATGAAATCATATCACAGTATTCATTTAGATCAACAAAAATTTTCAACATAATATGAATATGCATTTATCGTTTCAAAAAAAAAAAAAAAACCGGGACAAGTGTGAAAACTGGGACAAGTGTGTGAATGTGTCTCCCATACCCCCAAACTTAAATTACACATTGTCTCCAGTGTGTTAATAACATGAAAAGATCTTACCTGGGAGATGGAGAACTAGCTGGAACGGCATGGCTCATAGCACACCCCCAAACTTGAACGGATGCATACATTGTCCCTAAAAAAGAAAAACTAACATAATACGGGAAAACAAAAAGTATGAAAAATAAATAAATAACAATAAATATGAAAAACAATAAAAATAAAATGATAAGCTATGGGGTGCCTCCCAAGAGCACTAAGTTTAATGTCTTCAGCCAGACGCTCTTAGTCCCTCCTAGAAAAGCATAAGTTGAATGCATTAACAATTGCTTCAATGCCAAATTTGGTGCTTGGATGCTTTGGATAGGCCTCTAGGAGGTGCGCAGTTTTAGTGATGTCATCAGTGACATATGCAATTTCTGGCTTAGTATCCATTCTTGTGAAATCATGGGTGAGGGTGGCCTTCAATAGAGCAATGGGATGGACCTGAAAAACTTCCTCAACAACACCTTGCATCATATATACATTAGAACATTCCATATTATCTTGGGGTAATTTTATTGCATCAAATATGCTAAATTCAACCTTCTCATCATTTACTTTCATACTTACAATACCCTTTTTCACACAAATTTTTATATCAACAGTTTGCATAAAGGGTCTTCCTAAGATGATGGGCAGAGGTAATGGCATGGGGCATTCTTCCATATCTAATACAATAAAATCAATAGGTAAAATAAATGGACCTACCTTTACTAAGGATATCCTCAAGAATACCTCTAAGTATTTTGATGCTTTTGTCTGCCAGTTGCAAGGTGATGGAAGTTGGTTGAAACTCCCCCAAACCTAGTGTCTTGAATACAGTGTATGGCAGCAAGTTAACTCCGGATCTAGTAATGCATGCTCAAAAATCTAGTTACCTATCCTCCAGGGAATTGTAAAACTATCCGGATCTTTCAGTTTTGGTGGCAGTTTTCTTAATAGCACAGCACTTACCTCTTCCGTTAAAGCTACTGTCTCATGTTCCTGAAACTTTCTTTTATTAGTACAACAATCTTTCAAAAATTTAGTATATGCAGACATTTGTTTAATTGCATCTAATAAAGGAATGTTAATCTCTACTTTTCGCAAAGTTTCAAAAATATCAAGCAGTTTACTTTCTTTCTTGGGCTTTACTAACCTTTGAGAGAAGAGTGGTGTATTCCACTTCTCCATTTTACTTACCTTTGATGTGAACGCTCTATCTGGAGATGCTTATGTAGGCTCATCAACTCCTATGATCTTACCATTTCTGAGAGTTGTCACGGCATCCAGTTGCTAATGTCCTCTTGGATTAGGTATTGTTTGGGCATGAAGCTCACTTTGCTTTCTTTCACTTAGCTCCTTAGCCATTCAGCCCATTTTTACTTCTAATCTTTGGATGGTTTGATCATGCTTTGCAATTGATTGTCTTTGCTCAGTTTGGAATTATTGTTTTTTTGCTATGAACTGATCTTGTGAGGTCATCAACTACTTCACAAGACTCTCTATGTCACTTAGCTTTGATTATGGAACTGATTGGGCTGTTGGTTGGGAATTCCTTTGCTGCCCTTGAAAGTTCAAGGCATTTTAATCATTGCTCCATAAGAAATTGGGGGTGGTTTCGCCATCCAGGATTGTAGGGATTTGCATATGCATTGTTTAGTCCCACATAGTTCGCTTGCTCGGGATCTGTAGATGAATACAAATGGTAAGTCTCAGTAGTGTGATCAAATTAAGAATATAAGGCACATACCTGGCGTTGTGTAGCTTGTGGTCGAGGTGAGATATTCTGAGTAAACATGGCTTTTATAAGCATATCTAACTTCCTCTCCATAGCAGCCATCTGATTTGAAGATCCACCATTTAGGGTTACCTCATACATACCCTTGCTTTTAACTCCTTATCTACCTCTCGAGGAGAATTGCTGGGTGTGCTCACTTAAGATCTCAAAAAGCTCAATGGCTTCTTCACTGCTCTTCTCCATTAGCACACCTCCACAACCGAACTCAGCAATACCTTTATTCATATCATTTAGACCTTCATAAAAAGGCTAGTACCAGCTCATCTTGAGGTAGGTTGTGATGTGGACATTTGACAAGCAGCTGATTAAAGTGTCCACATGATTCAAAGAAAAAGTCTCCATCTCTCTGTTAGAAAGATTGAATCTCCTTCCTCATCTGTCTTGTCTTTTGTGCTGGGAAAAATTTCCTTAGGAACTTACTGAATAGTTCTTCCCATGTATGGATAAAATCTACAGGCAATGAATTATACCACAACTTAGCTTTATCTTTTAATAAAAAAGGGAAAAGAATTAACCTGATTCCCTCTTGATTTAGGCTCTGGATGTGTTGGAACTTACAGAGGTCAAAGAATTCCCGAAGGTGCAAGTGTGGATCCTCAGCAGGTGTACCCCTAAAATGAGTCAAGGCACTGAGTATCTGCGGAGATATGTAATAATTGCCTTTTGCCTCTGGTCGATAAGCAATGCATGATGGCTGGTTAAGGTTTTGTGGATTGAAGGATTGTTTCATAGGTCTTCACTCAGGTGGTTGTTGGTTTTCTAGTTCTTCTATTGGTGCTTCTCCCTCCAATTCTTCTTCGTTCTCCTCAAAGTTGTTTCTAGGCCTTTATCAAATGGTCCACTCAATCTCTATGTCGAGTGGAATGATGGTAGGGTTCCCCTCTTGATTTAGGCCCTGGATGTGCTAGAACTTGCAAAGGTCAAAGAATTCCCGAAGGTGCAAGTGTGGATCCTCAGCAGGTGTACCCCTAAAATGAGTCAAGCACTGAGTATCTGTGGAGATATGTAATAATTACCTTCCACCTCTGGTTGATAAGCAATGCATAATGGCTGATTGAGGTTTCATAGGATGAAGGATTGCTTCATAGATCTTCGCTCAGGTGGTTGTTGGTTTTCTAGCTGTTCCATTGGTGCTTCTCCCTCGAATTCTTCTTCGTTCTCCTCAAAGTTGTTTCTAGGCCTCTGTTGAATGGTCTATTCAATCTCTATATTGAGTGGAACGATGGTAGGGTTCCTAGATCGAAGCCCTTGCATGAATCATCTAAAAGACTTTGGTGCAGCAGCTTCAGTATTGCTGCTCGGGTAGTCTCTAGACTATTTGTGCTTGAGCACATTAGATATTGCGCTCGATCGCAACAGTGCGCTCGATCTCACTTGAGCTTGCGCTCGATCGCAAGGCTAGAAACAGCACTACTGCAAACCTAAAACAGAAAACGAAAAGAAGAACAATTAGGTTTTTGATAAAGAAAAAAGAAACAAAATAAAGTAAAGAAATAAAACAAAATAAAACTAACGAAAATAATTCCAAAAAAAATTTAGCACAATCCTCAGAAACGGCACAAAAAACTTGTTGTACGTTTATCTACATAAATAAATAAGCAAATAATCGTACAGTTTTACTTGCAAGTTCACAAGGTCAACAATAGCATAGTGTGCGAATGCAAGATCATCTCCACAGGGATTGAGAGATTCTAATTTAGAATTAGTTTCACAATTATAAAATAAAATGAAATAAATAAATATTGGGTTTGAATTAATAAAGATAAAGGCATAGGGACTTGATATCCACCACTGATCATGCCACCACAGCAAAACAGTATGTCATTGTTTTACTCATGTAATGAATACCTAATGTTTGTCAATCTAAGGGCTTAGTCCACTCCTTAAGCTATTGATTTCCCTAACCAGCGAGTTAGGCATGATATCTACTCTAACTCTTTTCTTTCTTAAGGGATTCAGCATGGTGTATAATGAGTTATTCCTTAAGAGAGCATAGGATTTTTTCAAATCGACAGCCATACGAGACCTAGGGCGTGGTATCTACTCCCAGTTTCCCATGTTGATTAACCCAAGAATCCGGCATGGATTTTTTTTGTTACTATTGTCAGACCCAGGACTCGGTCATCCAAATTGATCCAACTAACTAATCCATACCACATGCATACATTGATTAGACACACACATATGAGGTATTTAAATAAAAACAAGCATCAATCAAGTTAAGAAACATAACATAAATATTACAAAGGCACCAATACTGAATTACGAAGTAAACATAATTAGGGCTTCAATCAAGCCCTTACTAGAAAATTAGTTACACATAGTTGTGATGCTAAACAACAACATAAAGTAATATAACAAAGGAAAGAAGAAACCCGAAAACACTATAGAGAAGAGTCGTCAATTTGTCTCCACAATCTCTCCTTCGGGCTCATCCGGCCTCTGGTCTCCCCGAACAAAAAAAACTAAAACTAAAAGGGGAGATACTATTTCTATGTTTTAAAAGTCTATTTATAGGGTTCTTAAGGATACTTTGAAACCTTGATTTCCAAAACAGGGCCCTAACCCTAATTTTTAAAAAAGATGTTGTCGTTTTACTGTTCATTGTCGTACGTGTGCACTCGATCGCACACTGTTGCGCTCAAGTGTATGTGCAGTCGATCATTGGTCTTGTATGCGCAAGCATAGGTTGTGCTCGTGCATGGCGTGGGCACTTGAGTGTTTGTGCGCTCAATCGCATGTCTGGTGCGCTCGATCGCATGTGCAGACAACAGTTTTTCTAGCTTTTGTCCTTTGAGTTCCAAAATATTTCTTTTTCTCCAAGAACCTATAAAGACACATAAAACACAGAAATGAAGTAAAATAGAATAAAATACGCAAACTAAGAGCTTAACAAATGTAAATTAAAGGGCGTAAATATGAATATTTAAGCTCCTCTCACACTCCTAGGTGTAAGTGGGAAAATCCTTGAAAGAAGAAGGTAGTAGTTGGGACTAGTTTGTGAAATTGGGTAATAAGGTGAGTTTCACCTTACTATTTGTAAGCGTTGTGAAACGTGCATGAAAATATAAAGTTATGAGTAAATATATATATATATATATATATATATATATAAGTATGGAAATGCGAATAATAGAGTTATAGGATTATATATACTTGTGTAATAAGAATTGTAAAACTATGAGGCTACCGTTTAACATAATAAAGATTTATATTATGATAACTTTATACTTGTGCGTTGATAAATGAATGTGTAAGATATGAGTTTGGAAGTGATTTGATTTAGTCATGTTTGGGAAATTGTGGTGTGTGTGAAATGTGATGAAAATCGATTGATTAGTTTATCATGAGTTAGAGATGTGATTGGTTGACAATGATTGATTGCAAACCATTTCTTTATGAATGCATCTTTGCATGATAATAATTTTTTGATGTTATGTTATTGAGGGGCGAATGATGGGTGAGGCTAGTAGGTCCTTTCCCACAAGGGGTGTAAGGGTACGAAACGGATATTGGACGAGTAGGACTCGACCCGAATTAAATGGGTTCCAAGGATTTGATGATTATAAAGATTCAATTATGAAATGTACCAGTACATGGGGAGACGTCCCCATGATGATGAGATTAGCCCAGTGAGGGGTAATGATATGATTATGCATTGCATTGCATCACATTACTTAGCATTTACATTTCATTGATATAGTGTGGTGATTGGCCCATGAGGGGCATGTTTGATGATTGGTCCATGAGGGGCATGTTGGGTACTTGGCCCATAAGAAGCACATGTAATATGATTATCCCAGTGAAGGGCATGATTTATCAATTATTTTATATTGAAATATATAGTGAAGATTGTTTCTCATAAATGGTTTTTCTAATGTGTGTGGATGTGATTTGGTTTAGGACAGTATTGTTTGAAATGTTGATTATTTCTTTTTGTGATAAGAACTAAGAAAACTAAATTAAAAGTTTGTATATAAAAAGTCATACTATATTTATAATTAAAATATTGACCTATATAATAAGATCAATAATAAATGAATTACTTTTTAAAGCGATTACTTTTAGTAATGTGTTTCTCACTGAACTTTTTAGCTTACCCTTTTATTTTTACTAATATTTCAGGAAAGTACTAGAAGTTTGTGGTCGAAGTTCAAAAGAGTCATCATCTATAGCATCCTCATCTTTTTGGTCTAATGGGAGTTTAAGTCTCTGTTATAGATTAGTAAACTTAAAAGTGTCCAAGTTAGAGGAGATTGAGAAGGATTTCTTTTTCTCAATGTCTTTGTAATAGTTAAATTGTTGTGCTAAAAAGTTTTATTGAAGATACCTGTTTGTGTAAGTTTGTGATACTGGAAAGAATGTTGTTGTTTTGCAAGTTTTGTATGTTTGCATATAGGCCAGGGTGCTCAAAACTGAAAGGTGATGATATCTCCTCGAGTAGGACCCACTCAGGGATGGGTCGCTACATATTTGGTATCAGAGCTTTAGGTTTAAGGTCCTGTAAACTTTAGTTGCATTGTATATGGTGCATAGGGTAGTTATAGAAGTCGGTTGTATAGAGTTAGAGAATATTCCATTGAGGAATGGTAACTAAAAATGGATTATGTAAGGGTAAGATGTCTTGATGCTAGGTTAAGTCGACTTGTGTTTAAATGTTGTGTGAATTGATATTGTTTGGTTTGACTTATTGTATTTCGTGAAATTTCACTATTGAAGTTCTCAATGAGAATTTTTGATATAAAGGCCTTAATGTGATGAAATATTTTGTTTGATATATAATCCACATATGCTCACAATTTTAACTTTTTATTTTTATGATGAGATACTTTGATCAGTGTGTTGTCTATAAATGTGTGTGTGTGTGTGTGTGCGCGCGAGCGTGTGTGTGTGTTTGGGAATATTGCTATATGATTAGTTGATGAAAGGATTGAAAGATAAAGAATAAGAAAAGATTTCCCCCTTGAATAGTCTTACTATCATTAAAGTTTTACGTTGGATTGTATGAGCTTATGTAAATTGTTGGTTAGTTGCTAGATAAAGAATTTAGAAACATTGTCGTGAAGGATTCTTACCATATAATATTATACCATGTAATGTTGATTTATATATAGATGTTTCTCTAATGATCGTGTAAATATTGTGTAATTTTGGCTTAAGGAATAGTTAGTATAAAATTTATAACTTGAGGTAGTTAAAGTTTTACGTAGTGGGTTTGTTTGTATGTATACTTCAGTGATGAGCATAGGAAGAAAGTAGTAGTTTCAGTATTAGGTTAGAGTACTTCAAAAGTCCAGGCTGAATTATCAAATATATTTGGAGAAATTCGAGAGTTGGGAAGTAGTACCGATTCATAGAAAGTTGAAGTATATCGTTAGGATGTAAGACTTAAAAAGGAGTAGGAGTAAATCGTTGGATAAATGGTTAGTATAAAGTATAAGATTTAGTAAGAAATGTTGCCGGTAAAATGAGAGGAATTATTAGAGTAAGGAATTATGGTGCTAGGAAAATTACAAGTGAAGTTTTTGTGATATTTTGTGATTTTAAGAGAAATGGAAAAGAAAGCATAGTTTTCTTACGTAAAATTTTTATAGACTCAATTATAGTATATCTAACGATAGATCCAAAGTGTATGATTTGAAATATTTAGAGAGTGGAAATGGTTATTTGAAGAGCTGTAAAGGAGAAGGGTGTAGTGGTCCTTGATTCAATCTTGATGCTAAGCGAAGTTCAGTACAAAGAAGTGATGAATTTATTTCGAAAACTAGAAAGCTTTAAGTTTGATTTAAGAATGAATAATTGATTAGTTGGTACTAGTTGAGTGAATTAGGAAGTTTTGCCTTATTTAGAGATTTAAATTGAAGAAGGTGCTTGGTACCTAGTGAGAGGTAAGTGATGATGAACTAAGATACTGGAAGCGCTTGAAAATCTAAAGAATTGTGGATGACTTGTTTTGGTTATAGTTGGAGTATTAGAAAGGATGGTTATTAGCATTAGAAAGACTGGTGAAGGAGAAATAGAACAATTATGGTGAAGGAGAAATAGATGTGAAATTCAATGCCAAGGAATTGTTGGATAAAGGATTGTGGTATGGGTTTATAATGGGCAGTTAGAATTTGAGACAATTAGCTTTAGTTTTCACCCACATTTAATAATAAGGACTTGATGATTAGTAGTAACAGTGAAAAAGGGAGAGATTGCAAGATGAAAGTTATTAACTTAAGCATAAATGAAAATAGGAGTACACTAGAAAAATATTAGTGTTTGAGGAAAGGAAGATTTTGACTAAGTCAAAAGTGATCGTGAAACATTGAAGATTTGAGACTAGATTTTTACTAAGCGTATGGAGGAAGTAACAATCATGGTCGGACTAGAAGTACCTTCTGAAGAACTATATAAGACTTTTTGCTGTGAATGTTAAGTAATGCATTCAAAGATTATTAGTTATAGTGAATCAACTGAAACCGCTGGATTTTTTACTTACACTAGGTGATTTGATGTAAAAAAATGACAAGGAGAAATGTAGAAGCAAAGTGTTAAATGGATTTCTGGAAGATCGAATTGTCCTAAACGGATCAAAAAAGGAAATGAGAAAAGAGAAGGAGTTGAAAATGCAGATAAATTAAGAGAGTAATTCAAGAATATAAAAGGTTTGTTACATAGATAGAAGTAGAATAAGGAAATGAAAATATTATAGTTCTGAGTTGAAGAAAAGAGTTAAGTAAGGAGTATGAAATATGTGCTACCACCTAGGTGTTTCAATGGAGAGAGATGGTTGAAATGATGAACAGTGAGGAAAGTTATCAAGTTTTGTCATTGGGATGAAAGGAAGATGGAGAAATTCAACAAGGATGATAGGAAGTTGGGAATAGGTTGAATTAGATATGAAGACAAGTGGAATTGAATTTTATTGATGATTTAGTTGGAACTTCTATTAAATCTAATCTAGGAAATTGTGAAGCTATTGATAATGTTAGAGATGAATAGTTGAAAAGGGAATAAATGAAATTGTAAGTTTTAAAAAAAAAAGATTAAGTATGAATTGAGAGGTTACGTGTACGAATAAGTAGACACTTGGAAGTTTGGAAAAATCATACAGTTGAAAAGTAGATGTGAGAGTTTGTTGATATAAGGACTAACAACTATAAGGTTAAAGGACATAGATTCTTAGAAATTCTTAAAGGAAGAGCTCCTTAAGCAAGAGGAATAATGATTAGACCTAAGTTGTAAAGCCTATAACATGGGGGATGAGTAAAAAGATCTAGGATGTTATGTATAGTATTAGAAGGACTCAAAGAGAATGATAAAATTAAAGTACAATCATCATCAAGGGAAAGGTTTACATAAGTAAGATCTTTTCAAGTAGAAGTTAAGGATAAAGTTAAATAAATTATTATTAAAGACATTTAAGTGACGAAGTTGGAGAAAAGAGAATAATTTTAAGGGTGAATAGTTGACAGAAGGGCGAACACCGCCTATTAAGTAAAAAAAGTTTTTAGTAAATTAAAGTGGAGTTTATTGACGTACTAGGTTCAATCACTCTAGTAATTAATAATGAATTCACAGTAATAGATAGAAAGTTAAATATTATGGCAAATAGGAAGTTTATCCTTGTAAGGACAAATAGTGATGAAGGTGAAAGATTCGTCAAGGATACTTGAGAATGTGAAACAGACTTCAAGAAAGTATTAAACCTGATGTTTTGTCAAGGAAATTTTAAGGGAGAAATTTTAATTAGTAAGGGAGAATTATGGAGCCCGGTATCTAAATTAGAATATTTTAATTTTGGGGTTTGTACTTCGACGTGTAAAGGCACGTGCTTGTTCAATTTCAGCCCAAAAATTTTTGCTGAGGCTTGTGAAAATTTTAAAATAGGTAGACAATTTGAAATTTAAGTAATAAAGATTATCTAAGGGGAGCATTTGGAGGTTTAAGAAGTGTTGGGAAAGATGGTGATTAGGTTATAAAGTGAAAGGGTAATTTTATAATTAAGAGAGAGATTGTCTATATATAGAATGAAGGGGAGTGAGAGACCAACAATTGTGCTGGAACTCTCTAGAAGAGCTGAGAGATGAGAAAGAAAGAAGAGAAGAGGAAAGAAAGGAAGAAAGAAAGGAAGAAAGAGAGGAAGAGAAAGGAAAAGATAGGATGATTCTTGGCAAATCAAGGTAAAATCTTGATTCTTCTTTACTTCAAATTGTCAAGTATGTCCTTTAAAGTAATATCTTGAGTTTGGGGATTTGAATTTGAAGATTTGCTTAAAAAAGTTTTGGGAAAATGTTGTTTCAAAGAAAAAAAAAGGATTTTGACCAAAAATATTGATTTGAGGATTTTGAGTTCAATTTTTCTCTTGGGTAATGTAATTTTTTTTACTTTAAACCCTTGGAAACTTGTATCTTTGAATATTTGAAAAGAACTTTTGAAATAAAGAAGGATTTTGGAGAAAAATGTTTGTTTTCGCAAAGATTTTTGCTGAAAAACGATGATCCAATCGACTGGCTCAAGTGTGTAGTCGACTGCATAAAGCATCGGAACAAAACAAGGGCTAAACCATTTAATTCAATCGACTGAATGAAGTGGTCAATTGACTGAATGGAAGGGCTAAACTTTCTGTACCCTTTTCAGTTGACTGAAGCATGTTGATTTTTGAAATTTTTTACTTTTCCTTCAATTTCTAAGTGTGAAGCTTTCCCAAAATGATTTTAATGGTTATGTACATTTGAAGTATGATTAATATAGCTTTGAAATTCCTAATTTTCATGAGATTAAAATAGTTTCTGGCTTAGTATCCATTCTTGTGAAATCATGGGTGAGGGTGGCCTTCAATAGAGCAGTGGGATGGACCTGAAAAACTTCCTCAACAACACCTTGCATCATATATACATTAGAACATTCCATATTATCTTGGGGTAATTTTATTGCATCAAATATGCTAAATTCAACCTTCTCATCATTTACTTTCATACTTACAATACCCTTTTTCACACAAATTTTTATATCAGCAGTTTGCATAAAGGGTCTTCCTAAGATGATGGGCAGAGGTAATGGCATGGGGCATTCTTCCATATCTAATACAATAAAATCAATAGGTAAAATAAATGGACCTACCTTTACTAAGGATATCCTCAAGAATACCTCTCAGTATTTTGATGCTTTTGTCTGCCAGTTGCAAGGTGATGGAAGTTGGTTGAAGCTCCCCCAAACCTAGTGTCTTGAATACAGTGTATGGCAGCAAGTTAACTCCGGATCTAGTAATGCATGCTCAAAAATCTAGTTACCTATCCTGCAGGGAATTGTAAAACTATCCGGATCTTTCAGTTTTGGTGGCAGTTTTCTTAATAGCACAGCACTTACCTCTTCCGTTAAAGCTATTGTCTCATGTTCCTGAAACTTTCTTTTATTAGTACAACAATCTTTCAAAAATTTAGCATATGTAGACATTTGTTTAATTGCATCTAATAAAGGAATGTTAATCTCTACTTTTCGCAAAGTTTCAAAAATATCAAGCAGTTTACTTTCTTTCTTGGGCTTTACTAACCTTTGAGGGAAGAGTGGTGTATTCCACTTCTCCATTTTACTTACCTTTGATGTGAACGCTCTATCTGGAGATGCTTATGTAGGCTCATCAACTCCTATGATCTTACCATTTCTGAGAGTTGTCACGGGATTCAGTTGCTAATGTCCTCTTGGATTAGGTATTGTTTGGGCATGAAGCTCACTTTGCTTTCTTTCACTTAGCTCCTTAGCCATTCAGCCCATTTTTACTTCTAATCTTTGGATGGTTTGCTCATGCTTTGCAATTGTTTGTCTTTGCTCAGTTTGGAATTATTGTGTTTTTGCTATGAACTGATCTTGTGAGGTCATCAACTACTTCACAAGACTCTCTATGTCACTTAGCTTTGATTCTGGAACTAATTGGGCTGTTGGTTGGGAATTCCTTTGCTGCCCTTGAAAGTTCAAGGCATTTTAATCATTGCTCCATAAGAAATTGGGGTGGTTTCGCCATCCAGGATTGTAGGGATTTGCATATGCATTGTTTAGTCCCACATAGTTCGCTTGCTCGGGATCTGTAGATGAATACAAATGCTAAGTCTCAGTAGTGTGATCAAATTAAGAATATAAGGCACATACCTGGCGTTGTGTAGCTTGTGGTCGAGGTGAGATATTCTGAGTAAACATGGTTTTTATAAGCATATCTAACTTCCTCTCCATAGCAGCCATCTGATTTGAAGATCCACCATTTAGGGTTACCTCATACATACCCTTGGTTTTAACTCCTTGTCTACCTCTCGAAGAGAATTACCGGGTGTGCTCACTTAAGATCTCAAAAAGCTCAATGGCTTCTTCATTGCTCTTCTCCATTAGCACACCTCCACAACCGGACTCAGCAATACCTTTATTCATATCATTTAGACCTTCATAAAAAGGCTAGTACCAGCTCATCTTGAGGTAGGTTGTGATGTGGACATTTGACAAGCAGCTCATTAAAGTGTCCCCATGCTTCAAAGAAAAGGTCTCCATCTCTCTGTTAGAAAGATTGAATCTCCTTCCTCATCTGTCTTGCCTTTTGTGCTGGGAAAAATTTTCTTAGGAACTTACTGAATAGTTCTTCCCATGTATGGATAAAATCTACAGGCAATGAATTATACCAAAACTTAGCTTTATCTTTTAATAAAAAAGGGAAAAGAATTAACCTGATTCCCTCTTGATTTAGGCCCTGGATGTGTTGGAACTTACAGAGGTCAAAGAATTCCTGAAGGTGCAAGTGTGGATCCTCAGCAGGTGTACCCCTAAAATGAGTCAAGGCATTGAGTATCTGCGGAGATATGTAATAATTGCCTTTTGCCTCTGGTTGATAAGCAATGCATGATGGCTGGTTAAGGTTTTGTGGAATGAAGGATTGTTTCATAGGTCTTCACTTAGGTGGTTGTTGGTTTTCTAGTTGTTCTATTGGTGCTTCTCCCTCGAATTCTTCTTCGTTCTCCTTAAAGTTGTTTCTAGGCCTTTATCAAATGGTCCACTCAATCTCTATGTCGAGTGGAATGATGGTAGGGTTCCCCTCTTGATTTAGGCCCTGGATGTGCTAGAACTTGCAAAGGTCAAAGAATTCCCGAAGGTGCAAGTGTGGATCCTCAGCAGGTGTACCCCTAAAATGAGTCAAGCACTGAGTATCTGTGGAGATATGTAATAATTACCTTCCACCTCTGGTTGATAAGCAATGCATAATGGCTGATTGAGGTTTCATAGGATGAAGGATTGCTTCATAGATCTTCGCTCAGGTGGTTGTTGGTTTTCTAGCTGTTCCATTGGTGCTTCTCCCTCGAATTCTTCTTCGTTCTCCTCAAAGTTGTTTCTAGGCCTCTGTTGAATGGTCTATTCAATCTCTATATTGAGTGGAACGATGGTAGGGTTCCTAGATCGAAGCCCTTGCATGAATCATCTAAAAGACTTTTGTGCAGCAGCTTCAGTATTGCTGCTCGGGTAGTCTCTAGACTATTTGTGCTTGAGCACACAAGATATTGCGCTCGATCGCAACAGTGTGCTCGATCTCACTTGAGCTTGCGCTCGATCGCAAGGCTAGAAACAGCACTACTGCAAACCTAAAACAAAAAACGAAAAGAAGAACAATTAGGTTTTTGATAAAGAAAAAAGAAACAAAATAAAGTAAAGAAATAAAACAAAATAAAACTAACGAAAATAATTCCAAAAAAGATTTAGCACAATCCTCAGAAACGGCACAAAAAACTTGTTGTACGTTTATCTACATAAATAAATAAGCAAATAATCGTACAGTTTTACTTGCAAGTTCACAAGGTCAACAATAGCATAGTGTGCGAATGCAAGATCATCTCCACAGGGATTGAGAGATTCTAATTTAGAATTAGTTTCACAATTATAAAATAAAATGAAATAAATAAATATTGGGTTTGAATTAATAAAGATAAAGACATAGGGACTTGATATCCACCACTGATCATGCCACCACAGCAAAACAGTATGCCATTGTTTTACTCATGTAATGAATACCTAATGTTTGTCAACCTAAGGGCTTAGTCCACTCCTTAAGCTATTGATTTCCCTAACCAGCGAGTTAGGCATGATATCTACTCTAACTCTTTTCTTTCTTAAGGGATTCAGCATGGTGTATACTGAGTTATTCCTTAAGAAAGCATAGGATTTGTGCAAATCGACAGCCATACGAGACCTAGGGCATGGTATCTACTCCCAGTTTCCCATGTTGATTAACCAAAGAATCCGGCATGGATTTTTTTTGTTACTATTGTCAGACCCAGGACTCGGTCATCCAAATTGATCCAATTAACTAATCCGTACCACATGCATACGTTGATTAGACACACACATATGAGGAATTTAAATAAAAACAAGCATTAATCAAGTTAAGAAACATAACATAAATATCGCAAAGGCACCAATACTGAATTACGAAGTAAACCTAATTAGGGCTTCAATCAAGCCCTTACTAGATTAGTTACACATAGTTGTGATGCTAAACAACATCATAAAGCAATATAACAAAGGAAAGAAGAAACCCAAAAACACTATAGAGAAGAGTCATCAATTTGTCACCACAATCTCTCCTTCGGGCTCATCCGGCCTCTGGTCTCCCCTAACAAAAAAAACTAAAACTAAAAAGGGAGATACTATTTCTATGTTTTAAAAGTCTATTTATAGGGTTCTTAAGGATACTTTGAAACCCTGATTTCCAAAACAGAGCCCTAACCCTAATTTTTAAAAAAGATGTTGTCGTTTTACTGTTCATTGTCGTACGTGTGCACTCGATCGCACACTGTTGTGCTCGAGCGTATGTGCAGTCGATCATTGGTCTTGTACGCACAAGCATAGGTTGTGCTCGTGCATGGCGTGGGCACTTGAGTGTTTGTGCGCTCAATCGCATGTCTGGTGCGCTCGATCGCATGTGCAGACAACAGTTTTTCCAGCTTTTGTCCTTCGAGTTCCAAAATATTTCTTTTTCTCCAAGAACCTATAAAGACACATAAAACACAGAAATGAAGTAAAATAGAATAAAATACGCAAACTAAGAGCTTAACAAATGTAAATTAAGGGGCGTAAATATGAATATTTAAGCTCCTATCACACTCCTAGGTGTAAGTGGGAAAATCCTTGAAAGAATAAGGTAGTAGTTGGGACTAGTTTGTGAAATTGGGTAATGAGGTGAGTTTCACCTTACTATTTGTAAGCGTTGTGAAACGTGCATGAAAATATAAAGTTATGAGTAAATATAAATATATATATATATATATAAGTATGGAAATGCGAATAATAGAGTTATAGGATTATATATACTTGTGTAATAAGAATTGTAAAACTATGAGGCTACCGTTTAACATAATAAAGATTTATATTATGATAACTTTATACTTGTGCGTTGATAAATGAATGTGTAAGATACGAGTTTGGAAGTGATTTGATTTAGTCATGTTTGGGAAATTGTGGTGTGTGTGAAATGTGATGAAAATCGATTGATTAGTTTATCATGAGTTAGAGATGTGATTGGTTGACAATGATTGATTGCAAACCATTTCATTATGAATGCATCTTTGCATGATAATAATTTTTTGATGGTATGTTATTGAGGGGCGAGTGATGGGTGAGGCTGGTAGGTCCTTTCCCACAAGGGGTGTAAGGGTACGAAACGGATATTGGACGAGTAGGACTCGACCCGAATTAAATGGGTTCCAAGGATTTGATGATTATAAAGATTCAATTATGAAATGTACCAGTACATGGGGAGACGTCCCCATGATGATGAGATTAGCCCAGTGAGGGGTAATGATATGATTATGCATTGCATTGCATCACATCACTTAGCATTTACATTTCATCGATATAGTGTGGTGATTGGCCCATGAGGGGCATGTTTGATGATTGGTCCATGAGGGGCATGTTGGGTACTTGGCCCATAAGAAGCACAGGTAATATGATTATCCCAGTGAAGGGCATGATTTATCAATTATTTTATATTGAAATATATAGTGAAGATTGTTTCTCATAAATGGTTTTTCTAATGTGTGTGGATTTGATTTGGTTTAGGACAGTATTGTTTGAAATGTTGATTATTTCTTTTGGTGATAAGAACTAAGAAAACTAAATTAAAAGTTTGTATATAAAAAGTCGTACTATATTTATAATTACAATATTGACCTATATAATAAGATCAATAATAAATGAATTACTTTTAAAGCGATTACTTTTAGTAATGTGTTTCTCACTGAACTTTTTAGCTTACCCTTTTATTTTTACTAATATTTCAGGAAAGTACTAGAAGTTTGTGGTCGAAGTTCAAAAGAGTCATCATCTATAGCATCCTCATCTTTTTGGTCTAATGGGAGTTTAAGTCTCTGTTATAGATTAGTAAACTTAAAAGTGTCCAAGTTAGAGGAGATTGAGAAGGATTTCTTTTTCTCAATGTCTTTGTAAAACGTTAATAGTTAAATTGTTGTGCTAAAAAGTTTTATTGAAGATACCTGTTTGTGTAAGTTTGTGATACTGGAAAGAATGTTGTTGTTTTGCAAGTTTTGTATGTTTGCATATAGGTCGGGGTGCTCAAAACTGAAAGGTGATGATATCTCCTCGAGTAGGACCCACTCAGGGATGGGTCGTTACATATTTGGTATCAGAGCTTTAGGTTTAAGGTCCTATAAACTTTAGTTGCATTGTATATGGTGCATAGGGTAGTTATAGAAAGTCGGTTGTATAGAGTTAGAGAATATTCCATTGAGGAATGGTAACTAACAATGGACTAGGTAAGGGTAAGATGTCTTGATGCTAGGTTAAGTCGACTTGTGTTTAAATGTTGTGTGAATTGATATTGTTTGGTTTGACTTATTGTATTTCGTGAAATTTCACTATTGAAGTTCTCAATGAGAATATTTGATATAAAGGCCTTAATGTGATGAAATATTTTGTTTGATATATAATCCACATATGGTCACAATTTTATCTTTTTATTTTTATGATGAGATACTTTGATCAGTGTGTTGTCTATAAATGTGTGTGTGTGTGTGTGTGTACGTGCGAGCGTGTGTGTGTGTTTGGGAATATTGATATATGATTAGTTGATGAAAGGATTGAAAGATAAAGAATAAGAAAAGATTTCCCCCTTGAATAGTCTTAGTATCATTAAAGTTTTACGTTGGATTGTATGAGCTTATGTAAATTGTTGGTTAGTTGCTAGATAAAGAATTTAGAAACTTTGTCGTGAAGGATTCTTACCATTTAATATTATACCATGTAATGTTGATTTATATATAGATGTTTCTCTAATGATCGTGTAAATATTGTGTAATTTTTGCTTAAGGAATAGTTAGTATAAAATTTATAACTTGAGGTAGTTAAAGTTTTACGTAGTGGGTTTGTTTGTATATATACTTCAGTGATGAGCATAGGAAGAAAGTAGTAGCTTAAGTATTAGGTTAGAGTACTTCGAAAGTCCAGGCTGAATTATCAAATATATTTGGAGAAATTTGATAGTTGGGAAGTAGTACCGATTCATAGAAAGTTGAAGTATATCGTTAGGATGTAAGACTTAAAAAGGAGTAGGAGTAAATCGTTGGATAAATGGTTAGTATAAAGTATAAGATTTAGTAAGAAATGTTGCCGGTAAAATGAGAGGAATTATTAGAGTAAGGAATTATGGTGCTAGGAAAATTACAAGTGAAGTTTTTGTGATATTTTGTGATTTTAAGAGAAATGGAAAAGAAAGCATAGTTTTCTTACGTAAAATTTTTATAGACTCAATTATAGTATATCTCACGATAGATCCAAAGTGTATGATTGGAAATATTTAGAGAGTGGAAATGGTTATTTGAAGAGCTATAAACGAGAAGGGTGTAGTGGTCCTTGATTCAATCTTGATGCTAAGCGAAGTTCAGTACAAAGAAGTGATGAATTTATTTCGAAAACTAGAAAGCTTTAAGTTTGATTTAAGAATGAATAATTGATTAGTTGGTACTAGTTGATTGAATTAGGAAGTTTTGCCTTATTTGGAGATTTAAATTGAAGAAGGTGTTTGGTACCTAGTGAGAGGTAAGTGATGATGAACTAAGATACCGGAAGCGCTTGAAAATCTAAAGAATTGTGGATGAATTGTTTTGGTTATAGTTGGAGTATTAGAAAGGATGGTTATTTACATTAGAAAGACTGGTGAAGGAGAAATAGAACGATTATAGTGAAGGAGAAATAGATGTGAAATTCAATGCCAAGGAATTGTTGGATAAAGGATTGTGGTATGGGTTTATAATGGGCGGTTAGAATTTGAGACAATTAGCTTTAGCTTTCACCCACATTTAATAATAAGGACTTGATGATTAGCAGTAACAGTGAAAAAGGGAGAGATTGCAAGATGAAAGTTATTAACTTAAGCATAAATGAAAATAGGAGTACACTAGAAAAATATTAGTGTTTGAGGAAAGGAAGATTTTGACTAAGTCAAAAGTGATCGTGAAACATTGAAGATTTGAGACTAGATTTTTACTAAGCGTATGGAGGAAGTAACAATCATGGTCGGACTAGAAGTACCATCTGAAGAACTATATAAGACTTTTTGCTGTGAATGTTAAGTAATGCGTTCAAAGATTATTAGTTATAGTGAATCAACTGAAACCGCTGGATTTTTTACTTACACTAGGTGATTTGATGTAAAAAAAATGACAAGGAGAAATGTAGAAGCAAAGTGTTAAATGGATTTCTGGAAGATAGAATTGTCCTAAACGAATCAAAAAAGGAAATGAGAAAAGAGAAGGAGTTGAAAATGCAGATAAATTAAGAGAGTAATTCAAGAGTATAAAAGGTTTGTTACATAGATAGAAGTAGAATAAGGAAATGAAAATATTATAGTTCTGAGTTGAAGAAAAGAGTTAAGTAAGGAGTATGAAATATGTGCTACCACCTAGGTGTTTCAATGGAGAGAGATGGTTGAAATGATGAACAATGAGGAAAGTTATCAAGTTTTGTCATTGGGATGAAAGGAAGATGGAGAAATTCAACAAGGATGATAGGAAGTTGGGAATAGGTTGAATTAGATATGAAGACAAGTGGAATTGAATTTTATTGATGATTTAGTTGGAACTTCTATTAAATCTAATCTAAGAAATTGTGAAGCTATTGATAATGTTAGAGATGAATAGTTGAAAAGGGAATAAATGAAATTGTAAGTTTTAAAAAAAAGATTAAGTATGAATTGAGAGGTTACGTGTACGAATAAGTAGACACTTGGAAGTTGGGAAAAATCATACAGTTGAAAAGTAGATGTGAGAGTTTGTTGATATAAGAACTAACAACTATAAGGTTAAAGGACATAGATTCTTAGAAATTCTTAAAGGAAGAGCTCCTTAAGCAAGAGGGATAATGATTAGACCTAAGTTGTAAAGCCTATAACATGGGGGATGAGTAAAAAGATCTAGGACGTTATGTATAGTATTAGAAGGACTCAAAGAGAATGATAAAATTAAAGTACAATCATCATCAAGGGAAAGGTTTACATAAGTAAGATCTTTTCAAGTAGAAGTTAAGGATAAAGTTAAATAAATTATTATTAAAGACATTTAAGTGACGTAGTTGGAGAAAAGAGAATAATTTTAAGGGTGAATAGTTGACAGAAGGGCGAACACCGCCTATTAAGTAAAAAAAGTTTTTAGTAAATTAAAGTGGAGTTTATTGACGTACTAGGTTCAATCACTCTAGTAATTAATAATGAATTCACAGTAATACATAGAAAGTTAAATATTATGGCAAATAGGAAGTTTAACCTTGGAAGGACAAATAGTGATGAAGGTGAAAGATTCGTCAAGGATACTTGAGAATGTGAAACAGACTTAAGAAAGTATTAAACCTGATGTTTTGTCAAGGAAATTTTAAGGGAGAAATTTTAATTAGTAAGGGAGAATTATAGAGCCCGGTATCTAAATTAGAATATTTTAATTTTGGGGTTTGTACTTCGACGTGTAAAGGCACGTGCTTGTTCAATTTCAGCCCAAAAATTTTTGCTGAGGCTTGTGAAAATTTTAAAATAGGTTGACAATTTGAAATTTAAGTAATAAAGATTATCTAAGGGGAGCATTTGGAGGTTTAAGAAGTGTTGGGCAAGATGGTGATTAGGTTATAAAGTGAAAGGGTAATTTTGTAATTAAGAGAGAGATTGTCTATATATAGAATGAAGGGGAGTGAGAGACCAACAATTGTGCTGGAACTCTCTAGAAGAGCTGAGAGATGAGAAAGAAAGAAGAGAAGAGGAAAGAAAGGAAGAAAGAAAGGAAGAAAGAGAGGAAGAGAAAGGAAAAGATAGGATGATTCTTGGCAAATCAAGGTAAAATCTTGATTCTTCTTTACTTCAAATTGTCAAGTATGTCCTTTAAAGTAATATCTTGAGTTTGGGGTTTTGAATTTGACGATTTGCTAAAAAAGGTTTTGGGAAAATGTTGTTTCAAAGAAAAAAAAAGGATTTTGACCAAAAATAATGATTTGAGGATTTTGAGTTCAATTTTTCTCTTGGGTAATGTAATATTTTTTACTTTAAACCATTGGAAACTTGTATCTTTGAATATTTGAAAAGAACTTTTGAAATAAAGAAGGATTTTGGAGAAAAATATTTGTTTTAGCAAAGATTTTTGCTGAAAAACGATGATCCAATCGACTGGATCAAGTGTGTAGTCGACTGCATAAAGCATTGGAACAAAACAAGGGCTAAATCATTTAATTCAGTCGACTGAATGAAGTGGTCAATTGACTGAATGGAAGGTTTACTCTATGTACCCTTTTCAGTTGACTGAAGCATGTTGATTTTTGAAATTTTTTACTTTTCCTTCAATTTCTAAGTGTGAAGCTTTCCCAAAATGATTTTAATGGTTATGTACATTTGAAGTATGATTAATATAGCTTTGAAATTCCTAATTTTCATGAGATTAAAATAGTTTTGAAAACTAAAGTAAACAATTTGAAAATGGGATGAAAAAGAGTACAACATTTTGGTTCATTTGATTTTTGTTGCACTCGATGTACGCACATGATATTTTGAATATACAAAACACTTTCGAGTTGCTTGATATACTTTTAAAAGGTTTAAAGTAATTTGAATTAGTTTTTTTCACTCCTAGGTGCAATTGGGAAAATCCTTTGAGAAAAGAAGGTAGTAGTTGGGACTAGTTTGCGAAATCGAGTAACGAGGTGAGTTTCACCTTACTATTTGTAAGCGTTGTAAAATATACAAATCAAATATAAAGTTATGATTAAATATATATATATATATATATATATATAATGAGTATGGAAATACAAATAATAGTGTAATACGATTATATATACTTGTGCATTGAAAATCAATGTGTAAGATATAAGTTTGGAAGTGATTCGATATAGTCATGTTTAGAAAATTTTGTTGTGTGTGAAATGTGATGAAAATTAATTGATTGGTTTATCATGAGTTAGAGATGTGATTAGTTGACAATGATTGTTGGAAATCACCCTCAAGATGCCCAGGTGATGATCTTCCAAACACCCAAGTCTAGAATGACTTGTAATGAAACCGAAACAAAACAGGAATCAAACCAATCAAAGAAAGAACACATCAATTGTTATCGAGGTTTGGCAATGTGCCTACGTCCCTGTGAGCTCCTCCGAGCCCTCTGCACTAAATCAATGAGTTCTTACAATTTACAGCAACTCCTCTCCAAGAAACCTCTTATTCTTGAAGAACGAAAGAAGAGAGAAAAGAAAGTGATAAAGTCTTGAGTTACCCTGGAATTTTCCCCATGATAATTCCACTTACAAGTCTCTTGAATCCCCAATCTATACTACTCTCTTTCTCTCTAAACAACCAGCCTTTCTTGTATGAGTCTCTCCTATGTTTAGTTTCTTTGCACTCTCACACACCCATATGTTCTATTTCACGAACATTTACAAGTAATTCCCATCACACCTCTCTTGTTGAGATGATTGTCACACTTGTTGAGATTAAAGCTAGGTGACCCTTTATATAGTGCACCACTTCTTGAACCTATCTTGAAGTCAATCTCCACCCTTAGATCTTGAGGATCAACCAATCATAGCCCTTGATCAAGTCTAAGTGATCCTGTGCATTTTGATCATACACCACGCACTAGAAGAAGAGTTATGAAAATTGCCATCAGGTGTGCCTTCGCGCTACACCTTGGAACAGGGCAAGCCACACCTTGGGTAGGCTGAGGTGCGGCGCGGCTTGGAGAGTTGTCTTCCTAAACTTGCTGTAGGGTGAGGCGCGGATCTCCTGAGGTGCGGCGCACACCTGGTGACCTGATACTGAACTCCTTTCCTGTTTGATCCTTAGACAAATACCAACAATCTATACCTTTGTCTAAGCGATTAAACCCAAACCCATTGTGTAGAGAACTTAGGATCCAAGCTCAACTTGAGTCACCATTCATCCGACTCTAATACTAAGAATTCCAAGGCAATGATTGAACTTTCTTAGAGGTAGAACTTTAGTACCTAAATCTACAGGATTTTCTTCCTTGGCCACTTTATCCACATGAATGCATCCTTCCGTAACATTTTCTCGAATGAAATGATACCGAACATCCATATGCTTAGTCCTCTCATGGAACACCGGGTTCCTACACAAGTGCCATGCACTTTTGCTATCCGAAGACACCACCACCTGCTCTTTTAGGACCTTCCACTCGTCCAACAACCCTTTGCACCACATAGCCTCCCTTATGGCTTCCGTAGCCGCTATGTATCTTGCCCTGGTTGTTGAGAGTGCTACCACCGGCTGCAACTGAGCCTTCACATACCTCAATAACCATTTTATCCCAAGCTAAAGCTCTTTTCCGGAATTACTCACAAATCTGCTAAGAACACCCATTGCTTGAGAAATGTCGAGTCTATGAACATGACTGATCCAACCGCACTAGAGTAAGGGACCTTTTCCATTTCCTTCTTCTCCTCATCTGTTCCAAGACATTTTTCGCTGGAGAACTTGAAATGACTAGCAAGAGAAACCTTCGCTGGTTTACCATCTTCCATAGAAAACTTGTATGACATCTTTTCTATGAAGGAAAACCGAGAAACCTTCAACCCATTTCTCTCCCTTTCTCAAATTCTTCTCATCCCAAGGATCTTTTGTGCAAGGTCAAGATCCTTCCTCTCGAACTCCTCACTGAGTTGAGATGTCAACTTTTCTATCCTCTCCCTATCGTTCCCAACCAACAGCATATCATCGACATAGATGAGGATCATCACCACTTCCTCCACCTTGCGTCCAAGTGAGAAGTTTTCTGTGAAATCTGTACCGTCTCTTTACGTGAACCCCTTCACCACCAGCCTAGCCTTGTTCCAGACTTCATCCCTTAGAGTTTTCCCTTCTTTGATCTTGTAAGTGCACTTACAATCCACAACTCTCTGTTTTCCTGGAATGTGCACCAATTCCCAAGAGTTGTTCTCCCTCAAAGAATCCATTTCTTCCTCCATAGCTAGTTTCCATCTTGATGAATCATTACATCCCATGGCATTAATGTAAGTCTCTGGTTCACTTATCCCTCATTTTGTCCAAGGAACTGCTGCATCCGCAGTTGCAAAACCATATCTTAAAGGTGGTCTAACCAGCCTTCTTTCCCAGTCCCTTGTGAGCTAATAGTCATTCTAACTTGCTGCATCATCCCCTTCTAGTTTAGCCTCCTCTCGAGTGTCCTGAGCTTAGCATTCATCAATGGGCTCTACCTGGTTCGAACCCTCTTTCCTTCCTTGCTCTACCTGAACTCAATTTTCCTTGATGCTATGCTCCACAATACCGAACTGGTTTGCTCACTATCCCCTGTAGGGTTAGTTTTCTCCAAATAGGGAAATAAATGCTCATTAAAAATGACATCCCTACTTATTATGAGTTTAAATCCTTTTGACTCTAAGGACCACAACCTATACCCCTTAGCCCCTTCCCCATATCCTAGAAACACACATTTTCTAGACCTTTGGCTAAGTTTATCATCCTTTTGATGTGTAAATGCAGCACACCCAAAAGTTCTAAGGTTGTTCAACTCAAGAGGTTTTCCACTCCACATCTCCTAAGGAGTCTTAAGCTCTAAAGCTCTATAGGGCGATCTATTAACCAAATATGCAGCAGTAGACACCGCTTCCCCCCAAAAACATTTGGCTAATTTGGATCCAAATAACATGCACCTAACTTTTTCCCTAAGGGTCTTATTCATCCTCTCAGCAACTCCATTTTGCTGAGGCATTTTCACAACCGTTCTATGTCTTAGAATCCCATTTAGCCTACAAAATTGATCAAGTTCCTTATTAAAAACTTCTAAGCCATTATCGATTCTTAACACCTTAACTACCCTGCCCATTTGAGTCTCTTCTAGCTTTTTCCGCACCACTAATTTATTCAAAGCATCTAATTTATTTTTAAGCAAATAAACCCAAACCTTTCATGAATAATCATCAATTAAAGATAGAAAGTAAAGATTACTTCCTTGTGTTGGTGTTCTTATTGGTCCCCAAAGATCCACATGAATGTAGTCAAGAATGCCCTTAGACTTGTGCACTCTAGTGTTGAAGCTAACCCAATGTTGCTTCCCAATAACACAACATTCGCAGAAATCAAGTTCCTCTACTTTGTCACCACCAAATAGACCATCCTTGATGAGAACTTCTAGGTCTTTTTCGCTCATGTGTCCCAAGAGATTGTGCCAAAGGGCTGCCTTATCCATCTCAGCCATCAAGCTTGCTTCTTGACACTTGATCTCTGTATCTCCAATCATCTCATAGAGACCATCCTTCATTGCTGCTTTGATCACTATCAAAGATCCCTTGGTTACCTTGATCTTCCCTCCCTCTGCCTTGTATGTGTACCCCATGGAATCTAGCTGCCCCAATGAGATCAAATTTCTTCTCCACTCCGAAAGATATCTCACATTCCTCAGCAGCCTTGTCATTCTATCAAACATCCTCAACTAGATGTCTCCCTTGCCCCTCACTTGGTAAGAAGTACCATTCCCCCGAAAAACCTTTCCATCATCGGTTTCCTTGAAATTCTTGAACCAATCCCTGTGAGGACACATATGATGAGAGCACCCAGTATCCAAGATTCATTCCCCGCTGCCTTCTTGCCCCTTGCTCACACTTGAGCACACAACAAGAACATCATCATCTTGTTGTTTTCCCTTGGCAACCGAAGTCTCTCTATTCTTGGTATGACTTCTTCCCTCATCCCTCATCATCTTCTTGCAGTTTTTCTTGAAATGACCCTCTTATGGCAGTAGAAGCATCTCTTCCCTCCAAATCTCGGATTGGAGTGCACTCTCCCATGGCTTTCTCCTTTACCTTTGTCCTGATAATAGCCATGTATATTACTGTGCACTCTCCCATGGCTTTCTCCTCTACCTCTATCCTGGTAGTAGCCATGTATGTTACTGCCATACTGAGTTGTTGGCCTTCCTCTAACAAATAGTCTTTCTCCACTTGATGCACTCCTCATCTTGGCATCAAGATTATCTTGCAACTCTTTATCAGTATAGCAAAGATTTATTTACGAAGATACCTCTTATTAAGGAGAGTCTTGTTAAGAAACAACTTATCTAGTTTCTTCCAAATTGCAGTTGGATCTTCCGAGTCTCCACACTCCCTTGTGACATTATCCGACATGTGCAGAAAGATGGTGTTGTACGCCTTCTTCTTCATCTCATTCCACTGGACCTCCGTGATACTTGCTGGAAAAATGTCATCTTCTCCAATCACCAAGTCCACTTTTTGTTGTATATGAACCTCCTTGATTTTCTGCTTCCAAATGGCAAAATCTCCCTTTCCATCAAACTTCTCAACAATGAAGTTTGAACTCATCTTGCGGAGAAAATCCCAAATTTATACAGCACCCATAATTGCTTTCCAACTTCTTCTAAGTCTTAAGAACACGATCAAAGATGGATCTCAATACCGTTCTTGAATCATCTCAAGAACACGATCAAATATAGATCTCTACTCCGTTATTGAATCACCTCAAGAACACGATCAGATATTAATCTCTATTCCGTTCTTGAATCACCTAAGAAGTTGACCTTTTATTCTTGGAGTCTTGCTCTGATACCCGCCAATCTTGGCTCAGATATCTATGTTCCAGCTCTGATACCCGCTCACAAAAGCTCTGATACCATTGTTGAAATCACCCTCAAGATGTCTAGGTGGTGATCTTCCAAACACCCAAGTCTAGAATGACTTATAATGAAACCAAAACAAAACAGGAATCAAACTAATCAAAGAAATAACATAGCAATTGTTATTGAGGTTCGACAATGTGCCTATGTCTCCGTGAGCTCTTCTGAGCCCTCTGCACTAAATCAATGAGTTCTTACAATTTACAGCAACTCCTCTCCAAGAAACCTCTTATTCTTAAAGAACGAAAGAAGAGAGAAAAGAAAGTGATCAGGTCTTGAGTTACCCTGGAATTTTCCCCAAGAAAATTCCACTTACAAGTCCCTTGAATCCCCAATCTATACAACTCTCTCTCTCTCTAAACAACCAGACTTGCTTGAATGAGTCTCTTCTGTATTTAGTGTCTTTGCACTCTCACACACCCATGTGTTCTATTTCACACACATTCACATGTCATTCCCATCACACCTCTCTTGTTAAGATGATTGTCACACTTGTTGAGATTGAAGCTAGGTGACCCTTTATATAGTGCACCACTTCTTTAACCTATCTTGAAGTCAATCTCCACCCTTAGATCCTGAGGACCAATCAATCATATCCCTTGATCAAGTCTAAGTGATCCTATAAGTTTTGATCATGCACCACGCACTAGAAGAAGAGTGCTAAAAATTGCCATCAGGTGTGCCTTCGCGCTGCACCTTGGATCAGGGAAAGCCGCACCTTGGAAGGAGGGAGAGTTGCTACCTTTTTGGGCACCGCACTTGGGGAGGCTGAGGTGCATCGCGTCCTAGAGAGCTAACTTCCTGAACTTGCTGCAGGGTGAGGCACGGATCTCCTGAGGTGCGGCACACACCTGGTGACCTAATGCTGAACTCCTTTCTTGTTTGATCCTTAAACAAATACCAACAGTGATGATTGTTGTTCATAAATGGTTTATCTAATGTGTGTGGATGTGATTTGGTTTACGATAGTATTGTTGAAATGTTGATTATTTCCTTTTGTGATAAGAACAAAGAATTTAAATCAAAAATTTATATATGAAAAGTTGTACTATATTTATAATTACAATAATAACCTATGTAATAAGATCAATAATAAATGAATTACTTTCCAAAGTGATTACTTTTAGCAATGTGTTTCTTACTGAGCTTTTTAGCTCACCACTTTTGTTTTTACTAACATTTCATAAAAGTAGCGAATGTTTGTGGTCGAAGTTGAAAGGAGTCCTCATCTATGGAATCCTCATCTTTTTGGTCTTGCTGTTGTTTAAGTCTTTGTTCTATATTAGTAAATGTAAAAGTGTGAGGTTAGTGGAGATTGAGAAGGATTTCTTTTTCTCAATATCTTTGTAAAACTTTAATAGTTAAATTGTTGTGCTAAAAAGTTTTATGTTTATGAAGATATCTGTTTGTGTAAGTTTCTGATTTTAGAAAGAATGTTGTTTTTTTGTAAGTTTTGTATGTTTGCATATAGGTCAGGGTGCTCAAAACTAAAAGATAATAATACCTCATCGGGTAGGGCCTACCCAAGGATGGGTCGTTAGAAGAGCTTCCTTTAAAAGAGGCTACATGGGAGATTACTATTGATATACACAATAGTTTTCCTCATTTATACCTTGAGGACAAGGTGGATGTGAATGGGGGAAGTAATGATATAGTAGCACAACTAGTAGGAAGTAATCAAAGTCATGCCAATAATGATCAACAAGGAGCATGACTTGGAGAGCACAACAACAGACCTAAAAGAGTGTAGAGGAAGCAAAAATATTTGGAGGAATTTATGACTTGAAGATGTGTAGTGTTTTAATTGTTTAGTAGTTAGCATAGTTGTTAAATGTTAGTTACAAACCTATTAGTAGCTACTAATCTGTTCAAGTAGTTAGTTGAAAAGAATCAGTTTAAGATTGAACAACTAGATGGTATAAATAGTTTTTTCTAGTACGAGAGGAATAACAAGAGATAATTCCAAAAATCCCTTCTTTTTCTCTATTGCAATTCTTGAAAAAATTTAGGAGTCTAGTCTTGAACTCAAATCAAACATTTTTTTCTAAACTATGAATGCAATCACTGTCCACTACCTATCTGTTGTTAGGTAAGGTAAAGAAGGTGGAGGCTAAGCCGCCAAGGGGTTGCGATTCTCTTGAGAGGAAGTATTCCGATATGTGGTGGTGGAGAGTGTTGCAACCAAGAGTGGTAAGAGCTTTGCAACAGTCTTCTTAGTCCTATGCTAGTTTTGGTGTTTTGATAGACGAAGCTGATCCTTTTATGCTAAACTTTCAAATTTGTTCATGGAATTATACATTACGAAAAGCAAATGTGGTCGCTCATAAATTGGCACGCATGGCTCATCAGTTTGATGAAGCTTGGTACTGGTTGGAGGAGATTTATGAATCTATATGGTCATTTATAGTTACAGATATATCAGCTTTAAATAATAGTTGATTTTTTTTGCATTGTTTATAAAAAAATTTAAAATATTGAAATATTGTTTAATCACAATTATTATATTTGTTGCAAGTGTAAACACTTTATACATAAAATCTAATAACGAGAGTCTCTTGTTCATTACATTGGTTCAAAGGTAGTTTTGTAAAATAAAATTGATTATTTATTTCCATTTCAACAAAAATTTATGGGTCAATTTTTTTTTCCAAATAAAATCTTAATAAACTTAACAAATTGGTAGTGCCTTTTTTCTTCTTTAGAAATTTTTTTGTCAAATTAACATGTCGTGGTAAGAATAGTGTATTATTTCCTTGTTTGTAAATTGGTAGTGCCTTGTTTTCATTTTGGAGAAAATCTGTCAATTACCTTATAACATTACTTATAATAGTTCTAGTAACATGTAGTAATATAGCGTGCATAAACATCAACAACTAGATTCTCAAAGGTTATTTCCTCAAGTTAATGTATTTGGGTGTTTGGAGATCTTCAAGTTGATTTCTCATGCCAACAACTCCCTTATGGATAAGAAATATCATTGTGTGAGTGGATGGGACTTAAAGGTAATTTAGATAATACCTTTAAATTAAAAATAAATAAATAAAATTATTTTGAGCTTGATTTTCCTTTCGAAAGAATAAGTGCCTTGACACCCTCATTTAAGTCTTAGTTATAAATAGTTGGTACTACAATCATCATCTTGATCAAAATTATTGGGTTTCAAAACATGGCCAAGCTATCCCTCACACTTTGTTCTGCTATGATTATTTTGGCTTTAGGTATATTCAACCTATTTGAATCTATATAATTAATTTCATATTCATTTATATTAAAATTAAAATGATGTTTGAATCCTAGAAATTAAAGAAAATTCTAGAGAAAAAAGAAAAGGAAAAAAATCATTGGCACCCATTTTATTCATTTACTTTTTCAAATTTTGTTATTTTTCCTTAACAACCAAACTAATGAAAGAACACACTCCATTTTTCATTTTTCATTCCCTTTCCAATTTTCTTTGGTTTTTTTTTTAAAAAAAAAAATGTAAACATACTTAAAAAAAACACACAAAGTAAAGTAAGTTTAAACATTGTTGGGTTTTGCCGTTTGTTGTAGCTGCAATAATGGTGCTAGTGGTGGATGCAACTTTATGTAGTGAGGAGTTGGGCCTTTGTAGTGATAGCTGCCAAGCTAATTGCAAAGAGAAAAATTTTGACGGAAATGGATCTTATGTGAAGAAGGGTGGAGTATTGACTTGTAAATGCTCGACTTGGGTCGATGCAATATGATATGGGTCGTGTATCAAAGAACTCTTGATAGGTTCAAGAATTAGAAAACACTGAGAATTAGATAATGAGGAGATTGGAAATTTTATTGTGTATTATCTTGATCTGATGAATTGCATTGAATGAGTATTTATAGAGTATACTCATGATCAATTACAGCAAAGAATTTAAGATGAATGAATGGGAATGATCAGTTACAACAAACTATGACAACTCTAACACACTAACATTATTTGTAACTAGCATAGCCTTTCTCTAACTAACATAATTCTGGAGTCTTCGAGGTCTTCTTATATTCCTTACTGACCTTGCCCTGCTACTATTGTTGTCTTCAATGCATGCTTCACTAGCTATGTTAAGTGTATCATTATCAACCTCAACAAAATCCACTTTGTCCTCAAGGTGTAGATTAGGATAGAGTTGCCTAAACTTCGTGGAATATTCCCAGGATGTATCCTCTAAAGGCAAATCAGACCGTTGAACTAATTATTGATTCACTTTAGCCCCATTCCTCAATACTTGTCTTTAACCAATGATAGAAAGTTGATGAAATTGAGATCTTCCATTCCAGCTATCTAGAGGTAAAGATAATGGAGTAACAGATGAGTTGCTACCATAGTAAGGCTTTAACAAAGATACATGGATCATAGGATGGATTTGAGATCCATTAGGTAGTTCCAACTTATAAGCTACCTTGCCCACTTTATTCAAAACTTTTAAAGGGCCAAAACATCTTCTATTGAGTTTATGAGAATCTTTACTAGCCACTATCATCTGTCTATAAGGTTATAACCTGAGTAAGACCATGTCACCTGCTTTAAAGCATCTATCAATTCTATGCAAATCCGCAGTTTGCTTCATTCTAGTATATGCTTGTTGCAAATGAGCCTTGACTTGATGCAAAATCTCATCTTTACTACTAAAATCATGATCTATAGCCTAAATAGAAGAAGAACCCCTTAGATAAGCTATAAAATTAGATGTTAATCTACCAAATACAACCTCAAATGGTGTTCATCATAGAGAAGAATAAAAAGAGGTGTTGTAGTGAAATTCATCTAGACTCATAAATTTCACCCAGTGATGAGGTTGCTCTACAACATAAGCCCTCAAATACATTTTTAAGCACTTGTTCACCACTTCAGTTTGCCCATCTGTCTTAGGGTGATAAATTGAACTTATCTTGAGTTTAGTGCCTTGTAACCTAAAAAGCTCTTTCCAAAACCGACTCACAAATATGGGATCCTTGTCACACACTTCTGATCTATGGATTCCATAAAGAGTACACAACATTTTCATAAATAAATCAACAACCTTAACAGTAGTGAAGTGAGTAGAAAAAGCACCAAAATGTGCGTGTTTAGAAAGTCTATCCACTATGACCAAAATAGTTGTCATACCACCTAAGGAGGGAAAATATGTGATGAAATCCATGCTGAGATCTTCCCATATCTGTTCAGGAATGGGAAGAGGTTATAGTAGTCCAAATGGTGCTTGTATACAACTCTTAATACCTTGGGATACATCACAGTGCTAGATGAACAAAGCAATGTCTTGTCTCCTCTTCTTCTAATAAAAACTATAAAAAAAATCCTTATAAAAATTATGTAGATGCCGAGGCATGACTTCTTAAGGGACTAGAATGAAATTTCCTCAATATTGTCCCCTTTAATGCTGAAATAGTACTTAAACAAATTATATTTTTAAAACATAAAATCTCATTTCTGACCATATAATCCCAATATTCGGTAGGATTATCATTCACCTCCTAATGAGAGACAAAAAATGCAGCTTAATAGTGTTTATTTGTTAGCATTTAGGGTTGATTTAGGGTTGGATTACACATTTATGCCTTAATCATTCTTAAGTGTCATTCTTGGTATATTGATTTATTTCGATGCATTTTCAGGTATTTTGGATTTAAAAGAGATGGAAAAGCTAATGTTGATTAAAGCACGAAGATTCTATGCATGTCGGAGTGAAGGAATGGTTTTGGAAGGATAAAATGAAGAAAAACCCATTTTTAGGGTTATGTGCCGAGGCGAGGCATGGTTTGCGTCGTGACCACCCGAATCATTGAGGAAGCTGAGATAAGGAGGTTACACCGCGGCGCGGGAGCGTTTCTACAGCCGTGCCGCTGCACCCCTGTTCTGTGCCGCGGCGTGGGTCCGATTTCTCTGTTTCCGATTTACGACCTTATTAGGGCTTTAATGATATTTCCTTACCCGAAAATACCCTTAAACCTTCTGGGGTATAAATAAAACATTTGGGGTTTGTTGAAAAGGGAGGCTAAGGATTAAGAGAGCTACCATATTCTTCTTTCTGAAGGTGATCAAGTATGCACCCCATGTCCAACTAAACTCCAAGCAAGGCAAAAGGATGAATTTCTAGGTGTAGTTGCTCTTATTTCTATCTTTGATTCAGTTGTATGGATTGATTGTTAAACATTGTTTATGATTTACTCTTTTGATTAAATAAGAAGTATTTTAGTTCATGTGACAGCTGCAATTTATGTTCTTCTTCTCTTGGAATTTCTTAATCCAATGATTGCATCTTTCTTCTCCATATAAGTCTAGTCAAGCTTTTCTTATGTCAAAGTTGTTAGATGAAAATGATTTCGGTAGATCTATCTTATAGGTTTGTCCATTACTGCAGTATTATTATTGAAATATATTGTCGCTTCTTGATAATTTATAAGATAGATCTCATGTGTTTGAATTGGAATTAAAGAGTAATTTGTAGCAATTACATTATGTGCTTTGATTGAATATTTACCAATTGCTTGTTTAGGATGTGAAACTAGCAATTGAGATAAAACACTTGAGTCAAGATAGGAGTAAGGCAACGAACTTAGGAAGGATTCCTAGAACCTTTTTATTTCTTTATTGAATTCTTCATCATATTTTCACAACTCTCTCTTATAATTTCATTCTAAAACTCAAATTTTCTTATTTGAATTTTATTGTTTAGTGTTAAGGTTTACACTTGCTCTTACAGTTCACTTTCCTCGTGGGATCGACACCTCAGCTATACACAATAATCGTGTGTTAGTTTGAGCATTATCAAATTTTGGCGCCGTTGTCGGGGAATTGCGCTTAATTACAAGGAAGATTGTCAACTTTGAGACAAGACAGTAATACTATTCCTTTCTTTTTGTTTTGATTTTCTATTTTTTATTTTTTTATTATTATTCGTCTCACCTCTAATTCCTTTGATGTATGCGTAGACTTAGAGATATGCGAGGTAGATTCATTAAAAGACCCGAAATAGAGTTACCCTCTCCTTCCACGTCCGATGGTGAAAGTTCGCCTAGATTAAATCATAGAACACACCCAAATGAGAATTTAGAGAATTTTGTTAACATGGCCAACAATGACAATAAGAATGTTGTTAGGACACTTAAGAACTACTTGCACCCTAGCCGAACGGCCACACCATCTTGTATCATGTTCCCCCCTAATGTTTAACAACCTGAGTTTAAGCCGGGCATGATCTTATTGCTACCAACCTTCCATGGGTTAGAGAATGAAAACCCCTATGTCCATATTAGGGAATTTGAGGAAGTAGTAGCAACCTTTCAAAGTAGGGCTGATATGGTAGACACTGTCAAACGTAGGTTTTTCCCCTTTTCACTTAAGGATAAGGCCAAGGTTTGGCTATACTCGTTAAGGCCTAAGTCTATAGGTAGTTGGGATGAGATGACCCAAGCCTTCTAGACAAATCTCAAACTTTGCACAAAAAGAGAGTGAAACCTTATATCAAGTTTGGGAACGTTTCAAAGACCTTTTGAATTCTTGTCCACACTACAAGTATGAGAGTTAGCGGGTAGTTAGCTATTTCTATGATGGACTTCTAAGTAGGGAAAGGCAATTCATAGAAATGATGTGTAATGGAGATTTTCTGCAGAAAGATCTCGACGAAGTCATAGATTTTCTAGATGAGTTATCGGAAAAAGCCCACACATGGAGAGGACCTAATGCTATAGAAAGTACTAAGAGAAACCAAACCGCTGGAATTTATCAACTTAAGGAAAATGATAGCTTTAAAGCCCATTTAGAGGTCCTAACTAAGGAAAATGAAGTTTTGAAAACTAAGGATGCAAGAACCCCCGAACCGGTTACTAGGGTAGAGTCCCACGAACCTTGTTTTATGTATAATGGGGTAAATCATGTACCTAAGGATTGTCCAACCTATTTTGAGATGAAGGAAGAGTGTAATGCTTTAGGTATACGCTTTAGGAAAACATATTCACCCTACTCTAACAACTTCAATCCCGGTTGGAAGAATCACCCTAATTTTAGTTGGAGATCCGATACGCAATCTTCTACCCAATCTAGTACCCAATGGAGACCAGAAGCAACTTCATCTAATGCACCACAACAATCTTTACCTTTGGAAGATGCTTTTAATTAATTTATGTAGGTACATGCCCAGAATATGGAAGAGCAAGGCAATATAAATCAACGGTTGCTAGAGGAGCAACAACGGATCAAAGAAGAACAAAAGGTGATAAAGAGCCAACTCACCAAGTTGACTAGTTTATTGATGGTTCAAGAGCAAGGTCATTTTCCTTCCCAGCCACAACCTAATCCAAGGGGACAACATATAGCACAAACCTCCAATCTTGTCAATCAAAATGTTAAAGAGGTTAATGCCTTGATTACTCGCAGTGGTAAGGAAATTGATGGACCCACTCTATCATCAAACTTGATTCCTAACACCATGAGCAACAAGGATGAAGCCCCCAACGAACAAGATGCCCATAGTGATTCTATACCGGTGCATTTCCCTCAAGCACTCCTTAAATCTAAGGAGATAAATTCAGCATTAAAATGTGAGATTCTTGAACAACTTCAGCAAGTTAAAATTAACCTTCCACTTCTTTATGTCATAAAACAGGTTCCTAACTATGCTAAAGTCATAAGGATCTATGCACACTCAAGAGGAGGCACAATGTGAAGAAGACGGCATTATTAAAGGAGCAAATAAGTGCGGTAATTGATAGTAAGACACTGCTCAAGTATAAAGATCCGGGCTGTCCTATGGTGGCTTACCAAATTGGAAATAAAGCTTGTGGCCAAGCATTGCTAGATTTGGGGGCTAGTGTGAATCTCATGCCCTACTCCATTTACTTGCAACTCAGTCTAGATAAGATCAAACCGACTTCTGTGGTACTTTAACTAGTGGATCGATCGGTAAGAAAACCAAGAGGTATTGTGGAAGATGTTTTAGTGCAAATTGATAAATTCTTGTAAGGACTATGGATACCACATATCTCCACATTGGTATGATATTATCCACTTTGGGCCTAAGCCCTCATGGATTTGCTCTTAGATTTTTACCTCAAAAGGCCTCATACCAATGAAGATATTTGTCCATCCTTATATACCCATGATCCTCCATACTTCTAGCCAATGTGGGACTTTGGTCATATACCCAACAATCCTCCCCTCGAACAAAGGACCACCGAGTCTCCCCTCAAACGATCATCCATCCGTCCACTCTCTACCAACCAGGGTTCTCCACTCCACTGCATTGGAGCACACGCCTTACATGGAGCACCACCTACCTCGAGAGCTTGCTCTATCCCAAGTCAACTCCTCTTCACTGTGTTAGGACCAGGACACGTCCATGAAGAATCTAGAGCACACCGCCTGTCTAACCGAGCTCATCCCCGAATCTCATCGTGATCTAACCTGGGCCCACCACCTTCGTACGGCATTCTTAGGATTCATCTACATTGCGAACTCCGGGGCATGGCTCTGATACCACTTGTAAGGACTATGGACACCACATATCTCCACATTGGTATGATATTGTCCACTTTGGGCCTAAGCCCTCATGGATTTGCTCTTGGGTTTTTACCCTAAAAGGCCTCATACCAATGGAGATATTTGTCCATCCTTATATACCCATGATCCTCCCCACTTCTAGCCAATTTGGGACTTTGGTCGTATATCCAACAATTCTATTATCCCGTTGACTTTTTGGTGTTAGATACCATTTCGATTATGAACACGGAGTCAAAAATTCCTTTGATACTTGGAAGACCATTCCTTGCCACTGCCAATGCCCTCATTAATTGTAGGAATGGTCTAATTACATTATCATTTAGAAATATGACTCTAGATGTGAATGTTTTCCGAGTCTCATGACAGCCACATGAAGAGAATGAGTGTTTCGACACTTATATGATCGACAAGCTTATTTTAGAAGATGAGTACATTAAAGACAATTCTAACACTTTGGAATTCTTTCTTAATAATTTTGATTTTGATAATTCTTCAATTTATCCCCTTGCCGTTAATGTTGTTGATGTTTTTGATAAGTCGCAGGGATTTATTAAGAAATCATAGCAGCCATGCTTTGAGGAGTTGCCTAAAGAGAGGGTGGCACCCAAACCATCTTCCGAGGAGACATCAACGCTTAATTTAGCTCCACTGCCCAAATGACTCAAACATGCCTTCTTAGGCCTAGGTGATACCTTTCCGATTATTATTTCTTCCGAACTTAGTGATGTGCAATGTGATAAATTGTTGCATTTGTTAAGAGAGCATAAATCTGCATTAAGTTGGACTATGGCTGACATAAAAGGTATTATCCCTTTAATTTTTTCCCATAGGATTTATCTAAAATAATGAGCTAACCCTCGTAGAGACCCACAAAGAAAGTTAAATCCAACTATGAAAGAGATAGTTAAGAAAAAAGTCTTAAAGCTGCTACATGCGGGAATTATATATCCATTATTCGATAGTAAGTGGATTAGTCCATCTCAAGTAGTTCCTAAGAAAGTCGGGGTGACTGTGGTAGAAAATGAAGAGGTGGTGTTAGTACCAACTAAGGTAGTGACTAGGTGGTGTATGTGCATTGATTATAGGAAACTTAATTCGGCTACTTTGAAAGATCATTTTCCCCTTCCATTCATGGATCAAATTTTAGAACGTGTGGCTAGTCATCCTTTCTATTGTTTTTTAGATGGGTATACGGGATACTACCAAATAGGAATTACCTTAGAGGATCAAGAGAAAACCACCTTTACTTGTCCTTTTGGTACTTTTGCTTTTCGTAGAATGCCCTTTGGTTTATGTAATGCACCGGCTATTTTTCAAAGATGCATGATGAGTATTTTTAGTCATATGGTTGAAAAATGTATGGAAGTGTTTATGGATGATTTAACATGTTTGAAACTTCTTTTGATTCATGTTTATCTTTGAAAAATGTTTTGTGTAGGTGTGAAGAGAAGAGGCTTGTGCTTAATTGGGAGAAGTGCCATTTTATGGTGTCTTCCAGAATAATTTTGGGCCATATAGTGTCAAAAAAGAGGATAGAATTGGATAAATCAAAAATTGAATTAATCTCTAAACTACCCACTCAAAAGAATATTAAAGATGTTAGGTCTTTTTTAGGGCATGTCGGGTTTTATAAAAGGTTTATTCAAAATTTTAATGCTATCTCTAGACCCTTATGTAACCGTTTGATTAAAGATATTGAGTTTAAGTGGAACCTCGAATGTGAGAAAGCCTTTAGGACACTTGTCTCTAAGCTTACAACCGCCCATATTATGCAATCACCTGATTTTACCTTGCCTTTTGGGATTATGTGTGATGCTAGTGACTATGCTTTAGGGGCTATTTTAGGACAAAGAAGGGAGGGAAAACCGTGTGTTGTTTATTATGCTAGTAGAACCTTGAATCATTCTCAAATGATGTACACCACAACCGAAAAAGAATTACTAGTCATAGTATTTGCATTGTATAAATTTTGCTCTTACTTTATTGGTTCACCTATCACTATATTCACAGATCACTCCGCCTTTAAATTTTTTTTCTCACAAATGGATGCTAAGGCCCGTTTGATACGTTGGATTTTGCTTTTCCAGGAATTTGACTTGACCATCAAAGACAAGAAGGGGGTAGAAAATGTTGTAGCATAACATCTATCTCGCTTAGAATTCAAGAATGATACTGACATTGTGCCCATTCGCGAAGCCTTTCTGGATGAAAATTTATTTTCTATCCTTGGCCACACACCATGGTATGCCGACATTGCAAACTACTTAGTTTCCCATCAAGTTCCATCTACATGGAGTGCACAAGATAAGCGTAAGTTTTTGGCTGAGGTAAAGAATTTTTATTGGAATGATCCTTAACTTTTTAAATACTACCCTGATCAAATAATAAGAAGAGTCATTCCAAATATGGAAATTGATAGTGTGTTAACTTTTTGTCATACCTATGCTTGTGGTGGTCACTTTTCTATTAAAAAGACAGCCGCAAAAATTTTGCAATGCGGTTTTTATTGGCCTACCTTATTTAAGGATACTAATGAGTTTTGTCGTTCATGTGAAAGATGTCAAAAGTTAGGTTCATTGACCCGCCATCATATGATGCCTCCCAACCCGATCTTAGTGGTGGAAATATTTGATTGTTGGGGGATGGATTTTATGGGACCATTCCCACCTTCTTTTGGGTATCTTTACATTTTGCTTACCATTGATTATGTTTCTAAATGGGTTGAAGCAATACCTTGCCGCACTAATGATAATATAGTTGTTGTTAAATTTCTTAAAGATCGTATTTTGTCTAGGTAAGGTACTCCACGTGTTATAATTAGTGATCAAGGGTCACATTTTTGTAACCATTCTTTTGAGGCTTTGATGCGCAGGTATGGAGTCACCCATAAGGTTTCTACAGCTTATCATCCACAAACCAATGGCTAAGCAGAACTAGCAAATAGGGAGATTAAGCGAATACTTGAAAAAACGGTAAATCCAAATCGAAAAGATTGGTCTTTGCACCGCATTTTGGGTATGCCGGACAACATACAAGATGGTTCTTGGAGCATCTCCTTGTCGGTTGGTATTCGACAAAGCATGTCACTTGCCAGTAGAACTTGAGCATAGAGCATATTGTGCTATTCGAAATTTTAACTATGACTTAATGATGTCCAGTGAGGAGAGGAAAATTCAACTTTGTGAACTTACAGAGTTGAGAGATGATGCACTTAAAGTCAAGAATGTAAGCGGTACATGATCAGAAAATACTTCGAAAAAATTTTGAACTAGGTAATCGAGTTTTTCTTTATAACTCTCGGTTACATTTCCATCCGGGAAAATTACGATCAAGATGGAAGGGACCTTATGTTGTGAAGAGTGTTTTTTCAAATGGAGTGGTAGAGGTTGAAGATCTCTCTGACGGTCGTGCATTTCGAGTTAATGGTCAAAGGTTGAAGCTCTACTTCGAACATGAACGTGTTAAAGATAGGCCCGAAGAGATCTCTTTGGTGCCTCTGGTTTATTCTTCTTAATCGGGTACTTTCGTTCCATTGTATATTAGTTTTAATTTTATTGAGTTTTCGATTATTTTTAATTTAAGAACATTGCGGACACTGTCCCATTTTGGTTGGGGGTGAACGCACTTGTTTGTGTTCAGTCTTTGTTAATTTTAGGAATTTTTTTTAGTTAATTTTATTTTTATTTTAATTTTAATTTTATTTTATTTTTATTAGTTTTAGTTTAGATTTTTATGCCTTTTATTTTGTTAATCTTCAGCACAACATGAAGGCCCCAGACCTCGCGCCTAGGCACAAGGTCCCCGCGCCACGCCCACCTGCAACCATCAAGATTCAAGTTCTCGTGGCCGCACCAAGGCACAGGTAAGTGCGCACCGCGACACACATAGCATGCAAATTGGGAATTAGGTTTTTGCACCGCGATGCGAGGTCACAATCAGGTTTTTAAAAACCCATTTTTCCCTCTTTCTTCATTTTTTTTAAAGAAAAACGGCAGCTCTTCTCTCTTTCTCAATTTCTTTCCAAATCTATCCTTACCCATCTATTTTTTTCTCTCATTCTTTCTTGATTCTAACACATTCCTTGAGGAATTCTTCACTTAGATTGAAGATTTTGCTGCAAATTTGTCCACAAAGCTTTGGGTTTAAGAGGATTTTGAGTTTGTGGGTATTCTCTCTGACTTTAGGCTGATTATTTATCAAGTAAGGTCGATTTCCTTCTCTTTGTTGTGAATTTGTGATATTTGAGTGGTTGCATTTGAATTATTTACCTTGTCTTAGAAAAATTTGATTAAAATGGCTCCTAAAACTAAGAGACAAAGGGGAAAACAGCCTCAAGAGTTTAATGATAGTAAATTTGTCAGTTTTAATACTAGTGAAAGGTATGTTAGTTTAATGCACACTAGGAGGTCCATTCCTGAAAGAGGTTTCAATATCACAGAGACGGGAAACCCAACTTTGTTCAAGATGATTATTGATAGGAAATGGGGTGAATTTGGGGGACAACCACCTAATTCCATTATTGATATGGTTAGAGAATTCTATGCTAATGCGGAAGAGCATAGGAATAGAAAAGTGATGGTTAGAGGAAAAACAATTTCCTTTGTCAGTGCATCTATTAACAGGTTTTATAGGTTGGCCGACATTGAGAATAGCAAATATATTGCTTATTTGTCTAATGTTGACTATGATGAGGTTTGTAATACATTCTGTATTCCGGGCTCGACTTGGAAGATTCGGGTGGTAAGCATAAGACCTTGACAGGTACTTCTTTGACTATAAATGCTCAGGCTTGGTAATACTTTATGTGTCAGAAGATGATGCCCGCTACGTATTATAGTGATGTAACTGTTGAGAGGGTTGTTCTTATTTATACTATTTTGATGGCTTTGACTATTGATGTGGGCCAAATTATGTTTGATTCTATCATCCATACTGTGAGACAAAAGCTTGGTCTATACTTCCTTTCCTTGATTACCCAGTTATGCATCCTAGTCGGTGTCTAGTACAGTAATGATGAGGATGCACAGCACCCCAAGAAGCCTCTCGATGACGGAATGCTCAATATGATTAAGGCAACGAGGTTGCAAGCTCCAAAAGAGGGACCAGTGGCTGCCGCCCCACCTCCACCTCCTAAGGCTTTGACTGTTGCAGAGTGGGTTGAGTGTCTATAGATTCGATTTGATGAGCATCAGCAGTTCTTACAGGATAGGTTTGATCCTCAGGATTGATTTTTAGCCAAGCAAGCAGACTATAACGCTGCAGTTTACTCTTCTTTTGGTCAGATGTACCAATACCTTGCTTCCACCGCTGGTTGTGATATGGATCATTTTCCCACCTTGCCGCCCTATCCGGGTTCATCCTTTGATCCCGCTCCAAATGAGGAGGAGGAGGAGGAGGAGGACAATGACATGGCGGGTTAATCTTTGGGTTGTCTCTTGTTTGTTTCATTTTTATTTTTTTTTTCGGATAACTGTAGTAACTTTTATTTCGTACTCTTTTTCATTATCTTTATTTTTTCATCCTTCATTTTCCATTTTTAGTTATTTATTTAGTTTTGATGTGCTAACCTAACATTCGGTGGGAATCTTAACGTTACACAGTAGTTTCCTTCTTTTGTTTGTTTTGTTCTATGTTAGAGATCAAAATTTCAAAAAGAGGAACAATATGGAGTTCAAATGGTCGTGCACAATTTTCGGCTTCCTTGCACTATTGGTTAATAAGGGAGTTTCCTTTACTTTTTTTATCTCGATTTTATTTTCTTTCACATTGAGGACAATGCAAGTCTTAGGTTGGGGGTGGAGGAAACACATTTCCTATTTCATACCATTATATTGTTTGGTGTCACTTTCCCTTTTTCATTTTAATTCGTTTGTTAGGATAAATTATTAATATATATATATATATATATATCTTGAAAAATTGAAAAATTTTAAAAAAAATTAGGCTTAGTTTTTTTTGTTTTCAGTATGTTTTGTGTTAGTTTTGGAGTTAATTTACATGTCAATGATATGATTATAATTGAGATAGCATATAGCTTTTAGAAGAAGTTAAATCTTGCTTCTGTTTGAGAATAATTTTAAGTGTCGATCTTCATTTAATTTGAGACTCTGGTTTGCAGTAAGATTGCATGATTAGTCTAAAACATTTAAAGAAGTTTTATGTGCGAATGTTTTGTGAATACTTTTACGGTCTTGACAAGCTCTAAAACTTATTTGATAATCACTTGAAGCGAAATCCTAGAGTGCACACTACTTAGGATATAAGGTAGGCCATCTTTGGACCGTTTGAGCCTTTCAAGCTTACCTTTGTTATATTTATCGCTAGTTACCTGTTTGAGCCTTTAAAAAAAAATTAGCCTTGTTTCTTTCGATAGACCATTTACTTACCTTTATGAGCCTAAAAATATTTTATCCTTATCATTTTTTTAAGAGAACTTAGTTTATACACATTTATTGAGAAGCACTTAAGAGGAGTAAGGGTGGAAATATAAAAAAAATAAATAAATAAAGTATTACTACCATAACCCAAGTACATTAAAGGGGATAAGTTGGGGGTTGTGGAAAAGAGTAAAGAATGAAAATGGAGGTGAATGGTTATGTGCTAGAAAAGAAGAAAAAAAATGAGACATTATGTGCTATAAAAAAGAAGATGAATGAATTATGACAAAGAAAGAAGAAAAAAAAAGTGTTGAATTATTGAGAGAAATTCTCAAAAAATTGTTGAACGAGTTGGGTGTTGAAGTAAGGTTATTTAGTGCTTAAAAAGGTTGTGTTTAAAATTAAGAGACTGAGTTCTTTTACTTGTTTAATCCTTCCCGTTCTTTCTTGACCTTTACCTTAGCCTAACGTCACAAGCCTATTAAAGACCTAGTGATCCGATGTAGTGTGATTTTTCTACATTAGGGGAGAGTGATTTGAAAAATGAGCCTATAGAGTTTGATTTGTGATTGATATCACGGAATTTAATATGTTTTTAAAGGCCAATACTTATATTCATGAATGTTATGCATAAAATCATCCAGGTGTCTGGATTAATGGTTTATGGAAAGATGGATGTTTAAGAGTCGATAACGAATATGAGGTTGATGTTTGGATTTTTTTTGGACTTGGGTGGTATTTAATGATTCTATATGTTGTGTGTTATGTGCAATTTTCGAGACAAAAAGTTGAATTACTCTTGCATTAACGCTAACATTGCTTTGTTTTGTTTTTAGGATTTTAGGTTTTGTTTTGATTTCTAGTATAGAATTCATTTCATCTTTCTTTCGCTTGAATTGTTAGGAACTAGCAAAAAGGTAGTTGGGGGTTATGATGAGAGTCAGAAAATGCATCTTAATAGTGTTTATTTGTTAGCATTTAGGGTTGATTTAGGGTTGGATTACACTTTTATGCCTTAATAATTCTTAAGTGTCATTCTTGGTATATTGATTTATTTCAATGCATTTTCAGGTATTATGGGTTTAAAAGAGATGGAAAAGCTAACGTTGATTCAAGCACGAAGATTTTATGCATGTCGGAGTGAAGGAATGGTTTCGGAAGGACAAAATGAAGAAAAACACATTTTTAGGGTTTTATGCCGAGGCGAGGCATGGTTTATGCCGAGGCGAGGCATGGTTTGCGCTGCGGCCACCCAAATCATTGAGGAAGCTGGGATCATGCGGTTGCTTCGTGGCGCGGGAGTGCTTCTACAGCCGTGCCGCGACGCCGCTGTTCTGTGCCGCGGCACGGGCACGATTTCTCTGTTTTCGATTTACGACCTTATTAGGGCTTTAATGAAATTTCTTGACCCGAAAATACCCTTGAACCTTCTGGGGTATTAATAAAACACTTGGGGTTTGCTGAAAAGGAAGGCTAAGGATTTAGAGAGCTACCATATTCTTCTTCCTGAAGGTGATCAAGTATGCACCCCATGTCCATCTAAACTCCAAGCGAGGCAAAAGAATGAATTTCTAGGTGTAGTTGTTCTTATTTCTATCTTTGATTTAGTTGTATGGATTGATTGCTAAACATTGTTTATGATTTACTCTTTTGATTAAATAAGAAGGATTTTAGTTCATGTGACAGCTGCAATTTATGTTATTCTTCTCTTAGAATTTCTTAATCCGATGATTGCATCTTTCTTCTCCATATAAGTCTAGTCAAGTTTTTCTCTTGTCAAACTTGTTAGATGAAATTGATTTCTATAGATCTATCTTATAGGTTTGTCCATTACTACAGTATTATTATTGAAATATATTGTCGCTTCTTGATAATTTATAAGATAGATCTTGTGTGTTTGAATTGGAATTAAAGAGTAATTTGTAGCAATTACATTAGGGTATTTATGTGCTTTGATTGAATATTTACCAATTGCTTGTTTGGGATGTGAAACTAGCAATTGAGATAAAACACTTGAGTCAAGATAGGAGTAAGGCAACGAACTTAGGAAGGATTCTTGGAACCTTGTTATTTCTTTATTGAATTCTTCATCATATTTTCACAACTCTCTCATATAATTTCATTCGTAAAACTCAGATATTCTTATTTGAATTTTATCGTTTAGTGTTAAGGTTTACACTTGCTCTTGTAGTTCGCTTTCCTCGTGGGATGAACACCTTAGCTATACACAATAATCACGTGTTAGTTTGAGCATTATCACCTCCCTAATGAGTTGTCTGATCTCTTCATTAGTGTTGTGTTCATTTTTTATGAGCTGTAAAATCTCAAACTCAAGCATAGAGATAACTAAACATGTTACCTCTGCATCTTTCTCACTAGGTAACCTAGACAATGCATCAGCCACTGAGTTCTCCCTTCCTAGTTTGTATTTTATCTCATATGTATATCTTAACAACTTAGCAAGATAATGTTGTTGTTCTAGGGTCTAGATCATTAAGTGCCTCAAACTCTTCTGATCACTTAATATAAAGAATTTACTACCAAGAACATATGGCCTCCACTTCTTGACAACATTTGTAATGGCATATAATTCTATAATATATGCATATGCTTGTTGCATCTTAGGTCACAATTTCTTGCTATTAAAAGCTAGTGGATGATTCTCTTAAAGGAGTACTGCTCCAATGCTCACTCTAGAATCATCAAGCCCAATTAAACCTAATAAACTTCTAAGTTGTTGTTGGTTAATTGGTACTAGCCATTCTAATATCACATCAATCTTGGATTGATCTGGAGCAAAACATACTGCATTGATAACATGTCCCAAGTACTCATTTTTGCATACAACATATTCTCTCTCAGACAAGTTAATACTCCAGTCAAATGCCCCACATGTTTTATCTTAGACTTACTGTAAATGAGAATATCATAAAAAAAATTTAAAAAAAAACCATAACACATTTCCTTAAAAACACCTTTAATACTTGATTCATTGTTGCTTGAAATGTTAATGGAGCATTTGTCAACTCAAAAGGCATGACTAGGAACTTATAGTGACCAAAATGAGTCCTAAAGATAGTTTTGTGAATGTCATTGGGATTCATCCGCACATGATGATACCCTACCCTCAAATCAATTTGTTTTAAAAATTGTTGCCCCATAAAGCTCATCTAAAAGTTTATTAACTGTAGGAATGGAAAACTTATCCTTAACAATGATGCCATTAAGGTGTCTATAGTCAATACAAAACCTCTGACTTCCATCATTCTTTTCACCAATAAAACAGGTGAACTATAGGAACTCTAACTTGGTTGAATAATACCATCATCAAGCATCTCTTGTACCAACCTTTTAATTTCATTTTTTTTTTTGGTAATGAGGATACCTGAAGTCTTAATACTCATAGGTTTCGCCATAGGATCTACATTGAACTTGTGGTCTGTGTCACTTAGATGAAGTAGGGTCTTAGCTTCTTTAAACACTTCAAGAAACTCATCAAGAACCTGTTGAATCTCTTTATCTACATGTTGTTGCTTAGTTATTGTCTTTTTTTGTTCTTCATTATCTATCTTCTCAGTATCCACCTTCAAACTCATAAGATGAAAATATGTTGCAATACCCCAATTGGTTGAAAATTTCTTCAATTGTTTAGGAGAAATGGGTTGTAAAACAGGTCCTTGGTCACCCTAGAAATGAATAGGTTGCTCTTTCCATGTGAAATCAATAGTAAGCTTTTTGTAGTCTGTTGTAATAGGGCCTCATTTCTCTAACCATTGAACTCTCAATACTGAATCAGCCCCCTTTAAAGGAATTACAAAGAAATATATAGTGAAAGAATGCGATTGCAATGATAATACCACATTTTGACAAATACCTGAACAAGTTAGCATTTCTTCATTGCCAATATGTACTGAGAAATGTTTAGATGGTATCACAATTAAACCAAGAAAATTGACTATCCTTTCTTAAATGAAATTATGGGTACTACCCCCAATCAAGTAACACTTGGAATGATTTGTTAGCCACTATCCCGTGTATCATGAAGGACTGTTTGGTCGGTAAGATTAAGGTGAGATTGTACTATTTTAATCCCACATGAATAGTTATCCCTAATTTGGTTGGAGGGATTTACTATTTATGTGGGATTAAGGTGGGATAAAATTAGTCTTAATCCCACAATTTTTGTCCTACCTCCCCTATGAGATAGAATTTATTCCACCCATGTGGGACTAATTTTTTTTTATTGTTTTTACCCTTGAATAATTATATTTATTACAATAATAAATATAATTTTTATATCATTGAAAATAAATTTTCTTATAATAATTATATTTTTAATAAAAATAATTTTTAAAATTATAATAATGATAATAGTAATATTATAATTATATTATTATAATGATAAATATAATAATTATAATAACAATAAATATTATTATTACCGTAATTATAAAGTTATTATAATAATACTAAAAATAATTTTTTTCTTCATATAATAATAATGATCATAGTAATTACAATAATAATGATAATAATAATTATAATTATAATCGTATTTATAATAATATTATAGTTATAATTATCATAATAATTACAATAATAATGATAATATTATTATTATCATTATTATAATAACGAAAAATTAATATTTTTATAATTATAATAATATTAAAATGATAATGATTATAATAATGATTATATTAATAATATAATTATTACGATATTAATAATTATTATTATATTAATTATATTAATAATATTAATTATTATTATTCTTAATAAATTATAATTATAATTATAAAAAATATTATTATGATAATTAAAATAATAATTATTATGATAAAACTAATAATTTAATAATAAATATTATTTATTACTCTTATAATAGAAATTATAATAAGAAAAATAATATTATCATAATTATTATTATGATAGTAAATATATTAAGTTTTTACTGATTATAATAATTATTATTATAATAATGATAATGATAGTAACTATTATAATTATAATAATTTAATAGTACTGATAATATTATTATAATAATACTAGCAATAACATTATTCTTATTATTATAATAATTATTATAATAATAATTATTATTATTATTAATTATAATAATATTTATTATAAATATGATGATAAAAATAATAGTTTAATAATAATAATTAAATTTTAAGGTTTGTGAAAAATTAGATATTGTTAAGGATGATGAATAGTATTAAGGTATTACTAATTTACTCCCTATTTATCCTATCACATGTTAATCCTAATTTTATCCCACTATAATCTTGTCCATGAACCAAACGAACCTTGAGTGTTTTAGAAGTATGTTGTCCTATAAAAGCATGAAAACTTATCTAGGGAATAAATTGGTTATCTTCTAGTAATTCTTCAAATAAGTCTTCATTAATTTCCTCATCTCGCTCACAAAACACCTTTTGAGAAAAGACTCATTCAATCCAACTATCCTTTTTTGCAAAGCTTGAAACTGAGATTAATATTCAAGGACAAATCCAGATTGAGTAAGTTTAGTTAATGTACCTTGCGGATCATCATAATCAGATAATGCAAATCTTGCTTGGAAAGCTTCAACGAATTCTTTCCAAGATTTGAGTTGTTTCGTGTGAGACATCCACTGGAACCAATTGCAAGCAGCTCCTTCTAAATGAAATGAAATCAGTAGAAGCTTCTAATCCTCTGGTGTATTGTGATACTAGAAGAATTGGTCCATTTTGAACAAGAAGTCTAGAGGGTTTCCTTCTTTAAACTCAGGAATCTCCAGTTTAATTGTTTTGAATGCTGAAGATAGTTGATTATCTTGCAATGATGTACCAGTAGAGAAATTGTTTTCTTCTTGTCCTTCACGCACCTCTTTGTTGTTTTTTTTTTTTTTTTTTTTTATCCAGTTTCTTGTGTATTCCCATGAGACTGTTTAGAAATTCTTCTCGAATTTCTCTCTGGGATTCTTTGATTAATACTGCTACCTTATCTAAAGTACGGTCTTTAGATCTTGTTGCATCTGCCATAGCTGTTGGTGAAAATGAATTTGTTGATTGCTGAAAAAAGAAAGTTGATGAAGGGAAAAGACAATGAAAGTACCAATGATACAGGTGGTATATGAAAGAACTCTTGATAGGTTCAAGAATTAGAAAACCCTTAGAATTGGAGAATGAGGATATTGGAAATTTTATTTTGCATTTTCTTGATATGATGAATTACATTGAATGAGTATTTATAGAGTATACTCATGATCAATTACAGCAAAGAATTCAAAATGAAAGAATGAGAATAATCAGCTGCAACAAACTATAACAGCTCTAACAGACTAACAAAATTTGTAATTGACATAGCCTTTCTCTAACTGACATAGTCCTGGAGTCTTCGAGGTCCCCTTATATTCCTTATTGGCCTTTCCCTGCTACTGCTGTTGTCTTCAATGCATGCTCCACTAGCTATGCTAAGTGTATCACAATGCTGATTGCAGGAAGAAGTGTTGTGCTGACAACTGTAGTTCCAAACATCTTGATAGTGTCGGATTTTGTGATGATAGATTGGGCGCTGGCAGTAGCTTGTGCCAATGTTCATATCCTTGCTAGAGATGTCTAGTCTCTTAGGATATATGTATTAATCAAATTCATATTGCTAGAAATGTCTAGTCTTTTTTTCAGATAGTGAATTATTATGTTCATTTGGATTATAGTTGCTCGTATATGGTTTCAAACATATACGAGCAAGGTGTGAGATCCAACAATTAAGAGAGGTCAAGTAAAATTATGTTATGTCAACCTTAACATAGGCAATAATTTGTTGGCTTACATATTTCATACAAGAATTTTTCGTAACATATAGAGTCTTAAGATTTTGTCCTTTAATGTAGGGATTAATGTCATTAATTTTCCAAAAAGAAATTGTAAAATTTAAAACTGTGAGATCATTAATTAAGATATTACAATATTAAAAAATATATCATAATTATAATACAACACCGACGAGATTGACCTGCAAGGCAGTGTCAGCAGCTGTTTGTAGTGGCTTAGCGAGATGCACTGCGCATGAGCCTTGTACATAATGGTTGTGCCACTCGCTGCAAACTATCTGCTATGCAGGTCATGCACACGAAGGCCGTGTCAGCCACTGGCCTTATCTAGGGATATCTGGCTTAGCGTGGTTGAGGTTGGCGTAGTTTGTCGAGGTCTAGCCTAGTTTTATCATTTTTCTCCTATCGCGTAACAATTTTTTTTTTAAAGATAATCCAACATTTGTGAGACACGAAAAGCTCAATCAGGTTGGATCTGTCACAAAAAATTCTTCAAGGTTTAACATGAAATCCGACCAAACCAGTTGATGAAGTATGTAATTAAGCTTAATTTTTCAATCAAACCATTTTAATAAATAAGTAAGCTTCACTTTAATTCACGATAGAAGTATAGAAAAAGAAAAAAAAATTGTGAAAATCCATACAATAAAAGAAGAAGAAGAAATAGATCAAACAAAAATATTGCCTTTGTTCGAATGTGTTGGAAAATAAATTTTGGATTCAAGTTTGAACTAAATTATTTTGTTTTCTTTCTTGTGTGTAATTTCAATTAAACTTATTCATCTCCTCTTTGTCTTCCTTGAAATTTAGTTTTGGGCAAATCTACTCCTTATAGCATGAGTTAAAGTGAAATTACATTGATTAGTTCAGAGCTCAAACTCAGATGTCTAAGAGTGAGATGGTAAAGATATTGAAAGTCTAGGAATAATAATGACCATTGTCGTGAGATTGTTTATCTCATATATAAGAGTCTAACAATTGTACGTTAGTATTCCAATAAATAAAGTAAAGAATATAAATGATTAGGGTCTTATTTATAGAGTACCAAGAGGTTCAATAGTTGACCTTTCATGATAATGCAACTCTTAAAAGATTGTGACTCTTGTTGAAAAAGGTCAAAACCACGAGTTATGATCTAGTATGACACGTTTATTTTGTTATGGTGTGGCCACCACTTAGAATGTGCCAATAGCTCCTGCTTGGAAACACCATAACACATTCTGAATTCCAAACCTATGGACAATGGGTTGATATAATCATTTTCCTAATGTCCTGACTCACTAGAAGAACAATATATATCTCACTATAAAAAAGTGCAGCCACGGGATACTTTGTTACGTATGCATACGATTTTCACAAATTAGATTAAGCCCAACCAATTTTTATGACCAGCCTTATCCAATCGTCATAGTGTTACAGAAAGATTTGGCGATATTTCAAATGATGCCAAGCTTACTGAATGTTTTCTTAATTTAGTTTAAGATAAATAAAACGAGGAGAAATTGCAATGCCTTCTGAGATATACAAGATGCTGTCTAAAGCTAAGACATGGCAATGAGCTACCAAATTATAACTCCTTTGGAGGTTTCAGCCTTGTTAGTCTCCTAATTCTTTCTTTTTCTTCAAATTTCAGGTTTCTCATTTGTTTCATTGATTCCAAATAATTTCATCAAGACACCAATAACCTCCCGTACTTATCCAGGAAAAGGCACTCAATCGACCGAAAGCTAATTTCCCTCTTCACAGCTGAGACTATGACACTAGATGAAAACCGACCATAGAAGTAAGAAAAAATCAGTCATAGGAAATAAGCAAGCAATTGCAAAGATAAATGAGGAGATGAACCAACGCAAAGCATTTAGGACTCTCAATGTCAATTCAATAAGACCTTTTTACTTGTAAGTGCAAGTCACATGGAACTATAAGCTGTAGATCCATTTCTCCGACTTGTAAAGTATTTAACTTTGCGTTGGTTGCGGGTTTCTAAGCCTTATATTTTGTGGTTGTTTTTGCAGTGGTATTCTGTAATTATATTTATACTATTATATTCATCCCGCAAAATATCTTATAAACTCATACTTAAATATATAAATCAAATATTTAAATAAATTTATATATGTAACTATATTGACTCGAACTCCCCATATTTTTCTCTAATATTTTTCTCTTCTACTATCTCACTCAGGAAAAATTTTTGTCTAACACTACCATAAAAGATACATGGCAAAAAGGGTTCATCTCACCCTTAAATAAAAATAAAATATCTTTTTTTTTTCTCTCTTCTCATACCATTTAACAGTAAGATGGATACTTATACCATTTATCTCTCATGATACTATTCTAGGCAAGAGCTTCTCCTCACTCAGACTTAACTTCTCCACTCTCTTTATCTCTCTTATCTTTAACCTATATTGATTTTTTCTACATGTGATCATTATGCTTGGAATCCTTATAGATAATAAGATAACTATTACTATATTATTTTATCACATAAAGAGCATATCAATACATATGTAATTTGTATTGAGATGCTATTTTATATTATTTTGTAGTTTTGCATCTACGCATACTGTATGTAAATATATTTATATTATTTTATATAAAAAGCCTTGTAGACAATCCTAATTTAACTGTTTAAGTTCAACGTTTACAAATTATTATTTTTCAATTAATGATGATTAAATTTTATTTATTAGTTATTTTTATCAGACTTGAGTTAATATTCAATGATACTTTGTACATTTTATACATTTGAAACTATTTGATATAATATAATTAATATTTTATAATTATTATATTTACTTTTATGACTCAATGGTTCGATCATTTATTCACTGGTTGAACAAGTTAACCAATGAACCGGTGCTTTGATCGGTTTGATATCTAATCCAATTCTGATAACTTTTACTTTTATTACTTAGGATCAAATAGTAATATAATAGAACCATACGTAAGGAACTTGGTAAACCTTAGTTTGCAGCGAGCGGCAGAGTCATTGTGTGCAGCGTTCGCGCGCAGCACGACTCACTAGGCTACTGCAAGTCAGTGGCTGATGCAGTTTTGCAAGCCATGCCCATCCATGTTGTATTGTAAAGATTTTATTTTTAATATTTTAAATTTACAGTTATTTTAATTATTTGAAAGGTTTTTATAGGTTTTCAGGTATAAAAAGATTTTATACCTGCTATTAAGGAAAATTTTAAAGTTCGATTTGTCACGAAAAAATTTCCAAAGTTTAAAACAAAAGCCAACAAACCATAAAATGAAGTAGGTAAGTAAACCAATAAATTATTATTTGAGTTAAGGATGACATAACAAAATATTGCTTGTCCTCACCTAAGTGATCAGTTTTTGGAGGGAGAGTGGAGCATCATGTTCTGAAATTCGATAGGGTGAGAGCTCCTTCATGGCTTATATAAAGGGCTCTTAATCTTTTATTAGTATGGTATCGCCCTGGTTAGATTACTAGTGTTTAATCACTAGTAATTACTAAGTAAATACAGCTCAATAAATTATAATTACTACTGAATATATATCCAATTACAACTTAAAACAGAAACAAATCAAACAACCGCACAATTCCAGAATAAAATAGGGACACTCGTGGTCAACCGATTGACAATGTGAAAAGCTATGATTTGACGCGAGAAATCAGTGGATTATCTGTAATTCCGCTTTTAATATGGAGAAGCTTAGGTTATGTTTGGAAATTTTTTTATGTTTGACAAATAATTTTCAGAACAATTTTTTAAAACAGTAAAATAGTATTTAAAAAATTAGTTTTCAAAATTTTTTTTAAATACTCCAAATTGGTGTTTTTTAACGTAATTTTTGAAAAATAACTCTAAAATCAGTGTTTACTTCTTTATTTTATTTTTTCTCTAAAGTATATAAAATATATTAAAAATTTAAAAATAAAATAATATTAATTATTTTTAAATATTTAGTAAATATGAAAAATAAAATTGATATAAATTTTAAATTTAAACTTAAAACTAAAATTAATTACAAGGTGTATCAAAACAGTTTTCAAAATAAGATTATCCAAACAACATTTCATTGTTTTCTATTTTGGAAACAGTTTACGAGTTACAGTTATCCAAACATGTTTTCTAAAAACTGTTTTTAGTTTTCATTTTCAAAAACAGTTTTTCAAAACTGAAAACAAAAAAATGTTACCCAAACATGTCTTTAGAATTTAACTACTGAATTCACAACCCTAAAAGAGCAGATTTTGAAACTTAGGTCCTCACACAAACGTTTTTCGATGATTGAAAATAAAGTATCTATTAATTTTTCTTAACAAAAAAAGAGCTAAATAACTAATGATCTTGATCCTCGACCACGTTTTAAAAACAAAAAAGTAAAAAAAAAAATGAAAGGTGATACATGATCATATATGCTGGAGTATGTGAGAGAGAATTTTAATAATTTTTATTTATTAATTAATTAATATGTATCCCAAGAGGCTAAGACAATTTTAGCAAGGATATGAACATTGGCACAAGACAGGGCCAATGCCCAAACTGTTGTCACAAAATCCGGAACCATCAAGATGTTTGGAGCTACATTTGTCATTACAACACTGTTTACCGCAATTAGAATCGCAATAACCCAAGCCATCCTCACATGTATCAGTACATTCGTATAAGCATTTACAAGTCGAACCTACGCAAGATGACCTCCCATCTAAATGTTTCGATTTGCAGTTGGCTTCGCAGCTCGGATTGCAGGCACCCAAATCTTCATTGCATAAAGTTGCTTGAACCACTAGCACCATTATTGCAACTGCAACAAAAGTCAAATGTCAACAATGTCTAATATTTCTTTGCTTTGTCTTGTTTTTTTTTTTTTTTTGATGATATATATGTTTGAATCTTGATAAAATTTGAAGCAAAATTGAAAACAAAAGAAAAACGAGAAGCAAAAAAGGGTTAATTTTTTTATGGTTTTGTATTGATATTAAAAGAAAAATAATACATTTTAAAAAAACTAAATGAAAAAAAACGAGTGTCAAATGCATTTTTCCTTTTCATTTTCCTCTAGAATTTTGATGATAAAATATTTAATCATCATTTTAATATATAATTATATAAAAAAAAAATTCGCATGCTATGCACGTTATGTTCATCTACGTTTTGCCCAAGGTAAAAAGTTTTTGACTATAAATTTTGTCTCTACCACTATAGACCAAGACCAAATACATTATTACTGGTATAAGTTGAACTAACCTGAAGCCAAAGCAAGCAAAACATGGTGAGAGGAAAGTGTAAGGAAGAACTTGGCCATGTTTTCGAAACCCAATAGTTTTGCTCAAGATGATGATTGGTGTAGCAACGATTTATAGCCAAAACGTGCCCTAATTCGTAACCCTAGTTTAACGAATTAGGAAAACGAGGATTTGGAGCGGATTCGTTGAGAATCTGCGGATTCACATTCTTTTTTTATATTGCGAACTTTTGGGAACTTGACATATTTTGATGATTTTCAGCTTCTTGAAAGATTTTCTCCACATACGCATTAATGAAGGAGGAGCAAGATTGTTGGTACAACGTTCATACAGCTACAACGCCAGTAATAATTTAATAAACGTAAAAGGAAGGCTTGAAAAGGGCCTCTTACATAGACAGACACATGCTCACCGTTCTAGCAAGTAGCAGTTTTTTTTCTTTTTTCTGACAAAAACTGCATTAAAAGACCGAAAGCTGTACGATTACAAAGGACTAACTCATGAACCAGGCCAAGCACACATCATGAACATGGGCAACCAAATACTTGACTAATGGCGGTTAGAAATGTTTTAAATTTGTCACAATTATTCAAGACATTTAAAATGATTTTTCAATAGTTATTATTTAATTATTTTAATATAATTAATAAATTAAAAATTATAACAATTTTTTTTTAATATAAAAGCTACATATTTTGTAATTATTTTTATTTTAATATTACTAATAAATTTAGACTTTCATATTTTGTAATTATTTCAATTAAATTCCATTCAATTATGAATTAAATTTTTATGTTCATTTCTGCCTATAAATACCAAGCCTTTTGAAGAGCCAAAGACACAACTTTCAAATTCTTCTTCTTGTTTTCTATACTCTAAGAATGTTATTCTATTACTTTCTACATATTTATATTTTTAGATAACCTTGATCGGGTCAGTTCATCCCGCTTCCCAATAGACATGCAATTTTTAGGGGGCAAACCTACGAGCTCCTGAGCTTTATCTTGGTGTTGGTGTTAGTCATTCGTACCCGCACATAGGGAGCCTATAACGGCTTTAGGAAAATGGCTTTTCGCGACTCACAAGTCAACTCCTTTTATTTTCTAATTTTCACTACTCACTTAATTATATTATACTATTTTATTTGATATCATATATGCATGTTCTGTTAAAATCATTTTGATTTCTACAAACAAAAATTCCTTAATTGTCCTTTTAGTTTTTTATCACTAATTATATAATTAATTTTTCCAACAACTAAATCCGTTATATTTTCAAATTTGTGTCTCTGTTTATATTTCCTTTGGTTAACTTATTCTAACAACATATTACATTTCAATTCTAAAAGTGTTTGTTTTCTTTAAAATACTGTTTAAATATACAATATAATCAAATCAATTTTATATTTATGTTAAATCCTAATAAAACCGTTATATTAAAATTTTAATTTTTTTTTAAAAAACAGTTAATAATACTTAAAGTAGTTTTTGTTTTTTTATATATTATAAAAAAAAACAGTTACATATCAATTTCAAATCTGTTATAATAATAAAACATATAAGATTTTATTTTATAACAGATTTATTGATTATTTTTTTAATAAAATATTTAAAAGGAAAACAATAAAGCAACCAAAATAGAAATATCATTATTATAAAGTTTTAGAATACTTAATATCGTATTAAAATTTGTCTTAGGTGGTAATTTGTTCATTACTTAAATTTGATATATTGTGCAAATAATATATGTTATTGTATAATTAATTGGGTTTATTTTGTGTTAATCTTAATTATTCATAGAATTTTGAGTATTTGAAATATTGAACCTAGATTTTATTACTCACAGAAACTTGATTTGCCCAAACTAGTTCCTAAAATAGCATTATAGAAGAAAGCCAATAGTATAAAACCGAAAAAATTTGATGGACTCTTTTTTTAAAGATGGCAAAAGGAAATGATGTATTGGTTAATGGTGTTAGGTTTCATACCCACTCAAGAAGACTCAACTCAACCTAGAGAGATATCAACTAGTGAGTCGAAAAATCCCTAAGTACACCCCACAAGAAATAGAGTGTCATTGTCACAATAAAATTCATAGTGCTCTTTTCTCCACATCTTTATAATATTTACTACTCTATCAAAAGTGCTTAAGATCTATGGAAAACCTTAGAAGATGAGTATAGTATAGATGATGCGGATATAAAAAGGTTTAATATTTCAACCTTTAAAAAATATGACATGGTAGATAGTAAATTAATTAATGATCAAATTCATGAATTTCAAAATCATCTTAGAGGTGTAAAAGAGAATGGTAGTAGGTTTAGTGAAGATTTTAAGGTATCATGTCTCATAGATAAACTTTCATATTTTTGGAATGAATTTTCCAAAAGCTTTAGGTATAAACAAAGTATCTTGACCGTAACCCAAGTTATCAATTCTTTTAGAATAGAATAACAACATAGATTAAGTTTCAAACCAAAAATGAGATGAAGGCTAAGGTGAATATGGTATAACAAAATACAACATCAAACATATTTAATTATAGGGAAAACAACTTTAAGAATAAAAATTGGAAGATTAATTGCAACAACTGACTTAATAACTTTAGGTACAATAACATCCAACCCAATCAAAATCATCAAAACTAACATAATCGTTCCTGTAACTCAAATTCTAGGAAATCTAAGTGTAAAGGGACCGTACTATGTATATGAAAGGACTAATTATATTGCTCGAGATTATTGCTACAAGAAGACTAGTAAGTACAAGCCTAACTTTGGGAATAAAAGCTCTTAAGACAACATGCTAGAGGATGGCAAAGCCTTGATACCACTTGTTGGGCATGATAGGTCTTTTACACCATAATCGAACCATCAACTTTGATTCCACTCACACATAAATATTCTCAACAAATTATTTGAAAGTGTAAGCGGTATTTGGTTTTTGCTAGGTAAAAAACTTTCATCGAAAAGTTGTCAGAAGATTCACCTAAGGCTTTCCAAGCTTTGATTTTTTTTTTTTTTTTTTTAATACGGGAAATCTAACTTTAATTATTAAGACAATCGTTTTCTCCCCAAAGTGGGTAAATTAATCCCTTACCTCTTAGATAATCTAATCTTTTGCAACTTAGGAAATTTCTTTTTATTTGTCAATGTATATAATTTCCAATCTACCTATTCATGCAACCCACTCAGAATCATGATTTTATTTTATTTTTTACTCATTGATTTTTTTATTCTCAACCATCAAACCACCATGTGCATCGAAGAAATTATAAATATCTTGCGTTAATCAGGGAAAAGTGCTTTTTTATGCCTAAAAAAAAAACATTTAACTCGATTTATTTATTTATTCTTACACATGCAAATGTCGTTACATAGTATAGGTAGCATTTACATCCAGCTCCCATCCTTGTGAACTAAAATTAAGCCACAAACCCCTATTTTGCACAAACAAACAGAATGCACTGACTAGGACGGCATATGGACACAGTGCTACCAAACAAAAAATTTTATCCGGCTAGACTAACTAAAAAATTTATTAGTAATTTTGAAGACATTTATTAATCATATCAATAAAGGTGTGAGACTCAACATTTAATATTATCAATAAAATTTATAAGATTATCAATAAAATTTTCAAATGATTAGTCTAAACCCAATGGTTTAAACCCGAACCAATTAAAAAATCCTCGCTACCAAATACTAATTAAGTTTATCAATCCCTATTCAGCATTTCCTCTATCATCTGCAATGCAACCCTCTCCTCGTCTAACGCATCACCAACTTCGTGCCTCATTATCACTCCTGCTGCTGGTGCCTCTGAAACAGGCAGCTTAGGGTCTGGCAACGCTGCCTTTCCATTTTTCGTTCCTAGCTCAACTATCATGACCCAATTCGAATCGGAATGAGGGCCGGCTCTCTTCTGCCAAACGCCAATGTGAGAGTTCTCGGTGTCGAGTCTTAGGCAAGTGAGAGAAGGAGATGGAGATGATTTGCAGCATTTCCGTAGTTTTGCGCTAAGCATTGAAGAGAGAGCTGTAGTAGTACTAGAAGATGTAGTAGAGTAGTTGTCATTGCCAGCTGCTTGATTTTTCGTGATGGGAAAGGCGTTACGGCCACTCATCAAAATGGCTGCCTCATCGTACTTTCTTGCAGCCTCTTCAGCTGTCTCAAATGTCCCAAGCCACACTCTCCTCTTCCTATGATTTAATAATAAAAAAACTAATTTCTCAGAACCATATATTATAAATTCAACAAGTCTAAAATGCAGGAGTGTTTATAAGTTCTAAAGAAACACAAACAGCAAAAAAGCAATTTAGTTAGAAATGCAAGATTCACATATGAAAAGGAGACTATACTTGAAAATATAAGCAAAAACAAGAACTATTGTGTGCATATCATAGCTAGCTCTTAGTAACAAAGTCTAAAATGCAGGAAATCTAGTTGTAACATGAGTATGAAAATAAGTATTGCTGATTGAAGCTAAAAAAGATAGTAACAAAATTAAACATAAAAAAAAAAGATAGTACGAAAACTTGGAAAGAGCAAAGTAATAAAAGTTTTAAACATAAATACAATAAAGGGTGACGAATCTCAGCGACCCATGAGCCCCAGTGACGCTGCCTGACACCTCTGAACTTCTTCGATTGTACCATGTTGCCAAGAACTTGACTTTTATGTATTTAAGAGAGAGAAAGAGAAGTGTGCTAAAATGTGGAAGTTTCGTGGCATGAAATACTTAGAGAGGTCATCAATGGTACAGGCTGAAGTTTGCAACATTTAACATGAAGGGATCTTCTAGGTGAACTAACACTTCATATTGACAACTTTTTGAGTCTTAGCCAAAGGACCTTTAATAGGGGATTTGGAAGTTTGTAGGAAGGGAAGGGAGGGTGATTATCCTTCCCTTTTGGATGTTTAAAAAATAACTAGAAAGTAAGAGAGAGTAAAATACCTTCCCTTATTTGGTTAAGAAGGGTGGGAAAGAGAATAAATAATTTATTATTATGATATTACAAATGTATTCTTTTTTATGAAATTAAAAACATTAGAAAAGGAGTAAAGTTGAATTTATAAAACAAAAAAATAACAATAACTCTTAATCTTCTCTCATTCTATACCTCAAATCTCCTCCCCTTCTCTAACCAGAAAAACCCCAAACAAAGCTATGGTACCTAATCCACTCCCTTCCTCTCTTCCCCCCTTCCTCCGAAAACCTCCATTCCAAACACAGTTAATTTCCGAGTTATGATTAGGGAACCACATATTAGTACATCACATATTTTTATCTGTGATTTCTGTCAATCAAGATGCTCCACATCAACGAGACTTTTTTGTCTTTCATTTTTACCCTGTACGATACTACTCATTCTTTGAAAAATTACTACTCATTACTACTTAAATTTCGAAGAAAAAAATACAAGGAGAATTTTGGAAAACTAGATATACATTGGTGAAATACAAGTTTGCAGTTCCATCTTTATTCTTAGTTTTGTGGTCCATTGGAGAACATGGGTTTGACCCCATTTTCCTTTTGGTATAGTATTAATATACATACAATTATTTGGCACCACTTAAGCAGTTTTTTTTTTTACTTTTTTAGTGGCTTTAAGTATAACTTAAATCACAATTTAAATAACTAAAACTTAAAATTTTAAAATTAAAAACTCTAAAATATTTAAGTTTTGATAATTTAAATCACATTTAAGAAATTCTCAAATATAACATCGTATCTTGAGAGTTTATACGGATCATCTTCCAAGTCCTCAAATTATTCGAGGAGTTAATTCAATACTGTTAATCTGCGATCTACGCTCTTGTAGACCCTGATTATTGATCATGGCTAATCAATGCATGGTGATGATTACATCTCATTCATAGAAAGAAAACGGAAAACGAAACTGAAATAGGAATCGGTGAAATTGCTATAAAGACGGTGCATATGTCAATCATAAATGGTCATGTTACTATGTATTTATTTCTGCAGTTTATATAGCTCATTTTGGAAAGACAGCTTGAATAGTGAACCAAAGTGATAGTCCTTTTAACATCAAGCACAAAGTTTGCAACTTTGCTTGCCAGTATTATGTTAAGAAAAGAGAAAGTTGGAAAGCAAACCTAAATATTATTGATCAACAATAACAGAAGTACAATAGAAGCAATAGAAGTCCTTTTACAATCCAAAGAAGCATCCCAATAAGGGTTGAGAAGTACAACCAGTAAAGAGTTCAGTAAAGCAAAAACACAACACAGAAGCTGCATCTAAACACGAACAATAATCATATCACATCATAGGCGCAGACAATCCTAGCAAATTCGATATCGATCTCCTCACCAAGAGTATTTAGGTTCGAGTCATTCTATTAGGAAGAGATGAATTGAAACAGGTGTTGCTTGATGATTTAGTATACATTAACCAACATTTGCTTGACCCACTTATGGGATAAGAATGCACACCACCCTTTTCGTCCAAATGCTTTTTTTTTTTTTTTTTAAAAAGAAACAACTAACAAAGAGAGTAGGGATGGTAATAGTCTTGCGCTTCGACGAAGTTTCGATACTCTTTAATCTGTCGGAGGCGAATAAGAAAATTTTTAAAAATATTCAGTAGGAGTAAAGACAAGGATGAAGGGGTCATCTTTGACCCGAAAAATCATCGTCCCTATCCCCATGTCCATGAGGTTTTATGTATTATAAAAATATATTAAATAAAATTGATAATTACCCAATTACCTTTAACTATATAAATACCCTTTTAATGTAAAAATCATACTCTCTCCATTCCATATTTTTAATTACTTTTTATTTACACAAAATTTAATAATAATGTTATTTTGTCCAAAACACCATTTAAAATTAAAGTTAAGTATACGTAAGTTTTACAAGAGTTATGTATGACATAAAAAGAAGAGATTAAAGGTATATTTGTAAAGTCATTGGTTTTTGTATCCTACTTAAGAACAGTAGACAAACAATATGAGATATCTATTTAAAAAAAAAAAACTAAAAATATGTAATAAAGGGAGTATTAGTTTTATTTTTGCTGTTAAATTTTTGTTAATTAGTAAGTAGTATGGTTTGGTCTACTTTCGTTTGTGCTCCTGAATTTGTTTTCCTAAGCAGATTGGTTTTTGTGCTCTTGAATATTTTACTCTAAAGTTAGTGTTTAATGCTGGCCTGGTGTTGAAACAAGACAAAGGAAAAATTAATATGCCCTTATAACTGATAAGGTTGAATTTTGTTGGCTACCCAATTTATTAAGATTTTTTTATTAAGTTCTCATCCATAATTATAGTGTTCAAAGATTATTATTTGATTATAATGTTTGTATTTTGTTGAATATTTATTTTTTATTTTGATTTTTTTAATGATTTTTGTTTTATTTTATACTTAGTGTTATTGTGGAGTTAATATATTTTTAATAAAAAATTAAATTAATGATGAATTCTCAAATTTTAATATAAAAAATTCATGCCTCGATTTATAAACAAAAATAAGGTCAAAGGATTGAAATTTTAAAAAATGTTCGAAGGTAAGGATAAAAAGAAAAATAAAATTTTTGATTAAGACGAGAACTAAAAACGAAGAGTACTATTTTTAAATGGTGATAGGACAAATATGACTCTCTTCTTTCAAAATCGCCACGGTTCCATCTCGATGAGAGATCAAAACACACTGATTAAGCTAAAACACAGAAAGAATAATTGTTGACACTTTTTTTTTTTTTTTTTTCCTTTGGTCTAAAACTTGTGGTGTTGGGCTAAGAGAATAATTAGTTTTATATATTGGGCTAAAAAGAGTGTCCCACTTAGGCTCTTAAATTGGGTTTAAATGTAGTGGAGTTAAAAATACACTTAAATCTCATAAATTGGGCTTATTTGTGGTGGGTTCAAAATCAAGCTCTTTAAATGAATAGGTCCAAAATAGTTATAATTGCTGAAATTTACAGCAATTAAATTATTTTTAGTATTAATCAAGTAAATACCATTGCGTTATATGGTCCACGATTATCTCCATTTAAGAATTTAAATGGAGGTCAAGTTTATAGTGAGACTGGATGTCATCATGACAAATTTGAATTTAAATATTCTCCATTTGATGGTGTACCTTCTAATCTCACCACAAACTTGATTCCATTTCAATTCCTAAATTGAGAGGATCTTGGTCCGTGTTATATACCCAACATACAAGTAAAAAACAATCTATGCAGCGATTAAAAATATACCGAAAGATTGAAGGACCATATATTTTTAATAAATAACACCAGAGAAAACAAATGAAGACAAGCAGCAAACAAAAAAACCAAGTAAGCACAACCACCTAGTGGCTACAATCAGCATACTAACACTAGCAACAGCGAGTGGCTGACACCAACAACCCAGCCACCAATGCGACGAAACCACAAGGTAGGCTACATAAACATAAATAATAATATCATATATGAAACTTAGAACACATATAATTTCATAATTAAATCACATACTTGATTGAACCATTGTTACAGCGAAAATTTGAATTACCTCATAGCAGAAGCTTGATCAGGACTAGGTCTTCCTCTTTGTACTCTCACAACAACAGCTTTTTCAGATAGATAGAAAATTGAATACTCAGACGTACTGGGATCCAAAGAGGGAACTTGTCATATTTATATATACATCAATAACCCTAGTTACTGAGAGTCTAAATTATCCTTCCATCTACAGGTCTATTGGACTAAGACCTACACTAGCTGCTAACCCATATTAATAATATTAAGATGTGTACAAGTCTAAACCACATGAGCTCTCGTAATTTTCTCATTGGACTAAATTCGTTGATACAGTTTTATAAAACTAAAACCACTATAATTAGTGGTAACCCATATAAGAAAATTTCAGCATTCTCCCACTTAGGCAACACTAATTATAGCTTCAAAATTTTTAAAAAATTTTACTTAATTTAAAATGACTTCTGGGTCAATTAACTTGATTTTATCGTGGCCTCATTTTTAAAAAACAATTTAGTCATCTAAGAAAACATTTTAAATGACTCAATCCCATGAAAACACAAAATATGATATTATGGTCGCCATTATGCTCTATCATTCACACAAGACCAATCCATGGTTATGCATGTAAATGGTTTCACTGACATGCATCCAATGTGGTAGTGTAGTAAGAAAATAGCATTCCATAGGTGATAAAAAAATATTTAGTTCTCTTTGTTAGTCCTCAATATGACTCTCTGAACAACATGCCTATTAATAGGCCAAAGAAGTCCCCAACAACATGGTATGTCTCCAATCAAAATACCTCAAGGTCTTAACATGGTATCAACCAAGAGGCATACCAACTAAACTCAAAACTGACACTAAGTTTTAAGTTTCCATAGCATGACATGTCATACGTTTAAATGCATTCATACATATAAAGAGATAAGATAACACAATATGAATGAAAATATGTATGATTATCATCAATCAATAATATCCAACTATCGACTCCAAAATATGGCGAGTTCCAAAATTACATAAATCCAATAACAAAAAAAATATAAATAACATAAATAACTCTTACTAACCTAGTACATCAAAAGACTCTAGAACACCCATACTGTCAATATGTTTCTTAAAAACAATGGGCCTCAGACATTTAATTAAGGGAATAACAACGATGTTCTCCATTTGATTCTACTCAACAATGATGTCTTCTTGCTTTACCAAATACCTAACTGTAAGGTATTTTAGTTCAATATGTTTAGAACAACTGCAACTCTAATTTTTCTTCGAAAACAACACGACAGAGCTATTGTCACAAAAATCACCAGTGGTATATAGATGAAGTCAACCACAACAAGCCTTGAAATAAAATTTCTCAGCTACATAGCTTGTTTAATTGCTTAACAAAAAGCTACAAACTCTGTTTGTATGGTAAAAGAAATAGTAATCGTCTATTTCACGCTTTTCTAGGAAATAGCTCATCCAGCTAAGGTGAAAAATATCCTAAAGAGAATTTTAGGTCATCCGAACAATTAGTCAAATCCGAATCAGAGTAACCTATCATCTCAAGATTATCCACCTTCTTGTAAACAAGCATATAGTCTTTTGTTCTTTGCAAGCCTTATCACTTTCTTAGCTATCACCTAGTGATCATACCAAGGATTAGAAAGATAAAAACCAAATACTCCTACAACATAAGCAATGTCTAGTCTAGTACAAACCTACGCATACATCAAGCTACCAACTACACTAGTATAAGGGCACAATTTTCATAGATTCTCTTTTAAGATCATTCTTGGGATATTGGCTCAAACTCAATTTATCTCCTTTTTACTTTTGACAAATCTACAACCTTACATCTATGCATATTAAACATAGTAAGTACACGACCTATATAAGCTCTTTGAAAAAGACCCAACATACCTCGAGATCTATTCCTATGGATCTCAACACCAAGAACAAATGATGCCTCACCAAGATCTTCCATATCAATTGTATTGGACAACAACTGACCTTTAGGTATATGCACTGATCTACTTTATTCTCCTCAAAACCAATAAAAGTCACCACCTCATCAAATTTTACAATCTTAATGAATTTTCCTAGTTATTTCTCAACTTTAACTTTAAAAACTTTAAATTTTTCCAAAACTTCATATTTCTCTTTTATCAAGTAAAGATATTCATACCGGGAAAAACCGTCAATGAAGGTAACAAAATAACTCTTTCCACATAGGATACATGACATAGGTCCACCAATATCAGTGTGCACTATTTTTAGAAGATTCGAACTACGAGTTGCACCCTTCTTCTTGGTTTTGGTTAACTTTTCCCTAATACAATCAATACAAGTCTCCATATCCCCAAAATCAAGAGTGGGTAAAATATTGTCCCTAATAAGCCTTTCAAATCTCTTTAGAAATGTGACCTAGATGCCTATACCATAGAGCAGACTCAACATGCTCCTTCCATTCTTATAATTCGAACCAATTATTATCTCAATGGCTACTTGGTTATTGTTTACAGAAAATGAGACTGATTTAAGAAATTAATGCAACACATTAGTATAACGGCAATAACTAACATATTCCAAAATAGAGAATCTAAGATTATAGTTATAAACTCTTTTTTGGGCAGAGAATACAACATACACTTAAAAACTTTACATATGGAGCAGATGAAGACAATGTCTCAATTTTTGAAGGAATTTTCCTTTTTAGGCAAACATGCCTTCTAAACTGATCTATCATCTTCCAACAGTATTTCGTGTATTTTCTTAAATTATAGCACACAACTACTCGCTTTGGTAGGTAATTGCTTGATGTAATTGAAATTATCCCGCAATATGTTTTAGTGAAATCCCACTAATATCAACGAGTGTGCCATATTGGTAGCAAACATTCACATTAACTCATGAGACTTCCCAACAGTAATGCCCTTTACAACCACAAACGCATGCAAAACAACAAGCATGCATGTAAACATACAAAATGAGGTACTATAAACAACATGTACCTCAATGAGTCACCAAAAAATTGACAGTTGCATACTTACTATGGGTCTTGAACATAACATAATATATTTAAATAATTTAATCAATTATTTCTCATAATATACATATTTTCCTGAATCATTTCTTTCAAAATGAGAGTACAATAAATAAGACAACTAGTCTAGGAGAATACCTATTATTAACAACATCTCAACACATCAAAATAACTTACTGTGAAACAAAATTTTAGAATATTTGCATAGATTTCGAGAAATAAGTAATTAATAACATATTTTCATAAATAAATATTTTATAATGACTAATGTTCCTTGGTCTTTAGAAAATATAAGCAAATTGTAAAATAAATTCCCCTGTTGAAATTTTCATTCATTCTACAAGATTGGAGTAACTCTTGAAGTCCCAAGCATATGGGTGTTTTATTTTTTAGCAAGGCTACAGTCAGTCACTTTGACTGCTGCCATTAAACCTTCGTGCTATTATAACTCCATGTGGGCTCCACTTGGTTATGAATTACATGCAACCAGTTAACTCTCAAAGAGGTAATTAAAGAGAACACTCTTCATTCTCTCTTCTTTTCTCTCTCTTTCTCTGAAACATTTAAAAGTAGTTTTTCCTTTTGCCAATAGATCTGCATTAACAAATCTCGAAATTCATAGCATTGAAACTCGGATAAAAAAACACTGAAATGGCTTTCTCTATTTTGCTAGTTTAGCACCATGTCCAAGAGAGGAGTTTCTTCCAATATTTTATTCTTAAAAAAGTAAAATAGAGAATCTCTTACGTTTTCAAGATCTTTTTGATATCCACTTTAGATAAAAACAAAAAAAAATCTTGGGTCCAATAAATATATTAAGAATCTCACTTCCCTCTAACCCTTTTGAAAATTTTCTTTAGGTTGAATCCTCTAACTTAAAATGAGAGATCGAAGAAAGAGGTATTAAGTTGTTATCCTTTTTTTTTTTTTGAGTTTTTCTTCAATGGCATCCTCTTTAACTACACAGATCAAGATTTAAAGAGGGATATGCAATAAGAAGTTAGATTTGATAAAGATTCAAGATTCAAGAGAAATTGAGCCTCAGGTCATTAAAATAAAATACAAAGCTCAAATAAAGTTAATGAAGAATCAAAATCTTGAATGTTATGATGCATATTGTGGAGCCAACCTGCCACGAAAAAGGAAAGAGTTTTGTACATTCTTTTTTCTTCGTCTCATTTTTGTAACTAGTGGTCCTAGGTTATAAGTTAGTACAGTACACGTGTCTCAATAATATGACGATGGTTTCTCCGTGAAATCAAATGTAATATACTTGAAGTGGGTTTTAATTCGTGTATGTAGGCTCTAATACCACATGCATACTAAATAAACGTAAATAATAATATCATACATGAAACTTAGAATACATATAATTTCATAAATAAATCCCATACTTGATTGAGCCATCATTACAGTGGAAGCTTGATCAGTGTTAGGTCTTGCTCTTTGTACTCCCACAACAGCAGCATTTTCATATGGATAAAAAACTGAATACTAAGACATACTAGAAGCCATATAGAGTACCTAGAATATTTATATACACATAAGTAAACTTAGTTACTGAGAATCCAAATGAGTCATTCCATCTATGGGCCAATATTGGACTAAAACCTACTCTAGCTGCTAATCCACATTAATAATATTAAGATGTATACAAACTCAAACTACATGATTACCGATTAGTAACATATGGGCTCTCGTACTTTTCTCATTTGACCAAATCCACTAACTCAGTTTTATAAAACTAAAACAAATATAATTAGTGATAGCCCACATAAAAAAATTCCAACACACAAACCATAAGTAAAACTAAATATAATGACAACCCCCAGAAGCACTCAAGAACAACTCTCCAAGACAGCCACAAGGCAAAGATCAAACTAATTTAGAACAACCTTCTCTAGATTTTCAGTGTCCCTCATCTCCATCTGATAAAAATCATTAATCATGACCTGATCATTAGCATCAAAGATCAAACCCAATTGTTTACCCAACTTTAATGTATCAATCACCTCGATCCCTCCTAGCTTTCTCCTTTTTAGCCTATATATATCTCTTGAATTTGAGCAGCACTATCAGAATCGATATTCGATGTTCTCCAAGTTAACATTAACAACCATGGCCTTTTTATTTTGGAGACATGTTGTGCGATTATCTACTTAAATAAATAAGCAAATAATCGTACTAGTTTTACTTGCAAGTGCACAAGGTCAACAGTGTAGTATGGTGTGCAAAAGCAAGGTCATCTCCACAAGGATTGGTAAAGTTGCTTTTAGAATCAGTTTCTCTAAAGTAAAAAGAGATAAATAACTGTTGAAATGTGATTTGATAATAATAAAGACATAGAGCTTTGATATCCACCATTAGTCATACTTTTCCAATTGTATAAGGTATCAGTGCACTAGCCTTATCATGTACACCTACTGGTTGCCAACCTAAGGGCATGGTATCTACTCCTTAAGCTATTGATCTCCCTAAGCAACGAGTTAGGCATGGTATCTACTCTAACTCTTTTCTTCATTAAGGGATTCAGCATGGTATCTGCTTGAGTTGTTCCTTAAGAAAACATAAGTACTATGGAAATCGACAACCACATGAGACCTAGGGCATGGTATCTACTCCCGGTTTCCCATGTTGATTAACTCGGGTATCCGGATAAGATATCCCTTGTTACTAATGTTAGACCTAGGACTCGGTCATCCAAATTGATCTAACTAACAGGTCCATGCCACATGCATACGCTAGCCATACACATGCATATGAGGAATTTAAATAAGCACATGCATTAATCAAGTTAAGCAACATAATAAAGGCTATTGGCAAAAATTTATCAATGAATAAATATATGAGAAAGCATAACTAGGGCTTCAATCGAGCCCTATAAGAAAGTTAGTTACACATGCTGTCTAAAAACATCATATATAAACTAAACATAAAGAGAAGAATAAACCCGAGAGAAGAGGTGTCATTTCTCTCCCAAAGCTTACAACTCCAAGTAAAAGATAAGAGAAGTGTTCTCTAAGTTGTGGTGCTCTTTGTGTGTGCTTCACAGGTGTATTTACAGGTTTTTGAGAAGTCCTAAGAGGCCCATGAGTTCCTAAAACTTTCCTAAAAACAAAACTCTTTTATTTTCAAAATAGGGTTCTGCAGTTTACTGTTCACGCCCGTCCATATGCGCTCGATCGCATGTGTCTTGTGCTCGATCCCTCTTGTGCGCGCTCGATCGTAATGTGCGCTCGATTGCGTTGCATATTGCGATCGATCGCAGTTTGTCCAGAGACTGCTCCAAGGATTCCAGGCTTCTTCCTTTAAGTTCCAAAACTACTTTTTTTTCTCAAAGACCCACAAAAACATGTAAAACACACAAATGGAGTAAAAGAGATAAAATTAACGTAATTAAGGACCTAACAAATGTAAATAAGGGGGCTTAAATATGAATATTTAAGCACCTATCATACCCCCAAACTTACATATTGCTAGTCCCTTAGCAATACTAAATTAAAAACTAAAACAAAAAAAACAGTTAAATTAAATGTTCATGGTGTCCAACAAAAGTTTAAATCTTATAAAACTATGATGCGCATTCATGAGCAAGCTTAATAGATACAAACATATTTTTGCAATGAATAAGAGCTTTGAACGCAAATCACTTTCATGAGGCAATTTAAGACATCACAAGTTCGACTTTGGTGTGTGGTGAACTAGCACACAAAATATTGGGTTTCCAAGAAATTCAAACATGTAGTGTTTCGATGACTCAAGATTCACCAACTTCCTATTAGAGTCAACAAATATGGCATAGACTTTTATTTGTGAGATTTTTGCCAAGTTAGTTCTTTTAAGCTTTCTTGTTGACTCGTGTACCGAGTGTTTAGCCAATGACTCCCAAATCAGATGGTTTTAGGACTTACTAGCCCGAGTCAATAAGGCTACGAAACTAACTGGTTTTAATGCTACCACTTAGAATTTTTCACCTTTTGACGTGACACTCAATGCTTACTGAGGCAAGAGGGCCAGTTACTCAGCAGAAAGTTCTTTTTAATGATTATTTAAGATTTTTCACCTTTTGACGTGACACTCAATGCTTACTGAGGCAAGAGGGCCAGTTACTCAGCAGAAAACAAGTTTTATTGATCATTAGGAGCATTTATTTCTTCTTTTGAGCACTAATCAATCTTTTCTACTTTTATATACCAAAATGTCAATCTAATAAGTCATCTAGTTCACAATTAAGCAAAAGAGACATACATATCCAAATAACATGTCATACCCCATGCACTTATGTGCTAGTGTTCTTGTGATAGTTTAGGTCAAACTTGTGAATCCTTAAATGTCAAAAAAGCAGTGATCTAGGTTCAAAACTTGATTATTGGCCTATATGTTCCAAGTATTAAGCTAGCTGATGAAGTCGAATCATAAAGTTCTATTTAGATCACAAAATATTTATTGGACAGAATGAACATGTATTTATCTATGAAAATAACAACAAAAAAGAAAAATATGGGACATAGTAAGTGTGTGAATGTCTCCCTATACCCCCAAACTTAAATTGCACATTGTCCCCAATGTGTGAATAGCATGGAAGGAGCTGACCTGGGAGATGGAGAACTGATGGTTGGCATAGCTCATAGTACGCCCCCAAACTTCAACTGGATGCACTCACGCTGTCCTTGAAAAAGAAAGAAAAACAAACATAAAATGGAAAACAAGTAATAATAAACAGATAGAAAAATAAACTAGGAAATACGAATAATAAAATGAAATAAACTAAGAAAAACGATATGCTTTGGGGTGCCTCCCATGAGCTCTAAGTTTAACGTCTTCAGCCAGACGTGGTACCCTCTCACTGCTGATCATCAAGTGGGGCAGTCGAGGAGGTATCGGGTGTTAGAGGTAGGCGATCAAGAATGGCCTGCAGCATAGCCTCTTGTCGTGCTAACTGTGCCTCCAAACTATCCATGCGCTGATGCACGAGTGTGGTAGCAGCAGAGACCTTACCTCGGAAGGAGGACAACTCAGCTAGAAAGTGTTGGGACTCGGTGGGTCCTATGTTCGAATGGTTCTCGTCATGTACTGGGCTAATGACCGGGGTCTCGGTCTCCATGCGATCTTCCTCAACTCTCTCAGCTGCTGGAGCGAGTGTCGGGAGTCCTCGTGGCATATGCGAGATGCTGTGTGTCCACTGAGCCTTCCCGAAGAAGGGATGCTCTCGCACTGGCCCGTCGCTGTGGGTCCCCTTAATCCCCTTCTTCTTGAGGATAGAGGAGAGTAGGAACGGGAAAGGGAGGCCCCAAGCATTGGCCGTAGTGGTCTGACGGTCATGTACATGATCCCAAAACTTGTGCAGCTGGCTCCAAATGACAACCGGGATGGAGTATTAGTGGCCTCTATGGAAGACATATAAAGACTGGAGAAACTAGTCTCGCCGCTGTGTCTTGTGCCCTAATGGACACATATTACCCTGCAGGATCGTGTCAACAAGCTACAGTCGTGGAGGCAGCTTGGACCGGCTGATCGCATTGTTATGTTTGTCGGCATACTGGCCAGTGCACATGTCTGTGATGATCTCAGCCAGGGTAAAGGACTCCAACTGCTCTTCGATATCTGTGTCATCATGAGAGGACTCGTCGGTGCAATAATTAAGCAGATAATCATACTAGTTTTACTTGCAAGTGCACAAGGTCAACAGTGTAGTATGGTGTGCGAAAGCAAGGTCATCTCTACAGGGATTGGTAAAGTTGCTTTTAGAATCAGTTTCTCTAAAGTAAAAAGAGATGAATAACTGTTGAAAAGTGATTTGATAATAATAAAGACATAGGGCTTTGATATCCACCACTAGTCATACTTTCCCAATTTTATAAGGTATCAGTGCACTAGCTTTATCATGTACACCTACTGGTTACCAACCTAAGGGCATGGTATCTACTCCTTAAGCTATTGATCTCCCTAAGTAACGAGCTAGGCATGGTATCTACTTTAACTCTTTTCTTCCTTAAGGGATTTAGCATGGTATCTGCTTGAGTTGTTCCTTAAGAAAACATAAGTACTATAGAAATCGACAACCACATGAGACCTAGGGCATGGTATCTACTCCTGGTTTCCCATGTTGATTAACCCGGGTATCCGGATAAGATATCCCTTGTTACTAATGTTAGACCCAGGACTCGGTCATCCAAATTGATCTAACTAACAGGTCCATACCACATGCATACGCTGGCCATACACATACATATGAGGAATTTAAATAAGCACAGGCATTAATCAAGTTAAGCAACATAATAAAGGCTATTGGAAAAGATTTATCAATGAATAAATATATGAGAAAACATAACTAGGGCTTCAATCGAGCCCTATAAGAAAGTTAGTTACACATACTGTCTAAAAACATCATATATAAACTAAACATAAAGAGAAGAATAAACCCGAGAGAAGAGGCGTTAATTCTCTCCCAAAGCTTACAACTCCAAGTAAAAGATAAGAGAAGTGTTCTCTAAGTTGTGGTGCTCTTTGTGTGTGCTTTACAGGTGTATTTATAGGTCTTTGAGAAGTTCTAAGAGGCCCATGAGTTCTTAAAACTTTCCTAAAAACAAAACTCTTTTATTTCCAAAATAGGGTTCTGCAGTTTACTGTTCACGTCCGTCCATGTGTGCTCGATCGCATGTGTCTTGCGCTCGATCGTAGTGCTGCGCTCGATCCCTCTTGTGCGCGCTCGATCGTAATGTGCACTCGATCGCATTGCATATTGTGATCGATCGCAGTTTGTCCAAAGACTGCTCTAGGGATTCCAGGCTTCTTCCTTTAAGTGCCAAAACTGCTTCTTTTTCTCCAAGACCCTATAAAAACATGTAAAACACACAAATGAAGTAAAAGAGATAAAATTAACGTAATTAAGGACCTAACAAATGTAAATAAGGGGGCTTAAATATGAATATTTAAGCACCTATCAAGACACTCTTCCTATAACTTTGAAAACTAATATCATTCTCCAAAATCCTTTTTTTTTTTAAAAAAAAAAGAAACATTTCCATTTTATCTTTTTTCTCATTGTCAATAACTTGGCACTAAATGGTGAGCATTGGTCTTAATCTTGCCTCTACAACACTTGGGCCTTATTTTACGGACTAACCATCGAGATAGTATCTTCGAAAGTATTTTTGACAACTTCTACGAATGATCTTGCCATTGACATCAAAGGAGACTCTAACATTATCCTTTTCCTCATTAATACCCTCCACGTAACATTTGAAGAATTAACTTGTGAAATGTTGGAACTAGTTATACTTACTAATCTCGATGGGATAGCAGAAATAAGACCGATATCATTTGGGGACCTTTGGATACAACCCAAAAAAATGAGTCTCATTAATAAAACCCACTGACAGAGAAATATTTCTTAGTAAAAGATTTAAATGTTTAAAATCAAACCAATTACCAAGGGACACCTTCATAGCAGTTGAGTTATACAAGGACCAGTTAGCATTATTAAATGACTTTTTCTCTTCTAAATGAGAAATTCTTGCCTAGTTTCGGTTCATATACATGACACAGACATTTTTAACTATTAAATAATATGAAAAGATAAAGAAATGGAGAGATTTTCTTTTCATTTAATAGTTGGGATGTCTTTGAGCCATACATCCTTCATATCTGTATTAGGCAAGAATTTTTTTCCCCCAAACGTCTTGGAAGCCATTTTGTAAGGTGGAGGAGAAAAATCTCATCTAATGCAAGCCTATCTAGTAAACAATAAACATCAACATTTTGATTCCAATTCAGCTGGCACCATTCTTCCAAACAACTTCCACATCTTCCAAGAGTTGACCGACTATCAATGAATTATCAAAAGCCCCATCTTCACACACTATATTGATACCATATTCCAAACCATTAGAAATATCATTAAAATTAAATTGAATGAAACCATTTTCTAATACCTGTTGACCTGATTGGATAATGCACAATGTCATCACTGCGGACCACAGTTACCAATGGTGAATCGTTAACCACACATGGTTGCTCCTCCACATTGCCATAATAGACTTCCAATTCCTCCTATGACTTTTCAGAAAACCTTTCATTGAAGGAGGAATCTAACGATGAACTAGACAAATTATAATTAATCACCCTGAGATAAGTTTTCTTCGAACAAGATAGATGAGTACGCTTTGAGACTCATCCACTTTGATTCTCAAAAAAAACAATGGCACCAATTTTGACTATTACAAACATAGGGATGTCTTCGAATTCTTTAATCGAAACCAATAATCTGGTACCATCTAATTGTCTCTTAAAAAATGTGTTTTCATCACATGACACATAGCTTCCCTAGCTCTCGATTATCTATTTAAAAAACTTAGGGTTCAAAGATTGCAAAGGAATTTTTTCAACTCTAATAAGTGTTTTAAAAAATGGGCCTGGGGCGCGCCCAGGGGCGGAATCGTGCCAAAAAGCCCAGGGCTTATTTGTTTGGGTGGAAGGTCCATTGGGAGTTCGCCTTTTCAGCCCGGGCGTTCTGGGCGACCCGATACGTACGCTCCAGATGCCCGGGGCGTATGCCCAGTGATAGATGAGTACGCTTTGAGACTCATCCACTTTGATTCTCAAATAAAAACCATGGCACCAATTTTGACTGTTATAAACATAGAGATGTCTTCGAATTCTTTAATCGAAACCAATAATCTAGTACCATCTAATTGCCTCTTAAAAAATGTGTTTTCATCACATGACACATAGCTTCCCCAGCTCTCGATTATCTATTTAAAAAACTTGGGGTTCAAAAATTGCAAAGGAATTTTTTAAACTCTAATAAGTATTTTAAAAAATGGGTCTGGGGCGCGCCCAAGGGCGAAATCGGGCCAAAAAGCCCAAGGGGTATGCCCAGTGATTTTTTTTTTGGCTCTGCACATCAAAACGACGTCGTTTTGAGTTAAATGAAATCAGTCCATTTAACCAAAACAACATTCCCCAGGCGTCTGGGGCGTACGTCCAGTGAGATATATATATATATATGAGAGACATTATTACACTTCATAAATATATAATACATATTATCTATCTTAATAATAATTACAAACTATTTAATTAATCACTTACAAATTACAACAATATAGAAATATAAGTTATACTTCATATAATTTATATATAAATATATATTAATATTTATAAAATTATAATTATCACACTATAGAGAGTTAGTAAAGTATTAAACTTTGATAAAAATTAATTAAAATTAAAATTATTTTATTATTCTAATTAATTAATTAATACTATTTTATTAAAATTTCGAAATGCCCAAAAAGATTCAAAAGACTTACCTGGATTTTCAGTCTTTCAGGTCAGAATTTTAAATTTTCAACATTTTGATTGGATGTCATCACAAATGGAACCACTATATTGGAAGACCATAGTGTAAATTGATAAATATATATGCAACAAATGATAGTGTACGTCTAATATCATATGTGATTAAAATTTTCATCAAATTGTTTGATATTTGTGTAAAAGTATTTTGATAAATATTCATTCATAGGTTTTAAGTTAGTAAAGTTTATTGATAATTAATTTATTTATATTGTTTCAATTTTTTAGTATTTTTATAATTTAATTAATATTATTTTATTCAAAACATCCCAACGTTTCAAAAGACTTACGCCCCAACGCCTCGGGGCTTACACCTCGCCTCATTGAGGCAAAACACCTCACCTAACGCCCTCACCTCTGAAAACACTGACTTTAATACAAAGAAATTGTTCATCACTCAAATCTTCGGAACACCAAGGCTTATGCTTTAAAAACCATTGATCAAACGAAACTTTTCTCTCCACAATTTGCTAAAGCATATCCTCTCTACTTTTAAAAACAAGGAGAACTTTATTTACACCCGTAAGAACAAAAGAGAACTCAAACTTTCCATTTCTGATGAAGCTTTCCTTGAAAGTAACCTACTCTTATAAACTAAACAAGGAGCCCACAGCACATCCTTCTAACCATTCAATATCCTCTTTATCTGGTTCACAAACTGCACAAGAAGAAACCAACTGAGATGCTTCACTCTTCATGAGATCAACAACACCTTTTTGTTAACTCTATAGCAATAGATAGAAGAAAAATATGTGGCTTATTGAGGCATGATATCACTTTCTTTAAACTGATAATCGCTCCCACTCGTAAAAAACTTGTTGCCGGGCTAATGGTGATTCACATCAGGATACAAATAAACCACTTCTACAGACAACAAAATATGAAAGTTTGTCTTAGAATATCTCTTTGAAACTAAATTTTGACTAAGAGAGAAGAAGAGAGATTTTTGGATAATTATGTGTAACTTATGGTAGTCGGAACATCTAAATTTTTAAAGATTTCATGCCTTTTCTGAACAAACACAATCTTTGCATCAACAACAACCTTAACCACTAATTAACTATGAATTTTGAAGCAACTTGCAAGTTTGATTGACCAGACTTAAGCCCCCATTGACTGTGAATTGTCTGTGTGTAAAAACACAAGCTTTCAGCTGTTGGTTCGATTGATCGAACAATATCTGTAATCGACCATAGTGTGAACTTTCAATCGGACACAAATTTTGTACTTTGAGAATGATCCTCCAATGGTTAAGTTAGTAAGCATACCGAAATGCATAAAAAATGATACTTACTTAAGAGATGCCGAAGTAAGCAAACTTAGTATTGTTGGTTGTCTCTTACCTCTTCTTTGCTATAAGACTTATGTTCCCTTTATATAGGGTGAGAAGAGGGGCTAGATCTTTGAGGAAATCGGATAAGATCTTGTTACTGCATGCTGCCCATACTAAGTGGGTTTGTAGACTATCATCTCTTGTCCTTGAGCAATCAGATTAGTGGACTTACCGCCGTCAGTCATTCCTACGTGGTTTTGTCTCAAACAGTTAAGATCCATAAGTTGAACCGTTTAAGGTAGCTAAGTAATCATTTTTTATGACGTCTTGATCCACGTGTCTAAAGTTCAGCAAGACTGGATATTTTGACCCACATAAAGTAAAGTTGAATCAGACAGGCTTACGAGAACAGTGAATTCTCTTATTAACATCTTATCAGCTAAAGTAGGAGAGAAGGCCAATTTATAATTTCAGTTAGAATTAGTTGAGGTGGTTGTAAATCAGCTTCTAATCAGTTGAGAATATCCGAATCGTCGATTATCCTATAAATACTGGATTGCAATCAGATGAGAACTCAAGGAATAATCAAAGAAAATTCTCATTTCTCTCGTTTTCTCTTGGAGGTTTCTCCTTTCCTCAAATTAAGGAAGTTCTTATCTCTGTACTTAACAATTTGTTGCTTTCAATGAGATTTCAGTGATTGTCTAGTTGGTTTCTCTGCTAACATTGGCAACGGCTTTGTGTTGAACTCTGACCACTGAGCCCTTCACCATGGGTATGGTATAAGGAAAATCATATGTGAAATTTATTCAAAAAGCGATTGGGAAAAGCTTCAGCTATAACCCCAACCAGCAACTTAAAGAAAGGTTGCTGAGCCATGATCAGGAAACTTGGTCTTGGCAAGCCCATCACGTCTAACGTGAGGCCCTCTATGATGATATTTAGGGTCAAATGGCTCGTGTTTTGTTGTTCCAGTGGGCTTATCCCACTCCACCAGATAAAGAAATAGTTTTTTTTTTTTTTTTGAGAATACATAAGAAAAAATTATATATATTGGCCACCAGATAATTTTATCAATAAAAAAATAGTAATATAATTAAATAAGATATTTATTTTAGTTTATTTTAAAAATCCAAATAACTAATCATGTAACTCTCAGTCTCAGTGCCGACGTGATTAGGGACCAGAATAATAAAGTTGGCACTTGCGAAAGGCCGTGCAATTGAAACCTCTGGGAAAGCGATAACGATGAGATGTGGTCTAAAGGAAGGTGATGGGTAGAGTCCTTTTATGGGCTACAATTAATACGATTTATAATAGTGGCCCATCCTTATTCTATCTACCGCTGTATCACTTTGAGCTGCAAAATCCAACCCGACCCGATTCAATTCAATTGATTCAGATTCGATCCGATTCGAAAATACATAAAAATAATATGATATGAACTGGATTTGATTTTAATTCGAATGACTCGAAATTTGAATTCAAAATGATCCAATCTGATTTGATTTGAACCCGAATGACTCGAAATCCGAAACGATCCAACCCAAAATGACTTGAAAATATATTTTTTTATAAAAAATAATTTACTTTCTAAAATAGGGATACTAATTAATTACTAGTTATCAAATAAAATAAATTATACAATAATTAATTAATTGTTTATTTACATGAGTTGATATGCATAATTCAACAATATATTAATATAAGTAATCTCATTAATTTCAAATAAAAAATTGAGAAGAATAGTAAATTTTGCATTTTTTTTTTCAAGTCACAATAAAATTTTATTTTTAACTATCCTGAAAAAATATAATGGAATGAAGTGATTATATGAAATTTAATGTTCAAAATTTGGTATAAGACGTTACTAGTGAGAATAACTTTGTGGACCAATTGTTTAATATTATTAATACTGAATTTTGGAACTAAGAATCATAACATTGCATATTGTATGAAAAAATTAAATATATTATTTAAAAAACTTAAGTGTTGATTTATTATTAATTAATTTCTACGTATTTGGCAATGTAACTCGTTTAGTCCAATTGTATGCAAATACAATATTTTTTTAATTAGGTAAAAATATCTATTTTGTTGACTCAACGCGACCCGATATGATTCGAGATCCGATACCCGACCCTATTCGATATGACCCAAAACCCGATACGACTTGATATTAAAATGACTTAAACCTAACTTAACTCGATCCAAAATAACGCGCGACCCAAACTACTCCAAATTTAATATGACTGAAACTTGAACCCGATTGACTCGATCCGTTGGCCACCTCTAGTATCACTTTGAAGAGGTACTTGAAGAGGTACGACAATGCTTCTCGCATATCAAACCGTTTAGATCCTCCATCCTTAAGCATCAATGGTGTTGGCAATCTCTTCCTTCTCTCACTGACAAGTGACAAGTAACCAAGTGACCTGTGGTATTCAACTTTTTAACTTTTTGAATTACTAATTTAACGTAGGAGTTATTGTTATGAATTAACAACAATCAATTTTTTTTGAATAAATTTCCGTCCAAATCATTTAACTAATAGGATGAATAGTGACCATCAATTAAGATACTTGGTTTTGAACAAAAAGCTTGGAATCTAGTTTTTTCCGTGCCGTGCGAGCGTAAGTCTTTTTAGTTGTCGATGAAAATTTGGGGTAGCAGCGAGGCTAATGACAATATTATCTATAACAATAATGGTACTAGTATTAGTAAGAAGAAAGCAAGGAGTTTTTGTGAGGAAGAAAGGGTGATTTGGATGAGTTTTGGTCTAATTATCTGTATTTGAAAGTCTTTGGACATTGAGAAGCCGTTTGCATTGTCGGATTTTTCAAAGAGGATGTTGAGAGAGAGAATGCCGGCTACTGGGAGGGAAAAGGCCAAGAATATGAACATCAAGTGGAGGAAGTCACGGCTGGAGGAAATAGAATTATTCCTTAAGAAGAAAGAGTTGGTTCAGGAACAACCCGAATTCGTATTGGATGAAATTAAGTCGTTCGATCAAAACAAAGTCTCTTGATTGACAGCTAACAAATCGTCACAATTCATCCTAAACGTTTAATATATATGATTTCACTTAACGAAATGGGCACATGTAATCACTTGATGTAGCTTGCTTAATTGTTTTTTACGGAAATTTATTAGAGAAAAGTTAATTGCTATTAATTCATAATTCAAAGAATTTTTAGTGTCAAATTAATAGTTCAAGAAGTTAAATATTACGGGTCCATAGCTCAAAGATTTGTGATGCAATAAACTTTTTTTTTTCTTCAACTTCGAATTTTGAAATACATCTATTTAATATTATGAGAGTCCATCCACGAATTTATAGCTTAGTGGTTAATATTGAAGTCTTGAGATTATAACGGCTCAAATTCGATTTTAATGATATTTGAGTTATTTGTCTAATTTACATGTTGATTATTTCTCTTACTTTAAGTGGACTGCAATAGTATAATCGGTTTTTGTATAGATAATGATATAGTAAAAAAGAGATAACTCTCTCAAAACCCGTTTGCCTAGCCGTATAAATGATTTAGAGTCTATAAAATAGTTTTAAAATAGTTTATGGTAAAATAATAGTGAAATTGTTTTTTTATTTAACTTTGGCCGCTTATATTTATAAATAAAAAAAGCAAAATTCATTTCATAAACTCTCCAAAAGGATAAATTTTTTAAAAATAATTTAAACAGCAAATCTATACACAATTACTAAGTTGATTTTTTGACGTTCTTAATTAAGCTTGGATTTTAAATTAAAAATATTTATTGATTTCTTATTTTAGCAATTGAGGGTAAAAAATATATTAAAAAAAATTAACTTTCGGTGATTTTAGACTTAACATTCGAAAGACAGACCACATGATCGATCTCAATGGTAACATTTAAACAATATGAAGAATATTTGAGTTCAGAATTAATTTATTACATAAGTCTAACTAGTTATTTATCATAAAATAACTGTCAGAATGTAACGCATAAAATTTAATCATGCTTGGGTTTCTATTTTAAAATTAAAATGAGTCAATGCTTTTGTTAATGCTAAATCAAACTGAGCCACTAAAATATGTATTCTTTTGCTTACATTTAATTGGGTTCAATCTTTTTTCCTTTTTTTGAAGAACCGTGTTGAATCCATTCATCCAAATTATCACACACCTTTATTTATTTATTTTAACGGGCACCTTAATTAAATTTGACTAAATTTATTATTTATTCTCTTAGTTATCCAATATAAGGTATGTGATGATAATAAAGATTGTTCTTCCAGGGGGCTATTTGTCCAATTGAATTCCCCATTAAATTTCATTATTTCCAACTTCCAACTTTATATATCTTAGTAATCATTTAAATTTTACACAATCCTAAATTAATCTTACTTAATTTAAAATTAAGATTAAAATAGAAGAAAGGAAAGTGTTGTGGGAAAGGAGACAGCAATGTCTGATTTGGTTTGTGAGGATGGTCTCGCATATGAAGTTGAGAAAAGGGGATTGGGAGCTTATTTGAACATAGGAGGTAATAGAGCTCGTGGGGATGAGGAAACTGATTCAGTTGAGGGTGTTAAGGAATTGGCGGTGGCTATGAAGCAACAAAGCCAATCATCATGAGTATTTTATCATGGAATTGTCGGGGGTTTTGGAACCCTTGTACAATTCGATCACTTCACAAATTTGTGAGGCAAAAGGCCCCAGAAGTCTTATTTCTCATGGAAACAAGGTTAGATGAGAGTGGTTTAGAGCGGTTCAGATTTAATTGGACTTTAATCATGGCCTAGCGGCTCATGGTAGGGGTAGAGGAGGTGGTATTGCTTTGTTATGGATGAATGATATCAATGTTTCAGTTATTGATATCATTATGAACGAGGGAGTCTAGGGAAGTGTGTTGAGGTTAATGGTTTTTATGGAAATCCTCTAACGCATCTTCAACGGTTATCGTGGGAGTTGTTATGTCATCTGTATGGCTTATTTGATCTCTTATGAGCAGTTTTTGAGGACTTTAATGAATTATTAGGATTGTATGAGAAAAATGGTAGAAAATTCAGGGTTGAATGGCAAATGAGAAGCGTTCCAGAATGTTTTAGATGTGTGTGGCTTAAGAGATATTGGTTTTGTGGGTTACCCATCCACTTGGGTTAATGGGAGAGATGCTTTTATGCATGAGCGGTTGAATCAGGTTGTCGTAGATTCTAGTCGTTTGAATAACCTTTCCATCAGCTTGGATTCAACATACTGTGATTGCAAATTCGGATCACTCTATCATTTCTCTTGCATTGAAGAGGAGGGCGCACATACGAGGGCCCAGTAGGTTCAAAGCGATACGGTTACTAATACAATAAGTGTGGTAAGGACATAGAGGCCTCTTCGGGACCGTCATCGAAAGGGCAGCGGTTCGGGTATATTTAGTCTAAAATCAAGTTTTGTGGGGAACGTTTGGGGAGATTGAATAAACTTTGATTTTGGAATGTTCAACGTTATCTGAATCTTCTTAATGATCTGCTACGAACATTGCAATCTCAAGGAGGGGTGGGGGGCTCGAGAGAGGAGGAAAAACTAGTTGAGAAATAGATAAATGATCTGCTAGAGAAGAGGGTGGTTTTATGGAAGTAGAGATCCCGAGATTTCTGGCTTCAAGGGGGTGATAGAATACGGCTTTTTTATGCTAAAGCTACGGAGAGGAAAAGGCGAAACTCTATCATTGGTATTTGGGATATGAAGGGTGATTGGATTATAGATGAGGAGAGTGTAATGGATGAAATTCTGGGTTATTTGAATTGTATTTTCTCATAAGATGGTTGTCATAATCTTGATGAGGTTTTGGGGATTGTTAAGAGTGTTATGACTTTGGAGATAAACAAAGCTTTGCTTCAAGAGGTGACAAATGACAAGATCAGAGTGGCACTGTTTCAAATGCACCCGTCGAAATCTCCTAGGCCTGATGGTATGCTTGCTTTATTTTTTCAAACTTTTTGACATGTTGTCAGTAGGGATATTATACATTCTATGAAATCTTCTTTATTTTTTCAAATCTTTTGGCATATTGTTAGTAGGGATATTATGCATACTGTGAAATCTTTATTTAATGCTGGTTTATTACCTGATTCTATTAACATACCCATATTGTTCTGATTCGAAAGTCTTGGAATCTGAACTCTGTTTCAGAGTTCTGTCCTATTAGTTTGTTCAATGTGGTATCTAAGATCATTTCTAAAGTGATTGCAAATCAGTTAAAAATTACTATCCCTGAGATTGTATCAATTAATAAGAGTGTGTTTGTATCGAATTGACTTAATTCTGATAATGTATTGGTAGCTTTTGAGTATATTAATTTTCTAATAATAAAAGGACTGGTCGTCAAGGTCATATGGATTGAAAGCTCAATATGATTAAGGCTTATAATTGAGTCAAGTGGGACTTTGTTCGTGGGATTATGATTAGGTTGGGTTTTGATGTTCGATGGGTCCAATTAATAATGAATTGTATCTCTTCTGTAACTTATTATGTTATGATAAATGGAGAGAAAAAATAGGTTTCATTGTTCCACATCGAGGTCTCTGTCAAGGGGATCCTTTGTCTCCATATCTCTTTGTATTTTGTGATGAGGGTTTCTCTGTTTTGTTGAGGCAAGTAGAAATGATGGACAAAAAAAATCATGGTTTATCTATCTGTCGGCACTGCCCAAGGGTTTTGCATCTCTATTCTATAGATGACGGTTTGCTATTTTCTAATCATTCGACAGAGGAAGCAACAAATACTATGGAGGTGTTGAATCTTTATGAGAGAGATGCTGGTAAAAAAATTAATGTGTCTAAATCCTCTATGTGTTTAGTAGAAATGTGAGTGACTATGAAAAAGAGGGTATCATGAACATCATACGGGTTCAATATACCCATCTTAATGAAAAATACCTTGGCTTTCCATCCTTGATTGGTCGTTTCAAACGAAAAAATATTTAGACATTAACTGATAGGGTTTGGAAGAAGCTTAAGGGGTGGAAAAAAAGCTCATCTCGTGCGGGTAGGGAGGTGTTATTAAAATCCTTGATTCGGTCTATTCCTATTTATGCAAGGAATTGTTTCCGTATCCCGATTGTTTTACTTGATTATATCTAAAAGTTTATGATACGTTTCTAGTGAGGGCATAAAGGTGATGAACACAAGATTCACTAGTTAAAATGTGATGAGTTGTGTCAGTCAAAAGAAACTAATGGTTTGGGTTTCTAAGACTTACAATGTTTTAATTTAGCCATGCTTGCGAAACGATGGAGGCGTCTTTGAGCAATGAAGATTCCTTTCTTGTTAAGGTGTTGAGAGCTAGATACTTTCCAAATGGGATTTTTTTTGTGTCTAATCTTGATCATGCTCCATAGTTCACATGGTTGAGTATATGGGGAGCAAAAGGCTGGTGAAGAGAGAATAATGGCTAGTGAAGAGGGGATCTCATTCGGAAGATGTTCTTAAATCATGAAGCAAACCTAATTCTTCAGATCCTGATAAGTTATTATGAGGATAGGGTGATTTGGTACTATTCCTCCAATGGGATGTTTCCGATTAAAAGTGCTTATCAATTGGTTGTGGATGAGTTAGTCAAGGCAAATAGGAGGTCATGTTCTAATCTAAAAGGGAAGGTTTTGGATTAGAACAATATCCCATATTTGCATTGACCAACAAGGATATCCTTTTAAAGGGGAGGTTTTGGATGTCCCATATTTGCATTGACACCACTGATTTTACAATCCTATATTTCCATCCAATTGAACTAACGACATTAAAAAAAATTAAATAAATAAATAAACTTAAAAAAAACAACTCTAACTTTTTTCTTTCCTTTTCTTTTTCTTCTTCTTCTTCTACTACTACTTCTCTTCCTCAAACAACCAATTGCAGATCTATCGCAACCAAAACGGCAACTACCTCTAATGTTTTAATCTTTTGGGACTTTTCTTGAGTCAAGTTCTGATCCGAAGCTAAACCCGTTCTCTCAAAGCATCATGCACCTATTGAGACATAAAATTAACTAGCACCTATCAGTCACTAACTTCCACGCATACAAACACCCATCCATTACCTATACACTTTCAAAAGATTTGCCTTCATTTCTGGACAAAAGCTAACCCTATCACCAACCTCGAAAGCAAAAAAATCGTACTAACAAAGGAAAATATTGAGAGTACTTATAGATGTCATCACTAATACTTTTCTCTATCTTTCAGCAAAGGCTCAAGTGCGTTTTAGATGTTTATCTAAGCCATGTTGTTACGTAATCAATGACCTATATTCCATCAACACATACCCACATTATAAGAAAAAGCACTTTGACGAAAAACTTAAACCAAGCATCATTGTTCTCTATCTTTCGGCAAAGGCTCAAATGTGTTTTAGATATTTATCTAAGCCATGTTGTTTCGTAATCAATGACCCATATTCCATCAACACATACCCACACTATAAGAAAAAGCACTTTGATGACAATTCTAAACCAAGCATCGTTGATAGACGTGGGATTATTGGCTCGTACCCATTTAATTCTTGATATGTACCTTTTAAAGTGCGCGGGTATGGACATAGATTTTGAGACCCATTAAAAATTAACCCATACCCAATCCAATCCACAAAAATTCCAAATCGGATCGGGTTTACTCGCTAGTTAACAGGTATATCCGTTAAATACACATAACTTTTGAAACCCCACATTTATTTTATTAGCACTTCCCTTCAATGGAGTTACATAGAAAAAACTACACATACTCCCTTATAAGCTAACCAATATGGGATAAGTTATTTTATGTAGAGCCACTATGAAAACAAAGCCATATAAGACCAATGTGGGATAGCCAACTACCCAAGTATTGTTACTCTCACTCTTCAAGTAGCCAAACATCATACCCTATTGGTAGTCATATAGAATACAAAAACATGTAAAATAATGTAGCATAGACACACACATGAATTAGCCCATCAATAACATTATGTAATTGAAGCAAAACAGATCATTTCATTCACATTCGTGAACCAAATTCTGCAATGAAATCGTGTACACGCCTATTTGCAACATTGAGAAAATAATATAAGAATAAGAAGGATCCTTTGAGCCAAGCCATTATCTCTATCAAAGTAGCTATATACTCTCTAATCACAAACAACACAAGGCTCCTAATGCAGTCTTTTAGCTTTAGTTAGTAATAAAGATCAACAATCTTTTGCAATGGAACATGATAGTGTGCTATAACTTTAGTTAGTAATCAAGATCAACAATCACAGTGTTGATCAACAATCATTTGTGCTATAGTCCTTTATGTTTAGTTAGTAATTAAAATCAACAATCACAATGTCAATAAACAAACATTTATGTTATAGTTAGTAATCAAGATCAACAATCAATGTGCTCATGAAGTGGAACATTACTATTTTAATTCTCCCAACCTTGTCATTTCCATCTGTCCATTGCTCTCCAAAATCATTCGAGAATATTCTATTAAGATCTTGAAATGGCTCTGTCCTCTAAAAAGGGTAAATCAAATACTTTAGTAAGTTTTCTATATACTCCCTCTATTGTCTGCTTGTTAGTTTCATGTAAATGTTGGTGCTGCAGTGAGGTTTTTTAGGATTGATACTCCAAATTGTTTTATTTACTTTCAAAAAATAATTTTTATTTTCGATAAAAAATAATAGGATAAAAAATTGATCGGTCAATTTTAATAGAGACTCGCGAGTTTACTTGTTTTTTAATGGGCTGCGCATGGGCATGAAATAATTGACTCCTTAAGAAACAGGCATTTTTTAGACATACTAGTTCGCCGCTCACCCGTTGAACACAACCCAACCCGCCCATTTACCACCTCTAATTGCTGATAGTCAGAGTCAATGACTAGACAAAATCTTGTCGTTAATATGTGTATCAGCAATGGCTCAATGATAGGAATTCTCCTTGTAGATTTTTAAATGCAACATATACGACCAAAAAATGATAATATTTTAATCAGTCAAGGCATCTGCTATGGGAAATCCCTTCATAGAAAAGTAACTCAGTATTAGCGACAAGAATGTCCTTGCATAAACCCTTAGAATTTTTTTAATTTTAATTAATAGATGTCAGTGGTGGCGAACGTTGCTAATGCTGTCGTTAATACTAGTTAATTATTGTATTTAACTTTTTATTTTTTTTATCAGTCATGAGCGAGAGAAACCCGTTGTTAATATCATCGCTGATATAAAAATTTAGTCTTTTTCTTTTTTGTAAATATTCATTACTTCTTGTTCAAACCTTTTTTTTATAAAAAAAATGTTTGGACTATATTCAACATTGGATTAATTTATACAAAAAAAAAATCATCAAATCCTAATTATATAATAATAATAATAATAATAATAATAATAATAATAATAAGCTCTTCACATATATATACATCCATATAACATCTCAAAAATTCATAAAATTCTGTAAACATAAATGTTGACCCTCACCTATATTTTAATGATGACAAAACACATCTATTATTATACTAACAGTGCAAACTAAGTGTAGTAAGCAACAAAAGCATTCAACCAAGGATCAAGGTGCAAGAACTCAAACTGAATCAAACTTTCAGGTGAAGACTGAAGAACTAGTAATAGGTCTAAAGTGGTAAAACCAGTGTAAGTCTCACTTGTACATTGTAATAGCTTGTTCAATGGCTCGAACACAAAAGGTTTTCTAAACAGAACTTTTTAAACAAACATTTTAAGTTAAAAACAGAAAAACTGGGTTGGAAGACAACCCAGTCGACTGTGTACATATACTAGTCGACTGGTATATGGGACAGTAAGTCCCCAGTCGACTGGATGAAACATACCAATCGACTGGTAAGAATAACCCAGTCGACTGGTACCCCAGAAGCTTTGAAAACGATTCAAGAGAACCCAGTCGACTGGTATCATGACCTAGTTGACTGGTAGTTCAAAAATATGACCGTTGGACACCAAATCTGAATGTTTTAAAGAACAATCTTTTTCGAATTAAAGTCCCAACGACCATATTATTTGATGGCTATATAAACCCACTCTATTGAGCATTCAAAAAGTGCTGGAGATATTCAAAACGAGTTGAACTCACACAATCAAGTTATTGTACTCTTTGAAACACAAAAAAGCTTTGAAATATTCTTGTTGAGCCATTCTTCAAGCTTTACTTTGAAAGAGAGACATTATTCAGTTGTATAAGCATTCATTTGTTGTCTCTCTATCGTTTACTTTACAACATCTTTTGTAAAGGGATTACTTCCGAAAAGAAGAGGATTATTCCGAGAGGAAGGGGATAGCTTCCGAGAGGAAGGTATTGTAAGGTTTCTACAACACTGGTAAAGTTGTACGACTAAGTTACTTAGTAGATTACTTCAAGGAGGTTCCTTGAAGAGAGTGGACGTAGGGTCGGAATGAATTCGATATTGCCGAACCACTATAATCTGAGTTTGCATCCTCTACTCTTTAAACTCTTTATTTACAGCACATTACTTGTTTTAATTGTTTGTTGCTTATACGTTTTTATAAACTTGTATTTATTCCGCGAAAGTTTTATAAACCCAATTTACCCCATTTTTGGGTTGAAACCTCAGTCTACAATTGGTATCAGAGCCAGGTTCTCAATTTTAGGCTTAAAATCCTTGAGTTGATCCGATGACAGCAAATAGCTATTCTGAGGGAAACTCTTATACTAGACCTCCTTTGTTCAATGGCTCCAACTATAATTATTGGAAAAATAGAATGAAAATCTTTGTCGAAGGACAAGATTACAATCTATGGAGAGTCATTGAAAAAGGACCTAAAATTCCTTCAAAGGAAATAACTATTGGAGAGATCAATCATACAATGCCTAAACTCAAAACTGAGTACATTGACGAAGATCGTAGAATGATGTCTCTCAATAGTAGAGCAACAAGTATGTTACATTGTGCTTTAGATATTTCTGACTATAATAAAATCTCTGCATGTGTTTCGGCTAAAGAGATATGGGATAAACTGCAAATTACATATGAAGGAACTAGTGAGGTCAAAAAGTCAAAAATCTACATGCTAGTTTCTGAATATGAATCCTTTAAAATATCTCATAACGAAACAATTTCTGAAATGCACTCACGGTTCACAACTATTGTAAATGGTTTAAAGCTGCTTGGTAGGAATATTAAGGAGTTTGAACTAACAAGAAAAATCTTGAGATCTTTGCTACCCTCATGGAAACCAAAAAAGACAGCCATACAAGAGGCCAAAGATCTTGACAAACTTGATGTTGAGACACTACTTGGGTCATTGTTGACATATGAGATGGAAGAAATGACTCCCACCGTCAATAATGATGAGAAAAAGAAAAAACAAATTGCTTTCAAAGCTTTTACAGGCAGCAAAGAAATGGAATTGAAAAAAGACACAGAGAGCAACGAGGAAGATGGTGAAATGGCATTAATCACCAAACGATTTCACAGGTTCTTAAAGGAAAGCAAGAAACCTTACACAAAGGATCCCACTTCGAAAAGGGAACCATTTATGTGTTATAGCTGCAAGAAATCTGGACACATCAGGGCTGATTGTACGGTCTCAAACAAACCATACAAGAGCTTCAAAAAGAAAGCCATGATAGCAACTACCTAGAGAGATGACGTAGAAGAAGATGAGTCATCGGACAAAGAAGTCGGATACGAGGAAATTGCCAACCTTTGTTTGATGGCAATCGACGATGAAAGTGAGGTAACATCTTCTCCTTCTTCTAAAAATAATATTGTAAGTAGTAGTGAAGAGTTGCTAGAAGTAATAAATGAAATGCATGATGAATTGAAGAAATTCGATTCTAGGAACTCAACTCTTAAAAAGGAGGTATCATCTCTTTTTAAAGAGATGATAAGTCTTTGGGAAGAAAAAGATAAATTATATTCATTGCTATATGATTCTTCTCAAGATTTCCTCAAAGATGAAAATGAGAATTTAAAAAATAAAATGTTAGAATTAAATGACACTATATCTAGGCTTATGCTTGGAAAAGAAAAACTTGATAAAGTGCTTTCTTCCCAAAGATTAAGTGGAGGAAAATTTGGTTTAGGATACTCTCCCTTGGGAAAGCAAAAAACAAAAGAGAGCTTATTCATGAAAGCATCATGTGTGAATGAAGCCTCTACTTCAAAAACCCCTAGCAAATTTAAAAGCACTCCCTCAATGAATGCTAGAAAATCTAGAAATTCAAATGATCATTCTAGAATGAATTATCCTAGAAATACACATGCTTATATGTATACACACAATGCTTATACACATCCTAGAAATAATCATCATGTGCATTCTAGGAACAATATGTATAAACAAAATATGCACTCTGCACATACACATTCTAAGAATTACCATCATGGCTATCCTATAAATAATATGCATACTTATAGTAATGCTGGCATATATCTTAGAATGCATCATCATACATTTTCATATTCCTCACCATAGAAACATGTATCCTAGGAACTACTATCCTAAAGATAATAGACATACACATCTACAATATCCTAGAAATTTCAATAACTAATATCCTAGGATTGTGCATCATCAACATGTCCCTAGATCACCATAGAATGTTAAGAAAGTATGGGTTCCAAAAGGAACTGTGTTCTCTAAGACTAACCCCAAAGGACCCAAGAAAATTTGGGTACCTAAAAGTGCTATCGTATATCCTTGTGTAATGTAGATATGTCTCCACACAAAGGAGAAATGTAACTATTGGTACCTTGATAGTGGATGCTCAAAGTAATGACCGGTGATAAATCTATATTCAAAGAGTTAACTCTAAGAGATGGTGCATTTGTCACCATTGGAGACAACACCAAAATAAAGATCATCGGGCATAGAAAAGTCGGTAATGATTTCTCAACCTTAGATAATGTATTGCTAGTACAAGGTCTTAAGCCAAATTTACTTAGCATTAGTCAACTATGTGAAAAAGGTAACAAAGTCACATTTGAGACCTCTCATTGTCTAGTTATAGACATCAAGAGCAACAAGATCAAATTTATTGGCCATAGACATGAAAATGTTTACATAGTTGATTCGAAATCCTTGCATTTTGAAAATGAAAAATGTTTTCCTGCTTTTAGTGAAAATCCATGGTTATGGCATATAATGCTTGGTCATGTAAACATGAACTTGCTCAAAATCGTTTCAAGAAAAGATTTAGTCATTGGACTTCTTAAAATCAATTTTGAAAAAGACAAAGTATGCGATGTTTGTCAAATGGGAAAACAAACTAGGATTTCTTTTAAAGCAAAAAATGTAGTCTCAACTACTACACCTTTGGAACTTTTGCATATGGACTTATTTGGTCCAATTAGTACCATTAGTCTAGGTGGTCATCAATATGCTCTTGTTATTGTTGACGATTATTCAAGATATACCTTTGTTATTTTTATTGCTTACAAGGATGAAGCTTTCAAAGGATTTGAAAAGTTTTGCAAAAAGGCTCAAAATGAAAAAAGAATTTGTATTTCAAGCATAAGAAGTGATCATAGCAAAGAATTTGAAAATCAAAGCTTTTCAAGATTTTGTGATGAAAATGGAATTAATCATAATTTTTCAGCTTCTAGAACTCCTTAACAAAATGGAGTTATTGAGAGGAAAAATAGAGTTCTAGAAGAATTTTCAAGAACAATGCTTTGTGAAAATAGTTTACCAAAATACTTTTGGGCTGAAGCCGTGAACACTTCTTGTTATATCTTAAATAGAATTTTTATTAGGCCTATACTTGATAAAACTCCATATGAACTATGGAAAGTTAGAAAGCCTAATATCTCCTATTTTCGTACGTTTGATTGCAAATGCTTCATTCTAAATAACAATAAAACTAACTTGGGTAAATTTGACTCTAAGACAGATGAAGGGATATTTTTAGGATATTCAACATCTAGTAAGGCTTATAGAGTTTTCAATAAGAGAACTCTAGTGGTAGAAGAATCTGTACATGTAACTCTTGATGAGTCTAACCCAATTAGTAGTAGAGAAGTTTCCTTTAAAGATGATGCAGATTTCATTCCAAGAACAAAAATTCCTACTCCCATTATTGACCCAAAGGAGAATCCACTTCAAGCAAATGAAGAGGTGAAAACTCACATTTTGGATCAACTATCTATAAGCCAACTAGAGGAAAGTCTACCCAAAGATTGGAGGCATGTAAATTATCACCCGATGGATCAAGTGATTGGTGATCCTTCACAAGGGGTAAGAACTCGCTCCTTTATTAGAAATATTTGTAATTTTGTAGCTTATTTATCTCAAGTAGAACCTAAGACATTTTTAGAAGCCGAAAAAGATAATGATTGGATAATTGCAATACAGGAAGAAATAAATCAATTTGAGAGAAACAATGTTTGTAAACTAGTTCCAAGACCTAAGAATCATTCAATAATTGGAACTAAATGGGTATATAGAAATAAGATGGATGAAAATGGAATAGTAACTAGAAACAAGGCTAGACTAGTTGCTAAGGGATATAATCAAGAAGAAGGAATAAACTTTGATGAGACCTATGCTCCAGTAGATAGATTAGAAGCTATTCGAATGTTATTAGCCTTTGCATGCTTTAATAAATTCAAGCTATTTCAAATGGATGTAAAAAGTGCATTTTTAAATGGCTTTATAGAAGAAGAGGTTATGTTGAGCAACCTCTTGGATTTGAAAATCCTAGTCTTCCAAATCATGTCTACAAGCTTTCTAAAGCTCTATATGGGTTAAAGCAAGCTCCAAGGGCATGGTATGAAAGACTAAGTAAATTTTTGATTGACAATGATTTTGTAAGAGGCATAATAGACACAACTCTCTTCAAAAAAACTCACAAAAATGACACTTTGATAGTTCAAATATATATTGATGATATTATATTTGGTGCTACTAATGAATCTATGTGTCAAGATTTTGCAAAGTGCATGCAAGGTGAATTTGAAATGAGCATGATATGAGAGCTTACCTACTTCCTTGGACTTCAAATCAAGCAACTAAAAGGAGGCATCTTCATCAATCAATTGAAGTACATTAAAGACCTACTAAAGAGGTTCGGGATGGAAAGCTCAAAGCCACTAGGAACTCCTATGAGCACAACTACTAAACTTGATCTTAATGAAGGAGGTAAAACTGTAGATACTAAATATTATAGAAGCATGATATGTGCTTTACTTTACTTGACTGCAAGTAAACCTGATATAATGTTCAGTGTATGCATGTGTGCTAGATTTCAGGCTAATCCTAAGGAATCACATGTAGTTGCAGTAAAAAGAATCCTTAGATATCTACAAGGAACCCAAACCATAGGATTATGGTACTCTAGAGATTCATCTTTCAAGCTTGTAGGATATTCAGATGCTGATTTTGCTGGATGTAGGTTAGATAGAAAAAACACAAGTGGAACATGCCAATTCTTAGGTGCAATGTTAACTTCTTGGTTTTCCAAGAAACAAAATTCCGTTGCACTATCAACCACCGAGGCAGAATATGTAGCAGCTGGAAGTTGTTGTGCCTAAGTGATATGGATGAAACAACAACTAGAAGACTATGGCATGAACCTAAAAGGCATACTGATTCATTGTGATAATGCTAGTGCTATCAACCTAACCAAGAACCCTATTCAGCACTTTAGAACCAAACACATAGAAATCAGACATCATTTCTTAAGAGACCATGCTCAAAAAGGTGATATAAGATTAGAATTCATACCTTCGGAAGATCAAATAGCTGACATTCTTACAAAACCCCTAAGTGAAGCTAGTTTTTGTATGATTAGAAAGTTGATGGGATTGCTGGATTATGATAAACTGAATATCTGACTGCTCCTTCATTCATCATATGCAAAATTGACATCTAGTGAAAGAGTTTTAATTCTTGTTTAAATATCTCCCTCACTCAAGATGTCATAGATAAACAAATTTTGTGCTACAATTCAAGACTGAAATTTTTTTTAAGGGTTTAGTCGACTGGTAAATCTGTTCCAGTCGACTAGTAAGTCACTGCTTATTCTTCCAATTGACTAGTAAATATGACCTAGTCGACTGGTAAGTCTTTGCCAATTCTTCCAGTTAAATGGAAAGTCACATCCAGTTGACTGGTACATCTAGACTCTGTTTGAAGCCAATTTTTTAAAAATTAGTTGTCATCCAGTCGACTGATATCTTACTGCCAGTTTACCCAGTCGACTGGTACATAGACCCAGTCGACTGGTATGAAAAATGTTCATCTTTCTGAAAGGACCCAGTCGACTGGTATCCTTACCCAGTCAACTGGTATCGCAATTCTATATAAAGACTGTTCATTTGTTTTTTCTGATTGTTACGCAATTTTCAAGCAACCCAGCTTTCTCTGTCTAGAAAATTTCACCTTTTTGATCCAAAAACCATCCAAATTTCTTCTAAACACATCGATTTACTCATCCATAATGATATTTTTAACTTTTTACGGTTAAAATCTCTTATTTTCACCAAAATCTCTTTTTCCCAAAAAACCCCATTTTTCCCAAAATGACTGATAGAATCCGTATCAAACACACATCTAGGGGACCAAATGCTCCTATAAGGCCAAGGTCTACCAAACTCTCTAATCCGAATTCACGGGGGAAGGGTGTAGCAGGCTCTTCAAGCAAAAAACCTAGAACAGAGCTTGATGAAGCTCTGTTTTCCAATCCTGCTGCTAAAGCGAGGTATGATTCGGTAATCCGTCATAAGAAGATCATGACAGGTAGAGTTGTTGACTTCGACTCTATTCGTCATGGTAATTTTGATATCTTGCTAGCCTTCGAGGCAATAAACCTGACCCCACTGGTCAGAGTACATAAAAAGTACTACCCGATACTGATTCACCAGTTCTATGTGAACTTGGTGAAACCCAGTCCACTGGCTCTGAGATTCAGAACCAGTGTCTAGGGTGTGGAGTTTGAGGTCAACACTGACCTCCTTATGAGTATACTGAGGATCCCTGTAGGAGGGATCCAATGGAGTCTGGACGGATGGCCAGACAATTTTGATGTCGAGGCGGCCTGTCAGATAGTCAGGGGCGACCCTAACTATGTGTACAGACTTATTACATTTCACACATGTAGTGATATGCCCCTGGACTCAAAATTGTTCAACTTAATAGTGAGTTGGACCATCCACCCAAGACTCGGGAGTCGGGGGTATCTATCTAAGATAGATACAGTATTGATTTGGTGCCTTAAAACTGGGCACCACTTCAATATGTATCCCCTGCTGCTCGCCAACATGATTAACAGTGAAACGAGCTACTCTAGGTGTCTACCCTACGGGATGCTCATTATGCTCATACTCCAGCACTTCCGGGTGCCTCTTCCTGCTTCTGAGGCTTAGGATATCAGACTGACGGACATCATCAACATCTCGTCACTGAAGAAGATGGGATGTACGGTTCATGACGGCTTCATCTACTCAAAGGCTGGGAAGCACATTCGGATCCGGGAGGATGAGAGTAGTGATGATGAAGAGGCTGCTGTTGATACTGCTGAGATGGACACAGATACTCGAGCACCTCCTATTGGTGACTCGAGTACTGGTCAGCTGGATATGGCGATTTACTTCAGGCTATCATGAGCCTCTAGATGACCATGCAGTCCGGTTTCTAAACGTTGAGCTCCTCCATCAAGCATCTACGGGACGACTTCGAGCTACACCGAGAGTTCCCTAGCGGAGATTAGGGATCTTATTTGTGATAGCTCAGACTCTTCCACTCCTTGAGTCTTTGTCTTTGATATTATGATGTACATAGGGTTTTCCAGCTCTTACCATGTAGCACAGAAATATTTTTGTATTTCTGCCTTATATATGGCTCTATGAAGCCCGTTCATGTATTGACTTTTTGTATATAACGTTGCTTTTACATTAGTCATATTTCATGGATCTATTTACTCTATTTTTGATATGTTTGCATAGTTTCTAACTTCTTTTATTCAAGAAAATGCTCTGAAACTGATTATGCTTGTATAGAAACTTCCGGTTCTTCCTGGGAAGGCTTCCGAACTCCGAATGAAGCCACATTTTTGCGTAAAAGTTTTTTTTACCATACTCTAGTTGATTGTGGTAGTTAAATAGCTTATTTTTTAGTTTCTAGCCCCTTTGATTGCTATTATCAAAACGGAAGAGAAAAATCAGAAAAACGAGAAAAACTAAGTAAACAGAAACCAAAGCATGTGAAAAATGATTCATTGATTGGTTGAGTTGATTGTGGTGAAAATATAAACTACATTTGATTTTTTACATGGTGGTTTTACTCAAAAAACAGAGGAAACTCTGTCCATTTTTTCTGAAAAAACCAAAAACTTCTTTTTTTAAACAGTTTTCACATTATTAGTGTTGTCATCATCAAAAAGGGGGAGATTGTTGACCATCACCTGTATTTTAATGATGATAAAACACAACTATTATTATAGTAACAGTGCAAACTAAGTGTAGTAAGCAACAAAATCATTCAACCAAGGATCAAGGTGCAAGAACTCAAACCGAATCAAACTTTCAAGTGAAGACTGAAGAACTAGTAATAGGTTTAAGGTAGTAAAACCAGTGTAAGTCTCACTAGTACATTGTAATAGCTTGCTCAATGGCTCGAACACAAAAAGTTTTCTAAACTAAACTTTTTAAACAAACGTTTTAAGTTAAAAACAGAAAAACTGGGTTGGAAGACAACCCAGTTGACTGGGTATATATACCAGCCGACTGGTATATGGGACAGTAAGTCCCCAGTCGACTGGATGAAACATACCAGTCGACTGGTAAAATGGACAGTGAGTCCCAGTCGACTGGTATCCTAGAAGCTTTGAAAACGAGATTTTTTAAAGAGAACCCAGTCGACTGGTATCACGACCTAGTCGACTGGTAGTTCAAAAATATGACTGTTGGACAATAAATCTGAACGTTTTAAAGCACAATCTTTTTCAAATTAAAGTCCCAACGGCCATATTATTTGATGGCTATGTAAATCCACTCTATTGAGCATTCAAAAAGTGCTGGAGATATTCAAAAAGAGTTGAACTCACACAATCAAGTTATTGTACTCTTTGAAATACAAAAAAGCTTTGAAATATTCTTGTTGAGTCATTCTTCAAGCTTTACTTTGAAAGAGAGACATTATTCAGTTGTATAAGCTTTCATTTGCTATCTCTCTATCGCATATTTTGTAAAGGGAATACTTCCGAAAGGAAGGGAATTATTTCCGAGAGGAAGAGGATAACTTCCGAGAGGAAGGGATTGTAAGGTTTCTACAACACCGGTAAAGTTGTACGACTAAGTTACTTAGTGTACTACTTCAAGTAGGTTCCTTGAAGAGAGTGGACGTAGGGTCAGAATGAATCTGATATTGCCGAACCACTATAATCTGAGTTTGCATCCTCTACTCTTTAAACTCTTTATTTACAGCACATTACTTGTTTTAATTGTTTGTTGCTTATACATTTTTATAAACTTGTATTTATTCCGCAAAAGTTTTATAAACCCAATTCACCCCCCTTCTTGGGTTGAAACCTCTGCTTACAATAAATTTACTCGAGCAAAAAAACAAAATAGGGTGCTATGGATCCTAGGGAAGCTGGTACTCCTCATCATTAGTGTGCATGGGGTCCTTGGAGTCCTGGTGGCCCTCGGCAGCATCCTTGATTATTATATCATGCACCAGAAACAAAGAAAACCATTATTGAAAGAAACTACTAATAAAGTTATGAACTTTTTTAGCCTAAAATGCACACGTTTAGTAACTGGTAATCAAAAATGGATTCTATTTGTTCCCACAAGTCATATTCGACCCCATAGGCATTTAACCCCGACTCATCCATTAGATAAGTAAATTATAATTTCATCCTTAAAACCACTAAGTTATGGACTTTTTTAGCCTAAAACGCACACGTTTGGTAACCAGCGACAAATTGGATTATATTTGTTCTTATCAGTCATATTCGACACTTTTACTAACCATACACCTTAAATTCTAAACATAAATCCTAAACCTTAAAACCTCTTATGTAAGTTAATATTTCTAATCGTCCATTATTGAATTTCAATTATCACAATTCATCATAACAAAGTTAACATATGTGTGTGTTCACTTATATTGGATCTATGTGGTCGTGAAAGTCTGACATCCAAAGGACACGTGTTCAACCTTATGTACATATGAATCATAGTACAATCTATCACCTTATTCACTCTCACATTAATCCTCTACTCTATATATCTCTCCTGGGCATCAGTAAAGGTTAGTGACGATGGACCATATGTGGAGGTGATTGAGGCACAAATTGCATCCTGATGAGCTGTCCCGCCTAGTATGGGAGTCGATCTAATTGCCATCTTCATAGATCCGCCCCTTTCTTGACCCACCGATCACTCTCTACATTTACCCAAGAAACTCACAGAATGCTACTTATTATTCTCAGTGTATCCAATAGCAATCATTTCTATCTAAAAAATTTATGAGGTTTGTTCCTCCACCATAAGGAAAGGCTCCAAATCACCTTAGTGTGGAAAACTCCACAATTCACAATTTGAATGAAATCAAATAAACTAATTGTCAATGTTATCTTTGCAAATTCTTCTCAATTGAAATATGAAACTATAACCAAACTTTAACAGATTTAATCATATAAGTGAAATTTGCATTTATTTATTATTATTATTTTTTTTGAAATCAAATGTACACATGAAGAGTAATTGCATAGTGAGACTCTTTTAGAAGAGATTACCATCTGAAGCATCCTATTTGAAAATTATATTGGTCTATCTAAAATCCACTTCTTATAAAAGAAAAAAAAATAATCTAAGATAGAGAAGTGTTTATAGATCAAGAGAGAGTTCAGAGAGGATTCATGATTTAGGTTAGGGACTAATAACATGAGCAACAACCATCGTGATAACTTTAAGTTGGTTGATATCTTTTTTTTAACACAACCTATTTTTAATATTTATTTTGATTTCAATGGACTTGTTGTTGTGATATATATATATATATATATATATATATATATATATATATATAGACACACACACACACACTAGTATCTCAACACATGTTATGCGTGTGTTGATTTGCTTTTTTATGTGATAAAACAAAGATAAGGGGAATGAAGAAGTTAAGTCTGAATGAGATAGTGGGAGAGAAAACATGGGAGAAAAATATAGGTAGTTAGAATCAATTGAGTTACATATATAACCTTATTTAAATAATTTATTTATATATTTAAGTACGGGTTTAATGGACATTTTGAGGGGTAGACACCCAATGGGGGTTCTGGCTTTATTAATTGTGCGTGTGTGTGTCTATATATATATATTTTTTTTTTCTATTTAGTTTTAGTTCAACAAAATCTAGATAAATATTAGCAACAGGAAAATAAGATATTAGCGACCACAACCATTTATCTACGACAACTCTTCCCGTCGATGATTTATTTTAATAAAGTTTTAGCTTGAATTATCTATAAAGGCGTTGGCGAGAAGATCCTGTTGCAAATAGGTGTTATTAGCGAGGAAAGAAACTCATCATTAATCTCTCGTCGCAAAAAATCTATTTTCTTGTAGTGTCATTTTGATCTATCTTTCAAGATTGGCTCTAATTGACACTGTTGTCGACATCGCACAGGTAAGCAGCGACACTTTGCCTTTGAATTTTCCAAATGGGTACAAGAGCAAGAGAGAGAAAAAGAAGGAGAAAGTGAAGGTGAATGAGAAGAAAAAGAAGCACATCTGCTCAAAATTTCTTTTTTAACTTTAATTTTCATTTTTGTGTTATTTACTTAATTTTGTGTCTAGTTTTTTATCAGTAATTTATTTAACCAGAGAGTTCAATTACACGGAAACATAAGATTGTAACTTTCTTTTTTGATAAGTACATGGTTCAATTTGTCATAGATGAAAATTCTTCTAGTATTATGTACTAGATATATCGAAAAATTTAGAACCAAAATGCATTTTAAGCCTTTTTCTTTCTTGTATGGGACCATTTGAAAATATCCCTTAAAGCTGTTAGGTGATGAAGGCTTTTAGTTATGGCTACTCAGCCAACAAGACTATCCTAAAATCTAAGGAATAAGAGTTCATCTCTTTGTCAGTTCGAGAAACTCAAACAACAAGAAAAGCTTATCCTAAAATGTGAGGGATAAGATTTTACCTCATCATCAAATGATGTAAACTCGGAATATGGGTGGATAATATTTATCCATAATTTGATTTTCAAAAGAGGCAATTATCAGGGGTGAAGGTAAGGCCGGAAGCCTAAATAAATAGATGGAAGGATCCCATTGTTGAACAAGCTAAGCTAAGCAAGAATCAGTCTTCATCGTAGCCACCTAATTTTTTTTTTCATTCTTCTTTCTCCTGTTTCATAATATCTTTCTTGTTTTTGAATAATGAGTCCATAAACTAACCTTCATTGGTATCAGAGTTAGAAATCACCATGAAAACCATTTTTTAAAAAAAAAATTCCCACCCAAAACACCACTTGTTGTTTGCCCAAGAGACTAAGAAGACACCAGAAGTTTGCCCAGGAGCCTAGCAAAGACACTAGCAGCCCACCAAATGCCGAACCAGTCATTTAGCATCCCTCTAAGCACCCAGTTCACCTTCCAATCCATTTTCTCAAGTGTTTGGCCAGCTCTCTCCATTCCCCAATCACACTTTTGCCTCTAGACAACTACCTAGATGACTGACCAACAGACTACCTAGATGACTGACCAACCGACTACTCAGTTGACCATCCTTTTGTTCGTACAGACTCATCTCTTCTCTGCTCCATAGTAGGTCAAATTATATTTACGCTTTAATATTCAAGCAATTAAGTTCTTCCTTTTATCAAATTTTTATCTTTTCAAAAAAAATATCAATACAATCTTTTTAAAATGGCTAGCAAATTAATTACTTCTGAACTTGCAAAAATTGAACGTGTTAATGGTGAAAACTATGATATGTGGAGTACGAAAATAAGGAATGGCCTTATCCATGACAACGTCGATTATATAATTGACGACACTGCACCAACCCTCATTGAGAATCCCATTGATACTCAGAAAAAAGAGTTTGAGCAATGGCAAGTAAATGACAATAAGGGGGAAAAGCCTTATATTGATGTTCATGGAGGATAATCGAACAAAAGTTTTTTAAAACTATAAAATAATTAAAGATTTTTGGATTGTCATCAAGGAATAGTATGAAACCATTTTTGAGTTGAACATATAAACTTTTAATTTATAACTATAATACTTGTAGGATGAAGGTGAGTGAAACTGTAATGGATCACTGTAATAAAATGATTGTCATGGTCAATGACTTGAAAATTGCTGGCACTCAGATTGCAAAGAAAATGCAGGTGGCAACTATTCTAAATAGTTGACACCTTTCATTGGACTTTGCTGCCAGTACTTTAAGACCTATTAGCACCATTAAGAATGTGAGTGATTTTCCATCCATGTTAGCGATAAAGAAAGATTTGATAGCCCAAAGAAGAGCACTTGAACTAATCTTTGTGCAACAAGATGAGCTGTATCTAGCCTAGCCCAGACCAAGAAATCAAAATCTTCAACTTAACCTTCAGAAACCATTTTTCAAGGATTCAGAGCACCATAACAATAAATAAAAAATCGATCATTCCTCGGGGTGTTTGTTATAAATGCAGAAATATGGTCATTTCAAGTCCAATTTCTGTTGGTATTTGTCCAAGGATTAAATGGGTTAAAGAATGAAGTTTCATCAAGCCTTTTTCACCCCAGGAGGTGTGCGCCTCACCCCCCAACAAGGAGAAGTGTTCAGCCCCAAGTGTGCGCCGCACCCTAGGAGTTGTGCGCCTCACCTCCCAGCAAGGAGAAGTCTTCTGCCCAGGTGTATACTACACCTCAGGAAGGGTGCGCCGCGACACCTAGAAGGTGGAAATAGTGTGCCCTGGCTTGAGTCGCGGCCTGCCCTGTTCTGAGGCTCGGTTCCAAGCACACCTGATGCTTCCTGATCAGCATTTTGAGATAGTGCGTGAGGCATGATCAAAATGCACATGATCACTTAGACTTGTTGAAGGGCTATGATTGATTGGTACTCAAGATCTAAGAGTTGAGATTGTTTTTAGGATAAGTTCAAGAAGTTGTGCACTATATAAAGGGTTATCTAGCATCAATAAAAAAAAAAAAAGTGTGTGACAATCATCTCAACAAGAGAGGTGTGATGTGAATGATATATGAATGTGCGTGAAATAGAACACATAATGTGTGAGAGTGCAAAGACACTAAACACAAGAGAGACTCATTCAAGAGATGTTGGTTGTTTAGAGAGAGAGTAGTATAGATTGGAGATTCAAAGGCCTTATAAATGGAATTTTCTTAGGGAAAATTCCAGGGTAACTCAAGTCCTTATCACTTTCTTTTCTCTTCTTTTGTTCTTCAAGAACTAGAGGTTTCTTGGAGAGGTGTTGTTGTAATTTGTAAGAACTCATTGATTTAGTGTAGAGGGCTTAGAGGAGCTCACGGGGACGTAAGCACATTGTCGAACCTCGATAACAATTGCTTGTGTTTTCTTTAAATAGTTTGATTCCTGTTTTGTTTTGGTGTTATTACAAGTCATTCAAGACTTGGCTGTTTGGAAAATCACCATTTGGGCATCTTAAGGGTGATTTCTATCTTAAGGGTGATTTCTATCTTAAGGGTGATTTTCCAATAGTAGTATCAGAGCTAGAAGAGATACCACCAACAGTGGTATCAGAGCCAAGGTTGGCGGGTATCGGAGCAAGAACAGGAGGTTATCGGAGAAAGACTCTAAGAATCAAAGGTCAGCTTCTAAGGTGATTCAAGAACGGAGTAGAGATCAAGATCTGATCGTGTTCTTGAGGGTGATTCAAGAATGGTATTGAGATCCATCTTTGATTGTTCTCTTGAGATTTAGAAGAAGTTGGAAAGCAATTGTGGGTGCTGTATAAATCTGGGATTTTCTCCACAAGATGATTTCAAACTTCATTGTTGAGAAGTTTGATGGAAAGGGAGACTTTACCCTTTTGTAAGCGGAAAAACAAGGTAGTTCTTATGTAACAAAACATGGACTTGGCGATTAGAGAATATGACGATTTTCCAGCAAGTATCATGGAGGTCCAACTGAATAAGATGAAGAAGATGGCGTACAACACCATCCTTCTGCACATGTTGGATAGTGTCACAAGGGAGTGCGAAGACTTAGAAGATTCATTTGCAATTTGGAATAAACTAGATGAGTTGTTTCTTACCAAGACTCTCCCTAATAAGAGGTATCTTCATAAATGAATTTTTGCTTTTAAAATTTATCCTAATAAAGAGTTGCAAGATAATCTTGATGCCAAGATGAGGGAAGCATCAAGTGGAGAAGGGCTGTTCATTAGAGGAATGCCAGCAACTCGGTATGGCAGCAACACATATGGCTATTACCGGGACAAACTAGAAGGTAGAGGAGAAAGTCATTGGAGAGCGCACTCTAAATCGAGATTTGGAGGGAAGAGATACTTCTACTTCCATAAGGAGGGTCATTTCAATAAAGATTGCAAGAAGATGATAAGGGATGAGGGAAGAAGCCATACCAAGAATGGAGAAGCTTCGGTTGCCAAGGGAGAACAACAAGATGATGATGTTCTTGTTGTGTGCTCAAATGTGAGCAAGGGGCAAGAAAGCAACGGAAAATAGATCTTGGATACTGGGTGCACTCATCATATGTGTCATCACAGGGATTTGTTCAAGAATTTCAAGGAAACTGATGATGGAAAGTTTTCCGGGGGAATGATACTTCTTACCAAGTGATGGGCACGAGAGATATCCTGTTGAGGATGTTTGATGGAATGAAAAGGCTGCTGAGGAATGTGAGATATCTTCCAGAGTTGAGAAGAAATTTGATCTCATTGGGGAAGCTAGATTCCATGGGGTACACATACAAGGAAGATGGAGAAAATATCGCGGTGACTAAGAGATCTTTGATAGTGATCAAAGCAGCAATGAAGGATGGTCTCTATGAGATGATCGAAGACATGGAGATCAAGGGTGTAGCAGCAAGCTTGATGGCTGAGATAGATAAGGCATCCCTTTGGCACAATCACTTGGGACACATGAGCGAAAAGGGCCTGCAAGTTCTCAGCAAGGATGGTCTACTTGGTGGTGACAAGGTAGAGGAACTTGATTTCTGCGAATGTTGTGTTCTTGGGAAACAACATCGGGTTAGCTTCAACACCGGAGTGCACAAGTGTAAGGGCATTCTTGACTACATTCATGCGGATCTTTGGGGACCAGCAAGAACATCAACACAGGGAGGTAATGTTTACTTTCTGTCTTTAATTGATGATTATTCAAGAAAGGTTTGGGTTTATTTGCTTAAAAATAAATCAGATTCTTTGAATAACTTAGTATTGTGGAAAAGCTGGAAGAAACTCAAATGGGCAGGTTAGTTAAGGGGGTAAGAAGCGATAGTGGCTTAGAAGTTTTTAACAAGGAACTTGATTAATTTTTTAGGTTAAATGGGATTCTAAGACATAGAACAGTAATGAAAATCCTTCAACAAAGTGGAGTTGCTGAGAGGATGAATAAGACCCTTAGGGAAAAGGCTAGGTGCATATTAATAGGATCCGGATTACCCAAATGTTTTTGGGGGGAAATGGTGTCTACTGCTGCGTATTTGGTTAATAGATCACCCTCTAGGGCTGTGGTCCTTAAGACTCCCAAGGAGATGTGGAGTGGAAAACCCTCTGAGTTGAACAACCTTAGGACTTTTGGATATGCTGCATTTACACATCAAAAGGATGATAAGCTTAACCCAAGGTCTAGAAAATTTGTGTTTCTAGGATATGGGAAAGGGGCTAAGGGGTATAGGTTGTAGTCCTTAGAACAAAAAGGATTTAAACTCATAATAAGTAGGGATGTCATTTTTAATGAACATAACTAACCCTGCAGGGGATAATGAGCAAACTAGTTCAGTATTTGTGGAGCATAGCATCAAGAAAAATTCAGTTTAGGTAGAGCAAGGAAGGCAAGAGGGTTCGGACTAGGTAGAGCCCATTGATGAGTGCCAAGCTCAGGACACTCGAGAGGAGGCTGAACTAGAAGGGAATGATGCAGCAAGTCAGAATGACTATCAGCTCACAAGGGACTGAAAAAGAAGGCTGGTTAGACCACCTTTGAGATAGGGTTTTGCGGCTGTGAATGCAGCAGCTCCTTGGACAGAAGGAGGGATAAGTGAACTAAAGACTTACATTGATGCCATGGAATGTAAGGATTCGTCAAAGTGGCAGCTAACTATGGAGGAAGAAATGGATTCTTTGAGGAATAACAACTCTTGGGAATTGGTACACATTCCAAGAAAACAGAGAGCTGTGGATTGTAAATGGACTTACAAGATCAAATAAGGGAACCCTCTAGGGGATGAAATCCAAAACAAGGCTAGGCTGGTGGCGAAGGGGTTCACGCAAAGAGAAGGCATAGATTTCACATAAACCTTCTCACCTGGACACAAGGTGGAGGAAGTGGTGATTATCCTCATCTATGTCGATGATATGCTGTTGGTTGGGAATAGTAGGGAGAGGATAGAAAGGTTGACATCTCAACTTAGTGAGAAGTTCGAGAGGAAGGATCTTGGCCTTACACAAAAGATCCTTGGAATGAGAAGAATTCGGGAAATGGAGAGAAACGGGTTGAAGGTTTCTTAGTCTTCTGACATAGAAAATGTGTTGTACAAGTTTTTTTATGGAAGATGGTAAACCAGTGAAGATTCCTCTTGCTAGTCATTTCAAGTTCTCCAGCGAACAATGTCCTGGAACGGATGAGGAGAAGAAGAAAATGGAAAAGATCCCTTCCTCTAGTGCGGTTGGATCAGTCAAGTCCATGATGATAAGCACTAGACCCAACATTTCTCAGGCAATTAGTGTTCTCAGCAGATTTGTGAGTAATCCCAGAAAGGAGCTTTGACTTAGGATGAAGTGGTTGCTTAAGTTTTTGAAGGCTCAGTGGCAGTCGGTGGTAGTACTCTCAACAACCGGGGCAGAGTACATAGCGGCTACGGAAGCCATAAAAGAGGCTATGTGGTGCAAAGGGTTGTTGGATGAGTGGAAGGTCCTAGAAGAGCAGGTGGTGGTGTCTTCAGATAGCCAAAGTGCGTGGTACTTGTGTAGGAACCCGGTGTTCCATGAGAGGACTAAGCATATGGATGTTTGGTATCATTTCATTTGGGAAAATCTTACAGAAGGATGCATTCATGTGGACAAAGTTGCAACGGAAGAAAATCCTGCAAATTTAGGTACTAAAGTTCTACTTCTAAATAAGTTCAATCATTGCCTTGGACTTCTTAAGATTGGAGTTGGTTGATATGGTGACTCAAGTTGAGTTTGGATCCTAAGTTCTCTGCATAATGGGTTTAGGTTTAATCACTTGGACAAAAGTGGAGATTGTTGGTATTTGTCCAAGGATTAAACGAGTTGAAAAATGAAGTTTCATAAGGCCTTGGCACCTCACCCTAGGAGGTGTGCGCCTCACCCCCCAGCAAGGAGAAGTGTTCAGCCCCAGGTGTCCGCCGTACCCTAGGGAGTGTGCGCATCACCTCCCAGTAAGAAGGAGTCTTCTGCCCAGGTATGCACCACACCTTAGGAAGGGTGCGCTGCGACGCCCAGAAGGTGGAAGTAGTGTGCCCTGGCTTGAGCCGCGGCTTGCCCTATTTTGAGGCGCGGCGCCAGGCATACCTAATGCTTCCTGATCAGTACTTTAAGATAGTGCGTGAGGCATGATCAAATTGCACAGGATCACTTAGACTTATTGAAGGGCTATGAATGATTGGTCCTCAAGATCTAAGGGTTGAGATTGTCTTCAAGATAGGTTCAAGAAGTGGTGCACTATATAAAGGGTCATCTAGCTTCAATCAAAAAGAAGTGTGTGACAATCATCTCAACAAGAGAGGTGTGATGTGAATGTGTGTGAAATAGAACACATGGTGTGTGAGAGTGTAAAGACACTAAACATAGGAGAGACTCATTCAAGAGAGGCTGGTTGTTTAGAGAAAGAGTAGTATAGATTGGGGATTCACGGGCCTTGTAAGTGGAATTTTCTTGGGGAAAATTCCAGGGTAACTCAAGTCCTTGTCACGTTCTTTTCTCTTCTTTCATTCTTCAAGAACTAGAGGTTTCTTGAAGAGGTGTTGCTATAACTTGTAAGAACTCATTGATTTAGTGCAGAGGGCTCGGAGGAGCTCACGGGGACGTTGACACATTGCCGAACTTAGATAACAATTGCTTGTGTTTTCTTTGATTGGTTTGATTCATATTTTGTTTTGGTATTATTACAAGTCATTCAAGACTTGAGTATTTGGAAGATCACCACCTGGGCATCTTGAGGGTGATTTCCAACAATTTCCCTGAAAATAAGCAAGGAAATAAGGGTGATTCAAAACACCCATAAAAAGGATGATTCAGCAAACAAGAGTTTGTTGAAGTGATCGAGTGCAATGCTGTGAGCACAAGCATAGATGGGTGATGGATTGACTCTGGTGCAACCCCCCATATTACCAAGACCAAAGAGGGGTTGTTTGATTACATGGAGCTAAAAAAGAAGGAACATAGGATCTTCATGGGTAATAATATCTACCTGGATTTGGAAGGCATTGGATCTTACCAGTTAGATCTTGGGGACAGTATCGTAGTCCTCAAGGATGTGTTCTATATGTCAGGGATGAGGCATAATCTGGTTTATGTTCCTGTACTATTGAAGAAAGGGTTAGAAGTTAGATTCTATAACAAGAGGTTGTATATTAGAAAAGACAGGAAAGTTTTTGCTATAGGAAAGTTTGTGCTCGAACATGATTTATTTTGTTTACTTATAATGAACAACAATAATAAGAATGATGCAGTTTTGAATTCTTCTTTATCTCTTGGTTATTCTATATGTGAATTATGACATTTAATATTAGGATACCCTGGTAAATCTAAGATGAAACAAATATTTAACATGAATATGTTACCATGTTTATCAAATATGAATGCCATGTAATATTATCAGCATTTTTGAGTTGGAAAATGACTAGGAAACCTTTCTAAAATAGGTCAAAGAGCTAGTCAACTTATTGATTCAGGGCACTCAGATATATGTGGCCCTTTATGTGTAAAAACCCATGGTAATAAGGAAAGCTTTATTATTTTTATATATAACTATTCCAAGTTTACTTATATATATCCTATATCCTTCAAATCAAAAGCGTTTAAGTGTTTTTTTAAGAGATATAAGATAGAAGTGGAAAATCAACTTGAAATGAACATTAAAGTGTTAAGGACTGATAGGGGAGAGGAATACAATTCAGGCGATTTTGACAATTTTGCATAGAACATCAAATTATAAGGCATACCACTATGTCTCATACGCCACAATAGAATGCTGTGACAAAGAGAAAAAATAAAACATTATTAAATGTTATAAGATGCACGTCATCATGCTCAAGTCTCTCCAAAATATTTTTGGGAGATGCTTTAATTACGACAAACTATATAGTGAATCGTATTCCCACTAAATCTGTCGAGTCAACACCTTATGAGATATGGAATGGTCGTAAACTTGATTTAAGTTGTCAAAGGACACGGGGTTGCATAGCGCGTCTTTTGATTACATCTCAGATGAGAGATAAATTGAATTTTAAAACATTGAAATGCATTTTTATAGGCTAATCTGAAAAGGTCAAAAGGCTATAGTTTTATCACAAAGAAAAATGGGTTATTGAAAGTAAAGATGCTACTTTCCTAGAAATCTAGAAGAAGATGAACAACTTCAAGAAGATAATGAACATTTATTCGTAATAAATGATGATCATTATGATGATATTCCCAAAATAACTCGGAACCAAATCCAATTATGGATGTTGAACCAATACCTATAGCAGAACCTTCAATAGAGGCACCACCTCCTCAACTTGTTTAACTTATAGTTGGCAACAAGATACCTAGAGCACCTCCCGCTTGGATGGATGATTATTACTTATATTCCTGTGAGCCATAATGTCTTTTTTTTTTGTGGACACAGACATTAAGGAATACGTAGATCCCACAAATTTTGCGAAAGCAATAAAATCACAAGAATTAAATCTGTGGCTGGATGCCATGAAAGATGAAATTGATTTGGTTGCAAGAAATAAAGTCTAGAAACTATGTGATTTACCTCAAGATAGAAAGTCCATATGTTGTAAATGGGTGCTCAAAAAGAAATTTTGTGCTGATGGGTCCATTGAAAAATTCAAGATCCGATTAGTTGCCAAAGGTTTTACGCAAAAACTAGGAATAGACTTTCAAGAGACATATTCTCGGTAGCAAAGTTTGCATCAATCAGAATTATTTTGCTATTGTTGCATGTCTTGACTTAGAACTATTTCAAATGGATGTCAAGATTGTGTTCCTCATTGGAGAGTTGAGGGAGGATACCTATATGGACTAGCCTAAGGGATTTTAAGTAGAAGGTCAAGAAAATAAAGTTCACAAATTAAAAAGTCACTTTATGGTTTAAAATAATCATCTAGACAGTGGTATCTTAAATTTTATAAGGTAATATTGTAACTTGGTTTTGTCCCGAATAAGCTAGATAACTGTGTGTATATCTGTAAAAGTGGGAGCAGGTTTTCTATATTTTCATTGCACGTAAATGATATTCTATAGGCTAGAAATGATATTGAAATGTTAAGTAAAACCAAGTTGGAACTAAGTAGTAGATTTGAGATGAAAAAAATGGGTGAAGCATCATATGTTTTAAGAATAAAAATCTTAAGGAATAGAAAATCTAGAACATTGAGCTTAAATCAAGAAAGGTACCTACTCAAAGTCTTTAAAAAATTTGGAATGGAAAATTGCAATCCGACACCAACACCATTAGTAATAGGGAAAAGATTGTCTAAGGACCAATGTACTAGAGAGAAATAGAAGTCTTTAGAAGTGAGGTACGCTCAAGTAGTTGGAAGCTTGGTGTATGCTATGTTGTGTACTCGACCAAACTTAGCATATCTAATAAATTTGGTCAGTAAGTACCAAAATAATGTTGGCCCAACACATTGGGAAGCAGTTAAGAGAATACTGAAGTAATTAAAAGGTACCTTGGACCTTAAATGAGTTTATCAAGTTGATACACTTGAGGTAATTGGTTACTTTGACACATATTTCAGAGGGGACAAAGATGACAAAAAGTCCAATTTGGGAGATTTGTTCATTTTTGGAGGCGTGACTGTTTCTTGGGGTAACAAGAAATAATGATGTGTAGCAAGATACACACAGAAAGCTGAATACATAGTTTGTAGCATGGCTACTACTCATGTAGTATGGATCAGATATTTCTTGATAGATTTAAATATCAATTTAATTGAAATTAAGACCAATAGAAATTTACTATGATAATCAGGCCACCATTAGTTTCATTTATAATGGTGTAAATACTTTGAAATGTCAACACATTGAAACACAATATCATTATATTCACAATAATGTAGTAGATAAAAAGGAGATTAAAGTGTCATGTATCCCTACTAGCGATATAATTATTGATCCCTTGACGAAGGGTATTCCAACAGAAAGGTTTATCAAGCATGTTAGTTTGATGAGACCTAGGAACATCTATATCAATAAAGAATATTTTAGTATCACATCTCATGGACAGTGGGTCTGTGTTCTAAAAGCATTAATTTGGTATCTCATGGATAGTGAGAATGTACCTAGAATTTTGGCTAACTAGCCAACTGAGAAATGTTAGTTATGGCTAATCAACCAACATTATTATCCTAAAATCTGAAGAATAAGGGTTCATCTCCTTATCAGTTGAGAAAACTCAGCCAACAAGAAGAGCATATCCCGAAATCTGAGGGATAAGATTCTACCTCATCATCAGACGATGTAATCTTGAAATATGGGTGGATAATGTTTATTCACAATTTGATTTTCAAAAGAGGCAGTTATCAAGGGCGGAGATGAATTTGGAAGCCTCTATAAATAGATAAGAGGATCCCGTTGTTTAACAAGCTAATTCAAGCAAGAATCAGTCTTCGTCGGAGCCCCATAAATTTTTCTCAACCTTCTTTCTCCTTTTTTCATAACCTCTTTCTCATTTTTGAATAAAGAGTCCATAAACCAACCTTTAGAAATCCTTCAAAGCCACATCTGATTAGTGATTCCTTCGACGTGTAAACGAGTTCACATTAGTCAATGAAAAATAGTCATATACTTGATTCTACCTAAAATAGGACCCCACTAATAACTTTATAAGCCCCATCCATATCTTGTGGCTGTCATTGAAGCATGTCACATAGGCTATTAGCAACTACGGCTATGTTAGAATACATGGTGGGGCTTTCCATTGACATGCCACATATGTTAAAATCGTATTCTGTTGTCAATATAGCAAACAGTTTTCAATTAATACAAGCGAAAAATCCTCAATATTAGTCAGATTTTGATCATAATATTTTTTTAGTATATATCTTTCATATGGAGAAATTCTTGTTTTCATTGGGTGCAAAACTTATTTTTGTATCGGGTTGGAAACTTGATTGGTGATTTTGGGGAACTTCACTAAAAACATCCATACATTTTTAATTAATGTTGCTAGCGAAGTTCCAAAAAATTACCAGTCAAGTTTCTGTCCTAGAAAAATGAGTTTTACAGCCGATGCAGGCAAGAATCTCTCCCTTCATATGATTATGGATAAGATGAACATTTAGAAGAATATAATTACATTTATATAGAGTTATTCATATAATAATTAGTTATGTATATTTATTTTTGGGATAAATAAATTTTCCCCCTCGAGGTTTGGCATAATGTACACTTATCCTCATGTAGTTTTGGAAATGACACGTACCCTCTTAGACCGAATGGAAACCATTAAATCTAAACGAAAACGATGGAATGGCCTAAATACCCATTATTTAAAACATGCCTATAGACAAGGTAAGACCCACTTTGACCCCATTTTATATCCTATTGTGTTCTTGCAAAACCCTAGCCTAGCCCCTAAATCCTTCTCTAACATAATCTACCATAAATTAATGAAATCATGTACAAACTCTAATAGCAAATGAACAAACCCTAAAAGCTAAATTAATTTTGTAATTATTAGGCACAATATCAAATCAAAGCAGAAAAATAAAATAAAAAACAAATCAAGGAAATACAGAGCAAAACCTAAACATGGTCTGCTACAAGTTCAGGCAAAAATGGTTGAGACCGCAAAAATTTAGGGTGGTGATCAAAGAGCTCATGCACATGTAACGGGAACAGAGGCAGGGGTGGTGGCTCTACAGGGGTTGCTTCGCGAGGTTGGGTTAATGGTATGACTATGAAAGAGGAGCAAAGGGGTTTTGAGGCGTTGTCCAAGGTCTCACGATGATGGAACGACAACGTTGGAGGAGCGGTGGTGCAACAAAGATGGTGGTGTGATGGTAGGGTAGCAATGTTGGATGAGAGTTAAGGAGAATGGAGGCTTGACAATGATGATTGCAGTGGGGAGATGTGTACATGAAGGATAAAGAATTTGATTGGAGGCATGATGGTATTGAGAGGGTTGGTGGTGCGCGATAGATATCCAAGATAGACAACATCACTTTCTCTTCTTTTTCTTTTTTTTTTCTTTTTTTTTCTTCTATTTCTCCTTCTTTTTTTTTTTTTTTTATCTTTCCTTTATGAGAAAAATTAAATACATTTGATGATAAGTTTGGTTTTTAATTTTAAGGTTAACCTTGATTTTGTTGGGAGTGTGAAAGGGAAAAAGAATATATGTTCTTGAATTTTGTTTAAAGAAATAAAAAAAATTATGTGAATGAAGAAAGTAAGGAATTAATGTGTTTTGAGAGGTTTAAATATTATGTTAAAAAAGTAACAAGGGCAATATGGGATTAAACCAAAATTATGTTGACTTGTCATGCTGGTTGACCACTTTTTAACCATCGACTACCAATTTTTTTATTTATTTATTTCAAAGAGGCAAGTGTCCCGTAAAACCCAAACTATGAATAAAACAAAATGGATGACTGTCATCTCCAAAACTACGAGGGGGTAAGTGTATATTATGCCAAACCTCGAGGAGGCAAATGTATTTATCATTTTTCTAATTAAAGCGATAACATATATACAAATAGTATAATGATTCATCTTATTACAATATAAGTTTGTATTATCACAATTTAGTGAAATGACCGATATATAAGTGGGACAAATAACCTATATATAGTAAAAATCAAATTTAAGATTTTATAGTCCCAAGATCTCAACTTTGATCACTAGACCAAAATTTCATCAGCATGTGAGTTATAATCGTGGAAAAGGTGTTGGAGTAGAGAAAGAAGAGGAAAATAAATAAATAAAAAGGAAAACATATGGCATTGTGTGTCAAATAAATAGCTTCGCAAGTGTCTTACACACAACATACAGGCCCAAATGTATTGTTTTAAATAGAGTATAGATATGCATCAAGATAAGATATAAGAGTTGATGTAGGGGAAAACTGTGGCATGCTGCAAGGGTAAAAAGATAATTTCATAAATAGAGCAGAGCAACCAATCGAATGGCTACATATGGCAAATGGCATAACAGTAATTTTGCATCAAAACCATAATCCTACTATAATACTCTAACTTATGGATAACCCAGTCTTATTAGAATATTCCAGCCTATAGGAATTCTCGTCCTATCAAAATATTAAATCACTTTCCTATTTGGACTCTTCTCCAAGATACTATATAAGTGGGCTCTCACTATCAAAGGTACTCACTCACAATTGACTCTAAATTCTCTAGCTTCCTTATTATCAAAAGCCTTATATTAACTTAGGCATCGGAGAGTCCCCCCGAAGGCACAACCCCGCTGTTCTCCTAATGAATTTTAGTTTTTTATCTTATCTTTGTGTGCGTAGGTTTCATATTTCGGCTGTTCACGTACTTGGCAGATTTTTGGCATAAACAGATTGGTGCCGTCCATGGGAATTCTTAACTTCCAGAAGCAAAAAACTCATCTGTCAAGATATCGCCCAAGAATCCAGCCAAAAATGTTATTGGCTCTACCACGATTGCTACCTGGGCTTCTAGCCGTAGTCAACGCCTCAATTTGGAACTCCTGGTCATCTAGAAGCATGCTATTTCCGACTAGAACCCTAGAAATCCTTCCGATGGATGAACTAGGTAGGACTAGCTTTCTCGGTCCAACCAACCAGGCCTTAAGACTCAGAGAGAACTAGAAACACCAGTCGCACCGATCCCATGAGAAATCCAACGAGGCATCTGAAATCCAACTATCCAACTCACACTCAGTCTGTCACTAGATATACTCTCAATCCCGCGCCGAAGTCTCAAGGTTTCTCCACCTCAAAAATTACACCAATTTAGAGAAAAGACTGGAAGATATGGAGAGAGCAATAAGAGAAGCTTTGAAGGGAGAGGTACCAATGTTTTGGATTAGCTCAACTCCCAAGCTCCTCCTTTGACACATGATATTATCAACACTCTTCTCCCATGGAATTTCAGAATTCCCATCACCAAGGCCTATGATGGTACTATAGATCCTATGGATCATCTTAAACTTTACAAGATGATCATGTTGCTACATTACTACTTAGATGCGATGTGGTACCGAGCTTTTCCTTTGACTCTCAAGAAGGCTACTAGCACTTTGTACTCTTACCTTAAACATAGTAACATTAGTTCCTTTAAAGACCTAAGTCATGCCTTCGTTACACACTTCCATAACAGCAAAGGACCCCGTAAGACCTCAAAAAGTCTCTTCAGCATCATTCAACAAAAAAGGAAGAAACTTCGAGAATACATCTCGTGGTTGAAAGTTGCAGCATGGGAGATCTCGAAACTCGATCCCACGGTACAGACTCTTGCATTCAAAAATGGGCTTAGATAGTCTTTCAGCTCCAAGCTTACTAGGCACCCCACCAAGGATATGAATGAAATCCTCGCTCGGACGAAGAATACATGATTATTGAAGACGATCAAGTGTTTTGAAAGGAAAGAGAAAAAGGGAGAGAGAAGAGGAAAAGAAACACCATCGAATCAAAAGACAACCTACTGAATAGGTCTCGTCAAGAGGGCAATCCACATTTAACTCATCCATTTGATAGTTATACCCTATTAATGCACACAGGACCAACATATTGATGAATGTTCAAAACTGAAACATCCTCTGCTGGCCTTCGAAACCTTTATACAATAATGAAAACAAGAATTAAACCAAGTGGTGCCGCTTTCATAGAGATTACAGGCATGACACCAAGGAGTGCCATGCCTTAAAGAATCAAATCGAGTCACTCATCTGCCAAGGATACCTAAAAGAGCATACCAAACTTCGAACATTCCAAAGTAATGAAGATCACCCTCTATGGAGTCCCAAGCGCCCATTCAGACAGGATTTTGAATGAATGAATGGATGTAAATCCTAACGAAATAATTTTCAAAGCCCACAGGGAAGCCCTAGATCGAGTCTGAGGAGAAATGGCTAAGATACTAGGCACCGCCAAGGCAACCGAGGTCATATGACCACGGTAACAAGGATTATCAAGACAATTTATGGGGGACCTGTAGATAGGGGACAATCCTCAAAAGTTAAGATAGCTTATGCTCGATCGGTGGTATCTGTCAGCGGACTCTATAAAAGGGTTTAAACAGGTAAGGTAATCTCTTTCATAGATGATGATCTAGAGGGGCTATAGACACCTCAATACGACACTATGGTTGTTACACTTCTTATAGCAAATTATAATGTTGAAAAAATTTTAGTCGACAACCGAAGTTCAGCAGACATCTTGTACTACCATAATGACCACATTCCTAGTGGTCAAGAACCTATCTTCATATAATATCATCCTTGGACGACCCACTCTAAATGAAATGAGAGTTATAGTCTCGACCTACCACCTAAAGATGAACTTCCCCACGGAACACAACATTGAGGAAGTCCGAGGAAATCAGTAAACATTATGATCCTGCTACATTAACTCTATCAAATGATACAAGAAGGCCAAAACCCTGCCTCTAGAGATCGAGGATTTACGAGATAAGTTCAAGATTCCCTGGGGCCAACCCATGGAAAATCATATAGTTGTCCTCCTGAATAAGGAGAGAGACATTAAGAACATGTAAATTGGGTTTTGTAGACTAAGGTTTCAACCCAAGAGGGGGGGTGAATTGGGTTTTTAAAACTTATTGCGGAATTAATACAAGTTTATTAAAATGTACAAGCAGCAAATAGTTAAGACAAGTAATGTGCTGTAAATAAAGAGTTTAAGAGTAGAGGATGCAAACTCAAATTATAGTGGTTTGGCAATATCGGATTCGTTCCGACCCTACATCCACTCTCTTCAAGGAACCTCCTTAAAGTAATCCACTTAGTAACTTAGTCGTACAACTTTACCGGTGTTGTACAAACTTTACAATCCCTTCCTCTCGGAAGTAATCCCCTTCCTTTCGGAAGTAATCCCTTTACAAAAGATGCTGTAAAGTAAATAGTAGAGAGATAGCAAATGAAAGCTTTATACAACTGAATAATGTCTCTCTTTCAAAGTAAAGCTTGAAGAATGGCTCAACAAGAATATTCCAAAGCTTTTTGCGTTTCAAAGAGTACAACAACTTGATTGTGTAAGATCAACTCTTTTTGAATATGTGCAGTACTCTATTGAATGCTCAATAGAATGGTTTTATATAGCCATCAAATAATATGGCCGTTGGGACTTTAATTTGAAAAAGATTTGCTTTTAAAACGTTCAGATTTGGTGTCCAACGGTCATATTTTTGAACTACCAGTGGACTGGGTCGTGATACCAGTCGACTGAGTTCTCTTGAAAAATCTCGTTTTCAAAGCTTCTGGGGTACCAGTCGACTGGTATGTTTCATCCAGTCGACTCGGGACTTACTGTCCTTTTTACCAGTCAACTGGTATGACTGACCCAGTCGACTGGGGACTTACTGTCCCATATACCAGTCGAATGGTATATGTACCCAGTCGACTGGGTTGTCTTCCAACCCAATTTTTCTCTTTTAGCTTAATACGTTTGTTTTAAAAAGATAAGTTTTGAAAACCTTTTGTGTTCGAGCCATTGAACAAGTTATTACAATATACAAGTGAGATTTACACTGGTTCTAATACCTTAAACTTATACTAGTTCTTTAGTCTTCACTTGATAGTTTGATTCGGTTTGAGTTCTTGCACTTTGATCCTTGGTTGAATGCTTTTATTGTTTACTACACTTAGTTTGAACTGTTAGAATAATAGCAGTTGTGTTTTGTCATTATTAAAATACGGGTGAGGGTCAACAGGTTTAACCTATCCGAGGAACTCCAAGAATCACTAGTCTCTTTCCTTAGAAGAAACCTAGACATGTTCGCATGGCCGACTTCCAATATGCTAGGAATAGACCCGTAGATCATCATGCATAAGTTGAATGTGGATTCGAATTACATGCCCATCATCTAGAAGAAGTGGTCTTTTGCTCCAGAGTGTCAAAGAACCATAGAGAAAGAAATGGACAAGCTTTTTGAAGCTAATTTCATTTGAGAGGCCCACTACCCAGAATGGGTTTCCAATGTAGTCATGGTGAAGAAGGAGAACAAAAAGTGAAGGGTTTGCATAGACTTTACCGATCTTAATAAATCTTTCCAAAAGGATAGTTTTCCCTTACCTTAAATAGACTAGTTGCTCAATGCCACCTCAGGACATGAGTTACTCAGCTTCATGGATGTGTACTCAAGATACAACCAAATCCTTATGCATGAACTGGACCAGTCAAAAACCACCTTCATTACTGATCGAGTTCTGTACTACTACAAGGTTATGCCATTCGGGTTTAAAAATGCAGGGGCAACCTACCAGAAATTAGTTAACAAACTCTTCATAAAGTAGATTGAGAGAGATATTGAGGTCTATGTCGACGACATGCTGGTCAAAAGTCTCCCAGCTAAAGATAATGAATCTAACTTAGAAGAAGCATTCAAAGTACTTCAACACCACCAGTTGAAGTTAAATCCCAGGAAGTGTGCATTTAGAGTCACCTCAAACAAGTTTCTAGGTTTTATGGTTACTCAAATAGGAATATAAGCTAATCCTGAGAAAATAAAAGTCGTATTAGATATGAGCCCTCCTCAAAACATTAGGGAAGTCTAACGGTTAATCGAGCACATTGTTGTCCTCAATTACTTCATGTTGAAATCTGCCGAGAAGTGCCTACCCTTCTTTAGAGCATTAAAAAAGGGGAAAAAAAAAAAGGTTTACCTGGATCAAAGAATGTTAAAAAGTTTTTAAAGAACTTAAAGATTATCTAAGCTCGCCTCCTCTCTTAACAAAACTTGTCGTCGGGGAATAGCTCTTTCTCTACATTACAGTAGGACAGGATGTGGTAGCTTCTATCCTGATTTGAGAAGAAAATGGGTCCCAAAAGCCCATTTACTATGTCAGCAAAGTTCTCCATAGTGTAGAAACACGTTATCTTCCCATTGAAAAGTTGGCATACGCTTTCCTAGTCACTATTTAGAAGTTAAGGTCTTACTTTCAAGCTCACACTGTTACCACACTGACTAATCAACCCCTCAAGCAAGTGTTCCATAAGCCCGACATCTTGGGGAGGTTGGTAAAATGGTCCAAACAATTGAGAAATTTTGACATCTATTACAAACCCCGAACGACCATTAAAGCTCAGGCCTTAACTGACTTCATAGTGGATATTATGTTCCCCAAAATTACCCTTGAGAAGTAAAAAACTGAAGAATACGAGTAAGCATTAGGTTGGAAACTTTACATTGATGGATCTTCAAATAATACCAGTAATAGAGTCGAGCTTATCCTCACCAGCTTTGAAGGCGTTATGGTGGAGCACGCCCTCATATTCAAGTTCAAAGCTTCAAACAATGAAGACAAGTACGAAGCACTACTCGCAAGAAAAAAGTTAGCAAAAACATTGGCCACTTAAGCCTTGGAGGTATTTAGTGACTCCAATTGGTGGTCGATCAGATTATCAATGAATACAAGAGTAAAGATAATCTGATAGCTAGAGAAGCCTCACAAGCTTGGCTCCACTTTCAAGAAGTTCCAAATATCACAGGTCCCCCGAATATACAATTTGAAAGTGGATACATTGGCAGGATTTGCTTCATTCATACCATTTGACCTCATTCAGACAGTCTATTTAGAGACTCTTGTCGTACCTAGCATCGATGAAACCTTGATCATGCTAGTTGTCGAAGAACAGATCTAGATAGGCCTAATAATCTAGTACTTAAGGGACGAAAAACTCCCTAACTAAAAGAATGATGCCAAGAAAATCGTCTCTTGCACTTCATGATTCAAAATCATCGAGGGCCAATTGTACAAAAAAGGCCTCACGATTCCCTATTTGAAGTGCCTCGGGTTGACTGTCGATTACACCCTCCGACACAGGTATTACTAATCGAATATGCTACAAGACACCACTGATATGGTCAAAAAGTGCAAGATATGTCAACAATACACCTCTGTATCTCGGCGAATTGCTAATCGAATGACATCGATTACCAGCCCTCATTCTTTCTCAATGTACGAAATGGAAATCGTTGGGCCATTCCGAAAAGCTCTAGGACAGTGGATGCACCTAATAGTAACCATAGATTATTTCACCAAATGGATGAGAGTTGAGCCCCTCGCAAAAATTACTAACTACAATACCTAAGAGTTCGTGTAGAAATTCCATTGTATGCTATTTTGGGATGCCAAGGATACTTGTCACTGATAATGAAAAACAGTTTGATAGCTCTCGATTCAAGACTTTTTTTCGAGATCTCGAGATTGAACACAGCTTTTCTTCTATTGGCTACCCCCGGGGCTAAGGGGTAGGCCGAAGTATGTAATAGGAACCTCCTGTAAGGCATCACGAAGAGGCTCAAGGATGCTGAAAAATAGTGGGTTAGACACTAGTTGAATGTCTTCTAGGCCTACTTGACGACTACTCAGACTCCGATAAGAGAAACTCCTTTCTTTTTAGCCTATGGATCTAAAGCTGCATTCCCATTGAGATAGAGACCCCCTCACTACAAATACAACACTGTAACTAGAACAGCAATGAAAAAGCTTTTAAAATGAATGTCGACTTAATCGACGAAGCAAGGGACAAAGCTCATATCAAGCTTTCTGCTTACCACTAGGTTATCACTGTACTACAATTCTTGATTCAAAGGGATAGCATTCAGGTTGTACAACTTAGTACTTAGAAGAAAGGAAGTATCTTATCCTAGAAAAATATGAAAGCTCTTTCCAAATTAGGATGGACCTTATTGCATTAAAAGAAGCTGCTGAACGGGAACCATCGAGCTTGAAGACCTCAATTGTAATCCAATAACACAGACCTAGAACACTAAAAATCTCAGGAAATTCTATCAGTAGAGTTTGATCTTTTATTTCAATTTTGCTTTACTCAAGACATATAGTCTCTAGACACTATCAATAAAAGTTTGATTCTATTTTAGCTTCTATCAATATTTGCTTAAGAAAGAAAGGCCATGATCCACTTCCTTCTTTAGAATATCTACTTAAGAGGGAAAGGCTCCAAGCTCCTTCCTTCTTCGAAATGTTTGTTAAAGTCTAAGGGAAGAGCCCCAAAGCTCATTCCCTCTTTGAGACACCTACTTGAACAAAGATTGAATAAAGGGCCCCGAGCTCCTTCCTTCCTCGGTGCAATTACTAAAACAAAGGTCGAAGAGGAAGCCTTGAACATTTCCTCGGATCTCTTGTCTACCAAGGAGGAAGCCCTAAGCTTCATACTTTCCCGAATCTCCTCAAACATGACAAAGGAAAATTCAAAACTCCCAGCAACTTAAATAGGTAAAAAAGCTAAAAGCGTCACAAAACAATGAACACAAAAGGATATCTATCCCCATTTCAAATACTTAGAATTTTTTACAAAAAAAGAGCAATATCAACCCAACATGCATTAAAAAAAAAAAAAAAAAAAGACAAGTATCTACTCCCCATTCCCTACTACATCAACATTCTACTCAGCCTCCTTAGTCTCTTTTACCATGGTCTCGAACTTATCCTATGCTTCAACACCTTAGCCATCCTCAACTGTAGCAGTTGTCTCATCATTAAAAACGATAGAGAATTCCTAATCAAGGAAGGCCTAGGCCACCTCGTGCTTGGCGTACTCAAAGTCGTTGTAGTAGTATCTCCCTTGTTGTAGCAACTATGATTGAGAAATCCTTAGATCCCTTACAGACCTCCACAAACTTTCTCACAATCGACTCCCGTTTGGCCCACATGGCATAAAACGACAAATATTCCTTGACAACATTGTTTCGATCCTCCTTGGAGCTAATCAGCTTGGCCTTTATGAGCTCGATATCCTTATCTTTTGATCGAAGGGAAATTCACTTGTCAGTGACCAAGGCTTGGTGGTCCTCTAGTTTTTTGTTGAAATCAGCAAAACATTGAGACAACATGCCTGAGATGATACTCGCCTGAAAGGAAATAAACACAAGTTAATATACTTGGCTTCAGACCAATAAAGAAAAAGGAAAAAAGTAGAAAAGTACCTTAAAAGCCAGTTCCTCCATCATATTTGATAGGGCCTCAAAAGGCTCCACGGCCAAGCCAGCATATCCTACGAATAGATGCCCTTGATAAGGTGTTATAGGGTGATACAAGGATTCCAAAAGATTGAGTCCATTCACTTAATATACCAATTAGGCCTGAAGACTTCCGTGGAAGCAAGATGACCAGAATGAGACTAAAGCCCCATGAACAGAGAACTAGGAGGGGAAAGCGTAGGGCTCTCGATCCAAGTAAGAGGCAATAGAAAGGGATAAGAGCCATTATTGGAGGGCTCCTGGGAGGAATATTTTCACCTTCTCTTCTCCGCAGGCTGACTTCTAGATGCATCACCAAAAATTTTCTTTTTTTTCGCCTTCTTCGCCTTTCTCTGAACATGCGCCCTATTAAGAAGCATATTTGTACAAAAAAGAGAATATCAAACTAAAAGCAAATATTGCAAAAAGAATGAAAAAAATGCTTCGAGCTTACTCCATCTTTATGACAGAGGTTGGTATTATCTAGGTCAAAATTTCTCTCTAAGGTTGAAGCTTCTATAGCCCAACCAATGTCTTCTTTACGGTATTCTCCTCTACTTCACTAAAGATCGGCTTCTCATTCTTTCTCAAATATGTTAAGTCCCATTTCCTCGAAACCTCGAAGCCCCACTCACTCTAAACAAAGAAAATTATGTTCTTTCATTTTTTTACAAAGGTTGGCTTCCCTTTTATCATACCCTTCTTCGCTCTTTGGCTCAAAACAACCTAACCATGCTCTATGCGGCGACTAATTTGGAAGATGGTTTTACAAAACTTTATATTGAGGAGCCTTTGTACCTTTTGACAGATATAAATAAACCCTACTAAAAGATGGATCGAATTGGGCACCAATTGGCAAAGGGTGATGCCATAATGGTTCAAAATGAAACAGATGAAGGGATGAAGAGGAAGCCGAAAACTAGCCTTCAATAAGTGTGTGTACACATATAGCTCATAAGGATCGACCTCTCGAGTATTGTCACAAGCTCTCTTTCTTAACCCAACCATCCTAAGTGAATACTCGGCTAAGATCCTATATTTTTCTCTAAGGCCCTTAAACTCGTCATCTCCAAGCTCGTTCAGCTCTTCTAAAGCATTAAATGCAATCTTCCTAGTATCTAAGGCCAGATCATCTTGTAGATCGTTTAGTGTACACCTGTCTTTCGAGGAGGGAGTGGCAGTTTCTTCCTTAACCACTGCCTCAGAATCCAAATTACACCTCTCTATGTGAAACTTGCCCGAGCTGCTACTCACCTCAACCTCTGAGAAACTAGATAAACTACTCCTACGAGAAGACATTTACTAAAGAGGAGGATGAATGACTCAACTAAGAATGGAATCTAATGTCCGAAGAGCCGAAGGGGATTATTTATGAAAATTTTGAGGGCCTTTCTACGAAAACTCCAAGGTCCTTTCTCTACGAAAACTCCGAGGGATTTCTATCACGAAAACTCCGAGGGCTCTCTAAGACTATTTGGAAAAAGAAATTGCAAAGTAAAGTGGGGAGTCCTTGAGGACCCCATCTTTATAAAGAAAAATGAACAACTCAGATCAATCTGATTGAATAACTCATATCGTTATGTTTGGATACCGAGGAGATACAACGGTTTGACACACACACTAAGAGTTCTAGAAACATTCCAAAAGATGCCAATGGGCCCTAAACTTATAAGCCTTAGCCCAGCCATTGGGTTGTAAGGTCACATGCTTTAGCTCAGCCAATAGGTCCCAAGCTCACAAGCCTTAGCTTAGCCAATGGTCCCCAAGCTTACAAATCTTAGCCCAACCAATGGGCCTTAAAGTCTTAGCCAGGCCAATGGGCCCTAGACTCGCAAGTCTTAACCCAGTTAATGGGCCTTAGGCTCGCCAAATGGCCCTATAATCTTTTGGGCCAAACATCTATGTTGTGCGATTATTTACCTAAATAAATAAATAAATAACCATACAGTTTTACTTGCAAGTGCACAAGGTCAACAGTAGTATAGTGTGCGAATGCAAGATCATCTCCACAGGGATTAGTAAATTTCACTTTAAATTTGTTTCACAATAATAAAAAAAACAAGAGAAATAAATATTGAGTTTGAAATAATAGAGATAAAGGCGTAAGGACTTGATATCCACCACTAATCATGCTACCACAACAAAACAGTATGCCAATGCTTTACTCATGTCATGAATACCTAATGTTTGTCAACCTAAGGGCATGGTATCTACTCCTTAAGCTATTGATCTCCCTAAGCAATGAGTTAGGCATGGTATCTACTATAACTTTTTTATTTCCTAAGGTATTTAGCATGGTATCTAATGAGTTGTTCCTTAAGAGAGCATAAGATCTGTGGAAATCGACAACCACACGAGACCTAGGGCATGGTATCTACTCCCAGTTTCCCATGTTGATTAACCCAAGAATCCGGTGTGGATATCTTTTGTTACTATTGTTGAACCTAGGACTCGGTCATCCAAATTGATTCAACTAACTAATCCATACTGCATGCATACGTTGATCAGACACACACATATGAGGAATTTAAATAAAACAGGTATTAATCAAGTTAAGCAACACAACATAAATGTCGCAAAGGTGCTAATACTGAATTATTGAATAAACATAATTAGGGCTTCAACCAAGCCCTACTAAGAATTTAGTTACACATAACAAAATAAAAAGGAAAGAAGAAACCCAAAAACATTATAGAGAAGAGTCGTCAATTCGTCTCCACAACCTCTTTCTTCAGGCTTGTCCAGCCTCCAGCCTCCCCGAACAAAAACTAAAACAAAAAGGGAGCTTGATCCCCAAAAAGGAATATCTACTCCAAAATAAGATTAAAAGATAACATAAGGGATATCTAATTTGTGTTTTTACAAGTGCATTTATAGGGTTGAATAATCCTAGAAGACTCAGGAAACCCCAAATTTCCTAAACATAAAAACTTATTTATTTCGAAAACTGGTTTTGCTGCTTTACTGTTCACGCCCGTACATGTGCGCTCGATCGCATGCGTGGTACGCTCGATCATGAGGCTGCACTCAATCCTTCTTTGTGTGCGCACGAGTGCTGGTGTGCTCGATCGCACAGAGGAGTGCGCTCGATCGCACTCTAGCTAGCAGCTGCTCCAGGATTTCCAGATTTCTTCTTTTAAGTGCCAAAAATGCTTCTTTTTCTCCAAGACCATATAAAAACGTGTAAAACACAAAAGTCAATTAAAATGGACTAAATTCAAATAACTAAGGACTTAACAAATGTAAATAAGAGGGCTTAAATATGAATATTTAAGCACCTATCACACCCCCAAACTTATATATTGCTAGTCCCTTAGCAATACAAAACTAAAAACTAAAACGAAAAATAACGACACATAAATAGCTCCAATATTCATAATGTTCACAAAAATTTTAGATCTTCACACAAAATTATGATGCGCATTCATGAGCAAGCTTAACAAATATAAACATAACTTTGCAATGAATAAGAGTTTTGAATGCAAATCACTTTTATGAGGCAGTTTAAGATATCACAAGTTTGACTTTAGTGTGTGGTGAACTAGCACATAAAAGATTAGGTTTCCAAATAATTCTAATGTGTAGTGTTTGGATGACTCAAGATTCACCAAATTTCCTATTAGAATCAACAAAAATGGCATAGATTTTCTTCTTTTCTTTTATTTGTGAAATTTTTGCCAAGTTAGTTCCCTTAAGCTTTTTATTTGACGCATGTAAAGCGTTTAGCCAATGACTCCCAAACCAGATGGTTTTAAGGCATTAGGTGTAAAGACACCCCTAAGGACTTACTAACTCGAGTTAAAAAGGCTACGAAACTAACTGGTCTCAATGCTACCAATCAAATTTTCCATCTTTTGACGTGACACTTACTGCTTGCTGAGGCAAAAAGATCAGTTACTCAGCAGAAAGTTCTTTTTAATGATCTTTTGTGAGCAAAAATTTTTCCACCTTTTGACGTGACACTCACTGCTTACTGAGGCAAGAGGCCCAGTTACTCAGTGGAAAGTTTGTTTTATTGATCATTAGGAGCATTTTTCTTTTTGAGCACTAACAATCTGTTTCTATTTTTTTATGCCAAAATGTTAATATAATAGGTCATCTAGTTCACAGTCAAGCAAAAGAAACATACGAATCAATATTACATATCATACCCTACACAATTATGTGCTAATATGCTCGTGATCATTTAGGTCAAACTTGTGAATCCTTAAATGCCTAAAAGGAAGTGATCTAGCTTCAAAACTTAATTATTGGCCTATATGTTCAAGGTGTTAAGCTCACTTATGAAGTCAAATCATATCGTTTATTAAGATCATTTAAAATTTTTGGAACAGAAAGAACATGCATTTATCTATAAAAACAACAAAAAAAATGGGACATAGTGAGTGTGTGAGTGTGTCCCCATAGCCCCAAACTTAAATTGCACATTGTCCCCAATGTGTGAATAGTATGGAAGGACCTGACCTAGGAGATGGAGAACTATATGGTTGGCATGGCTCATAGCATGCCCCCAAACTTCAACTGGATGCACACACTCTGTCCTTTAAAAAGAAAGACAAACAAACATAAAATGAAAAACAAGGAATAAGAAACAGCTATAGAAAAGTAAACTATGAAATACTAAGAATAAAATAAAATAAACTATTCAAAAGGATATGCTTTGGGGTGCCTCCCATGAGCACTAAGTTTAACGTCTTCAGCCGGACCAAGCCTTATTTTTCCCCAAAACTAAGATTGGTAGTAACTCGCATAGGTAGTGTTTTATTCTCTCCCATATAAACATAAGTCAAATGCTTCAGCAATTGCTTCAACTCCAAATTTGGTGCCTGGACAATAGAAGGAAAATAAATAGCATTAGTAGGCACACGAGGTTCAAATGGATCGATGTACTTACTTGGATGCTTTGGAGAAGCCTCTAGAATGTGCACAGTTTCAATGATGTCATCAGTAACATCCTCAGATTTTGGCTCAATATCTGATCCTTTGAAATAATGGGTGAGGGTGGTCTCCAATGGATCAATGTGATGGACATGACAAACTTGCTCAACACCACCTTGCTTTCATTCATGTAGCTCCTTAGTCAGTTGCCCTACTTGTACTTCCAATATTTGAATGATTTGTTCATGTCATGTAATGATTTCCCTTTGCTCAGTCCGAACTTGTCTTTCTTCTGCAATGAATTGTTCTTGTGAAGTCATCAATTGTTGTTGCTGAGTTGCCAACTGTATCACAAGACTCTCTAGGTTGCTTTTCTTTGATTTGGGAACTAAGTGGGCTGCTTGTTGAGAGTTCCTTTGCTGCCCTTGAAGGTTCAAGGCATTATGTTCGTTGCTCCATGAGAAGTTGGGGTGGTTCCTCCATCCAGGATTATAGGTATTTGCACATATGTTGTAGTTGTTCAGGCCCATATAGTCCGTTTGCTCTTGATATGCAGATAAATATAAAGGGCAAGTGTCAGTAGTGTGATCAAAACGAGAACATATAGTACATACCTGGAGTTGTTTGGCTCATGGACTAGGTGAGATGTTTTGAGAAGTCATAGTGTTTATAAGCATATCGAGCTTCCTCTCCATAGCAGCTAAATAAATATATGTAGCTTCCGCCATCAGTGCTTCTCCTTTGAATGAATTAGTTGAAAAGTGTCAGTGCAACAGTTTTAGTACTGCTGCTCGGGTACTCTCTGGAGGTTTTGTGCTCGAGTGCACCAAGAACAGCGCTCAATCGCACCAAGTAGTGCGCTCGATCGCAATGATGACAGAAACTCCTCTGCTGCACACCTGAAAAAAAACAGAAAACGAAAAGAAGGAATAAATCTGTTTTTTGATGAAAAAAATAAAACGGGATAGAATAAAATAAAATAATAATAATAAAAAAACTAACAAAAATAATTCCATAAAGAAATTTAGCACAATCCCCGGCAACGGCGCCAAAAACTTGTTGTGCGATTATCTACCTAAATAAATAAGTAAATAACCGTACAGTTTTACTTGCAAGTGCACAATGTCAACAGTAGCATAGTGTGCGAATGCAAGATCATCTCCACAGGGATTGGTAAATTTCACTTTAGAATTAGTTTCACAATAATAAAATAAAAACACGATAAATAATTATTGAGCTTGAAATAATAGAGATAAAGGCGTAAGGACTTGATATCCACCACTAATCACGCTACCACAACAAAATAGTATGTCAATGCTTTACTTATGTCATGAATACCTAATGTTTGTCAACCTAAGGGCATGGTATCTACTCCTTAAGCTATTGATCTCCCTAAGCAATGTGTTAGGAATAGTATCTAATCTAACTCTTTTCTTTCTTAAAGGATTTAGCATGGTATCTAATGAGTTGTTCCTTAAGAGAGCATACGATCTGTGGAAATCGACAACCACACGAGACCTAGGGCATGGTATCTACTCCCAGTTTCCCATGTTGATTAACCCAAGAATCCGGTGTGGATATATTTTGTTACTATTGTTGAACCCAGGACTCAGTTATCCAAATTGATTCAACTAACTAATCCATACCACATGCATACGTTGATCAGACACACACATATGAGGAATTTAAATAAAAACAGATATTAATCAAGTTAAGCAACACAACATAAATGTCGCAAAAGTGCCAATACTGAATTATTGAATAAACATAATTAGGGCTTCAACCAAGGCCTACTAAGAATTTAGTTACACATAATAAAATAAAAAGAAAAGAAGAAAACCGAAAACATTATGGAGAAGAGTCGTCAATTCGTCTCCACAATCTCTTCCTTTGGGCTCGTTCGGCCTCTGGCCTCCCCGAACAAAAACTAAAACTAAAAGGGAGCTTGATCCCCCAAAAGAAAGATCTACTTCAAAAGGAGATTAAAAAATAAAAGAAGGAATGTCTAATTTGTGTTTTTACAAGTGTATTTATAGGGGTTGAATAATCCTAGAAGACTCAGGAAACCATAAATTTCCTAAAACATAAAAACTCCTTTATTCCCAAAACTGGTTTTGCCGCTTTACTGTTCACACCTGTACATATGCGCTTGATCGTATGCGTGGTGCGCTCGATCGCAAGGCTGCACTTAATCCTTCTTTGTGTGCGTAAGAGCACTGGTGCACTCGATTGCACAGAGGAGTGCGCTCGATTGCACTCTAGCCAGTAGCTGCTCTAGGATTTCCAGATTTCTTCCTTTAAGTGCCAAAAATGCTTCTTTTTCCTCAAGACCCTATAAAAACATGAAAAACACAAAAGTCAAGTAAAATGGACTAAATTAACATAACTAAGGACTTAACAAATGTAAATAAGAGGGCTTAAATATGAATATTTAAGCACCTATCAGTCCACAACTACATTTTAACAACCAAACTTACCTACACATAATTTGAAGAAGCCACAACCTAAAAAGTTTGGAAAGCACTTAGTCCTCGGCAAATAGAAGATAGAAACCTCGAAATAGAAGCACTCTACAAGACATTCAAGCTCCAAAACATTCAAACTCCTCAAATCCTTCAGCTCTGAAGAGATAGCCCCGAGTTGTTCCCCTCCTTGGACCCCATAACTTCTTCAACTCCAAGGATATATCCCCGATCTATTCCACTTCATAGACCCCATAGTTTTTTTCAACTCTGAAGAGATAGCCCCGAGCTATTTCCTTCCTTGGACTCCTCGGTTGGTTCAATTCCGAGGAGATAACCCTAGTTATTTTACTTCTTATACCCTGCAAGATCATTAAACTCCAAAAAGCTTAGACTTAACAGTCTATTTATTCCGATGAGACAACGCCAAGCCAGTATCATCCTTAGACCTTACATATACTCACTCCAAAGAGAGAGCACTGAGTTTTCATCCTCCTCGGACTTTACACATTTACTTCAAAGAGAGAGTGTTGAGCTTTCATCCTTCTCGGACCTTACTCACTCTCTTTCCAGAGAGTTAGCATCGAGCTTTCATCCTCCTAGGACTTTACTCACTCTCTCTTCGAGGAGTTAGCACTGAGCTTTCATCCTCCTCGTATCTTCCACAATCTCGCTCCGAGGAGTTAGCACTGAGCTTTCACCCTTCTCGGACTTTACATACTCTTGCTCCAAGGAGACAACATCGAGCTTTTATCCTCCTCGGACCTTACAAACTCTCGCTTTGAGGAGTTAGCACCAAACTTTCACCCCCCTTGGATTTTGTATACTCTTACTCCGAGATGATAGTGCCAAGCTTTCATCCTCCTCGAACTTTATACATTCTTGCTCCGAGGAGTTCGCGTCGAGTTCCTATCCTCCTTGGACCTTATACGTCTTGCTTCGAGGAAACAACACTGAGCTATCCTCATCCTCGGAATTGGATCACTCAGATTTTCGAGGGGATAGCCTCATGCTATTAGTCTTTTTGCTCTAAATCTAAGCTGTTATTCTCAACCTTTTAGTACTCGAGTATCTTAACAACCTTAGACCTAATTTGAGTTATACAATATAGAAAAGAATTGTACTGGCAACCTACTTCTTTGACCATATAACTCCACTCATAGAAGTGGGGGGCATCTAATATAAGGGAAAATTCTCTATCCAATGACATAATGACACATGGCACCCTACAAGGGAAAAAAAAATTTTGTAAATAGAGTAGAGCAGTCAATCGAATGGCTACATATGGAAAAGGTCATAACAGTAATTTTGTATCAGAACCCTAATCCTACTATAATACTCCAACTTATGGATAACCCAGTATTATCATAAATATTCCAACCTATAGGAATTCTGGTCTTATCATAATACTCAATCACTTTCCTAATTGGACTCTACTCCAAGACACTATATAAGGGGACTCTCACTATCAAAGATACTCACTCACAATTCACTCTAAATCCTCCGGCTTCCTTATTATCAAAATCCCTATACTAACTTAGGCATCATAGAGTCCCCTCGAAGGCATAACTCCTTCAGTCTTTTGGTGACTTTTAGGTTATTCTCTCATCTTTCCGTGCAAATGTTTCATATTTTGCATATTCGCATACCTGGCAGATTTTTGGCATCAATAAGAGTCATTGAATATTTTTTTGGAAATTTTCTCTTTTCATGTAGCAGGAAAACCAACCGTTCATCTACTTAGTTTTATTTTTTTTTTTTAAGAAAAAAATTATATAATGGAACATAAGTAAAAGGAAAAAAGAACTTCACTATTTTTGTGTTTAATATTTAAAAAATTCTAATTGCATGTTTTCTAACATATAGTTTAATCTATTTCGAGCAGTCATGATTTAATGAAAAATTATCATGTCCATTTGGTCAAACTATTTCTTTGAGTTTTTTAGAGTATGTTTAGAAGAAATGAACTTTATAAATTTTATAGAATTTATTTTAAATTATATATATTAAAAATCATAAATTTACAAAATTTAATTGTAAATAAATTTTTTTAGAGAGTTATAATAGGGTGGAGCAAATTGTACAAATTGTATTAGAATTTATAAATGAATTCTATAAAACAAGCACCATAAAAATTACTTTGATAATAATATCCTAATAAAAAATGTCATTTGCATTGAAAACAAAAATGTCCTCTCTCTCTATGTGTGCGCCATGAAATGCTACAGCTATTTCAGGAAAAATAATATCAAATTCAATTCTTATTTTATTTCAAACATGAAAATGAAATGGAATTCTACAATGTAGTATAAGAAATCTAAACATGTACATTTATTTTAATTCATTAAAAAATAATTTTTTAATTTATTTGAAAATGAAATGATTTTAATTCATTTGGTTCCAATATAAGTGTTAGTATATAAATATTTAATAATATTGTATTGAAATTGAAATTTGAAGTTTGAAGTTTTAGTAAAAAAAAAAAATTTGATTTAAAGCTTAAAACTTGTCTTTCTATAAGTACAATATATAGTCTAACTAGCAAAATTATATTTTCAACTTTTATAACAATAAAATTCTGCCAAGCTTTGATTTAGTGGTAAAAACTAAAAGATATAAGTTGAAAATCAATTATTGTACCTGCATCTGGATTCGCTTCAATAAAATAAACAATAATACTCCATAAAACATGATCAAAAGTTTCTTCAGAAATATTTCTAAAATCTTTGGTCAGTTTATGGCAAGCCTGATATTATATTAATCTTTTTACACACTTTAAGCATGAGTTTTTTTTTCCCAAAACGAGATTCTTAAAACTTTTAATTTTTTATATACGGTTGTTTAAATATTATTTTTAAAATATAATATTTTATATCACATTATCAAATAAAAAAATAAATTATATTAATGATCTTTATAATTTGACATTGTAGAATAAATTACTTTGTTTTTTAATCCCGATTTCTTCCTCTAGTTACATCCATTAGAAAATAAAAAAATTTGCTTAAAAAATAAACTAAATAATTAAAAAACTTAAATAATAAAAAGTCTTAATCTTGTAATCTTCTTAGTTAAGTACCTTGATTGTACCATCTCTCGCAACTTTAATCATGCGTAAATATACAAGTCTCTGTTAGTTTGTTTTCTTTTTTACTTCCGGTTGAACTGGAAGGTTAAACTGATCCAAAATTTCAGCTTTTTACATCATCAATTAACTAATGATATACAAATTAAAAGAGCATGCCATATGGATTAATGCACAGCACTCGAACCAATGCCAAAACTAAACAAGAGATGAACAAAGATATGGAACTTCTATTGACAGAACTTCCTTAATTATTGCCGTCTTGAATATAACAGGAAAGAAATTACTAAAACAAAATGATCCATATAAGACGAAATTATATATTATTACCGGGGAAACATGTTTTAGGTTCTAATCCGCAAAAAGCCTTGCTCTGAAAACTAAAAAGCACTACACTGTTTCGCAACCTTGACCCCTACTTAGATTTAATTAGCCTCAATTAATTTTAGGCTTCGTTCGTCTTGGTTGCAATACAATACAGAGAATACCCAAAACAATAAAAATAAAAAATAAAAAACACAAGAATAGTCATTGCTAGTTATTAATTTAAATTTCATATCAAATTATAAAGATCACTAATGTAATTTATTTCTTTTTTATTTGATGATATGACACAAAATATCATATTTTAGAAAATAAGATTAAAAGAATCCCATTTTGAGAATTAAGATTTTTAAAAACCCTACTTAAAAAAAACTCATGTAAGCATTGATTAAACTTTCCTTGATAAATATTTAGAGCGCATTTTTAAATACTTAGATTAAGTCGAACTCGATGTCTAGATTATGAAGTAGAATGATATCAAGTCCAAACAAATAATATGGATATTCTTAACACTACAAGAAATAGTCTCTTTGGCAAGGAAAACTTCCCTTCTTGAAACTTGGATAATCCTTGCTAAAATTCTTTGGCGAGGGAATTGTTTCCTTACCCGGTCCTTGCCTATGCGGCCCTCGAAAACCATAGCGAGGACAATAAACTGCCTTGCCAAAAATTGCTTTTAGCCAGAAAAATTTTTCTCACCGAAAATTTAAAAAATCTCTCCAAAACTATTAGATTGTTAGACGTATTAGACTTTCAGCAAGGGTTTTCCTTGCCTTAAACCATGTTTCAGCAAGGATTGTCCTTGCTATAGACCTTGTTTCAACAAGGATTTTCTTTTCCTTAAGGTATCTTTTGACAAGGATTATCCATTTACTTTTGGTGAGGAATTTCTTTGCCTTAACTAAGACAATCCTCACCAAAAGTCTTGTTCATTTTTTAATATAATATTTTTTTCATTAGTACAAAATATAATTTATTGTTGTTACATACTCAAAAAACTACATATAGCCAAAAAAAACTCCAATTCAATACTTAGTAGCTCAATCTTTCAAATCCATACAAGCTTAAATCAATATTCAAATTACATATAGCCTTAAGTATATATAGTCGGTAAACAAGATGTGTAAAAAACTATAGTTCAATAACTACATCATTCATTCACCCATCTATACATGAGGAAATTTAACAATTTACCAAGATATCTCTACATTAAAAGAAAGTTCAAGAAATTCACTACATAAATGAAAATTTCCATTCGCTCATCCATCCATGCATGCATATAATCAAGTTTCATCCTGAAAATGGAAAAACAATATAAATTAAATTTTGAAAAAAAAAATGTTAACAAGTTACTTGAAAGCAACAAATTTGAAGATATAAATTTCTAAAAAAATAATATTTTCACCGTTCAACAGAACAACTTTATTAAAAATCACTTGTTAAGATAACCTTTTAAATAAGTATGAATAAATCATATATCAATCATGGATCATGAATCACCAACCACACTGCAAGAGCTACTGAAAAAAAAAAAAAAAAAAAAAAGACTTATAGCCATAAAAAAATTTAAACAAAAAACCACCATTCTTTATATGACACGGATCACACAAGAAATAGCCCAAACTCATGACCAAAAACCAAAAAATCCACTAGGCATACTGATGAGTCTTAAATATTGCATATTTTAGACCCTTAACTTACATTTGTTATGCTCTTAGTTAGTAGTATATTACTTTATTTTACGTTTTTCTTGTGTTTTGTGTGTTTTTACAGCTTTGTGGAGAAAATGAAGCATTTCAGGAGATTTGAAGCTTCTGGAGACATTGCGATCGATCGCACGAGATGTGCGCTCGAGCGCACCTGCCTATGAACGAGCGCAAGGTTAATATCCCACATCGAAATATTTGAAGTTCAGTGCATCTGCGATCGATCGCATCAGACATGCGATCGAGCGCACATGAGATCGTGCGCACAAGACATGCGATCGATCGTACCTGCGATTGATCGCACCACACTGCGATCGAGCGCACACGGGCCTGTATCCCACATCATTTCTGCAAGCCACATTACTCCGGGTCTTCCCCTATATAAGCACCATCTGGCTTCATAATTCAGTGTACAATTCCTAAGCCTCTTTGGTGTTTACCGGTGGACGTCCGCCAACATTCTGGTGGATCCCGAAGGCATTGCTACCACGAGGGGAAGCGCCGTCCGCCAGCGAGTGGAATTTCTCCCATGTAAAGTTATTTATTTATTTCTTTATATTCAGTTGTTTTAGTTTAAATGTTTAGCACTTTTTATTATAGTTTTATTGTTATGAGTGGCTAGACTCTTCAGCTAAGGTTGAAGATGAAGCCCCGCCGTTGTTTGGCGTAGTAGTTCATATTTACTTGTACAAATCTAACAATTTTTAGTATAAATGTTCTGTCAATTATTTGAGTTAATCTTATAATTGATTGAGTTTAAATTGTCTGTTGGATTTTCTTTGTGTTTCATCTGATGGATACATTGAATGTTTTTCGATTAAATTGGATTCCCTTTGTGATTTGTTGAGAGCAGATACATCAGGTGCTTTTGGTTTAGTTGGGATATTCTTTGTTTTTTGTCTTATAGTTAGATTCATTGAATGTTTTGATAGGCTATATTTTTAGAACATGTATGCTTAACTTCGGTGGGGTGGATTCGGAAACCTTAGTGCCTTTTTTATTAGTTTTTTAAATCAATTTAATTTAGTTTTAATTTATTTTGCAATATCAATCTGAAATTTGGAACTAGGTTAAGATAGAGTTAATTTAGATTAAAAATTATATTTTCACAACGCAATTCTCTGTGGATTCGACCTTGCACTTGTACAACGCTATACTGCAAATGACTCATGCGCTTGCGAGTAATTTAAAACTCACAACAAGTTTTTGGCGCCGTTGCCGGGGAATTGTTTTGTTTGTGAAAATTTTTGGTCTGAATTGATTTTATTTTTCTACTAGTTAGTTATAAAAAAAATAAAAAAAAATTAATTTAATTAAAAAAAAAATCGTGTGGATGAATCCAGCGTCGGTTTCACAGTCTTTAGAGGACGCCCTCAAGGATTTCATTAAAATGACCGGCCCGTCCCTCAATGCTGCCAACACTTTCAATGTTGAAAGTTGTTCCATCTGTGCTAGTCCCATGCATCTAGCACAGAATTGCCCATCAATGCCGGCTTATGCCGAGTATCCTATGGAACAAATGAATGCTTTCAATGACTGTTGTTGGCAATCAAATGGATCTTGCTCCGAAACATACAATCCAAGGTGGTGGGACCACTCTAATTTTTCATGGGAGCAGAACCAACTGATGAATCAGGGAGGAGCCCTTTACACTCCCGAATTTCCTCCACCAATTCCAAATTATGGTCACTCAGCTTATCCAGCACCATCACCCGCTTACCAAGCTTCCATTCAAGTGCCAGCATCGGTTTCACAGTCATTGGAGGACGTTCTCAATGATTTCATGAAAACGACTAGCCAATCTATGAGTGAAATGATGAGTGCAATAATAGAAAACACCCAAGCGATTGCCACACTAGAGAGTCAAATTGATCAAATCGCAAGTTACGTGGGTGAAGGAGAGGAATGAGAGTTCCCCAGTCAATCTGAGCCTAACCCAAAGGAACAGTTTGAGTTGGGAAATTCTTCAACTCCAATGCATTAGCAGGAACAAGTGCAATCAACTGTCCCATACTTGTCTGGGAGACAAGTGGGAAATTAAGTGGAAGAGAACCCTGCTATGAAGGGCAAGAGAGTGGCAACAATGAGAAGAGAGATGCTGAGCTATCTATAGCCACTTGTATTATTAAGGATCTCTCGAGGTTTTTTTTACCTAAAGCGCCTTACCCTGAGAGACTACAAGCGCCCAAGAAAGAAGGGGAGTCTGAGGACATTATGGAGGAATGCTTTGCTCAGTTTGAAGAGGATTTGGACTTAGACAAGTTACTTGAGCAAGCAAATACTATCGTGGAGTCTGCTCCTCGGGAGAGTAGTAGGACAGAGGAGACTATGGATGAATCTCGTATTGAGGATCCCTTGGAGGCATGCTTTGCTCACTTTGGAGAGGACTTGGGCTTAGATAAGTTACTCGATGAAGTAAATGTCATTTTGGAGTCTGATCCTCGAGAAAGCAGTGAGACGGAGGAAACCACAACACCTGAACCTTACAAGAAGGAACTTAAGCCTTTACTGGATAATCTTGAGTATACGTTCCCAGGTCCAGCAGATTCTTTGCCTATAATTATAGCTTTAGATTTGGGTGATGCTCCAGAGGAGAAATTATTGGACGTCTTAAGAGAGCATCAGGAAGCTATAGGCTGGACTATTGAGGATGTCAAAGGAATCAACCCCTCGTTGGTGATACACACGATACAGTTGGAGGAGAATGCTAAGCCATCGAGGGAGCCACAAAGAAGGCTCAACCCTGCTTTGCAAGAGGTTGTGAGGGCGGAAGATATTAAGCTGTTAGAGGCAGGGATCATTTATCCCATCTCTGATAGCAAGTGGGTGAGCCAGATTCTAGTTATGCCCAAACGTGCTGAATTTACGGTAGTAAATAAAGGCAACGAGTTGGTTCCAACTCAAGTGCAGTCAAGATGGAGAAAGTGTCTAGACTACTGTAAATTGAATGCTGCCATTAGGCCTGATCATTTTCCATTCCCATTTATTGATCAGATGGTGGAGCGCTTAGTTGGGCCTGTTTACTAATGTTGGGTCTGGCTGAAGACGTTAAACTTAGCGCTCATGGGAGGCACCCCACAGCTTATCTTTTCTTTTGTTTATTTATTATTTCACATTTTTATGATTAATGTTTGTTTCCAGTATTTTTTGTTTTCCAGTTTTTATTTTTCAGGGACAAAGCGTACTTCAGTTCAAGTTTGGGGGTATGCTATGAGCCATACCAGTCCAGATAGTTCTCCATATCTCAGGTCAGCTCTTTCCATATTAGTCACACATTGGGGTCAATGTGTAATTTAAGTTTGGGGGTATGGGAGACACATCACACACTTTGTCCTAATTTGTTGTCTTTTCGTCATAGAGATAAATGCATGCTCATGTTATCGTGAAATTTTGGTTGATCTAAACATTTTATATGATGTGATGTCATTAGTGAGCTTAACATTTTGAACACATGATCTTGTGATAAATTTTTAAAATTTAGTTACTTACTTTAGGCATTTTGAGAATCCACATGTTTGATCTAATCTAACACGAGCACATTAGCACAAATTATGTGAGGTATGACATGTGATTTTAATGTGTATTTTTCTTTATCTTAACTGAAACTGGATGACTTGTTGGATGAACTCTTGGGCATAGAAAAATATAAAAAAATATATATATATTATTATCAATAAACTTTTCGCTGAGTAACTGGACCTCTTGCCTCAGTAAGCAGTGAGTGTTCACGTCAAAAGGTGGAATTTTGCTTGGTAGTATTAAGGCCGGTTTATTTTCGTAGCCTTTTTGACTCGAGTTAGTAAGTCCTTAGGGGTGTCTGTACACCTAATGCCCTAAAACCATCTGGTTTGGGAGTCATTGACTTAACACTCGCTACATGGGTCAATTAGAAAGCTTAAAGGAACTAAACATAGCCGTGCCTTATTACAAAAAAAAAAAAGAATAAAATAAAAACTATGCCTTTTCATTCACTTTTGATGGGAAATTCGGTGAATCTTGAGACATGGAGACCTTACACATTAGAGTTACTTGGAAGCTTCATTTTTATATGCTAATTCACCTTACACTGATTCAAGCTTGTGATGCCTTATCCTGCCTTTTGTAAGTAATTTGATTTTAACATTTCTATTCATTGCGAAGATGGGTTTATCTTTTTAAGCTTGCTTATGAATGAATATCATGGTGATGTGTGCTCCTTAAATTTTTGGATACCATGAGTGATGACTTTATCTTTATGTTCTTTGTTTTTCATTAAGTCTTTTATTTTGTTTTGCTAAGGGACTAGCAAAATATAAGTTTGGGGGTATTTGATAAGTCTTAAATATTGCATATTTTAGACCCTTAACTTACATTTGTTATGCTCTTAGTTAGTAGTATATTACTTTATTTTACGTTTTTCTTGTGTTTTGTGTGTTTTTACAGCTTTGTGGAGAAAATGAAGCATTTCAGGAGATTTGAAGCTTCTGGAGACATTGCGACGATCGCACGAGATGTGCGATCGAGCGCACCTGCCTATGAACGAGCGCAAGGTCAACATCCCACATCGAAATATTTGAAGTTCAATGCATCTACGATCGATCGCAGTAGACATGCGATCGAGCGCACATGAGATCGTGTGCACAAGACATGCGATCGATCGTACCTGCGATCGATCGCACCACACTGCGATCGAGCGCACACGGGCCTGTATCCCACATCGTTTCTGCAAGCCACATTACTCCGGGTCTTCCCCTATATAAGCACCATCTGGCTTCATAATTCAGTGTACAATTCCTAAGCTACTTTGGTGTTTACCGGTGGACGTCCGCCAACATTCTGGTGGATCCCGAAGGCATTGCTACCACGAGGGGAAGCGCCGCCCGCCAGCGAGTGGAATTTCTCCCATGTAAAGTTGTTTATTTATTTCTTTATATTCAGTTGTTTTAGTTTAAATGTTTAGCACTTTTTATTATAGTTTTATTGTTATGAGTGGCTAGACTCTTCAGCTAAGGTTGAAGATGAAGCCCCGCCGTTGTTTGGCGTAGTAGTTCATATTTGCTTGTACAAATCTGACAATTTTTAGTATAAATGTTCTGTCAATTATTTGAGTTAATCTTATAATTGATTGAGTTTAAATTGTCTGTTGGATTTTCTTTGTGTTTCATCTGATGGATACATTGAATGTTTTTCGATTAAATTGGATTCCCTTTGTGATTTGTTGAGAGCGGATACATCGGGTGCTTTTGGTTTAGTTGGGATATTCTTTGTTTTTTGTCTTATAGTTGGATTCATTGAATGTTTTGATAGGCTATATTTTTAGAACATGTATGCTTAACTTCGGTGGGGTGGATTCGGAAACCTTAGTGCCTTTTTTTATTAGTTTTTTAAATCAATTTAATTTAGTTTTAATTTATTTTGCAATATCAATATGAAATTCGGAACTAGGTTAAGATAGAGTTAATTTAGATTAAAAATTATATTTTCACAACGCAATTCCCTGTGGATTCGACAGCGCACTTGCACAACGCTATACTGCAAACGACTCGTGCGCTTGCGAGTAATTTAAAACTTACAACACATACACTAGACCAAACAAAGCAAGAAAATGGCATATATTGCCTATCCATTCTAGCGAAAATTATAGATGGAAGAATCAGACAAATATGATGTTAAACTTCAAAAATATTGGGCATCATCTCCTCTTATTTTCTACCATTATCATCCTGTAAATAGAAATATAATTGATAAATTTTAACAAACTCAATCATAAACATTTTTCAATATATATCCAATAACTAATTGCTAGTGGATCTTCAAATCAACTATTACCAATGAACATAAAGTCACAAACAACAGCCTCTTAACTACCCATCAAATATACTCATAAATCAACTATAGTTCATACTTTGTATTCCTACAAATATTTAAAGGTAGTCCATTCAAAATTTATAATTAATATCTTAAAGAAATTAAGAAAACTCACTTAAGATTTCCCTGAGGAAGAGGAAGGAGGTTGTGGTTGCATGTTTGCAAACACTTGTGTTGACCCTGAATGATTTTGATAGTAACAAAAATCTTAATTAAGCACTAATGAATATTACTTAAGTAATACAGATTGTTAATAGTGCTTATACATCAAAGGAGACCAAGATTTTAGAAATTGGTGAATCAATGTTGATGTCATTTCAATTGTTAGGAGCTAATTATATTTGCATTGCATTTTATTATATAGTCTTAATTAATTGAAGATATAAAATCTCCGAGTGATTTTATTAAATGCAAATAAATTCTTTGGGCTCAATACTTAACATTCTCTAATTGAATTTAATAAGAATTTATGTTGGCATAGAAAATTACTTGAGCATTTGTAATATATCATTCTTCATATATCTAGCACACACATTATGCTTAAATTTGTAATATGTTTTTTCATCATCAAAAATGCCTCAATCAAGAAATTGATTAGATTAATTTTGATGATAACAAAACACTTTTGAAGTGTTTAACTCGTGTGTTTAATGTGCAAGAAAGTTTGATTGAATTAGGAGTTTTTTTGGAACTCAAAAATACAAAAAGAATAAAGAGATATGAAGAAAATTATGCTGAAAACACTGTTCATCCAGAAATCACTATAGCAGCGCTCCAGCAGTGACCCAGTCGACTGGGTGAATAGTGCAGTCGACTGGTAAAAGTGGCAGAAGGTTCCCAGTCGACTGGGATGACTTACCAGTCGACTGGTAACACTGTAGTAGTAAAAATGTGAATTTTTAAGAGGACCCAGTCGACTGGTAGTTCAAAAATATGACCGTTGGGACTCGAAATCTGAAATTTTAAAGGCACAATCAATTCAAATTGAAGTCTAACGGCCATATTAATTGATGGCTATATAAACCCACTCAATTTAGCATTCAATAAGGAGGAGAAGACATTCAAAAAGAGAAGAACACACACAATCAAGTCATTCATTCTTTGAAACTAAAAAAGCTTTGAAATACTCATGTTAAACTATTCTTCAAGCTTTTCTTTGAAAGAGAGACATTATTCAGTTGTATAAGCTTTCATTTGTTGTCTCTCTACCATTTACTTTACAGCTTTTATTGTAAAGGGATTACTTTCGAGACGAAGGGGATACTTCCGAAAGGAAGGGGATTACTTCCGAAAGGAAGGGGATTACTTCCGAGAGGAAGGGGATACTTTCGAGAGGAAGGGGATTACTTCCGAGAGGAAGGGGATACTTTCGAGAGGAAGGAGATTACTTCCGAGAGGAAGGGGATTGTATGGTTTAAGCAACACCCGTAAGTTGCTTGTGTTATGGTTTGAGCAACACCCGTAAGTTGCTTGGTTTAGTGAAAGACTTCAAGGAGGATCCTTGAAGAGAGTGGACGTAGGGTCGGAAGAATTTTGATATTGCCGAACCACTATAAATCGAGTTTGCATCTCTCTAACTCTATCTCCTTAATTACTTTCATAATTACTTGCTTATAATTATTTAGTATTCAAGTAAATGAGATTGATTACTTAATTATTTTATAATTCAATTATCATTTCTATATTAAGCAATAAACTCTCTCATCTTTGTGCTAGTAATTTAGAAAGATTTAATTTCGTATATATTTTGTTATTTGAGATTGCAAAAAGTATTTAATTTTTTAATACCCAATTCACCCCCCTCTTGGGTATTGCCATAGTATATTTTGGACCTACAATTGGTATCAGACCCTCGTTCTCTATTTTAGGCTTAACATCCTAGAGTTAATCCTATGGCAACTACTTTTTTAGAAGGAAAAGATCCTTCTAGTCCTCCTCTTCTCCATGGAACAAATTTCACCCATTGGAAAGCTCAAATGAAGATTTTTATTCAAGCACATGATTATTATGCTTGGTATTTCATTCTTGAAAATGAAAATGACTTTGATGTAAATGATAGTAAATTCGTTCAACTAAATGCTAAAGTTATGAACATGTTTTATAGTGCTCTTGATTAAAATGAAGTTGATCAAATTTCCTCATGTAAGACTGCAAAAGAAATTTGGGATCTATTGGAAGTCATACATGGAGGAAATGAGCAAGAAAAGAATCTCAAATTAAAAAACTTTGTTAATGACTTAGAGCATTTTAAAATGAATGAAAATGAATCAATTTTTGATTCACAAACTCGTTTTACCATACTTGATAAAAATTTATCTTTCATGGGTAAAATTTATTCTAACCTTGAACTTGTGAGAATATTTCTTAGGTCTTTGTCAAATCAGCGAAAAATTATTTTGACAAAGCATTCTATATGTAAAAGTTTAAAAGAACTTGTGGAATCTCTCAAGAAGCATGAAAGCTACTTGGATTACAAAATCGATGGTTCCACCACATCCTTACCTCTTATGGAAATTAAAGATGTTAATTATGATGGTGATGAAGAAGAAGAAGACTCCTCAAATAAAGAGATCGAATGTGAGGAAATTGCCAACCTATGTCTTATGGAAATCGACGATGAAAATGAGGTATCGACTTCTTTCTCTTCAAAAAATAACATTGTTAGTAGTAGTGAAGAATTGATAGAAGTCATAAATGAAATGTATGAAGAATTGAAGAAATTCGATTCTAGGAACACCATTCTTGAAAAAGAGGTGTCATTTCTTTCTAAAGAGATGGTAGGTCTAAGAGAAGAAAAAGATAAACTATCTTCATTACTTTATGATTCTTCTCAAGATCTTCTTAAAGATGAAAATGAAAACTTAAAGAAGAAGATAATAGAATTAAATGATACTATATCTAGACTTGTGCTTGGAAAAGAAAAGCTAGATGAAGTGTTATCTTGCCAAAGATTAAATGGAGGAAAATCCGGGTTAGGTTATTCTCCATTAGGCAAGCAAAAATCAAAAGAGAGCTTATTCATGAAAGCATCATGTGTAAATGAAGCCTCTACTTCAAAGACCTCTAGCAAAGTTAAAAGCACTCCCTCTATAAATGCTAAAAAGTCTAGAAACTCTAATGTATATCCTAGAAATACTCATGCCTATATGTATGCTCACACACATTCTAGGAATAATCATTATGTGCATTCTAGGAATAATATGTATAATCAAAACTTGCACACTGCACATGCACATCCTAGGAATTACCATCATGGTTATCCTAGAAATGATATGCATATTCATAATAATACAAGCATGTATCCTAGAAATCATCATCATACATTTTCTAGAAATGACATGCATATTCATATTCCTCATAATAGAAACATGTATCCTAGGAACTTCTATCCTAAGAATTATAGACATGCACAACTAAGAAATCCTAGAAATTTCAATAACCATTATCCTATGATTGTGCATCATCAACATGTCTATAGAATACCATATATTTTTAAGAAAGTATGGGTCCCAAAAGGAACCATATTTTAAAGGACTAACCCCAAAGGACCCAAGACATTTTGGGTACCCAAAAGTGCAATCGTGTATCCTTGTGTGATGTAGGTATGTCTCCACACCAAAGAAAAAGGTAACTGTTGGTACCTTGGTAGTGGATGCTCGAAGCACATGACCGGTGATAAAAGTGTATTCAAGGAGCTAACACTAAGAGATGGTGGATATGTCACCATTGGAGAAAACACCAAAATAAAGATCATTGGGCATAGAAAAGTTGGTAATGATTTCTCTACCCTAGATAATGTATTGCTAGTACAAGGCCTTAAGCCAAATTTACTTAGCATTAGTCAACTATGTGACAAAGGAAACAAAGTCACATTTGAGTCCTCTCATTGTCTAGTTATAGACATCAAGAGCAACAAGATCAAATTTATTGGCCATAGACATGAAAATGTCTATATAGTTGATTTGAAATCTTTGCATTCTGAAAATGAAAAATGTTTTCCTGCTTTTAGTGAAAATCCGTGGCTATGGCATAGAAGGCTTGGTCATGTAAACATGAACTTTCTGAAAATCATTTCAAGAAAAGACTTAGTCATCGGGCTTCCCAAAATCAATTTTGAAAAAGACAAAGTATGTGATGCTTGTCAAATGGGAAAACAGATTAGGATTTCTTTTAAATCAAAGAATGTAGTCTCAATTACTAGACCTTTGGAACTTCTGCATATGGATTTGTTTGGTCCAATAAGTACCATTAGTCTAGGTGGCCATCAATATGCTCTTGTTATTGTTGATGACTATTCAAGATATACCTTTGTTATTTTTATTGCTTACAAGGATGAAGCTTTCAAAGGTTTTGAAAAGTTTTGCAAAAAGGTTCAAAATGAAAAAGGAATTTGTATTTCAAGCATAAGAAGTGATCATGGAAAAGAATTTGAAAACCAAAGCTTTTCAAATTTTTGTGATGAGAATGGAATCAATCACAATTTTTCAGCTCCTAGAACTCCTAAACAAAATGGAGTTGTTGAGAGGAAAAACAGAGTTCTAGAAGAATTTTCAAGAACAATGCTTTGTGAAAATAGTTTACCAAAATACTTTTGGGCTGAAGCCGTGAACACTTATTGCTATATTTTAAATAGAATTTTAATTAGGCCTATACTTGATAAAACTCCATATGAACTATGGAAAGGTAGAAAGCCTAATATTTCCTATTTTCGTACATTTGGTTGCAAATGCTTCCTCTTGAATAACAATAAAAACTAATTTGGGTAAATTTGATCCTAAGACCGATGAAGGGATATTTTTAGGATATTCTACATCGAGTAAGGCTTATAGAGTTTTCAATAAGAGAACTCTAGTGGTAGAAGAATCTGTGCATGTAACTCTTGATGAGTCTAACCCTATTAGTAGTAGAGAAGTTTCCATTAATAATTATGCAGATTTTATTCCAAGAACGGAAACACCTATTCTTATTGTTGACCTGAAGAAGAATCAAACTCAAGCAAATGAAGAGCTGGAAGCTCATAATTTGGACCAACCATCTACAAGCCAACAAGTGGATGGACTTCCTAAAGATTGGAGGTATGTGAACTATCACCCAATTGATCAAGTAATTGGTGATCCTTCACAAGGGGTAAGAACTCGCTCTTCTATTAGAAATATTTGCAATTATGTAGCTTATCTGTCTCAGGTAGAACCTAAGTCCTTTATAGAAGCTGAAAAGGACAATGAGTGGATTATTGCTATGCAAGAAGAGATTAATCAATTTGAGAGAAACAAGGTTTGGAATCTAGTTCCAGGACCTAAGAATCATTCCATCATTGGAACAAAATGGGTCTATAGGAATAAGATGGATGAAAATGGAATAGTAACTAGAAATAAGGCTAGACTAGTTACTAAGGGATATAATCAAGAAAAAGGAATAGTCTTTGATGAGACCTATGCTCATGTAGCTAGATTAGAAGCTATTCGAATGTTATTAGCATTTGCATGCTTTAATAAATTCAAGCTATTTCAAATGGATGTGAAAAGCGCTTTTTTAAATGGCTTTATAGAAGAAGAGGTTTATGTTGAGCAACCTCTTGGTTTTGAAAACCCTAGTCTTCCAAATCATGTCTACAAGCTTTCTAAGGCTCTATATGGGTTGAAGCAAGCTCCAAGGGCATGGTCTGAAAGACTAAGTAAATTTTTGATTGATAATGATTTTGTAAGAGGAAGAATAGACACAATTCTCTTCACAAAAACTCACAAAAATGACACTTTGATAGTTCAAATATATGTTGATGATATTATATTTGGTGCAACTAATGAATCTATGTGTCAAAAGTTTGCAAAGTGCATGCAAGGTGAATTTGAAATGAGCATGATGGGAGAACTTACCTACTTCCTTGGACTTCAAATCAAGCAACTAAAAGGAGGAATCTTCATTAATCAACAAAAGTACATTAAAGACCTACTAAAGAGGTTCGGGATGGAAAGCTCAAAGTCAATTGGAATGCCTATGGGCACAACTACTAAACTTGATCTTGATGAAGGAGGTAAAACTATAGATTCTAAATATTATAGAAGCATAATAGGTGCTTTACTTTATTTGACTGCAAGTAGACCTGATATAATGTTCAGTGTATACATGTGTGCTAGATTTCAGGCTAATCCTAAGGAATCACATGTAGTTGCAGTAAAAAGAATCCTTAGATCTCTACAAGGAACCCAAACCATAGGATTATGGTACTCTAGAGATTCATATTTTGAGCTAGTAGGTTATTCAGATGTTGATTTTGCTGGATATAGGTTAGATAGAAAGAGCACAAGTGGTACATGCCAATTCTTAGGTTCTATGTTAACTTCTTGGTTTTCCAAGAAACAGAATTTCGTTGCACTATCAACCACTGAGGCAGAATATATAGCAGCTGGAAGTTGTTGTGGCCAAGTGTTATGGATGAAACAACAACTAAAAGACTATGGCTTGAACCTCAAAGATATCCCGATATTTTTTGATAATACTAGTGCTATCAACCTGACCAAGAACCCTATTCAGCACTCTAGAAACAAACACATAGAAATAAGACATCATTTCTTAAGAGACCATGCTCAAAAAGATGATATAAGACTAGAATTCATACCTTCAGAAGATCAAATAGCTGACATTCTTACAAAACCCCTAAGTGAAGCTAGTTTTTGTAAGATTAGAATGTTAATGGGATTGCTAGATTATAATATTTGATTGATAATTGAAAATTATATTTCGGTGCATATATGCAGGGGAAGTAACTTTTTTTCAAGTACTTATAGATATTTCCAATTTGAACATCTTTTTGAGTAGTTGATGAGCTCTTTGTCTTGATTATTCAATCAATCAACTACCGATAAGGCTTGTTAAGTTTTATCTAATCTTATTTCTCTTAAAAGTTAAAAATAATTACTTTAGACTCTTTGAAAGGGGGAGAAAATCTGATTTATTGATAAAAAAGAAAACCTTTGGTAAAATCATTTTACTCAAATGAGTTTTAAATACTTGATAAACTATTTTTGACATGTTTTAAATTTGGATATTATATCTTGGGAATTTTATCTATATGTGCTAAAGAAACTCTTTCACAAGCTTTATATTTCTTGATATCTTGTAAAATGATTCTTTTCTCAAAATGTTTCATCAAAATATTTTCAATAGTATATTTTGAGGGGGAGCTCTTATTTGAAATCCACCCTTTTTTATTATGACAAAAAGGGGGAGAAAAATAAGAATATTAGAGATCTTGTTAGACCTTATTCTTAAGATTTTTGTCACCATCAAAAATGGGGAGATTGTTGACCCTGAATGATTTTGATAGTAACAAAAATCTTAATTAAGCACTAATGAATATTACTTAAGTAATACAGATTGTCAATAGTGCTTATACATCAAAGGAGACCAAGATTGTAGAAATTGGTGAATCAATGTTGATGTCATTTCAATTGTTATGAGCTAATTATATTTGCATTGCATTTTATTAATAGTCTTAATTAATTGAAGATATAAAATCTCCAAGTGATTTTATTAAATGCAAATAAATTCTTTGGGCTCAATACTTAACATTCTCTAATTGAATTTAATAAGAATTTATGTTGGCATAGAAAATTACTTGAGCATTTGTAATATATCATTCTTCATATATCTAGCACACACATTATGCTTAAATTTGTAATATGTTTTTTCGTCATCAAAAATGCCTCAATCAAGATATTGATTAGATTAATTTTGATGATAACAAAACACTTTTGAAGTGTTTAACTCGTGTGTTTAATGTGCAAGAAAGTTTGATTGAATTAGGAGTTTTTTTGGAACTCAAAAATCCAAAAAGAATAAAGAGATATGAAGAAAATTATGCTGAAAACACTATTCATCCAGAAATCACTGTAGCAGCGCTCCAACAGTGACCCAGTCGACTGGGTGAATAGTGAAGTCGACTGGTAAAAATGGCAGAAGGTTCCCAGTCGACTGGGATGACTTACCAGTCGACTGGTAACACTGTAGCAGCAAAAAAGTGAATTTTTAAGAGGACCCAGTCGACTGGTATCACGACCCAGTCGACTGGTAGTTCAAAAATATAACCGTTGGGACTCAAAATATGAGATTTTAAAGGCACAATCAATTCAAATTGATGTCTAACGGCCATATTAATTGATGGCTATATAAACCCACTCAATTCAGCATTCAATAAGGAGGAGAAGACATTCAAAAAGAGAAGAACACACACAATCAAGTCATTCATTCTTTGAAACTCAAAAAAGCTTTGAAATACTCATGTTGAGCTATTTTTCAAGCTTTTCTTTGAAAGAGATACATTATTCAGTTGTATAAGCTTTCATTTGTTGTCTCTCTACCATTTACTTTATAGCTTTTATTGTAAAGGGATTACTCCCGAGAGGAAGGGGATACTTCCGAAAGGAAGGGGATTACTTCCGAGAGGAAGGGAATACTTTCGAGAGGAAGGGGATTACTTCCGAGAGGAAGGGGATTGTACGGTTTAAGCAGCACCCGTAAGTTGCTTGTGTTACGATTTTAGCAACACCCGTAAGTTGCTTGGTTTAGTGAAAGACTTCAAGGAGGATCCTTGAAGAGAGTGGACGTAGGGTCGGAAGAATTTTGATATTGCCGAACCACTATAAATCGAGTTTGCATCTCTCTAACTCTATCTCCTTAATTACTTTCATAATTACTTGCTTATAATTATTTATTATTCAAGTAAATGAGATTGATTGCTTAATTATTTTATAATTCAATTATCATTTCTATATTAAGCAATAAACTCTCTCATCTTTGTGCTAGTAATTTAGAAAGATTTAATTTCGTATATATTTTGTTATTTAAGATTGCAAAAAGTATTTAATTTTTTAATACCCAATTCACCCCCCCTCTTGGGTATTGCCATAGTATATTTTGGACCTACAACTTGATTCATGCATGCACTGAACATTTGTTCAAATTGTTGCCTCATCATTTCCTCCATGAAACCTTCTCATCTTCTCTTTCAGCGCGATCAACTTCTTCTCTAGTTTCTCTTTTTGCTTATTTAGTTTCTCTATTAGCACGCTCAACTTCAGTTATCGCACATAAATCTTCCATAGTTTGTTATAAGTCAAATATTTTTTGTCGATCAAGTGCACTAGTGCTAGAAACAACCTTGCATTTCTAACCTGATCCTTTCCCTCTAAAGTTCCCCAATCTTACACCAAGAACTTCAATTAACATATCATCTCATGTCATAGCAGTGGCACCCTTTTCTAATGGTTTATTTTCCAAATTTTTTAATTCCTCCTACACAACAATGGGAAAGAAATACACACGTTACTTAGCAGTGTAAAATAATTATTTGATGTCTATTTTCAAAGTGGAAATCAAAAGTTGTCTAAATTCATACATATACTTGTGCTCTTTATAGACGTACGATCAGCCCATTAAAGCTCTCCATTCCCATTCTTATCCTTCTTAGCATGCTCTTTATGCCAAATTTCAGAAGTTTTTGGCGTAGTACGTAAATTTTCTGCCATATTGAAATGACAACAAATTCATTAAATAATTTCACTTTGTTGTTACATATCATAAAAAAAAAACAAAAGATAAGGTCTTTTAAGCAACAATTTACCAAGTCGTGCTCATACTCTACAAAAGGAATTGGGCTAGTGGTATGCACTGTCCTAAGCATTGATCGATTTATGGTATTCTTTTTGCTTTTTGCCTGAATCATGGAATATAGGAATCAAAAAAAAATTCTTAGTTAAATTACTATAAAGAATTTATTGAGTAGTTTGATATGGTGTTTACTTCAAACTCTTCCGAGCTAAAGTGTTCAAACATTACTTTCCATAACTCAGGTTCAAGATCATCAAGGGTTGTGCAAGGTGCTTTTCATTTGTTTGATACTTCTTGTAAAATTTTGAAAGCCTACCTTTCCACCCATGATATATATTGTGCATTTCTAGAATGCAAAATTTATGCATCATACTATCCTCAGCATGGATTTGATGCTTTTCTTACAAAGTGTTACAAAGTACAATGATCAAAATTTATAGCTTAAGATTTATGCCTTTGTAGTTAAACAAGTTCATCAGTAAATCATGGTTGATATGTTTTATTATTGTAGTTTCAGTTTTAGTGAATATAAAAGGTTTATCAAGCTAAAGAAAGAAGAAAAATAAGGTATCTTTTGATTGTAAGAATGATAGAATTATTTAACAACATACTTACCCGAATTTGATTCCACATAGTCACACCATGATCTGCATACACATTCTTCCAACTTTGATTCAGGATTATTGTTGTCATCATAACAATGAAGCCACTATCAAGGAAGAATGAACTGTCATCATATGCCAACTCATGTAACGAAAGATTTAAACTGATGACAGCTGATATTCCAAGATTGCTGCAAGCTAGAATCAAGGATCGATTTTATATTTATTTTCTCTACATACTTTCCATATATAGTTACGGTAGTTACGGTTTTACATTGTATACTTTCCGTACTGATATGCCAAGATTGCTGCAGGCTAGAATGAAGGATCGGTTTTATATTTATTTTCTCTACATACTTTCCATACATAGCTACAGTAGTTACGGTTTTACATTGTCTACTTTCCATACTTAGTTACTCTATTTTTGTATATAAACCAATTTTGACAAATGAATAAATGTGTACAAAATTCAAAGCAGTGCTTATTATCTTTTAAGGTATTAGAGCGTCAATCTCTAATGAGTACTTTTCCTCATCCTCGACCATGTCTTCTTCCGCATCCTCTGATAACCTGATCATCACCATTAATGCCTCTACTACCATCAATGAGAAGCTTATGTCTTCTACCTTTCCACAATGGAGAGCACAGTATGAAGCCTTGATTATTGGCTATGATCTCATGAATTTTGTTACCGGTGACCTTTAATGCCCTGCCATTGATGCCGAAAATTCTGCCACTTCCAAAGCCACGAATTCCCACTGGATTCGCCAAGATAAATTGATCATCCATACCCTGCTAGCCTCCACGTCCACCATCATCACACTGTTGCTTGCTTCTTGTAAAACCTCTCATGAAGCTTGGAATAAATTAACCCGTCTTTATACAGGGTAATCACGCACTCGTGTGATGCAGTTGAAAGAGGATCTCACTCTCAATAATCGTGGCAATCGGACTGACACTGAATCCCTCCAGGCGATCAAACTTATAGCTGATGAACTTGCCAAGATTGATAATCTTGTCTCGGATAATGATCTGACCCTTTACATTCTCAACAGTTTGGGTCCAGAGTTTAGGGAAATTGCTGCACCCATACGAGCTCGAGAAAATCCTCTAAGGTTTGAGGAGCTCCACTATTTGTTAATCGGCCACGAAAGTTATCTCCGTCACCTGGAACAACAAGTTGCACAATCGTTGGTTGCAACAGCAAACTTCACTCAGCGCAAGCAAACCCCCTCTGGAACGAACGACCAGTGTTCTTCTTCCAAAGGACGTGACACCAACAAATGCAACAATAATGGTTCGAGCTTTCGCAAATATAAACCCAAGTGCCAATTGTGCAATCAGTTGGGCCACATGGCTAAAACTTGTCTGAAGTATACTCAAAATGATATCTCTGTGAACTGTGCTGCATCATCCAAAAGCAAGGATTAGAAATGGTTAGTGGACTCGGCAGCTTCACACAACATGACAATCGATCTTTCGAATCTTTCCATTCATTCCGAATATGACGGTACGGATGAAGTAGTGATTGGTGACGGATCAGGTTTGCAAGTATCTCATATTGGGTCATTACCCTTTACCTCTCCCAATCGTATTTTTCATTTGAGAGATACCCTATACGTTCCCACCATTACAAAAAAAAAAATTTTGATTTCTGTTCATCATTTTACCAAACAAAATAATTTCTATTTTGAATTTCATCCGTCTCATTTTTTTGTGAAGGATCGGATCACAGGGGTGACACTACTCAAAGGTGAATGTGAGGATGGTGTGTACCCTTTGCTGGCGACAATGGCTATGGCTTCAAAACCTGCAATTGTTTATGTTCATGAATGTATGACTGCAAATGGATGGCACAAATGTTTTGGCCATCCTTCTCCCAAAATTGTTCAACATCTTATCCGCATCTTTTCTTTGCCTATTAATAAAAAAGAAAGTTCATCCCTTTATGTCTTATGTTCTCAAAATAAAGCCCACCGGCAAATGTTCCAATCTCATGGCTTAAATAGCATGGCCCCCTTAGAATTAATTTATACAGATGTTTGGGGTCATTCTCATGACACTGGTATTGATGGTTCAAAATATTACATTATTTTTGTTGACCACTATACCAAATATATATAGCTCTATCCTATATCTCATAAATCAAGTGTTCAAACTATATTTCCTCAATTTTGAAATCTTGTGGAAAATAGATTCAACACTAAAATCAAGAGCCTATATTCTGACAATGGAAGCGAAAACATTGCTCTCAAAAACTACTTATCTGTTTATGGAATTGGTCACTACTGCTCCCCACACCCCACAACAAAATGGCATGTCTGAAAGACGACATCGCCATCTTGATGAAATAGGTCTTACTCTTCTCACTGATGCACATATGCATTTTTTCTATTGGCCATATGTGTTTCAAGTCGTGGCATACTTGATCAACCAAATGCCAGCTTCAACCTTGAACAATAAAACACCTTTTGAGATGCTATTCAATCAAACCCCCAACTACATGAAGCTCAAACAGTTCAGGTGTCTTTGCTATCCTTTGACCAGGCCCTACAATACACATAAGCTTCAACCCAAAGTAGTGTCTTGTGTCTTCGTGGGTTACTCTTTGACCCAAAATGCTTATTTGTGTCTTGAGCCCATCAGCTGAAAAATCTATCACTCTAAACACATAATTTTTTATGAGAGAATCTTTCCCATGGCTCCATTTAACTTTCATCCTTTTGAAAATCCCCAAATTGACACTAGTGCTCTGGGCGACACCCAAACCATGGCCATCTCTCTGCTGACACTACCTCATACACCAACGCTGGCGTCAAATGTCTCATCGATGGGTATCGCTGCTCTTTCGTTGCCTTTGGTGGATTCACCTCCTGATGAGTCTTAAATATTGCATATTTAAGCCCTTAAATTATATTTGTTAAGCTCTTAGTTTGTATTATTCCACTTTATTTTATGTCTTTTCTGTGTTTTGTGTATATTTATAGGGTTATGGGGAAAATGAAGCATTTCGGGAGATGTTAAGCTTTAAGAGCAAAAGATGAGGATGTCTAGTGCGATCGAGTGCACGAGACATGTGATCGAGCACACCTGCGCTCGAGCACACCTGCCAATGAACAAGCACATGGTCAACATCCCACATCGAAATCTTTGCAATGCAGTGCACCTGTGATCGAGTGCATCAGACATGCGATCAAGTGCACATGCGATCATGCGCACAAGACATGCGATCGATCGCACCATTCTGCGATCGAGCGCACTCGGGCAATATCTCACATCGAATCTGCAACCCATTGTGCTCCGAGACTCCCCCTATAAAAGCACCATCTCACTTCATCATTCAATGTGCAATTCCTGGGCCATTTGGTGTAATCTAGTGGACGTCTGCTAGCATTCTGGTGGACCCTGAAGGTTTTGCTACCATGAGGGGAAGCGCCGCCCAACAGCGAGTGGAATTTCTCCCATGTATAGTAATTTATTATTTTTATCTAGTTTTAAATTTTAATGTTTAGCACTTGTATTGTGAACTTTAGTTTCATAATTATGAGAGGCTAAAATCTTCAGTTAAGGTTGAAGATGAAGCCTTTCCATTGTTTAGCATTATATTTTCATATTTGCGCATAATAATTATGATGTTTTTAGTATAAATGTTCTGTTCAATTATTTGAGTAAATCTTATGATTGATTGCTTTTAATTGTTAAATTAGATATTCCTTGTATTTCATTTAATGAATACATCGAATTGTTTTCGATTAAATTGGATTTCCTTTGTGATTTGTTAAAAGCGGATACATTGGGTGCTTATGGTTTAAGTGGGATATTCGTTGTTTTTTGTTTAAAGTTGGATTCATGGAATTTTTTGATTACTTTTATATAGAACATGAAAATATATACTTTACTTTGGTGGGGTGGATTCAGAAACCTTAGTCTTTTTATCATTTGCTTTAAACCAATTTAGTTTAAGTTTATATTTCTTTGCACAATATAATACAAAATTCGGAATTAGGTTAAAATAGGGTTAGTTTAGATAAAATTATATTTTCACAACGCAATTTCCTGTGGATTCGACCTCGCACTTGCACACACTATATTGCAAACGATTCGTGCACTTATGAGTAATTTAAAACTCACAACACCTCCCACGACGGTTCCTTCATAGGTACACTCTTCTCCACTTTTTTTAGATCCACCCAAAAATTCCTCTCAAAATTTGAATATGAGTCATGCATCTGAGGTACCCGCCAATATTGAATCTCGCACACACCATATGGTCACCAGATCTATGAAAAACATTTATAAGCCTAAAAGATTGTTCATGGTCACTAAACATGATATACCTCCATCTTTGGAACCCGCTTCTATGACTCAAGCCCTAACTGACCCCAAGTGGCGCGATGGAATGTCATCTGAGCTTACAACTATTATGTGCCATGATACGTGGCATCTGGTATCACCTCCTAAGGGCTGCAATATTATTGGGTGTAAGTGGGTGTTTCGGGTAAAACAACTCGCTGATGGATCAATTGGCAGATTTAAAGCCAGATTAGTGTTAAAGGGTTTTAATCAATGACCTGGATTAGACTACACTCAGACATTTAGCCCTGTAGTCAAACCAGTGACAATTCGAACAGTCTTGTCTGTTGTTGTGATGCATGGTTGGCCACTCAGACAATTAGATGTTAATAATGCTTTTCTTCATGGTCATCTTACGGAAGAAGTATACATGATACAACCTCCAGGTTTTCGAGATCAATCAAAACCTGATTATGTTTACTGCCTTAGAAAAGCAATTTATGGTATTAAACAAGTACCACGTGCTTGGTACTTTGCTCTCAAACAAGCCCTACTATAATTTGGTTTTATTAATACCAAGTTAGATTCTTCATTATTTGTGTATGCTGTTGAGTCAACTATTGCCTATTTTCTAGTGTATGTTGACGACTTAATTATCACTGGCAATGACTCTTATTTTGTAAAATTTTCTCTCAAAGACTTGGGACCCTTACATTTCTTTTTTGGAATTGAGGTGATTCCTCCAAACAATGGGTTGTTTCTCACTCAACATAAATACATCAGAGACCTTCTAGCCAGAATATGCATGGATGGAGCCAAGGATGTCACCACTCCACTGTCATCTTCGGTCTCTTTGAAGTTAGATGATGGATCAGCAGCTGTTGACTCTACAGAATATCGTCGGGTAATTGGTGCATTGCAATATCTTTCACTCACTCAGCCTGACATCAGCTTCGCAGTCAACAAGCTATCCCAGTTCATGCACTGCCCTTCTACAAATCATTGGACTACCACAAAACGGTTGCTATGTTACCTCAAGAACACAATTTTTTATGGCATCTCAATCCAGAAAAATATTAGCCCATCTTTTATATGCTATTTAGATGCGGATTGGACAGGAAATCTGGATAACCAAAGCTCCACATCAACCTATCAAATTATGCTCAGTTCAAATCCCATCTCATGGAGTTCAAAAAAGTAATGTGCCATTGCAAGATCATCCACGGAAGCTGAATACCGAGCGCTTGCAGCAGCTGCATCAGAATCTATGTGGATACTATCACTTTTTACTAAAATAAAGTTCTCTCTTCCAAAGCCACCAATGCTTTTGTGTGACAATCTTGGTGCAACCCATCTTAGTTTTAATCCCATCTAGCATTCAAGAATGAAGCACATACAAATTGACTTGCACTTTGTTCGGGACCTAGTTCAAAAAAATGCTCTCATTGTTCGACATGCCCATATGAATGACCAGCTTGCAGATTTACTCACCAAACCTCTTTCTAGGCAACGCACAAATTTTCTAAGGAACAAGATCGACCTTACTGATAGTAGATCGTTCTTGCGGGGGTGTATCAAGGAAGAATGAACTGTCATCATATGCCAACTCATGTGATGGAAGATTTAAACTGATGACTGCTGATATGCCAAGATTGCTGCAAGCTAGAATCAAGGATCGGTTTTATATTTATTTTCTCTACATACTTTCCATACATAGATACAGTAGTTACGGTTTTACATTGTATACTTTCCATACTGATATGCCAAGATTGCTGCAAGCTAGAATCAAGGATCAGTTTTATATTTATTTTCTCTACATACTTTCCATACATAGTTACGATAGTTATGGTTTTACATTGTATACTTTCCATACTTAGTTACTCTATTTTTGTATATAAACCAGTTTTGACAAATGAATAAATGTGTACAAAATTCAAAGCAGTGCTTATTATTTTTTAGCCACAATAATTAGCGAGTTGTCTTGCATTGACTCCGATTGGGCGAAGGGCTTCCCTATATAAATTTACTCTTAAGTTATCATGCCCTGCATTAGTGTCCTTATCGAGCTTCAAGCATTTAAATCTACCTCGCCCTTTGCGCCTCGTAGATGAGCTTAAACCTTCTAAAAGTCATGCAATGAAATTATTAGCATTTACTAGAAAAAGAATAATAATTAAAAATAGATAACAATATAAATACCAATACGACTATGACTAGTTTGTGTGTTTGCAACAATTGTTGGCAGTGTGCTGGCAATAATTGTTGGTGGTGTGTTTTGATCTCGAAGTTATGAGGTCACTTCATTATTTTCACTCTGGTTACTAAATAGGCGAGTAGCAATCTCCGGTCTAACAATAGTCTGAAAATTAAGAATTTGAAGAAATAATTAAAGCAAAACATAATCTTAGTAAATGATAAGTATCCAATGAAATAATACAAAACTTAAACTATATATTAAGACATACCTGTGTTATTCTCATGTATTAAAATAAGAGAAAATATATAATCATACCTTCTTTTTTTCCTTTTTTTTTACATAAACAAATAATATAAAATCTAAATAAGCAAAAATATAACTTTTTAATCATCTTCTTTGTTTGTAAAGAAAGCAAAAACATCTCAAAAATCATTGTCCGAATAGACCATATATGAGGAAGAAAACACCTCCATGAAAATCATAACCAAAAAGATGATACATGCATGTAGGCAGAAAATCAAAAGCAAATAAACAAGGTTATTTAGTGGCAGCAACTTCAATCATCATCGTCATCGAATTCAACATCTTCATCTTTTGTTTCACTGAAATCTCTTTCTATATCAACCTCATTTTCATCATCAAGTTCATCATCTAACTCAGCATCACCCATCACTTGTTCTTGGATTTCCAATGCCTCATTAATAGGTAGTTCTTCAAATGGAAAATCATCTCTTATTAAGTTTGAAACTTCATCAACATCCAATTGTCTATAAGTACGATCACATCTATCATATATTTCTTGTTGGTATGCATCGCCACCATTAACTAGATTATGTTCGCTTGCATCTTCATTTGTGTTACAATGCATGTTGTGAAGATCTCGAGGTTGCATTTTCATCACAATCAACAAAATTGCTTCTTTTAGATTTTAAACATAAAAAACTTGCTCCACATGTGTAGCTAATAAAAATGGTTCATCAGTAATCAAACAACGTTTACAATTGACCCTAGCAATTTCAAAATGATTCACTGTATAACACGCATGCCTTTGAACATCAAACCACTCACATTTAAATAAAACAACACGATTTCCACCTATATAATGTAATTCATAAACATCAATAAAAACACCATAGTATTCTTTATTAGGATGATCGTTATCTCCTCGCATCATCACACCACTATTTTTAGTTTTCCTAAACCTTTCTCTATTTTGGGTATGAAATCTAAAGCCATTTACTATATAACCTTTGTAAACTATTGCTTTTGCAAGAGGTCCTTGCGAAAGATTATATAGTCCATTAGTAGCTTTTCCTTGTTCATGCAACATAGCCACCCAATCAACATAATTAATGTAAAAATAAATTATTTGATAATTCAGAGAGTTCAATATTGTAAAAAGCAACTAGTATTCAACTAAAAGGTTTATAAAATTAAACTTGCACGCTTGGGGAGCTATTTTGGAAACTCAGAATTATATATCTTTATGAATTCATATTCATTATCCATTGATGTTTCATTCTTGAATTGCTTACAAAGTTCATTTCGATAAGTTAAACATATTCCAAAGAATAAAAAAAATGGAATTTCTTTAAAACCAAGTCATTTATGGGTACTTACTCAATAAAAGGACATACTTCTTCACAATTATTCAACACATACATCTGAACCTGACTCATCAACTCTTGACTCATAATATGAGGCATAGAGGCTCTTAATGGATAACCAATGTGCTCAAATATCTTCAAGTTATTGCTCAAAGGTTGGTGGCACCACTCTTCATTAATCCTTCCTAGATGGTTAAATTTAGTGTTAACCCCGACCAAATATCTTGAGCAGAAAGGTCAAACATTTGTGTGCCATATAGGATTAAGCTATTAAACCTTCCAGACATGCCTTGTTAATCACATATTACTTGAGTATACATAAATACCTTTCAATTGGATACATCCACCTATATTGTACAGGACCAGTAAGTTTAGCCTTCTCTGATAAGTGAACCATCAAGTGTACCATAACATCAAAAAAAAAAAAAAAAAGCCCAAAGGCAATACCATTTCTAACTTGCAAAGTGTGAGAACAATTTTCTGACTAATTTGATCCAAATCATCCAGTTTCAAGGTCTTTAAGCATAAGTCTCTGAAAAAGGCACTCACCTCAATTAGTGGCTCACAGACATCCCTAGGTAAGAATCCATGTATGGCAATAGGAAGACATTGTTCTAGAAATATGTGGTTATTATGTCTTTTCATAGCCGAGATCTTCTACTTGTTTTCATTCACACACCATGATATATTAGAGAGATACCCATTTGGAGTCTTTAATTCACTTAAGAACTTGCACAAAACCTTTTTCTCTTCCACAGAAAGTGTAAAGCATGTAGGTGGCACTTATGCATTTTCTCCTACTCTGATAGGGTGAAACTTTTGTCTTATACCTATTCTCATCAAATCATAGTGGCCCATGAGTGTGTCATTTGTCTTGCCTTTTATACTCATCATTGTACTTAAGATATTGTCACTAATATTGTTCTCAATGTGCACGACATCCAAATTGTTATGCAATTTAAGCGGAGAACAATAGGGCAATGTAAAAAATATACTCTTCTTTCTCTAGTTATACAAAGTATTTGAACTATCATACTTTCTCTTTTTATATTTACCAAATGGTCATTGTCTAAAGAAGTCAAACTCTTTTGACACTTCAACACCCGTCAATGCAATAGGACGAGGCCTATTTTCCTTTTTACCATAAAAAAACATTGCATTTTTCCTCCACCTATGATTAATGGGTAAGAATTGATGATGACCCATATAACAAATATTACTTGCAGGTGTTGTGAGCAAGTGTCTTTATGGAAAGAAGAACATGCTAAATAACCTTTATCCATCCTGAAAGGTCAGCATATGCAAGGAAATCATTAATGGTCCAAATTATTGCAGCACGCATTTTAAAATTTTGTTTTGCATGTACATCATATGTTACTACACCTTCCTCCCATAATTCTTTTAACTCTTTAATCAAAGGCTACAAATAAACATTTATATCCATACCAGGACAATTCGGACAGGGAAAAAGCAAAGATACCATGAAATATGGTTGCTTCATGCACATCCAAGGGGGAAAATTGTAAGGGATGAGAACTATGGGCCATAAACTATGCTGTTAACTCAGGCTACCAAAAGGTTGAAAGCCATCAGTTGCTAGTCCAAGCCTCACATTCCAAGAATCTTCTCTAAAAGACTTATATTGCTCATCAAATGACTTCCATGCAAGATTTTCTATCGGATGCCTCATAACAGCATCATCCACTTGCTTCGCCTTATGCCACCTTATTTACCCAGCTGTCTTGCTTGACATATACAATCTTTGTAACCTTTGAGTCAATGAAAAGTATCATAACACTTTGTAAGGTATATTCGTACCCTTTTTCCATTGCTCAGCTTCCATCTAGACAAGCTACAAGTAGGACACTCACTTGCATTAGATACACATCCTTGTATAGAAACAATCATTTCTACATGCATCAATCTTCACATAGTTTAGCCCAAGTTCACTAATATACTTCTTTGTATTATAGTGAGAGTCTGGCAGCGTCTTCTCACAGATAAGGATTAGCTCTCTTACAAGTTGAAGCATGTTTTCAAATGAAGCATTGGTCCATTTATGAAAAGATTTCATGTGAAGCAATTTAACTATAGTTGATAATTTCGAATGCTCATAACCAGGATATAATTTGTCATATGATTCCCTTAGTAAACGGTAAAATTTAGCAGCTTCAGCATTATGCTCCTCTGGTACATTTTCTTCACCTTGATTATGGTTATTATAGTCTCCACCAAATTCAACATTTATACCAGCCATATCACACACATCATTAACTAATCCTTCAATGTCATCAAAAAAAAAAAAAAAAAAAAGATCCCACATTAGTTTCATCATCATCGGATTTAGTTGATTCATCTCCTGTCTCCCCATGATAAAACTATGTGGTATAGCTTCTAAGAATCCCATGTCGTAACAAATGAACTTTGACTTCGTCTCTTAGCTTATAACAAGTATTTCTGCATCTAGTGCATGGACACCTAATCTTGTCACGTATCACAGTATGTTGAAATGCAAACTTAAGAAAAACATGCATTCATCTTTCATACTCGGGCTGAATCCTATCTCCAATTTCCATCCAATTCTTATCTATGTAACCAGTGTCGCAAAATTTTAACATCTGTTTTTTTTTTTACAGCAAAAAAAATATAAATATTATTCTTATAGTATTTAACGAATTAAAAATCACAAATAAGAATAAAAAATACAACAACTATATTCAATAAATATTTAATATTTCTTGTAGTGACATGGCTACCTTCGTTGTGCTTCCGTAATAAATAATATATATTATCATAATAATTTATTAAGTGTCCATTGGTACTTCAAACTCCCATCTCCAATTCTTACACACATACATGCGCACACTCAACACACAAACACATACATGTGCATATATGATGCAGGCAAAGGAAGAATATGCATATTTATCTTAAGATTTGTAATTTGAAAGATATGGGCATTTTTTAAAGTAGAGGTATGTCTATAATTTTGCAATTTTCTTCAATTTAAGGGCATTTTAGGTAACATAATTTAGTATAATACATTCTACTAGTTTATAAGAATATTAGAGTATATTATCATAATACTTTATTAATGCCCATTGGTACTTCAAACGGTGATGTCTTTATTGGTTTTTCAAGGCTGTTGCTTGCTCTTGTTAGGCTTAGAGCTCAGGCTTTTTCTTGGGCTACTAGAAAGTTAGAAATGAATTGCAACCCAAGAAAGGCTCGAGCTCCAAGTCTAACTGGAGCAAGCAATAGCCTTAAAAAAAACAATTAGACATCATAGTTAATTGACCTCTAAGCTACAATGGAACTTCTAATACATAATTACCACAATAGAAAATCCAACTCCAAAATGGGTATATGTCATCAAACAAACACAAAGTATAGGGGAGATAATACTGACAACTCAATAGGCAGTTTTCTTATTAACATGACCCCAGAAACAAGATAAGATAGAAGAGCATTTGGTAGCATATAATTCTTCTTGATGAGAAATGTATTCATAATGGACACATGTTAATCTTAGGCTCTAGTTCTCTCTGGTCTTTCTCACACTCTTTTCAGCCCAATTTCTATTACTAATGAGGACCTCATCTCAAAATACAAGCTCTAATGAGCACAATGTAAGACACATCACTTTGTGCCACTTAACAAAGGTTTGGTAACATACAAGAGTACAATATAAATCAATTACCAAAAAGAAAAAAGAGAGTACATTGTAGATTAAATTTTATTTGATTATATTTATACCAAGGAGAAAATGATAAAGCTAATTCCTAAGAGTGACATTAGCTGACCTAGCATGTTGTCAAATTTATCCATAAATCTTATGCAATAGTATCTCTTTAATTAAGAGAATAGAACACCCTTCCCCTGCCAGTCACTACACACTTTTTTGGTGCTGATTTTGTTTTTTTATTTTTATTTTATGAAATGCACTTCCTTTCCTGTTTACATCTAACAAAGCAATGAGTATAAGCCTTAACCTTTATGTGCTTGAAATATAAAAAGAGCAATGATTACAACAAAGCAATGAGTATAGGTCTTAGCCTTTATGAGCTTGCTATATAAAAAGAAAGTGTAAAAATTACAATTACGCCTTCTTTCAAGGCAAGCTATTAAGTAGTTTCAATAGCTTCCTCACTTGATATCTACAAAGGCATAGTCATTATGATTTTATATTAGCTATCAAAGATCAGCTTTCAGGTATTTGGGACAATAGAGAAGACAATAACTGCGTCTAGTTAAAACCCTTCATGTAACAATCCATTTCGAGTTGGTCATCCCCGAGACGATGTCGTCACGTTTTGAAATCCTAGCACGACACGTATATGCAACAACATAAAAACATATATCGACTAAAAATATATATACATAAGTCATCAACCCTCAACAGAGGAGTTACATTGTTAAAATCATAACGGAAACCATATATACAACATATTATGCATCAAAAAAAAAATTCTTGCATTAGTATGAGGATGTGGACCACAAGGCTTACAGATAATAACTCGGTCTGAATCACAGCTCACAAATCTATCAGTCCTACCCGCTACTTGAAATTATTTGACAATGAGGAGTGAGCTTTCACAAGCCTAGTGAATTAAATTTACTAGAAGTATTCAATTTGTATACCTCCAGTCGCATCTTATAATTCAATCATTTCTAATTCACTAATATCAATCATCTATTTTTTCACATATAATAATTCAATCTTTCAAATATTCTTCAAATATTCATTCATCTATTATCTTATATAACTCGATAATAGCATTCTATTACCACTACTCATGTCATAATTCTAATCATTTATCAATCTCTTCTTAAATTAATCATCAAACATATCAATTTTTCTTCTCATTTATTTAATCATCTTGATTATCAATTGCACATCATTATTTACCTCTTCATGAGGTTCACAGCATGTGATCAATCAATCAAATAATTTTTTTATCATATCATACTTTCATATTTCTTTCTCATCATATATGTCTCTCTTTGAGACTCATTTGTCTATCAATAATTTCATACTCAAGATTGACACTTTAGCATCTCAATCAATAATAATCAATATTTAAAACAAATGTAATGCATGAATTTAAATTTTCTTTCTTTCTTTCTCATTAAATCATTTCATTATTTCATATTACCATCTGGGAACATCTTCCCACATGTCAAAATTTTTCAGCCAGACTAGCTGCATGTCTGATCTTTTCAGCTAGACTGGCTGCCTTCCCGATTTTTTTTTCCAGCTAGATCATATGCCTTCTAGTTTTTTTTTTTTTTTCAACTAGACTGGCTGCCTTCCCGATCTTTTATTTTATGCATATGAGCAATAATATGAAAACAAGTAGACCAGCTGCCTTCCTAGTCTTTTATTTTATGCATATGAACAATAATATGAAAACAAGTAGAATAGCTGTCTTTCTGGTCTTTTTATTTTATGTATATGAGCAATAATATAAAAACAAGTAGACCAGCTACCTTCCTGGCTTTTTATTTTATGCATATGAGCAATAATAAGAAAATAAGCAAACCAGCTGCCTCCCTAGTCTTTTTATTTTATGCATGTGAGCAATAATATGAAAACAAGAACACATTCAAGCATTCAATTCAACTATCTAGCTCTTTCTCAAAATTATTATTTTTATCATATTTATTAAATAATCTTCTTATATCTCATATTAAATTATCAATCATAGCTTGTCAAGAATTTCATTTATCCTTTCATTATATATTTCATCAACTTATTATTTCAATAATATTATTTCTCATATATTAAATTTTTAACATATCAATTATTCATATAATATCAATCAACCAACTATCATATATCATCCATTCATTATAGTTCAATAATTAATTCAAATATCATCACCTTATATTTCATTTTTATCTCAATTAATAAAAGTAAATCTAACTCACCACGTAGCATTTAAAGTTACCTGTGGATCACCTCCTTGCCTTTCCTGCTCCTTTCAGCAATTTTACTCGATTACTGATCGTCAACACTTCAAATATAATGAAGTCTTGCTATTGTAATTGAAAGATTGTACTATCTGTTGGAGAGCACCTCAAGAATCCTAGGTGGTGACCTTCAAACACCCAAGTCCAGAATGACTTGTAATAAAATAGGAATCAAACAATCAAAGAAAGAACACAAGCAACAACTTGAAAACCTTTCCATAATTGGTTTCCTTGAAATTCTTGAACGAATTCCTATGAGGACACATGTGATAAGTGCAATCGGAATCCAAGATCCATTTTTCGCTGCCTTGTCTCCTGCTCACATTTGAGCACACAACAAGAACATCATCATCTTGCTGTTCTCCCTTGGCAATCGAAGCCTCTCCATTATTGGTATGGCTTCTTCCTGCAATATTTCTTGAAATGACCCTCCTTATTGCAGTAATAACATCACTTTCCTCCAAACTTTGGTTTAGAATGTGATCTTCCATGGTCTTGGCCTCTACCCTTTGATTTGTCCCGGTAGTTGCCATGGATGTTACTGCAATTTCAAGTTGCTGGCCTTCCTCTAACGAACAACTATTCTCCACTTGATCCTTCCCTCATCTTGGCTTTGAAATCCAGATCCCTTATAGTATTAATCACAATTTCTTTGGTTAGTGTATCTCTTCCATATTCAATAACATTAATCAAGCTTTCAAAACAATCAGGAAGAGAATTCAACAATATTGTTGCCAATTGTTCATCTGGGAATGTTATACTACAACTAGTCAAATCTTGAACTTGTTTATTAAACATATCAAGATTATCTTGCAACTTTTTATTATGATCCATTTTAAAAGAAAAGATTCGTTTTAGAAGATAGATTTTATTAGGCAGAGTCTTGGTAAGAAATAACTCATCTACTTTCTTCCAAATGACAGCTGGATCTTTCGAGTCTCCACATTACCTTGTAACACTATCCGACATGTGCAGAATGACTTGTAATAAATCAGGAATCAAACAATCAAAGAAAGAACACAAGCAATTGTTATTGAGGTTCGGCAATTTGCCTACGTCCTCGTGAGCTCCTCCGAGCTCTCTGCACTAAATCAATGGAGTTCTTACAATTACAACAACACATCCTCAAGAACCCTCTTGTTCTTGATACATGAAAGAAGAGAAAAGAAAGAGGTAAGAACTAAATGTTTCCCTGGAATTTTCCCCAAGAAAATTCCAATTACAAAGCCCTTGAACCCTACTTCTTGAATACTCTCTCTCACTTGTAACACCTCTAAAGATTTGAGAGTCTTTCTCTCTCAACATCAGCCACTCTTGGAATAAGACTTCTTCTTGTGCCTCTCTCGTGTTTTATGTCTCTGCACTCTCACGCTTGCAATTGTATTACTTGTTATGATGATTGTTGTTGACGACCCTTTATATTGAGCAACAACTTCTTGAACCAATCTTGGAGTCAATCTCAACCCTTAGATCTTGAAGACCAAACAATCATGGCCTTCCAAATGATCCTGTGTGTTTTAACCAAGTCCCACGCACCATTCCAAAGTGTTGAATATCAAGTGTCAGGTGTGCCTTGCGCCTCGGCTCAGAGCAGGGCAGACCACTGCACACAACAGGGCCGAAAAACCTCCCATACTGGAAGCCGTGGCACACACCTGGTGGAGGACCACCTCCACTTGCTGGAGGCCGCGGCGCACACCACTTGTGCTATGACGCCAACCAGCAACCTAATGCTATAATTTTCATCCTTTAATTCTTAGAAAAATTCCAACACTATCTCTAATATTGGAGAAATTTTCTTTAAAACGTTTTGCTAAGAAATTTGAATTGAAGAAAGAAGAAAACCAAATGGGGTTTGGTAAGAAAAATAGAAAACAAAGAAGAAAAAAAAAACTAAATTTTATCCTAAAAATTGCCCCACTGTTTATGCATAATTTCTTTCATCTTTGTTGTATAACATGCATGTTTGCATGTTATTCAGCCAACACCTGGATGCTCAGGTTTTGCCCCCCCCCCCCCCCCCTTTTCATTTCTCACAAAACTACACTTGGACGCGCGTCCAAGTGCCCTTTTTTCCATTTTCACAAAAGACTACACCTGGACACGCGTCCAAGTGTCCATTTTTTATTAATAGTAAATCTTTCATGTATATATTATTTTAATTCTATGTAATAACTATCAAACTACTTATTTACCCTTACTTTAAGAACATGGGTATTACATATCTACCTACCTTATAAAAATTCCGTCCCCAAAATTACTTTACCTAACTCATGAAAAAACTAGGGGTACTCTTTCCTTATTCTTACCTCATGCTCCTAAGTAATTTATTCAACATCTTTGTTCTGCCATAATACTTCAAAGGAATAACTTTATTACGCAAGACTTGTTAATTTCTGTCTAGAATTCTGACTGATACTTGCATAAAGGTCAAATCTTCCTGAAGTTCTACAGCCTGACTCGGAGTACTACTATGGGATTCATCATGTAAACACTTTCTCAAAAGTGAAACATGAAACACATTATGTAATTACTTTAACTCTAGAGACAAATCCAATTTGTATGCTACTGGTCCAACTCTTTCAATTACCTCATATGGCCTCACAAATCTCGAATTTTACTATCTTTTCTTTTTAAATCTCAACACACCCTTCAATGGAAATATCTTCAAAAACACCTAGTCACCAACCTAAAACTCAAGAGGTCGTCTACCCCTTCTGTCTGTTCTGTGCTGCTCTAAGGTTCTTTCTAATTAGTTTGATCCTGTCAGTAGTCAAATATATCATTTCTGGACCAAATACCTTTCTTTCTCCAACTTCTTCCCAACATACTAGGGTTTTGCACCTTCTACTATATAAAGCCTCAAATGGTGCCATCCTAATACTAGTTTGATACTGATTATTGTATGCAAACTCGATCAAAGGTAAATAAGCATCCCAGCTCACTGGGGAACTCAATACAATTGCTCTCAACATATCTTCTAGTATTCTGATGATTCTCTCTATCTTCCCATCAATTTGAGGATGAAAGCTATACTAAACTGCAATTGCGTACACATAACTTCCTAAAAACCCCTCCAAAATCTAGAAGTGAATCTAGAATCCCTGTCTGATACAAGGCTTAAAGGTACTCCATGTAATCTCACAATTTTCGCTATACACAATTCTGCCAACTTTTCAGGACTTCAGGTAGTTTTAATAGAAAGGAAATGCGAAGACTTAGAAAGTCTATCCACTATAACCCATACAATATCATGACCTCTCTGGGTACGGGAAAAACTAGAAACAAAATTCATGCTAACATTCTCCCATGACCATTCAGCTACTGGAATAGGCTATAATAAACGTGCCTAATGTCTATTCTCATATTTCACTTGTTGACAAATCAGACATCTAGAAATATATTCAACTACATCATTTTTCATCTCTGATCACCAAAAATTCTGTCTCAACCCCTTGTACATATTATTATTCCCCAAATGCATAGAATACATAAAATCATGAACATCTCTTAGTATTTCCTTTCTTATATCAATATCATTGGGAATACAAACTCTATGTCCCAATACTACCATACCATCTTCTCTACTTCTAAACTTTGTCGGCTTCCCTCTCAATACTTCATGTTTGATCTTCTTTATCCCTTCATCTCTGCCATCAATACTCCTCTATCACTGATACTCAACTGTATTCTCATTTCTCTCAATTCTATCATCAAGCTAATATCATGACTTTTAATAGCAGCTAATCTCCCTGTAGACTTTCTACTCAATGCATCAGCTACTACATTAGCCTTCATTGGATAATAGTGAATTGTACAGTCATAGTCATTAATCAACTCCATCCACCTCATCTGCCTCAAATTCAACTCTTTCTAGTTAGGTAAATGCATCAAACTTTTATGATCAGTAAAAATTTCACAAGTGGCTCCATACAAATTATGTCTTCAAATCTTTAAAGCAAAAACTATGGCAGCCAATTCTAAATCATAAGTCGGGTAATTTCTCGCATGGTTCTTTAATTGCCTAGAAGCATAAGCTATAACTCTCCCGTATTGCATCAATACACATCCCAGCCCTTGATGTTACGCATCACTATATACCATAAATCCTTCATCACTAGAAGAAAGCACTAATACCAGAGTAGTAGTCAATTTCTCTTTCAACAACTGGAAACTCCTCTCATTCTTTTGACCATATAAACATAACTTCCTTCCTGGTCAATGATCTAGCAATAATAGAAAAATTCTGGATAAACCTCCTCTAATAACTAACCAACACCAAAAAGCTTTTAATTTCAGTCATAATAGTGGGCCATTTCCAGTTCAACACTGCCTCCACTTTCTGTGGGTTAAGTGTTATACGATCTTTTGACACAACATGCCCCAAAAAAGATATTTCACTCAACCAAAACTCACACTTAGAGAACTTTCCATACAATTTCTTTCTCCTCAGAATTTCCAACCCTATCTCTAAGTGTTGCCCATAATCATCTTCATTCTTGGAATATACAAAAATATCATCAATAAATACAATCACAAATCTATCCAAGAATGGTTTAAACACTTGATTCATTAGATCCATAAATGCTACAGGAACATTAGTTAACCCAAATGGTATCACAAGAAACTCATGACTATAATGTGTCCTAAAAGCAGTCTTAGGCATGTTTCCATCCTTTATCCTTAACTTGGGATAACCTGATTTCAAGTTTATCTTCGAAAACACCCTCGCTCTCTACAATAGTTCAAAAAAATCATCTATCATGGACAAATGATATTTGTTCTTAATAGTGATCTTATTTAGCTGTCTATAGTCTATACACAATCTCAACCTTTTATCTTTCTTCTTCACAAACAATACAGAGGCTCCCTATGGTGATACACTTGGTCGAATAAATTATTTGTCTAACAATTCCTAAAGTTGAACCTTCAGTTCTCTCAATTCAACAGGTCTCATTCTGTAGGGTGCTATTGAAACAGGTTTAGAAACCAAAATCACATCAATGAAAATTTCAATCTCCCTACTGGGAAGCAAACTATACATTTTATCAAAAAATATATTTAAATAATCTTTCATCTTTAAGATTTCTTCCAGCTTTCTATCCTCTTTACTAGGATCCACCATATATGTTAAATACCCTTTACAACCTTTTCTCAGCCACTTACTAGCAGTAAAAGCATAAATAAGATAACTGGAAAGTATCTTACGTTCTTCCTAAAACACTACATTCTTCTTAAAACAATCAACCCATGCATTATATGCAAACAACCAATCCATCTCCAATATCAAGTCAAAATCAATCATGTTCAGAGATAATAAATTCACTTCAAATTATCTACCACCTATACAAATCACACAACCCCGATAATAATTTTTTATCATAACTCTATCCCTAATAAGAACCTCGGCAATAATATTATCAATCAAAGAACTATCACATGCATCAATGGATCTCATAAAAGTACTGGATGTAAAAGAATGAGTTACACTAGGATCAATCAATAATCAGGCAGGTCTATCAAGAATAGATGTTGTACCTATCATGACATCAGGAGTTGCTTGAGCATCCAGTTGGGTCAGTGCATATATTTTACTCTCTATGGGCTGTGTCTGACTATTATATCCTCTCTCAGTAATTGTTCCTCTATTGGAAGCTCTATCCGAATACTTCCAGATCCACATCTTCTCTCTAAATGTCCTCTCCCAACACCTTAAACATTCATCATCTTAGTTGATCTCCTCAATGGACAATCCATACTGATATGTCCACCCTTTCCACAAACAAAACACATCAAGGTAGGGGAATTTCAAGATAAATGTCCTATCCGATTACACTTATAATATGTTCTACTCTCTCTATCAAATATAACACTACCACCTCCCCTGGGTGGTATATTTCCACCTCTACCAAATCCTCCAGTACCCATAGGTTGTTTCCCAAACCTAGGGGTTCCTCAAACAGAACTCTGAACCACTGAAGCTATAGATCTAGTCTGCCTCTGTTAACTCTGCATAATAGGTCCCTATGAGAAGGAACGACCTTTCTAAGCTAGTCACTCATCCTAAATACTCATACTTTCACTTCTAGAACCCTTAAATGTAGTCCTCTTCAACCACTCCCTACGTCATCTAAACTCCACTATATCTATCTCAATCTGAAGTAACATATCTAGCAAAGCAATATATTTCAAATGTCTCATATACAAAAGTTTGGATCATATCTCAAAGTGTAATCCATCAATGAATCTCTTACACTTCTTCTTCTCTGTATTTACCAGCTCAGGCACAAACCTCGATAAAGCCATAAACCTACCATCATATTGTGCCACAATTATCATATTCTACCTCAGATGAATAAAATCTTCCTCTTACTAGGATTTAAAAGTATCTAAAAAATACTTTTCAAAGAATACCTCCTTAAACCTACTCCAGGTTGAAGGTCGATATATACCCATCTTTAGTCTAAGAAGAATATTGTCCTACCAATTAGAGGTTTCATCCTCTAACTGAAAAAGATGTAAATACAACTTTTTGCTTGTCCATCACTAGTAATACTGACGCCGGGCAGAATAGCGATTATTCTGCAGGCTAGTCGAACAGATAATTCACAGGGAGTAACAAAAGAAAAACCCTAAAACAATACAGAGAAACTACTCTGATGCTTTATTTTAATTTATTCCAAAAATATAATAATAATATTACGAAACCCTAAGACCCTATTTATAAGGTCTAAACTTCGTTTTTTGACTTAAAAACGATAAGTCTTAGTATAATATACTAAGTTTTTCCCGGAAGCTCGTTTTCAATCAGACTAGGGTCTTCGGGGCCCAATCCGAACCTGTGGCCCGCTAAACGATGTAAACCGACTTAGGTAGCCCACTTGCCATCTGACAGCTCAGCATTATCTGATTCGGATCCTCCTGCATCAGTCACCCCGGGTTGGAAAGAACTCGTCCTCGAGTTCACAATAGCCACATCGGAATCCCCAAAACAAGGACTCAAGTGTTTCACATTAAAGACCTCAGGCGGCAACCCAGGAGGAAGATCTTTTGGTATCAGGTCAGAAAACTTTGCTAACAGCAGCAAATCCACTCTGAAACCGAGATCTCCATAACGATCCTCCAGACCACGGTGTTCCCCGAATCGAGCAGGATTGTAATACGGGTTTTCGAAACTGGAATCGGAATCATGATCTTTCATCTCACGATCACTGAAATTCTGCGTCGTTAGACGCTGGGTTAACTTTGCAACCTGCCTCTATAAATCCTCAATCATCACATCCTGAACGTTACGATCACGGTGTGGGGCTTCCTCGTTCAGAACCTGCCCACGACGACCACGATCACGATCACCAGCCATGGAAACTGATGAAATCTCACCCCAGGAAGATGCTGAAGCTCTGATACCAACTAACGCCGGGCAGAATAGCGATTATTCTGCAGGTAGTCGAACAGATAGTTCACAGGGAGTAACACAAGAAAAACCGTAAAACAATACAGAGAAACTACTTTGATACTTTATTTTAATTTATTCCAAAAATATAATAATAATATTATGAAACCCTAAGACCTTATTTATAAGGTCGAAGCTAAAATAGGAAAATTAAATTAAGGCTGAATTTAAATAAATAAAATAAAAAGTTTCCTAAAAACTAAAAACTGCCAAATTGAAGGTCTAAACTGCCAAGTGTCATCCTTAGTTTCTACATTAACATGTAGTTTATTTAAATCTTCCATGTATTTAAATTTTTATGCAGTCTACAGAATCATAAAACCTAATGCTCTAATACCAAAATTGTAACGACTCATCCAGAGTTGGCCACCCCATAGACAGTGTCGTCACATTTTGAAATTTCAGCACGACAAATATATGCAACAATATAAAAACATATATCGACTATATATATATATATATATATATATATATATATATATATATTATTAAAATCATAAGTCCTCAACCCTCAATAGGGGAGTTATATTATTAAAATCCCAACTGAAACCATATATACAACATATTATACATGAATATTTACAGCCAAAAAAAAAATTTCTTCCATTAGTCTGAGGATATGGACCACGAGGCTTACAGATAATCACTCAGTCTGAATCACAGCTCACAAATCTATTTGTCATGCCCGCTACCTAAAATTATTTAACAATGAGGAGTGAGCTTCACAAGCTCAGTGAATTAAATTTACTAGAAGTATTCGATTTTTATACTTCCAGTCACATCTTATAATTCAATCGTTTCTAATTCACCAATATCAATAATTTATTTCTCCACATATAATAATTCAATCTCTCAAATAATCTTCCAATATTCATTCATGTATTATCTCATACAACTCGATAATAACATTCTTTTATCACTACTTATATCGTAATTCCAACCATTAATCAATCTCCTCTTAAATTAATCATCAAAAATCTCAATTTTTCTTCTCATATATTTAATCATCTTGAGATTATCAATTCCACATCATTATTTACCTCTTCATAAAGTTCACAGCATGTGATCAATCAATCAAATAATTTTTTTATCATATCATACTTTCATATTTCTTTCTCATCATATTTGTCTCTCTGTGAGACCCATTTGTCTATTAATAATTTCACACTCAAGACTGACACTTTCGCATCTCAATCAATAATAATCAATATTTAAAACAAATATAATGCATGAATTCAAATTTTCTTTCTTTCTTTCTTTCTTTCTCATCAGATCATTTCATTATTTCATATTATCATCTGAGAACATCTTCCCATATGTCGACATGTTTTAGCCATTCTAGCTACCTTCCTGGTCTTTCAACTAGACCGGATTCCTTTCCAATTTTTTTTTTCGCTAGACCAGCCACCTTCTTGGTTTTTTTTTTCAGCTAGACTGACTGCCTTCCCGTTCTTTTATTTTATTCATACGAGCAATAATATGAAAACAAGTAGACCAACTGCCTTTCTAGTGTTTTATTTTATGCATATGAGCAATAATATAAAAACAAACAGACCAGCTGCCTTCCTGGTCTTTTTATTTTATGCATATAAGTAATATTATGAAAACAAGCATTCAATTCAACTATCTAGCACTTTCTCAAAATTATTATTTTTATCATATTTATTAAATAATCTCCTCAATTCTCATATCAAATTATCAATCATAACTTGTCAAGAATTTCATTTATTCTTTCATTATATATTTCATCAACTTATTATTTCAAAAATATTATTTCTCATATAATACATTTTTACATGTCAATTATTCATATAATATCAATCAACCAGCTATCATATATCATTCAATCATTATAGTTCAATAATTAATTCAAATAGTGATGAGTGCCAAATATTGCATATTTTGGCCACTTAATTTACATTTGTTAGCTTAAGAAGTTGTTATTTGAGTTGTTTTCATTGTTTTTCAGGTTTACAAGCACTAGGAAATGAGTTCACTAAAATTACCAGAATTTCCTGTACAGATTAGTCATTTTTGTGGATTTTACTATATTGATTCAGGAAGAACCAGGATATGAGCCATATATGCTTAGAAAGATCTGGAAGTCTATTTTATGGAGAATTTCATGGCTCATAAAAATGATTTTTCTAGAGAAATTTATGGTCGTTTTAGTAGACAAATGTCAGGCTGTGCAGGCTGTGCGGGATTTCAGTGTGAGCAGAAGTTTTGAAGGGCATGTGAAGGCTTAAATCCCACATCTCACATCGGTTGGAAACAAATTTCTATATCCCATATCCCACATCATATTGGAAACACATTACACTCATGGTATTTGCCTATATAAGACCCACTCAACTTCAGCTTTAGGGACAATCGGAGAATCTGAGATCATTAGAAAGTGAATCCAGAAGGTCTTTAGGAGCAATCCAAAGGGCCCTTAGGAGCAATCCGAAGTGCAATTCCTGAGCCATTTGGTGTAATCCGGTGGACGTCTGCTAGCATTCTAGTGGACCCCGAAGGCTTTGCTACCACAAGGGGAAGCGCCGCCCAACAGCAAGCGGAATTTCTCCCATGTATAGTAATTTATTTCTTTTTATTTAGTTTTAAATTTTAGTGCTTAGCACTTGTATTGTGAACTTTAGTTTCATAATTATGAGAGGTTAAAATCTTCAGCTAAGGTTGAAGATGAAGCATTTCCATTGTTTAACATTATATTTTCATATTTGCGCATAATAATTCTGATGTTTTAGTATAAATGTTATGTTCAATTATTTGAGTAAATCTTATGATTGATTGCTTTTAATTGTTAAACTGGATATTCCTTGTGTTTCATCTGATGGATACATCGAATCGTTTTCGATTAAATTGGATTTCCTTTGTGATTTGTTAAAAGCGGATACATTGGATGCTTTTGGTTTAATTGGGATATTCGTTGTTTTTTGTTTAAAGTTAGATTCATGGATTTTTTTTATTACTTTTATATAGAACATGAAAATATATGCTTTACTTTGGTTGGGTGGATTCAGAAACCTTAGTCTTTTTATCATTGTTTTAAACCAATTTAGTTTAAGTTTATATTTCTTTTGTAAAAATACAATTCAAAATTCAAAACTAGGTTAAGATAAGGTTAGTTTAGATAAAATTATATTTTCATAACACAATTCCCTCGGGATTCGACCTCGCACTTGCACAACACTATATTGCAAACCACTCGTGCGCTTGCGAGTAATTTAAAACTCACAACAAGTTTTTGGCACCGTTGCTAGGAAGTTGTTTGGTTTGTGAAATTTTTGTAATTTTATTTTTCTACTAGTTAGTTAGCATTTTTTTTATTTTTCTTATTGCAATTTTATTTTAGTTTATTTGTTTCTATTTGCAATTGCCCATAAAAAATAAAATAAAATAATTAGAAAAATTAAAAAAATAAAAAAATATATGGATGAATCCAGTGTCGATTTCACAGTCTTTAGAGGACGCCATCAAGGATTTCATAAAGATGATCGGCCAGTCCATCAATACAGCCAATACATTTAGTGATGATAGCTGCTCCATCTATGTTAGTCCTATGCATTTAGCACAGAATTGTCCATCTATACCGGCTTTTGCCAAGTATCCCATGGAATAAATGAACACTTTTAATGACTATTGGTGGCAATCAAATGGATCTTACTCCGAGACATATACAATCCAGGGTGGCAGAACCACCCTAATTTTTCATAGAAGTAGAACCAACTGATGAATCAGGGAGGAGCCCCTCATTATGCTCAAAATCAATACCCTCCCAGATTTCTTCCACTAATTCCAAGTTATGGTCACTCAGCTTATCCAGCACCATCACCCGCTTACCAAGCTCTCATTCAAGCGCCAGTGTCGGTTTCACAGTCATTGGAGGATGCCCTCAATGATTTTAGGAAGATGACTGGCCAATCCATAAGCGAAATAAAGAGTGCAACAATAGTAAACACCCAAGCGATTGCCAAGCTAGAAAGTCAAATGGGTCAAATCGCAAGTCACTTGGGTGAAGGAGAGAAGGGAAGGTTCCCCAGCCAACCTGAGCCTAACTCGAAGGAACAGTTTGCGGTGGGAAATTCATCAACTCCTATAACAGGCATGAACAAGTGCAATTGATTATCCCATTGAGGTCTGGGAGACAAGTAGACAATCAAGTGGAAGAGAACCCAGCTATGCAACAAGGACAAGAAAGTGGCAACAAGGAAAATAGAGGTACTGAACCATCTACAGCCACACCTATTATTAAGGATCTCCCTAGGTCGTTTGTACCTAAAGCACCTTACCTTGAGAGATTACAAGTGCCCAAGAAAGGAGGGGAGTCTGAGGACATTCTGGAGGCATGCTTTGCTCAATTTGGAGAGGATTTGGATTTAGATAAGTTACTTGAGCAAGCGAATGCCATTTTGGAGTCTGCTCCTCAGAAGAGCAGTGAGACGGAGGAGACTGTGGATGAATCCCGTATTGAGGACCCCCTGGAGGCATGCTTTGCTTAGTTTGAAGAGGATTTAGACTTGGATAAGTTGTCTGAGCAAGCAAATGCTACTTTGGAGTCTGCTCCTCAGAAGAGCAGTGGGACGGAGGAGACCACAACACCTAAACCTCCCAAGAAGGAACTTAAGCCTTTACCGGACAATCTTAAGTATAATTTCCTAGGTCTAGCAGATTCTTTGCCCATAATTATAGCTTCAGATTTGGTTGATGCTCCAGAGGAGAAATTATTGGATGTTTTAAGAGAGCATAAGGAAGCTATCAGATGGATTATTGAGGATGTCAAGGAAATCAGCCCCTCGGTGGTGATGCATAAGATACATTTGGAAGAGAATGCCAAGCCATCAAGGGAGCCACAAAAAAGGCTCAACCCAGCTATGCAAGAGGTTGTGAGGACTGAAGTGATAAAACTGTTGGATGTAGGGATCATTTATCCAATCTTTGATAGCGAGTGGGTTAGCTCGATTCGTGTCATGCCAAAGCAGGCTAGATTGACGGTAGTGATAAATAAAGATAACGAGTTGGTTCCAACTAGTGTGCAATCAGGATGGAGAATGTGTCTAGACTACCGTAAGTGGAATGCTACCACAATGAAGGATCATTTTCCACTCCCATTTAGCTGGGAACGATTACTAATGTTGGGTCTGGCTGAAGACGTTAAACTTAGCGCTCGTGGGAGGCACCCCACAACATATCCTTTTTGTTTGTTTATTATTTTACATATTTCTTGTTACTATTTATTTCTAGTATTTTTTTTTTGTTTTCAGTCTTTATTTTTTAGGGACAACATGTACTTCAATTCAAGTTTGGGGGTATGCTATGAGCCATACCAGTCCAGATAGTTCTTTATATCCCAGGTCAGCTCTTTCCATATTATTCACACATTGGGGTCAATGTGTAATTTAAGTTTGGAGGTATGGGAGACACATTTCACACTTTGTCCTAATTTGTTGTTGTTTTTTTTTGTGAAGATAAATGCATGTTCATGTTCGTCTAAAAATTTTGGTTGATCTGAAAAATTGTGATGTGATTTTATTAGTGAGTTTAAAACTTTGAACACATGATCTGATGATAGAGTTTAAACTTTAGTTACTTACTTTAGGCATTCGAGAATTCACATGTTTGAGCCAATCTAACACGAGCACATTAGCACATATTTGTGTGAGGTATGACATGTGATGTTAATGTGTATGTTTCTTATCTTAACTGAAACGGGATGACTTGTTGGATAAAATACTTGGGTATAGAAAAGCATAAAAAAAATGAGAAGAAAAAAAATAATAATAATACTAATATTTATAATGATCATCTTCAATAAAATTTTCACTGAGTAACTGGACCTCTTGCCTCAGTAAGCAGTGAGTGTTCATGTCAAAACGTGGAAATTTTGTTTGGTAGCATTAAGGTCAGTTTAGTTTTGTAGCCTTTTTTACTCGAGTTAGTAAGTCCTTAGGGGTGTCTTTACACCTAATGCCCTAAAACAATCTGGTTTGGGAGTCATTGACTCAATACTCGTTACATGAGTCAATTAGAAAGCTTAAGGGAACTAAATATAGCAGAGCCTTATAAAAAAGAGAAAAAAATAAAATAAAACTATGCCATCGTTGTTCATTCTAATGAGAAATTCTGTGAATCTTGAGATGTGAAAACATTGTACATTGAACTTATTTGGAAACCTCATCAATATATGTTAATTCACTTTACACTGATTCAAGCTTGTGATGTCTTAGCATGCCTCTCGTAAATAATTAGGTTTTAAATTCTTATTAATTGTGAAGATGAGTTAGATTTTTTAAGCTTGCTCATGAATGAATTTCATGATTTTGAGTGCTACTTAAATTTTTGGATACCATGAGTAATGAACTTATCTTTGTGTTCTTTGTTTTTCATTTAGTTTTTTATTTTGTTTTGCTAAGGGACTAGCAAAATGTAAGTTTGGGGGTATTTGATGAGTGTCAAATACTGCATATTTTGGCCACTTAATTTACATTTGTTAGCTTAAGAAGTTGTTATTTTGAGTTGTTTTTGTTGTTTTTCAGGTTTACAAGCACTGGGAAATGAGTTAACTAAAATTGCCAGAATTGCCTATACAGATTAGTCATTTTTGTGGATTTTACTGTATTGATTCAGGAAGAACCAGGAGATAAGCCATATATGCTTAGAAAGATCCGGAAGTCTATTTTCTGGAGAATTTTACGGCTCGTAAAAATAATTTTTCTAGAGAAAGTTATGGCCGTTTTAGTAGACAAAGGTCAGGCTGTGCGGGATTTCAGCGTGAGCAAAAGTTTTGAAGGGCATGTGAAAGCTTAAATCCCACATCCCACATCGGTTGGAAACAAATTTCTATATCCCACATCGAATTGGAAACACATTGCACTCGTTATATTTGCCTATATAAGACCCACTCAACTTCAGCTTTAAGGACAATCGGCGAATCTGAGATCATCAGAAAGTGAATCTAGAGGGCCCTTAGGAGGAATTCGAGGTGCAATTCCTGGGCCATCTGGTGTAATCCGATGGACGTCTGCTAGCATTCTGGTGGACTCCGAAGGCTTTTCTACCACGAAGGGAAGCGCTGCTCAACAGCGAGTGAAATTTCTCCCATGTATAGTAATTTATTTCTTTTTATTTAGTTTTAAAGTTTAATGTTTAGCACTTGTATTGTGAACTTTAGTTTCATAATTATGAGAGGCTAAAATCTTCAACTAAGGTTGAAGATGAAGCCTTTCCATTGTTTAGCATTATATTTTCATATTTGCGCATAACAATTCTGATGTTTTTAGTATAAATGTTCTGTTCAATTATTTGAGTAAATCTTATGATTGATTGCTTTTAATTGTTAAATTGGATATTCCTTGTGTTTCATATGATGGATACATCAAATCGTTTTCGATTAAATTGGATTTTCTTTGTGATTTGTTACAAGCGGATACATTGGATGCTTTTGGTTTAATTGAGATATTCGTTATTTTTTGTTTAAAGTTGGATTCATGGAATTTTTTTGATTACTTTTATATAGAACATGAAAATATATGCTTTACTTTGGTTGGGTGGATTCAGAAACCACAGTCTTTTTATCATTTGTTTTAAACCAATTTAGTTTAAGTTTATATTTCTTTTGCAAAAATACAATTCAAAATTCGGAACTAGGTTAAGATAAGGTTAGTTTAGATAAAATTATATTTTCACAACACAATTCCCTGTGGATTCGACCTCACACTTGCACAACACTATATTGCGCTTGTGAGTAATTTAAAACTCACAACAAATAGCATCACTTTATATTTCATATTTATCTCGATTACTAAAAGTAAATCTAACTCACCACGTAGCACTTAAAGTTACCCGTAGATCACTTTCTTGCCTTTCCTGTTCCTTTCAGCAATTTCACTCGATTACTGATCGTCAACACCTCAAATATAATGAAGTCTTGCTACTGTAATTGAATGACTGTACTATATCTAATATTGGAGAAATTTTCTTTATAACTTTTTGCTAAGAAATTTGAATTGAAGAAAGAAAAAAACCAAACGAGATTTGGTAAGAAAAATACAAAACAAAAAAAAACTAAATTTTATACTAAAAACCGGCCCGCCATTTCTGCAAAATTTATTTCATCTTTGCTGTATAACATGCATGTTTGCATGTTATTCAGCCAACACCTGGACGTCCAGGTGTTGCCCCCCCCCCCCCCCCCCCTCCCTTTTTTTTTTACTTTTTTCTCACGAAAGATTACACCTGGGCACGCGTCTAGGTGTCCCTTTTTTTTATTAATAGTAAATCTTTCATGTATATATTATTTTAATTCCATGTAATATCTATTAAATTTATTTACACTTATTTTAAGAACACGGGTATTACACCACAGTAGATGAACTAGTACAAAAAGTGCTTCGAGCAAGCACCATTTTCAACATCAAATTATCCAAATTTAAATACACAAAAAGAAACCCACTAAATCTACGCACTAGACCGAGTCATTCCTAAAAAAAAAACATCCAAAAAACCCTTTAAATTTCCTCATCTCTATCCCTCCAGCTCAAAACCAAAAAAAAAAAAAAAGACAAGAAAAGAAAAGAAAATGACCAAAATAATGTAAATAATAGTATCACAACCCCACATAACATGATAAAAAATGGAAGTAATTAGTATAGGCCTTACACTTTGTGAGCTTGATGATAAATCAATTGTAAATTGTTCAAAATTTATATTGTTCCGTCTTCGTTCATTTGCATTCAACGATTTTTCAGATTTTACTTTTCTATATTTTATTACTATAGCATGATAAAGTTATTCAAAGCTGAAATCTAATACGCTTGTCCCATTACCATAACTTTCATTTACTATAAATGTACACTACAGCCCCACCCGCAAAATATCTTAAGTGAGACGCCATTTTATCCTTGCCTTAGACCCTCCTTTGGTAAGCAAATATTTGATCCTTACCGCCGAATCTCTAATTTCTTGTAGTGTATATTACACATTAGTAGCTGAGTTAAATCAAATTGCAAAACAAAAGCACAAAAAAAATAATCGTAATTGATTTCATATTCAGCAAACAAACTAAACCATATATATATATATATATATATATATATATATATATATATACATATATATATATAATCCCTACTCAACCAAGTGGGTTCTAGTGCTTACTCTCCTAATTAACAAAAAAAAATTAATTAATTTTGCTTTTATTCTTCTGTCTACTGACCCGGATACGCTATGTTATTATCATGTGTCTGTTGTGACTTTTTGATTGGTCTGTTTGGTTTTCTTTTCTCTTATCTTGCACTGGTGGTATTGAAGTGCAACTTTGCAATGCTACTTGAACTTCTGATATATGGGACCATGAAGACAGAATCTATATCATTTGCAAAACACCAAAATTTTGAGTCAAACATAAAGTGGAATATATAACAGCTATTTAGATTGTTCCTTTTTTGTAGTTAATATGAGTAGTTGAGTAGTGAAGTATATTCTAAGGTTGGTGTACAGTATGGCGTTGAGCAGAAGCATAGTGCATATATTTCATTCAATTGTGATGTGAGTAGCCCCTTATAAAGTCTACCACCTCTGCTATTCAGAGCTAATCGATGCAACTGTGTCTCCTGCCTATTCCAATTATCTCAAAAATTGACAAGCTCGACAAAGACTTATTTTGGATCTCTATAGATGAAAAATGGAAAATTCACTTAACGGTTTAGGACAATGTTACTAAACCTAAGAACTCGGGTGGATTGGGAATTAGGATGGCTCTTTCAAAGAATATTGCTCGTCTCTAAACTGAACTGGCAGCTCATTACTATTTGATTATATTTATACCGAGGAGAAAATGATCAAAAACTAATTCCTAAGAGTGTCATTAGCGTTCTTAGCATGTTGTCAAATTTATCCATAAATCTTATGCAATAGTATCTCTTAAAAATATGAATATAACTTTAACATATTCATAATTTGGATATCAAACAGTAAATAAATACTCATTAATTTTTGTAGTATCATGGTGACATGGTTAATTTGAACCCTAGAAGCAGGCTTAAGGAGATTCATATTCTTGAAGTATTTTGCTCGTATTGTATAATTTGCAGGGGCTGGGCTGGTTGGAATGAGGCAGAAGGAATTGATCCGATGATATGTGGATCAGCAGAATGAGAAAAAGAAGTACAGATCCCAAGAGGAAGCAAAACTTCAAATTAAGAAACTCAGAGCTATTATTGAGGTAAAACAACAAGCATCTTGAATTCTTACAGTTTCCCATGGAATACCATAATTCAACAAAATATGGTTGCGGTAACTATGTGTGAACAAATTCTTATAATGCAGAGTTTGGTACGGAGGGAAGGTCATTTGATTGTGCTCGATGATGGTAGGGAAGCAGTAGTAGAGGGCGATGGTGCAAAGCATAGAGATGAGAGGATTTTAGTTGTGGCTCCTAATTATGTCATAGATTGATGTGGAAATGCCATCCGTGGTTATGAGCTCACACAGCAGAATTGTTGTGCAACAGCTTTAGCACAGTATGATGATATGATTTACTATGGTGAGAACTGAGTGACTACTGGTCTGGAGTCCATACAGCTGTCTTAGTGCAGAAAACAGACCAGTGTCTGTCTCACCTGTCTCACTGAATTAAATTATACTGACTGATAATGAGCACAATGTAAGACGCATCACTTTGTGCCACTCAAGAGTACAGTATACATCAACTGCCAAAAAGCAAAAAGAGAGTACACTGTAAATCAAAGTTTATTTGATTATAATTATACCCCACATAACATGATTAAAAAAATATAATAAAACATTCTAAAATCATACAAGAGTACAGTGTACATCAATTGCCAAAAAGCAAAAAGAGAGTACAGTGTAAATCAAAGTTTATTTGATTATAATAATACCCCACATAACATGATTAAAAAAATAGAATAAAACATTCTAAAATCATACAAGAGTACAGTATACATCAATGGCCAAAAAGAAAATGCAGTGTAAATCATAGTTTATTTGATTATATTTATACCCCACATAACATGATAAAAAATAGAATAAAACATTCTAAAAGCAGAAATTGCATAAGTTAACTGCAAATGTGAAAGCCCTAATAATTTAAGCAAACCTCAATGCCTTAATGGTTGAATCCTAATTGAGTTGATTATGATGATCGTTGGAAACTTTGGGTGGACGAAATCCGTAGATAACCCACTACAGATCAAGACCCAACCCACAATCTCTCAAATTACAACAAACTTTGAGAAAAGGGAGAAGCTGTAACTGTATTCAAAGAAAGAGAAAGAGAGAAAGAATGACAGATTTCAGAGAAAGAGAGAAAGAACGTACGAGAGAGAAAACCTGGTGCTGCACGACGTTCGATCAATTCTTATCTGAAGAAAGAGCGCGAAAATATGATAATATTTGAGAGATTTTTGGCGAGGGCTTTTATTTTGGTGAGGGCTTGTGTTTTTCTTTGTTGAAAGTGAGCTTTGGTGAGGAAATGATTAGCCCCCACCAAAACGGTGTGCTTTAGTGAGGAAAGTTTTTAACCCTCACCATTTGGTGAGCTTTTGTGAGAACTATTTTTTAGTCCTCACCATATCTCGACCTTCAAATATCTTAGGTGAGGACGTTGTTTTTTTCCTCACCTTAGCCTCTCCTTTAGAAAGAAAATATTTTGTTGTCACCAAAATTTTCTTGTCGAAACTCTAACTTCTTGTAGTATAATGATAATTATTTATTGCAATAATTAGTGCCATATTACTGTAATGTATTGAGCATGTGCATTTGAATTATAAATTGAAAAGTGATTACATTTTGAGAAGTGTTTTAACATTTGTTTGAAACATAAAACTTTCCATACAAAATTGGCAAACATACCATCGAATGTGATGTTAGTCTTCAATCCAAAAGTTACTAGAGATAATCTGATACTAAAAAGTAACTTCTTTTTGTAATAATCCCCTGTAACTTTTTGTAAATACTATTTTGTTTCACAAAATATGTAAGATTTTCATAGGATTCTCCTTTATTCTTTTTGTCTCTTTTTCACTTCCATGAGAAATTATCAATTTATTTGTTTTACTAAATTTGCATATTAATGTCCATTCAAAAAAAAAAAAAATTGCATATTACTGTATTAGATTTTCTCTTTTTTATATATTTTAATATCCATGCTCGCAATTTCTATTAAAATTTCAAGAATATAACAGCTCTTTTGAGGAATCTTTTTCTGTTCCTAACGCCCGTCCATGAATCTCGAATCAAAGTTAGACGATAAACCCCTTTTTAAAAAAAATATTTTAAGTAAAAATAAAAACCTAAAGAAGCTCAAAATCAAAAGTACAGTTTTATAACTTCGGACCCAGAGACTGTTTCAACAAAAGTATAAATCTTCCAATACTATTTGAATGGTTGTCAATTTCCCAGAGCCTTATTATTGTTGTTGTTAATTTATTCATTTTTAATTGTACAAGTGTTAAAGTTTAATTTATAAAAAAAAAAATTATTTAAACATTCAAAATATCAATTGATATTGATATATTTGTTTAGATAATTCCAACGTTTAGAATCTAATCTACCCAACACTATCAATTTATATAAAAAATATATATATATTTAAACATTCAAAATATCAATTGATATTGATATTTTTGTTTAGTTAATTCAAACGTTTAGAATCTAATCTTCTACAACACTATCAATTTTTGTATCATTTGACAACACTTTTATCATTATTTTTTTATTAAATATTAAACAAATTTGAATTTAACATTACTTATATCAAATTTAGAGTCTGTTTGACTTAACTTATGATTCTGTTATAGGGATTTAAAAATAATTTTAAAACAGTTTTAGGTAAAAATGTTGTGGAGTTAAAATTTATTTGGTATTTGGTAGAAATTGTATTAAAAATGTTATCAAAATAATTGTTATGCTTGGTACATAAGTTGTAAAACTGCTTTTAAATGTTGACATTATTAAAAATAGTATATGAATACTATTTGACTATTTGGGGGTCTTTTTATCAAATTATTTATTATTTGTACAACATGAATATATCAATATTATTCACAATAAAATATAAACAATTAAAATAATTATTTATTAATATTTAATTTAATTTAATTCAGTTAATAATAATAATAATACTATTTTTATTAAACAAAACTGATTATAAGATTAAAAGTTATAAAACTCTACTTCCGATTTTGGGATTAAATCAATTTTTTTTTAAAATCGATTTTAGTTTCTGATTCATTAAAAAATGATAAAAAATGTGTTTTGCAAAGTTTATATTTTTTTGACAACATGATCTATTTGAGAAGCTCTCCCAAATAGGCACTTGTTGTAACAAGTACTTTTGGATCTTCACAACTCAAGTTCAAGTTAGGCTAAAGGAGCCCTAATCATGCATCTCTATTAAACTGAGTTGCTTGTTTTTTCATTCACAAAATAAAAGGAAAAGGAAAAAAAAATCATGGGAGATAATTGTAAAAACAAGAAAAATAAAATATTTTCTATATTCAATTGCTCCACGAGGAGCTCTGAAAAGCTGCTTTCGCGGATCTCTCTCCCTCTTCTCGTTTTTCTCCTATTTGCATCTCTTTTGTGCTATATATATGGATATCTTATATACAGTGTATAGGCACACAGCAAAGACCAGATCAGATCCTGAATCCTCCAATTCAAGTTTCTGAGATATCTGTCGCTTTCTCTCTCAAAATTCAAAGTTAGTGTCTCATTAACAATTCTCTTATCTTGTGTTATCTCATCAGAAGGTCTCTTCTGCTCTTATCTTCTTTTCTCATTTTGTTTATTTATGATCAAAGACTGTTATGAGATTAAAATGTATTAATCTCTCTTTAAGCTTCTTTGTTAAAATGAATTTTAATGTTCTAAGCAGTGTGATTTGATCCTTCTTCGTTAAAAAAAAAAAAAAAAAAAAAATAGACACTGTTTAATCTCTTTCTTTAAAGGTGTTTAACAAAAAAACAAGGATATGTGGAGTGTAATTTGATCCTCTTTCATAGGAAGAGTGATCTGACCCCTACCATACGTACTGTTGTTGTATATTGACTTCATTTATGGGTTCAGGTGAGAAATGGCACAAATTTCACTGCATGGGACTTTACATGCCACGATCTATGAGGTCGATAAGATTCACGGTGTAGGCAGATCAGGCCTCTTAGGCAAGGTATATTTAATTTTAATTTTAATTTTTCTATTTATTTTCATCCGTGGATCTGGATTCTCTACTACGATTATTGTAATTTGTTGGGTACTAGTTTTGTTATGAATATTTAAAATCAAACTAAATATGCTTAAAACATCTTAAAACATTTTTTTTTCTTCTCAATCAATATTTTCACTTTTGTTATAATAATAATAATTATAATAATTATTGTCATTATCGCTATTATTAAAATATTTTTATATTTATAAGAATAATATTTTTATCAGTATTTCATCATATTATTATAATTAAGATAAAAAGAATTATTACCATTATTATTATTATTATCATTATCACTATAATTTTAGTTATTATTATCATTATAATTATTATAATAATTAACTTATTATTATTATTATCATCATCATTTTAAATATTATTATTATTATAGAATAATATTAATATATGGAATGCAGACCTGTGTACATGTGTGAATAGAGTTTCAGCTCAGGTATGTTAATTTGTCAATATGCTCCATTTATTGGATAAACAGACAGATATTTCTTAGCCGTCGAACAGAGTCTGATTTTAATTGTTCAGATCTGAAGATTGCTTGGAATTATTATCTGGCTTTCATTGAGTGACATTAGTTAAACATTATGTATTGTCTGTATTAGAAAACAACATAGAACTAGAGTTTTAGAATAGAAGAATTGTATTCAGTATGTCGTGATTTACAAATATACTACAGTCTATATGGTGGTACATAAAGCCATATATGGCAAATATGAATTAGGCAAGTAATTGAAATCTAATTAGACAAACAACTTAATATATATTCTAACACCCTCTTCAAACTCATGGTGGTAAAATACACACAAACTCTACCTTGAGTTTGTCAACTAACTCATGAAAAAGGCAAGCTAACTAAGTTTTAGGGAAGATATCAGCAATCTAAGTAACAGAACGAACAGAAAAAATGAGAATGGTACCATGGTCGATATGCTGATAAACAAAATGACAATCATTCTCAATGTGTTTGATTGGTTCATGAAAAATGTCATTATGAGAAATAGTCATGGCACTCCAATTGTTGCAATAAACAAAAGTGATAGCAGAATGTGTAACACCATTTCTTGAAGTAACCAACGAAGCCAGAGAAGTTTAACATCAATATTAGCAATGGCTCGATATTCTGACTCTGTACTGGATCTAGAAGTAAGAGTTTGTTTCTTGCTGCGCCAGGAAATAAGTGAGTCACCCAAGAAGAAACAGAAACCATTGGTAGAATGTCGATCAGTAAGATCTCCAGTCCAATCAACATCAGAATAGGCATGTAACTCAAGAAAGACTGTGAAGAGAAATACAAGTCATGAAACAAAGTACATTGACATACCGAAGGATGCGAAGCACAACATCAAAATGAGTGGTACGAGGTGCAAACATAAGTTGACTAACAATATGAAAGCATGAGCAAGATCAGGAAGAGTCACAGTGAGATAAACTAATCTCCCAACCAACTGACAATAAAGTGTAGGATCACTGAGAGGTTGACCATTAGTAAAAGTAAACTTAGGATTGGCCTTAAGAGAAATATAGGCAACCTTATTATCTGTCAAACCAGCTCAAGTAAGAAGATCAAAAGCACACTTAGCTTGAGATAAATAATAACAAGTGGAATCAGAGGATACTTCAATACCCAAAAAATAGCTAAGAGAAACCAAATCCTTCATTTCGAATTCTTGACTAAGAAAGGCTTTGAGCTCAGAAATACCATGTATATCATCACTTATCATGGTCATATCATCAACACACAAGAGGAGAAAAATGTAACCTCGTTCAGTTTTCTTGAGAAAAAAGAGATGTGTCATGGGGGCTTGAAATGAAACAAAATCAGTTGACAGTGGAGTTAAATTTTGCAAAACAAGCTCGTTGAGCTTGTTTAAGACCATACAAAGCTCGTCATAGATGCCACACTTTATGAGGTGGGTGATCATAACCAAGAAGGAGTTGTGTGTACACATCTTCATCAAGATCACCATTGAGAAAGACATTTTTGACGTCCATTTGAAACAAATTCCATTTTTGTATTGCAACGATAGCAAGAAAACTACGATGTAAGACGGGCAACAAGAGAAAATGTTTCTTTATAATCAATACCATATTCTAGAGTAAAACCTTTATCAACAAGATAAGGTTTAAACATTCCACAGACCCATCAGAACGAGTTTTGATTTTATAGACCCACTTATAGCCAATTACAGTTTTACCAGAGGGTAGATCAACTAACTCCCATGTATGAGTTTTAGCAAATGCCTGAAGGTCGTCATTCATTGCTTACTATCAAAAAGGATCAGAACTGGCTTACCGATAGGATTGAGGTTCATATAAAGATGCAATGGTAGAAAAACAATGGTATTCACGAAGATGAGCAGGTGGTTTACTTACCCGGAAAGAAAGACGACGAACAGTCAAGTCTGAAGACTTGGGAAGAGTTGGACTATAACCATTAGAAGAAGTAGATTCTGTAAATTGAGCCTTAGTAGTGTTAGAAGAAACATATGGGATCTCAATTACATTGTCGAAAACATTATCATCAGGAAATAAGTCAACAGAAGAATTGAAGAAAAATAAAACAGAGCTACTTTAAGAAGATGAAAAGAGGATAAGGAAGAAAACATCTTATGTTCCCAAAAAACAACATGACGAAAAAAAAAATTGGTTAGATATAGGATCCCAACATCTCTAACCTTTATGTTCAATGCCATAGCCTAGAAAACAACAAAGTCCAGAACGAGGTTCTAACTTGATGCGTTCATGGGGTTGAAGGAGAACAAATCAGACATAATCAAATACTTTAAGAAGGGAATAATTTGGAGGAGTGCCATGCAAGCGTTCATATGGAGATTGACATTGAATGATAGGGGAATGAATATGATTAATAGTGTAAACAATATTAAGAGCGGCTTCCACCCAAAAATTCTCAAGAGGCACAAATGACTAAGGTATGAACAGTTTCAAGGATATGTCTATGTTTGTGTTCAGCACACCCATTTTATTGAGAAGTTTCAGGACATGAGCGATGAAGAAAAATATCTTGGCTCTGGAAAATGGCGAAAAAGTCGTATTCTAAATATTCCATGGCATTATCAACATAATTTTTTTTAATGGAACAAGAAAATTGAGTCTTCACCATAGCAGAAATTTTTTGATAAATCTATGGTAATTCAGAACGAGTGCGCATTGGATATACAGCCAAGTGTAGAGAGAAAAATCATCAACAAAAATGACAAAGTATTTCGATCCCCATATAGTGGCATTACGAGAGGGACCCCAAACATCAAAATGAATTAATTCAAAATGAGCAGATGAAATCGAAGTAATATTATTAAAAGGTAAAGTAGTTTGTTTAACAAGTTAACATGGCAAACAATCAAAATGATCATCGCTAACAGAACCTAAGGAACCAGTAGAAAGTAACTGACGTAATCGACTAACAAAAGCATGACCCACACGTGAATGCCAAAGACTCAGAGGGAAAATATCTGATACCAAAGCAGAAGCGAAAAAACAAGGTAGAATATGAAGATTGATGAGCTTGAACAGGTGTCCTACTTTACAGCTGATCCCAAGAGTATGTCCCATCTAAGGAACTTGTACAACACAAGTTTGACCCAAATAAAGAACATGAAGTCCCATGTCACAATGTTTTCCAACAAAAATAAGATTCAAAGAAAGCTTAGGAATTAAAAAGATATTAGGTAAGGAGACTAGTGTGACTGACATGTATAAAAGACCCATTAGTGGTATAAATGATAAGGGTAGAAGAATCACATATTTTTTAAGAGAAAAGAGAAGAATTAACAGTCATGTGATTACAACGTGCAAAATCAAAGTACTAAGGGGAAGTACCATGGTTCGTAGACATAGTAGTAACAGGTTTGGTAATAGTGTTAGAGAGAACCTGTTTTAGGAGGGCTTCAAGATCATCAGTCAAAAAAGTAGGTGTTAAGAAACCATTCCGAGAACCTTTAGAGGCAATAATAGTGGTGACCCGAGATCCAAAGTTGAAAGTAGATTGCATACCTGGTCTAGACTAAGTACCCCGAGAAAATTACCTCTTGATGGTCGGATGAGACAATCTATAAGAAAATGACCATTATGATGACAATACTGACAAATCTTATTTGGTCAATCTACAATAAAATGTCCAGACTTCTAACAACAGTAGCAAATCTTCTGATTTCAAGAAAAATGAGTAGTAGAGGTGGCAATAGTATTGTAGCAGAGAGAACTGAATAATGGGAGAATAATTTAAGAAAATGGCCTTCAAAATCGGAAAGAGTACGTCGAAAAATCTTAAGAACTAATCTGATAGAAAAAAATCGATCAAAAACGAATCGAACTAGAAAGGTCAATGTTGAACCAGCTTAACCAGAACCAACAAATACTCGCTGGACAAAATACTGACGTAGTAGTTGATGTGGTATGTATGCTGACATGGTAGATGATGTGGCATATGATGTGTCAGTGGCTTCACACGTGGCGACTGACTTAGGCACTGACTAAACTCAGATCTAGAGTAGAACCCACGAAATGAGAAAACTGGTCCATTACCCGACCTAGTGTATGTGGGCTAGTAGCTATTCAGAACAGCCTGAAATTTTGGGGCCAGGATCTTTCGACGACGACGAGAAGATCCTTAGTGATGATGAGAAAGAATGACGACCAAAAACTATCAAATCAAGCGACAAAGCTGGAGCATAACCAAGGAAGGAGAAAACGGGTTCGTGATTGAACCTAACCCGTCTAGGCTGATGGCTAGTCGGAATAAGTTGATGGTTGGTCAGAACAACCTGAAATTTTATGGGCAAGAGCGTCCGGCGACGGCAAGATGATCCTTGGTAGTGGTGAAAAAGATTAATGACTGAAAACTAGCGAAATCAAGTGGGGTAGAAGGGCGGTCGGACTATAAATATATTGAAAAGAAAAACCTATAGCTTTTACCTGGAAATTTTTTTTGTTTTAGAAAAAAAAAATGAGTCTAGGGCTCTGATACCATATTAGAAAATAAAAGAGAACTAGGGTTTTGAAAGAGAAGAATCGAATTCAGTATGTCTTGATCTATAGATATACTGCAATATATATAGTGGTACAGAGAAATCAGGCGACAAAGCTGGAGCATAACCAAGGAAGGAGAAAATGGGTTCGTGATTCAACCCAACGCATCTAGGCTGATGGCTAGTCGAAACAACATGAAATTTTATGGGCATGAGCTTCTGTCGATGGTGAGATGATCCTTGATAGTGGTGAGAAAGATTGATGACTGAAAACGAACGAAATCAAGCAAGGTAGGAGGGTGGTCAGACGATAAATATATTGAAAAGAAAAGCTTATAGCTCTTACCTGGAAATTTTTTTTTTTAGAAAAAAAATAAGTCTAGGGCTCTGATACCATATTAGAAAATAAGAGAGAACTAGGGTTTTGAAAGAGAAAAATTGTATTCAATATGTCTTGATTTACAAATATACTGCAATATATATAGTGGTACAGAGAGCCATTTATGACAAGTATAAATTAGGCAAGTAATTAAAACCTAATTAGACAAGTAACTTAATATATATTCTAACAGTCTGGAATTAAGTGCTTCAGTAACTTCAGATACCTTTATTATATGCAGTATGTTTTATATTTTACTAATCTTAGTCTATTGTTTGCTGATATGTTAAAAATTCATTTATGCATATCAATTATTTCTGTAAATTTTTCTTTAACTCGATCACCATTTTTTATGCTACCACACGATGCTAGGAAAGTTTTAGTTGAAACCAAATGTAGGCATGTCTTAGCATGATATGAATCCTAAATGGATATCATTCCACTGTAGATGTATTTCCTGGGCTTTCAGTTTCATAACTAAACCTTTTCATATGCTCTACTGGCTCTTTTACCTTTTAATTGATAGGAAACATGGTACGGTAGCCAATATGGATACTTGGAAGAAAAAAAAAGTAGATAGGGTGATGTTAAAGAGCATGTGTATTAATTGCTAGGAAAAAAATTACTTTGCTCTTAGATTTTCATTTTTATTTTCGTGTTTTCCTTTATATATGTCTTTTTTTGCCATTGGGCTTCAGCTTAAGTGGTTAAGGGATAGAAAGAAGAGGGTTTATGTTATAGCTCGAGATCTTACCAAAATGGAAAATTTTTTCTTTAACAACATTCGAGAGGCTAGATATGGTTTTCCCAATGGAATTCCTTGTGAAATCAGCTTCTATATAATTTTGTCCATCATTTCTTATTTTGCTTATAGCAAATTGTGTCAAATGAAGACCATGGCAGTGTTTGCACAATTTGTCATAATATTTTCCGTTTTATTGCTCCTTTCAACTTCAAGTTGCATGATAGTTTTCCACTTTTTCTTGTTTGGATTATGTGATATTTTGTTGATTGTTTTTGATAGAGTACAAGAGAAAGAGTAAAATTAGAGAATTTAATTTAAGTACAGTGGATATTTTAATTATGGGAATAATTATATAATTGACAATAATAGAAATTATTATCATAGCTAGTTTTCTTATTGGAGTAGGACTAGGAGTTGTCTTATCTTCTAATGATTTCTTCTTTATCTATAGATTACGATTAGTCTTATTTTCTTATGATTCTTCATTATCTATAGATTAGGATTAGTCTTATCTTCTTATGATTTTTCATTATCTATAGATTAAAATTTTTCCTAAATATATGAGAGAGTCATGTATTACTTAGCAGCTTATGAATAAAATCATATTAAATTATTCCTTATTATACTCTGTGATTGATTGTTAAGTTTGTCCATATGATTTGGACTATTGTTCTATGTGATTTGGGATTGATCCATTTGATTTGAATCGTTCTATCTTTTATTTTCGGTTTATTGTTATTTTTCCCTATTGTCCTGCAACAAAGTGGTATCAGAGCCCAAATTTCGATCATCCACCACTCCCATCATCGAGTCAAACTTTGTTTTCTTTGTGTTTCACCACAATACTCCACAGCAAACAAACCCTAAACCCCAAATCAATTTGCAAAAAATAATAAATAAGCGTGAACAACATCTTGTGAACAATGATGACATGTGAATAGTAGCAGGAACGTCTTCCGTTGATTTTCCGTTGGCTCCGCCACCACCTTCACTTTCAGAACTCGCCCACCAGCAAGAATCCAGAATATTAGCTTCATTCTTGACAGAAAACACCAGATTCATCATCAAGAGGATTTTCATATCCAACTGCCAAGCCGAGCCACTTTCGAGTTGAATTCTGAGTCGTTTTGTATTGTATTTGAGCCGATCCAAAGCCAAAAAAAATTTATGTTTTTAGATTTTTCTAATTTACTTAGATTTTGATTTTCTTTAAAGAAAAATGTTGAAAAATAGAAGTTGTTGCCTTTGCCACTCTTATGCCATTTACTGTAATGTTTTCTTTAGCTTCCTTCGTTCTTCAATTGAAAAACAGAAAAAGAAAAAAGCAAGAACAAAAAAGAAGAGCTATTTTGTTGCATTGTTTATGATTTTGTGATTTAGAAGAACAAAAAATAGAAAAACATAAAAAGAAAAAAATGAGAAAAAACATATAGATATATGTTACTATTTTCAGAGGTATATTTCTTGTTTTATATGTATAATCATTCTTAGTTTTAGTGTTTTACTATGTCTTATCATATTTGGGTACATACTCAAAGTGTTCAAGCTAAGCTATTAAGTGACTATTCTCATTTGGATGACTTGCAATCCAAAGGGATCAAGTACGGTTAGCATTATCTTCTCCAGAATATGAATGAGGAATATGAAGAACTTAAATATTAGGTTTATCATGATGAGATATGACTTAAAGAATTGAATAACCAATATGAGAATGAGTGTAGTTCTCGAGTTGTCCATGCTTTGAATGGTAATGATGAAAATATTTATGATGATGAAGGAGTTTCTTATAAAAATTATTATTATGCTCTTAAAGATGTTTACCATGGTTGTGTTGTGTATGATCATGCTTACGGAAGTTATGAGGGGTATGGAACATACGAAGAGCTTATGATAGAATAGAAGTCAAACCCAATAGCTTCATCCCAAGTTTGAGAGAAGATAATCCAATTGGTAAAAAAAATGTAAAGAATTGTACAAGCCCTTGGATGTTGTGATAGTGAAAGATGATCTCGAACTTGATAACTCAAAGCCCACTTATGATAGGGAGGCCTCTGAAGACCAACAAGAGAAGATTTTGGAATATAAGTCAGTTCCAAGCCAATATGAAGTCAACAAGAATGAAGAAATTCAAGCAGAGGTTGCACCTATTGAGCCAGTTCCTTGTGCTGTTTACTTTGTTGAGCCAGTCTAACAAGATTTTATTGAGTATATTAAGGATGTTGAAAAGATTCAAACAAAAAAGAAGACAAGTTTGATTGTAAGATTGAGGTTCGAGTAGATACACATCTCCTTAGTATTGAGTTTATCCTAAATACCTGGTTTCAAGCACCTCAGCAACAAGTATTTCCAGCGTAATTTTTTTCACCTCTTAGTGACTTTGGCGCCAATGAGTTTCATGACTATGCTTTATTTCTCCACACATCTGAGTTATTGATCCTTCAACTTTTTTCAACTTGATATTGAGTTCTTTCGAAGTGGTGGAGAATGATGGAGTACAAAAGGAAGAGTAGAAATTAGAGAATTTAATCTAATTACGTGAGATATTTTAATTATGGGGATAATTATATAATTGACAATATTATGAATTATTATCTTAGTTTCCTTATTTGAGTAGGACTATGATTTGTTTTATCTTCTCATGATTTTTTTCTTTATCTGTAGACTATGATTAGTCTCATCTTCTTATGATTCTTCATTATCAAAAGATTAGGATTTTCCTATATATATGGGAGACTCATATATTACTTAGCAGCTTATGAATAACCAGATTAAATTATTACTTAGCAGCTTATGAATAAAACCATATTTTTTGTTTATTCATAGATTATGATTAGTCTTATATTTTTATGATTCTTCATTATCAATAGATTATGATATATATATATGTATATATATATATATATATATATATATATATATATATATATATATGGATGGGAGACTCATGTATTACTTAGCAACTTATAAATAAAACCATATTAAAGTATTATTTATTATACTTTGTGATTGAATCTGTGATTTGGATTACTGTGCTATTCACGTGATGTGATTTATGTTTGAATGTATATTTTTATTGAATTACTGTTTATTGGCCAGTCTTCTTTGTTTTATTTCGACACTTGAAAATATGAGTCTGTTGGCGACCCGATCTTTGTATGCTTTGAGTTTTATCGTTTGAATTATCAAAAAAAAAAAAAAAAAAAAGAACTTTCTTTCTTTTCTTCGCATATCTCAATGTTGAATTCTTCTTGTAGCTTATGGCGAATGTTGAGGAAACCATTGGTGTTGGCAAAGGAAATCCAGAGCTCTATGCTACCATTGATCTAGAAAAGGCTAGAGTTGGAAGGACTAGAAAAATAAAAAATGAACCCTCCAACCCTAGGTGGTACGAGTCATTTCACATTTACTGTGCCCACATGGCTTCCCATGTGATATTCACAGTTAAAGACCATAATCCTATTGGAGCCACTTTAATTGGAAGAGCATATGTACCTGTTGAAGATCTCTTAGAAGGGAAAGAAGTGGATAGGTGGGTTGAGATCCTGGATGAAGACAAAAACCCTATCCATGGAGATTCTAAGATCCACGTGAAGCTTCAGTATTTTGATGTTACAAAAGATCGTAATTGGAATAAGGGTATCAAAAGTCCTAAGTTTCCTGGAGTTCCATATACATTCTACTCACAGAGACAAGGATGTAAAGTTTCTCTGTACCAAGATGCTCATGTTCCAGACAACTTCATCCCTAAAATCCCTCTAGCTGGAGGCAAGTTTTATCAGCCCCACAGATGTTGGGAAGATATTTTTGATGCAATCAGCAACGCGAAACACTTGATCTGCATTACTGGCTGGTCCGTTTATACTGAAATCACCTTGGTAAGGGACTCAAGGAGGCCAAAGCCCGGAGGAGACATCACCCTTGGTGAGCTGCTTAAGAAGAAGGCTAGTGAAGGCGTTAGGGTTCTCATGCTTGTTTGGGATGACAGAACTTCTGTTGGTTTACTGAAAAAGGATGGACTGATGGCCACCCATGATGAAGAAACTGACCAATACTTCCGGAACACTGATGTTCATTGTGTCTTATGCCCCCGTGATCCTGATGATGGTGGAAGCATTGTTCAAGAGTTACAAATCTCAACCATGTTCACTCATCACCAGAAGATTGTGGTGGTGGACAGTGAGATGCCTAGAGGAGGATCTAAAAAGAGGAGAATTGTGAGTTTTGTTGGGGGAATTGATCTTTGTGATGGGAGATACGATTCCCCCTTCCATTCCCTGTTCAGGACATTGGACACTGCGCACCATGATGATTTTCATCAGCCGAACTTTACGGGTGCTGCTATAACAAAAGGTGGTCCAAGGGAACCTTGGCATGACATCCATTCGCGTCTTGAAGGACCTATTGCTTGGGATGTGTTGTTTAATTTTGAGCAAAGATGGAGACAACAAGGAGGTAAAAATTTTCTGGTTAATCTGAGAGAGCTTGATGATATCATTATTACCCCGTCTCCTGTTATGTTCCCAGATGACCATGAGACATGGAATGTCCAATTGTTTAGATCCATCGATGGTGGGGCTGCTTTTGGCTTTCCTGAGACACCTGAAGAAGCAGCCAGGGCTGGGCTTGTTAGCGGAAAGGATAATATCATTGATCGAAGCATTCAGGATGCTTATATTAATGCTATCCGACGAGCAAAGAATTTCATCTATATAGAAAATCAGTACTTTCTTGGAAGCTCGTTTGCCTGGAGTGCTGATGATATTAAGCCTGAGGAGATTAATGTTTTGCATTTAATACCGAAGGAACTCTCACTCAAGATAGTTAGTAAGATTGAGGCAGGGGAGAGGTTCACCGTTTATATTGTAGTCCCAATGTGGCCAGAAGGGATTCCAGAGAGTGGATCAGTTCAGGCAATATTAGATTGGCAGAGAAGGACGATGGACATGATGTATAAAGACATCGTTCAGGCTCTCAAAGCTAAGGGCATTAAGGAGGATCCTAGAAACTATTTGACATTTTTCTGCCTTGGAAACCGGGAGATGAAGAAGCCCGGGGAATATGAACCTTCAGAAAAACCAGAGCCTGATTCAGATTATATTAGAGCCCAGGAAGCCCGGCGCTTCATGATTTATGTTCATACCAAGATGATGATTGGTAAGTGACAACATTCAATTTCATTGGCCGCCTGAACGAACTGAATGTTAACTAATAAACACCAATAAACTCATATAGTCCTCTTTTTAGTATCGGTTTAGCCATTACTAATTTGTGTCCTGTATATTAAGGAGTCTGACAATTTTAGTTGATGAAAATATTGAGTTGGGAAATGACTCAACTGTTCAAAATCTCAACAAATGTTAGTCTTCCAAATGAAGGTCTCCATTGGGGCAGTTCTCTAGAACAGATATTTATGTCTGGACTGATTGCTAATATCTTTATGATGGAACTTGGAAGTCACAGATTCTACCCTTGCCTTTTGTAGTTGATGATGAATACATCATAATTGGATCTGCCAACATCAACCAGAGATCAATGGATGGTGCCAGGGACTCTGAGATAGCCATGGGAGCCTACCAACCATATCATTTGTCAACCAGGCAGCCAGCACGGGGTCAGATCCATGGTTTCCGTATGTCACTGTGGTACGAGCACCTTGGCATGCTCGATGACACCTTCCTTAATCCAAAAGGCTTGGAGTGTGTCCAGAAGGTGAACCAGATCGCCGACAAATATTGGGATCTTTATTCTAGTGAGTCACTTAAAAATGATCTGCCTGGGCACATGCTTCGCTACCCCATACGTGTTGCCAGTGAAGGAGATGTCACAGAGCTCCCAGGAACAAAGTTCTTCCCTGACACCAAGGCCCGTATTCTTGGCACCAAATCTGATTACCTCCCTCCAATCCTTACAACTTAATGGGTATCTCTACTTGGTCTGTAAGTATTATTTTCTTACCTTCTCTGACTAGTTTAATAAATCTGGTTGTACAAGTAAAGAAATAAATCATGTTGTGTTATACCTGCAGAGATTGTATAATTTTTCTGCCAAGGTGTTCCTATCAGGATTTAGAGAAATGTAGTGATGTTATGGTGTGATTTTGATGCTGACTAATATTAAAACTTGTGTGCTTTGTCAGGTCAATGTATGTGTTATTGTTAATTATTACTGTACTATATTATTAGCTTTCGGATTGAAGAAAGTTCCGTAAGAATGAGACAAAATCTTCCATTGAGATGCTAACTTAAAGCCATCCGAAAGATGGGAGGGGTTCAATGGACAGGTCTTGGTTAAGTTGAAAAAGTAGAGGTCGTGTATAAGTTTTGAATTCTTGAATTGATGCATGTATACTTGGGTTCATGAGTTCAACAAAGGTTCAATGTGGCATCTCCTTTTGTTAACGAACTTAATAATGAAATAATTTATGCACAACCTGGTCTTTTGATCTAGTGATGGTTTTCGGATCTTTCACGCGTGTATATATATATATATATATATGGATGTGGTCCTCTCCTTACCAATATACCCAAAAAAAACTTGTGCACTAGAAAATGTCTCCTGTTATGTAGTCTTCATAATCAAATCCCTCACATCTTCTTCTCCCTCTATTTGTTTCATCAACTTATTGTAACAGAAAATTCAAAAATCTGCCCCATTAATTTCATCAACAATGAGAAATATCCTCAATTTGTGGTTTAAGCTCGAGCTCGCTCACAGAAAATAATTTTTACTAGAATACCTATGCTTATTAAGATGGAAACGGAAACATTAAGGCATTGTTTAGACAGTGATTTAGGTCAACTTAAAGTTGTTGCTTTTAACCATTTTAAGTTGACTTAAATCACTATCAAAACAATGCTTAAGTCTGCGTTTAATTAAAGAAAAAGTAAAATATTTTTCATTTTTATTTTTCTAAATACTTTTTTAATAATTTGTATATTTTTAATATAATTTAGAAAACAATATTTCTCTTTTCAACATAATATTAGAAATGTTGGAAAATCTTTTTTTTTTTTTGTTTCACAACTTTTCTAATTTGCACATTTTTAACATAATTTAGAAAACAACATTTTTCTTTTCAATAAAATATTTGATTTTTTTTTTTCCATTTTTTCCAATAATATGTCGAAAGGAAAAGTTTTGTTTTTCAAACTATACTAAAAATGCGTAAATTGTTGAACAAAGTGTTAAACAAAATGAAATATAAAACATTTTCCACAACTAAACACACTTTAGAAGTCTTAATCTATTCTACAAAATAAATAACCCCTTTAGCTCACTTAGATTTTTTATTTTAGGAGATCTTATAAAGATAGTTCAGGATTGTTAAGATATCCACATGTGAGTAATTTCACATCTGAAAAAATAAAAAATAAGAGTTACTTATATATATAGATTGGGTTCAAAACTCTTGAGTTTAAGTTTTTGAATCATATTGGTGTTCATCCATATATATCAAATCCGTCTTCGTTTGATCTTTTTCCGTATAAAGTACTCCCGACTTTAACAATGATATTTTAAGTAGAGTTTGTTGAAGCTGGATCTTGAATCTTGATTAACTACTTACAAAGCAGTAAGGAACAAAAAAAAAGTCCAATCCTTATTTTGAAAAGGCACCTTCAACCTTAACATATGCTACGTACTTCATTTTTCAGATCAGACAAATATTCATATTCGGTTTCTAATGCAATCTGTTATTGTAGACAAACATTCCTTCTGTAGTATTTTCTAGCTCATTAGAGCTACCTCAAGAAGCACTAATAGAGATGATGGAGTTGACTGGCTGTAACATGTATTGAGTTCAGTCTCGATTACTGTCTTCACAACTTCGAAAAGAAAAATCACAAGCAAATTCTTCTCCACATGTTTGATCATAAGATTAAATTAGTGGTGAAAAAAATTTAACGGAGATTCTCGGTGCCATTTAAAATTCTTGCATCTCAGATTTTATATATTGATTTCTTCAGTCTCCTGCATCCATGATTGCTAATTCATCGTTCTTGTTTTGAGGGAGAAAATAGACACAAATAATGAAAAAATTCGTGTTCGCATCAAGTGAAAAATTTTATTTTTGTATCGGAATAAAAAATTAATTAATAATTTTAAAGAACCTTACTAATAACGTCTGTAAATATTCAATTAACTTTATAAATAAAATTCTTAAAAATTATCAATCAAGTTTTCATTTCATTAATTTTATATCCGATGCAAGTAAGAATCTCACCAAATAATAAGCTTGTATGGGTAATGAGCCCGTAGCGTGACAGAACCATCTTAGTTCGTATATCATGTTTGTTAGATTTTTTTTTTAGTTGTGATACAGATGATCAGATACATCCAGAACATACACTTTAAATGTACAATTGCATTTCTCAATGCTTGGATAATAATTTTTACGAGATTTGAGTAACAACATGCAAAAATTGAGTAGTAACATGTAGGAATAAAAATGAAAATTGCAAAAAAAAATTCTACTATTTACCGCATTTATTTTGTTATTATTTTTATAAACGAGTAAGGTGAACGTTGCGTGAGTCCCATATCTCTATTTTTATGTTGCTAGTTGGACCTTCTTATGAGGCCGTTTGAAAGAAATTCCAAACATTGCGTATGGCATTCATAAATTTTCTTTTTATAATAAGGAATTTTCATTATTGCATTTTCTGACACTGCCAGTTGGGTCTCAATTGGGTGGATATGGCACTTGTTTGACTTGCAATAGACTAACTTGTAGGAGTATATGATCTGAAAAAGAAAGAAAAAAAAAAGTATCGGTACAACTATACTCATAGTTAAGGAAAGATTTGAAATGCTGAGTATGATAATGTTTTTTATTCAACATTATTATCATCTCAAGTTAATTATATTTTGATGCTTTGAAGTTTTAAGATCGTTTTCATTGTAAATAAAAAAAAATATATATTTTTTAAATAATTGACAAAATTATACTTTTAAAATATAAAACCAAAAGAACATGTTGGATGAAGAATTCAGCTTCCATTATTTTTTGTGATGATGTCCTCAATAATTTTCATTTATACTATGAGATTCACAAATTAATAGATGTTGGATGAGGAATAATTTGTTATTAATAGATGTATATTTTTATATAAAAAAATGGAAGTTGAATCCTAAAATAAAATGAAAACATAAGTAACAAGAGTGTAACTCTTTTGTAATTAAAAGCATGTAATATATCATGCAATACACACTAGAGATTGGAAAGTTATGAGTGTCAGCTAGTTTATTTGATAGAATCATTTGTAATCACATAAAAAATTAGGAATCAGCCTCACTTACACTAAGAAAGAAAGATATAAAAAACGAGAGAAAGTAACTTCCTATTGTGTAGTCCATATATCCAATGAATTTTCTTTAAAAAAATGAAGTGAAAGCCATTTTAGATTTTTAAATGCTTTACTTTTATATCATGGCTTTCCACATCATCAAAAACACATATCACTATCTTTAAAGCAACTTCCAAGAAAACATTCATGGCACAAAACAATGTTTACGAAAACAAGAAGAAAAAACATTTTTTTCACTAAAAACAAGTTTGGATGACCCATGGCTTCGTCATCTAAGTTTTCAATCCAATCGTTTATCGGTAGTGCTTATTTGTTCCCTGTCATTGCTTTTTTCTCAGAAAATTCGAGATTGAAGAAAATTTTGAATCATAGTTGCCTTTTCTGAGTTCTCTTGTTCATTCATGGCTCAAAGAATCTATAGTAAGGGAAGTTTTCATCTTCCTTCATGAAGTACTCATTCAGAGTCAAGTGAGACTTGCCCCTTGTCTTCTTGTTTCTGTTACCAAGCTCATAACCTAAGCCTTGCCTCTCAAGCTGTTGTTTGAAGCTTGGGAATTCCTTCACTCCTTGCCCATATTTACCCAGACCTGCCTCTGAGAAGTAGCTCATCCCTTTCATTATATGAAAAATTATCGGGTTAATGCAAGGGTTGACTTCTACTGCGTCGATCACTGCCACTTCTTCAAAAGTAAAGTCATGTAGTTCTATTTGTTCTACTTGAATGTCGAATACCGGGGCAACACCAACTTCATCCCCGTACAAGGTTATAACTTGATTCTCAGGTCTGTATTTTACCTTCTGATAGAAGGTAAAAGGTACCACCCCTAGGCTGTGGATCCATGGCCTACCTAGCAGCATATTAAAGGAGGCAACGATGTCTATGACATGAAAGATAATCACTATGTCATCTATACCCAGCTTGCACCTTAAGCTCATTTTCTTGACTATCATGCGCTTTGTATTTTCATAGGCCCAAACCGTCTGGCTACTTAGTTGGAAGTCATCTAGATCAAGCCCTAAGATTCGGGTTGTCTGTAGAGGCAAGACGTTCAGAGTCGATCCATTATGTACCAACACAATGAGTATCTTTTCCTCCCGACATTCCGTTGTCAGATACAACGCACTCTTATAAGCTCTCCCACGTGGTGGGATATCATTGTCACCAAAAGTCATTGTTGGGCTTCCTTTTTTCGATACATCATTTCTGACCTTGATTGTTGGTCTCACCACACTATATGAACTTATCAAATCTATCAGTGCTTTTTCTGCCACTTCCCTTTTGGTTGTCTTTGTTGTCACTATCCAAAATTTCATTAACCGAAGTCCCACTGTATTTGAAGTTCTTGAGGTACTCTAGGGTAAGGATATGTTTGTATTTAGGGTAATGTTTGGGGTCGTGTTTGGCTATATAGTGATTAAGGTAGAGGGATTAAAGGCGGTGGATGAGTCCTCAATCATATTTACGAAGTTTGGTGGGGCTCCGTTATGATAATCGGGCATGGGGTTTTTGGCTACTTGGGGCAGCTCTAGACCATTATCAATGAGGTCTTGGATTTCATTTTTCAATCTTTGACACCCATCGGTATCATGGCCAGCTGACTGGTGGAAATGGCAGTATTTGGAAATATCTCAATGTGGTGGTACTGAGTTGTGCAAAGGTCTTCCTGGAAATGGACAGAGTTTATCTTTTTTGGTGAGTTTTGCAAGGGCTTGAGAAAAACTCATCCTAATAGTTGTGAAGTCTTCAAGGTCTCTGCGCTTCCTTTCAGGCTAACTCCTGTGTTGAGTGGAGTTTTGGAGCCAGTTAGGTTGGCTATAGCCACAATTATTTTGTTGTTGGGGTCCTGAGGAGTTGTCCGTCTATATACTTGATTGCACATTGTGTATTTGGGTGAAACTAACTACATTGTTCTTAGTGCCATTGCTGCGGGAAACATTCTTCTTTACAAACCTTCCAGCATTTTTCTCAATCTTCTCTTCGAAGATGGCATCCTCTACTTGAGTGCCAGAGTCAATCAATTGTTCGAAATTGGAGATAGGCATGGTGAACAATCTTTTAATATACACAAGTTATAAATTCCCCATCATGATTTTGACCTAGTCTTTTTCCATAGGTCTAGAGGCCATCTTAGCAGCCTTACCTCTTTAGTGAGAGATAAATTCTGATAAGGTCTCATTTGGTTTCTACTTAGTGGTTTCTAGCTCTCTGATTGTGATATCCAGTTGGGTATTGTAAGAGTATTGGGATTAGGTCATATCCTCCCATTCTTTCATAATATTGGGCTTTTGAGAATAATACCATTTTAGCGTGGCACTAGTGAGGGAGTTGGGGAAAAGCACAGCTAACTGTTGGTGTTCAAACCCGAAAGCTTTAGAAGGCTAGCATATTGCCTTAAATGGATATTGGGGTCTTCGGACCCATCAAAGCGGTCCATATCGAGCATTTTAAACTTGGTCGGCAAAGTGGTCTTGGGATGAGCACATAACCCATCGATGTCAAGCAGATACCCATCCAAGCCTTGGAATTTTCTCAAAGCACACAAGATCTTTTCGAACTTCTCACTAATGGTCTTTATCTCAGGCCCAACTTTTTTTTTTTCCTTGGCCAAGAGGTATTCCCTCCTCGCGTTCGAAAAATTCTTCCTTATCACTTCTAGACCTTTGAAACTCTTTTTAGGATACTTTTTCCTCCATGCTATCCAATCTCTTGGCCAGCTCGGCCAACATTCTACTGATGTTCTTGAGGATCTCATTAGTGTCAACTACTACTTCTTCTACCATCACTCTGATTGAGCTCAAACTACTTTCGAAAATTGAACTACCTCTGTGCTCTTCTATTGGACTCCGAATAAGCCTTTTTCTTATTCTTCCACCAGAAGATCTGTACCACAACGGAGAAGAGACTGCTTCTAGCCCTGGACCTATGACTCTTTTTTTTTTTAAATGAAAGAAGAAAAAAAAACATCTTTAAGTCTTTTATGCTATGAATCTTGTTTTACCATGCTCGCTTATCTATAGTATTACTTTAGTCTTGTCGATGGGTTTCAATTTTGCATCTAAAGGCCCACTAAATGAACTAAAGTCTACTTGCGAATAAGTTCCCAACTAGCCCAACAAGGTGGAGATAGAAAAATAAAGGAAAATTTCCTCTAATTAAATTACTATAAAATTTTCTTGGTTTTCTTATTGTTAAGTGCAGTGGATTTGACATCAACAAGCTTCCCAAGCTGTTTGAACCCTAATGATGATTTGAGCTAAAACTATGAAGCCTCAAATGAAAGATGAAGATCGCACATTTACATAGATCGTTCCACTGGATCCCTAGGCCTTCAGTAACCTTCATTTTAGATTTCTTGGGTTATGACCCAATCACAATTACTTTCTTCTGGTGGGCTTCTCAATGATGTCAAAGAAACTTAATCAAGGGAAAATCCTCTATTTTGAAACAAATTAGGCTTAATATTGGGATTATTTCATTTGGTTCTAATTTAATCAAATAAAATTTCCTCTGATTAAATTCAAATCAAACTTCCTTGGTTTGGGCCCCTTCAATCCCTTATGCGCTTTCTCATAGTTGAGTATTATAGGTTTGACCACTAAGTTTCCCAAGAGATTTGGAACCTAGTGATGATTAGGGCTAAATCCAAGAAGCCCAAACAAATGATGAAGTTTGCCCCTGACATAGATCCTTCCACCTAATCCTTGGGCCTTCAGTCGCATTCATGTTAGATTTCTTGGGTTAAGGCCCAATCACCACTAGTTTCCTTTGTGGGCTTCTTAATGAGGTGAAACTAACTAGACTTAACTAAGACAAAATCCATTGTTTTGGGCCAGCCTAGACCCAACATTGAGTTTAATTTATTTGATTGTCATTTAATAAAAGGAAACACTAAATTACCAAACATGTTATCAAAAAATTGATTTTATCTTTTTTATTTTAACATATGAGGTGAAGGCAAACACATGCAAGCAAGCAAATGGATAGAAAGGGTCAATGTCCTAGTTAAAAAAATGGTAGGCTTGCTTTCTAACACTGGTGTTCTCAGGTACCCCATGGCTAGAAGGATACTATTATGCTCCTCTAGTGACCTGAAAGGTGGGCTATAAGAGTACAAACGCGTTTGACAAACTTTCATTACATAGACAAGAACCAAGAAGAACTTGTCCTATACCAAGGGCTGCTGATAAGCAAATGGGAGTCACACCAGAAACAAAGAGGAAACGGAACCCCCAATTTACTCCGTCAAGAGAAAAGGGCAAATGCTAGTCTGCAAAGTAAAGTATGAAATAATAAATCAAATTAATATTTCAAACGATTTCCAAGAAACACTTTAAAGTTAAATATCCCTAGTGGAGTTGCTAACTATAGATACCGCTCTTTTCCGCCTAAGACCAATGCATCCTACTCATTACCCATGGCCACTCCCTTTAAAGAATATAGATATGGCGAGGGTGTAGATTACGATGAGTATGATAAAGAAACTAGTGAAACCTACCAAGTCTAATACAAACCCTTTATAAGTAGTAATTAGGCTCTCGTGATGGGTGCGCTTTTAATGTATTAAACAGTGTGTCATTTGTTAGCCAAGCATAAAGCAAGGATGATGGGTAAGGAACCGCCATTTAACCTTAAATGGAGTCAAATCCCTTATCCTCGGTCTACGTTATAAATTCCAAGGCTCAAGAGATTTGGGTTCAAAATAGTGGGGATTTAAAGCTCTCTCTCTTACCTAGAATAAAGTCTAGCCCTTTGTGTTTCAAGGAATTTAATTAAAATTTTAATTCAAGTATTATTGTTATACACTAATAATAAAAACAATGACACATTTAGCAATTTATATTCAAACAAAGCAACACAAAAAATTAATTTTAAAGAACTTTAAAACTATTGTTAACTCAATATTGCATTTAATGAAAAAATACTACATTATGACTAGTAGCCAACTAAAGAAAGACATATAACTAGTGAAAGATAAAATGCTAAGAAACTAGTAAGTATTTTAAGATGAAACTTTTTAAGCGAGTTAAATTAATCTAGTATATTTTCAAGGTAGTTTGAACACATGAATCATGCTAGCAATTTATTTTGCAAAAAGTAAAAGTTTAATCAACTTTCTTTGGCTAAGAAAAATTTTCACGCTCGGGGATTAGCCTCGGAGATTCTTGTGCTCTTGTGAACTTAAAGGAGTTGGAAAAATGATTTGAATGAAGATTAGAAGACCAAAAGGAAAAGGGTGGCCAAAAATGATGAAGAACTCTCACTAGTTCTTCTTTTGTGTTTCACTCTTTACTCTTTTCTAACCTTTCTTGAACACTCTCTTCTCTTTTGTTATATTTCTCTCTTTGATCTTCCTATCCTTCTCTCTTTTCCTCTCTTTTCTCACTTCTTTCTTTCTTTCTAAATTTTCTTTCTTGTTTTGCATTACTTTGCCTTAGTGTTGTGTTGGTGTGTTTGTGTTAACAAAAGGGGGTATTTATAAGAAGAATAAGGGCTGACCAAGTGATTAAAAAAAATCAAAAAATGGGTGAAAAGAAGGTACATGGCTGGCCATATAGGGAAGGAGAAAAAGAATTTCAAATTTTGAGGTGAAAATGTGTTTCACTACTTCTGGGGTGTAAAGGTGGGGCTAGAGAAGGTAAGGTGTGGTAAACCAAGTTAAAAGTGAGACGGAAAATCCTTTTAGGTTGCTGGCCATGGGAAAGAGGGAGAGGTTTCTTTAGGGTAAAAAAAAAAAGTGAAGAAGAAGGTTTGCAAAAAGGTCAACAAGAAAGTCCATTTTGGAGTGTTTTCAATAAAGCAAAAGCAAAAAATGTGAGGAGAAATTCTCCTTGGTTTAGCCGGCCACTGGGGGGAAAAGACACAATTTTCTTTGGTTTTTGACATAGAATAAAGTGAAAAAACTTAGGGAAAAAATAGTGCAATTACAAAGCAAAAGAAGGGTGAATAAGACTACACAGTCTAAAAAAATCTATTGTTTTTTAGGTGTTGTTTTTTTTGTATAAAATGTGATTTTTTAGGTAGAAAAATGCGGTATTTGGTATGTAGGAAATGGTGGAAGCTTAATAAAGTAAATTTCAATTAACTAGGAAAAAAGAGAAGAAGATAAACTTTCTCCTTTTGGTACACATGATTATCCAAGAGGAAGAAAATTTTGTTGTTTTTTGAGTACACGGTTGCTATTTTTTAGGTGAAAAATGTCTTATTTTGTGTAGAAAGAAGGTGGCATTTGGTACAAAGAAATGTGAGAGAATCTAGGAGGGGGAGATAAGTTAAAAAATAAAAAAGAAATAGGAAAAAATCGACCTTATGGCTGGCTACATAGAGAGGAGAAAGACGCAACTTTTTGCTTTGTAAAAATAAAGTTTACCTTGAGAAAAGTGAGCCAATCAAAAAGTGCCAAATGGAGGGTGAAATCGAAAGTTCATCCTTAAAAATTGGAAGTCTTCTTGGGCTTGAAATTTGGGCCAAAAGTGTTTGGGCTAAGGAAAGATCGATTAGATTTAGTGGATATGGATTGGACCAAATTTTAAATGAAGACTTTGATCTTTTATTGGTTTAATCAAATAAAGTCTAATTGATTTAAACCTAAAGTGGACTAAATAGATTGAACAACAGGGGCTTGCAATTGATCTTACTTCTCAATTAAATTCAAACTTCAACATTTACCAAGTATGAGCATACTATGACCAAAGATCCGTCATATGAACCCGCATATGGTCTGTTCAAAACTTTTGGAACGAAAATTGGTGTCTACACCAGTCGACTGGACTCATATCAGTTGACTAGGAAAAGTTTGTCTTTGAAACAAAAACTGCACCTTCGTATTTCTAGTCGATTGGCCTTCAACCCTAGTTGATTGGGCTCTTTATTTTGAAAACAAAACTTCAACAATCCCCCACTTTTCTTTGAAAAACAAACTATTTTCGAAACAAGTTTAATAAAATTACAGCTAAGGTTATCTGAGATTGATATACATATATAAAGATATCTTTCGATTTAAATCTTTACTTAGTGTAAGTATTTCAAGACTCTATAAAGTTCCTAGTTTCATCAACATTAAGCTACCTACTCTTTGTAATAGTGTCATAGCTACCACACATATATCACTCTCTTATTTCGGTGAGAAGTTTTGATTTATACTTAGCACTATTAATGTCATGTGCTTGTACCTGGTTTTATGAACTCTCTTGAGAACAACCTTCGAAGCTCTTAAGAAGTAGCATCACTTCTTAGTTCAGGTCAGTGAAGCTCTACAATGTGTCTATTTTATTTAGGAAACATTTATAATAATTTTCTTAGACTTCATTAAGAATACATAACTCAACCTTAAAGATACGTAATAGACAGTACTGAATTTCCATTTTACGGTCTCACAATTTTCAATACTAACAATCACTATACAATAACTTGTTTTTACCCATTAAACTTTATAACTAGTGGAGTGCTAGAATAAAGTTGATTTTCCATTACTAGTGATAATTTATAAATAAATAAAAATTAACTCATATCTCATATGATATCATTCTTACCAACTCTATATAAAGAGTTTTCATAAGAGGATTAATCAAGTTCTTATTTGACCTCATATTAATAATTTGTCTTACAAACTCATAAGTAATGTCTTAGACTAATATGCTAGACTCATCATTTTAGGTACCATTATAAGTCCTTGACAAAATTTCATTATCACAAAGAATAGATTTTGAAGGCATAGAATGTCATGACAAAATTTATTTCCAACAATAAATTTATAATTAATCCATTATGTCTCTTTCTCAATTGTTGTTAAGGCAATTAATTCATATTTCATTATATAAGATATACAATTTTGTTTCTTGCTCATCCAAGAAACGTCAGCTTTTTCTAGGGTATTATCTCACACTCTCGTCATCCGACTAGCATTAGTGTATCATCTTGATACAACATGTTCATCTCAATCAATAGTTTCCTTTAGATAACTAAAGATTCTATTAAATTTATACATTCTTGAAATGTAATATGAAGGACTCAAAGCATAACCTCCATTACGCTTCCTCACTTTAATTTTCTTTTAGGATTTGGACTCTATAACATTCCAAATACCCCCACACTTTGAGATTTTTAATAAGTTCAAATTTATGCCTTTCCATGAATCCTAATCACTAAAAATATTTCTTTTATTTTCCATAAATATTAAAAAATTTAAACCCCCATAGTTTAAAATTATTAACTTAATTGCTAAGAGGTTATCTTTTATGTGTGCATCTATAATTAATTCTTCTCACAAAACATGTGAGTTTTCATGCAGAAACCACAACAACCTTTATCATTGTGCTTCAACACAATATTACTCATATTCATGTTATCTCTTAAAGACATACACATAAACACATAAATTTGTTAACCTCATATTTATATGTAACAGTAACATCTCAAGAATATATTTTCATTTGAACACATATTTCTACTAATAAATCTACAGATGTTATCTCATTCCCACTAAATAGATATATTACCATATGAAGAAAGCTTAAGATGAATTTGCATACATATATCATCAATATTCTACTGCTAATTCATCCAATAAAAGAGAACTTTAGCCATCATTACTTTCTCTTTCTTATCGCTTTCAACAAAATCAATTTTCCTCAAAATTGATTTTTTTGTCTATTTAAAAATAAGCATACCTTGTTATCTTCAACAAAAAATTTCTCAAACCTCCTACTAGTTTCACCAGATTGATTGACTCTGACTCTATTGACCCAAAACCAAATAAATTCTTAAGAATATTGGTACAATTTATGTAGTAATCAAAAATTGAAAATAAAGAAGATTAAGAAAAACAAATTGAGACTTTGGTGCACATTAGGAATCATTTTCCTTAAGGTTTTATTTGTCCCCACTCCGTAAGGAGTTCGTTAATGGGTTACAGATAAATATCCTTCAGAATACACAAAGTCTTTGGGATTTGCAAATAGTAAATCTGAAAAATTCCCTAAAAACTCTCTTTGAACCAGTGATAACAGTGGCTATAAAACTTGTAGAAGAACAAAAAGAAGAAATTTTAAAACTGAAAAATCAGTTATCTAACGTCTCTTAACTTCTATAGATTTATAGAAGTGAAAAGGTATGAGTTAGAAGACATGACTCTCTTTGAAATATGACTGTTAGAAATAAGAATTTTTTTGAAAATAATGAACCTCTATCAACTAGATCCATCCCTAGTCGACTAGGAAAAATTTCTATTTGAAACAAAAACTGCACCTTCGCACTTCCAGTACATTGGCCTTCAACCCCGATCTACTGGGCTCTTCGTTTTGAAAAGAAAATTCCAATGGTTAATTCTCCAATCATCCAAGATAAAGTCAAGTATGTAGAAAGCGAGGGCCAAAGAGGTATTCAACGGAGTTGGGTGGTCCAACCACACCAAGGGGCATATGAGTGAACGTTGGTGACAAGTTTTCTCGGGGAGCACGAGTGTGGGAAAAGTTGAACTTAGGTGTACTTTGAGAGTGAGCATTCTAGATGTCACACAGATTTGCCAAAGTTTGGGTGAGAAACTAGTAGCTCGTGACACTAACTTGCCCCATATAAGGCACAAGTTAGCATTGTGCCAAACTATCTTGGACCTAAATTGCCCTCATAAGTTTAGCTTACTAATGAAAAGTTGATAAAAATACAGAAGAATAATTTAACTTCATCCTCTTCCAATCTTTACGTTCTCTTCATCCATCTTTCTCTTCTCTATATACTAGTAGAGAATTCTCCCGAGTTAGAACTTGGTAAATCGGATCGTAACTTTGAAAATTTCAATCTCTAATGTACTTCATCCGTCGGGTTTCTCTATTGAAAAACTTATGGAAATTGGTTTTAATGTGCCAAAATCCTTTATACATAAATGATTTCGTTGATTCTAGCCTAATTATAAGAATGGTATATAATTTTTTTTATGGATAGAAGGGATATATACTATTACCAAAAAAGAGAGAAAAGAAATCAAAAGAAGAAATGAGAACAAAAAAATGGCCCCATATCAGATGTTGCTTTAGATGAGAGAGATTCATTGCATCGTATAAGAAATTAAAGATTGAAAATTTAAAATTCAAGAAAAATGCCAACTTACAAATTTTTTAATTTTTCAATAGAATAAGAGATCGAAACAATTAGGGAATTGATAATTAGTAGACATTATAGCAAATTAAAACTGAAATTTTCTAGTTTTTTGTTTTGCATAGAGAAAGATGGTTGGTAACTGATAATAAGTAGATAAGTAAAAATGACAAAAGAGAGAGTCGCCAGTTGAGTTTTTTTTCATTTGTGAAATACATAAAAGCCCTTACTTTAGTGAAGTGACAAGGGTAATTTTGGTCCAAAAAGATGGCACAATGTTAACTTATGCCTCAAGTGACGTAAGTTAGCATTCCTCATATACTACTGTACGTGTAAGTTAGCATTGTGTCCCAATTTTTTTGGACTAAAATGGCGATGATTATATAGTAAAACAGCATTAAAACAAAGTTTTTTTTTTCAATTTTGTAAATAAATAAAAAAAAATTCAAAATGCTGGGCTAAGGCCCATTCATGGGTGTCGAAGACTATCAGACAATGTGATTCACCTCAACAGTTTTCGACGGCGATTAATCATCAAATTTTGTGGATTCAATTTCTAGCTTAGTGGCTATGTTACTTTATGTTAAAAGTAACCAGAAAGTAGTAGATATAAAAAAATACTCCTCAATTCATGGTAAAGGAGCTGACAGTGGCGTCTTAAGGTCCCATTTTGTTGATCTCGCGAGAGCTTTCCAACGGTATTAAAGGCCTACTTTTCTGAATTTTAGTTGGCCCGATAACGCAAAAAACACTTTAGGGTGAAAAAACCAAATCAATGATTTCCTTCAATTACCTTATTTTCTTTTTGTTTTTATTAGATAATTTGAATTTTTAAGGAATTTTTGGTCTAAAAAGGTCGAAGGAACAATGCTAACTTACACATACAATAATGAATATTAGCATTGTACCCAAATTATTTTGAATCAAAATGGACTAAAAATTCAAAAATCTCTTAAACAAGTATATATGTAATTGACTAAGATCCATTATTTAATTTTTTTAACCTCTTAAGACTTTTTTTAACCATCATCGAGCCAAAAATTGAGAGGGTTACTGACTAGCAAATTTTGGCAGCAAACCACTGCTGGACCCACGAGCCGAAAATGTTCAGTGACTCGTGAGTGAAATTTGTCTCGGCAGCCTACTTTTTTTATTTCCTATTTCTTTTCTTTTTTTGAATTTGTTTAAATGACTAAAATACTCTTTGTTTTGGTGGATAATAAGGAACAATTTTGTCTAAATTAATTTGGACACAATACTAACTTGTTCCTTTAGTGTGACAAGTTAGTGCATATATATATATATATATATATATTGTTCATGTGTGGATGTAAATTAGTATTGTGCCCCAACTTTTCCCGATCAAAATGCCCCAAGAATTCAAACTTCTTTAAAACAAACATAAAGGCAATTGGGTAACTCACTAACTCTATTGAATTAATTTTTTTCATCTGTAGAGACTTTTTGCGATATCAAACCAATCAATAATCGAAAAAGTGAACCCCTAATATCATTAAAAGCTCACTTAGATATATAGTATTGGACTCGGTTTTATCGTCATCCTCCGTCCCACCGTGAATTAAAGTCCCACTTTTTTAAATCTAGTACTTTTCGATGACTATTACAGAAAAATGGACACCATCCCTGAACTTAAAATGGAGAATCAGGCCCACCTATAAGTTTTAACGGCCTAACACAACTGGGAACAATAAGGTAGACACACGTGCTGGCGAGGTCTTTGAATTTTTTTTTACTTTTTTGACTTTTTTAAAAGTTACAAAAAATTCGTTGTATTAATGATGTTTTAGTGAATAATCAATGATATTTTAGTCTATAAAGATTATGACGCAATGTTAATTTAAACATACAGTGAGGCACTATATTGTATGTCCACAAGCTGCGAGGTTCGGCGTCCTTAGGTAGGCTTTGTCCCTGTTGATGCCGCTAGCTTTTGGTGCTGACGTGGCCTGGGTGAGGACGTGGCCTGGTCCTACATAGGTAACAGGGGTGAACTGAAGATCCTCGAAATGAGGGGAAGAAGAGACCTCCGAGGGCGCTCCGAAGCTTATGTTTGCTTGAGTTTAAAGAAGAAGCCGAAGGCTCAAAAGAAATCGAGGGCTTTAAGCAATTGGAGTGTATGTGCAGATGTGTGTGAATGAATCGGTGAAATCCATACCTTGGCTCATTTATAGTCGTCTGCCAGTAGGGAGGGTATGATTACAAGTCCAGGTAGGGGGCGCTATAGGCATGCTGCAGGTCGTAGGGTGGCTGCAGGGTGGCCATAGTGTAGTTGCAGAGTGGCCTAGGTGCAGGCTTGCTAGGTTGTCCTCCATTGGGCCGAAAAATTGTTGGGCCGGAATATGTTGGATTGGAGCACCTACAGGGCCGATCATTAGCCCGAGGAGTTCACTGGTCCCGGAATATATTTGGGCCGGATAGTCCATTGGGTCTGAGCATTCTGTCGGGCCTGGAGTTTACTTGGGCTGGAGTTGACGTTATCTGTTGGGCCCGAAGCTTGTTTGGGCTGGAGTTGGAGTATTCTGTTGGGCCAGGAGCTTGTTCGGGCCGGAGTATTTTGGGCCATATCACAGGCCCCCCACTTCCTTGGGTACATTTATGTGCTTAAGGAAGTACTTTGTGGGTCGGGCTTTAAATGGAGCTGAGGAGTAAAACTCGGTCATGAGAGCTGAACCATGACGCTCGAGAGGCGAAAGGTCGTCTGGAGAAGCGAAAGGTCTTCTCGAAAACCATAAAGTTAAACTCGCGCTTGAATGGCTATTCTTGGGATTCGGACCGTTACTCTCGAGAGGCAAAAGGTTACTTGGAGAAACGAAAATTCGTTTTGAAAACCTTAAAGTTCCCTCTTTTTTCGATATCTGCATTAATTCCCCTTGCTGAATGTGTTTTCCTTTCTTATAAAAGGGGATCTCTGACACCTTTTGTCTTAAGCAGAAAACAAATTCAGTTTTTGAAGAGATTTGAAATGGAGATATTACTTTCTAATAGAGGAGTAATTGGCTTAGAAAATTCTGAGGGTAATGATCTCAGAGAATGAGGGGGGTCATCAGTCTCTTAAGGGTTTTATGGAAGTCAAAGAGGAAGACGAGGCTACCCTGGAGGAGGATCGTGGTTCAACGAATATGGTATTCTCCCTGATTTCAAACGGGGGTCAGGACCTCTTTCAGATTTCGAATGGAGGCAAGGACCTCTTTTAGATTCCGAGTGGGAGCTGGAAGGGTTCCTTGTGCCAAGAGCTTCTCAGTTCCTTGGAACTGAAGGAGAAGAGGGACATGGCTGGGCTCGAAGGAGTACCACTGGTTCATTTAAAACCAAGGGGGCTGTGTCTCTGGATGGTGGGCTCCTCGGTCCCTTGAGCTTATTGGAACAGAAGAAGAAGATGGGCTGAGGAGGTCACCCGGGCCTCGGGCTACACTTGATAGGTGAGCGCTTTCAGTCTCAGCCTCATGCCAAGGGCCTTTTTAGGCTTGTGCCAGGAGCTTTTCAGCCTGAAGAGGGTGAGGGAGCTTGTAACTGGCACTGCCTGATAAGCTTGGTGTTTAGACTTTTCCCTTGTACTTCGAGGCCGTTAGGGCCCTATTTACTTTCTACTCCGAGGTCGTTAGTTGTAATTCCTTGAATTAATAAAATATCTCTTCTGTTAATCTTTGTCTTGTGTGATATCCTTGTCTTTCATACTTAATTCAATAAAACGAACTTGATTTTGAACACAATGTGGGAGAAATGCTTGAACTAAAAGAAGCCTTGGTAGAATGTTTGCAAAACATCTGAACCCTGGAGAATAAGGCCGAGCGTCAGTAGCGTAGCTTAAACGTTGGGACTTTTGGAGAACTTAGCCGAGCGTTAGACAAGGCTCGGACTTTCTGGAGAACTTGGCCGAGTGTTAGACAAGGCTCGAACTTTTTAGAGAGCTTGGCCGAGCATTAGACAAGGCTCGGACTTTGGAGAATCCCTGGAGAAAACATGGCCTAGTGTATGCAATGCAGCTCATACACTCAGACTTTTTGGAGAATACAGACGAGCGTTGGGCAAGGCTCGGACTTTGGAGAATCCTTGGAGAAAACATGGCCAAGTGTATGCAATGCAGTTCATACGCTTAGACTTTTTGAAGAATACGGCCAAGTGTTGGGCAAGGCTCGGACTTTGGAGAATCCTTGGAGAAAACATGGCCCAGTGTATGCAACGCAGCTCATACACTCAGACTCTGGAGAATACGGCCGAGCATTGGGCAAGGCTCGGACTTTGAAGAATTCTTAGAGAAAACATGACCGAGCGTATGCAATGCAGCTCATACGCTCGGACTTCTTGGAGAATACAGCCGAGCATTGGGCAAGGCTGGGACTTTAGAGAATCCTTGGAGAAAACATGGCCGAGCATATGTAATGCAGCTCATACGCTCGAACTTTTTGGAGAATATAGCCAAATGTTGACAAGGCTCGGACTTTGGAGAATCCTTGGAGAAAACATGGCCGAGTGTATGCAACGCAACTCATACGCTCGGACTTTTTGGAAAATACGGCTGAACGTTGACAAGGCTCGGACTTTGGAGAATCCTTTGAAGAAAACATGGCCGAGTGTATGCAACGCAGCTCATACGCTCGGACTTTGGAGAATATGGCCGAATGTTGACAAGGCTCGAACTTTGAAGAATCCTTTAGAGAAAACACGGCCGAGCGTATGCAATGCAGCTCATACGCTCGGACTTTTTAAAGAATACAACCAAACGTTGACAAGGTTCGGACTTTGGAGAATCTTTTGGAGAAAACATGGCTGAGTGTATGCAATGCAGCTCATACGCTTAGACTTTGGAGAATATGGTCGAGCGTTGACAAGGCTCGGACTTTGGAGAATCTTTTGGAGAAAACATGGCCGAGCGTATGCAATGCAGCTCATACGCTCAAATTTTGGAGAATATGGCCGAGCGTTGACAAGGCTCGGACTTTGGAGAATCCTTTGGAGAAAACATGGCCGAGCGTATGTAATGCAGCTCATACGCTTGGACTTTGGAGAAAATGGCCGAGCCTTAAAACATGGCCGAGCGTATGCAACGTAGCTCATACGCTCGGACTTTGAAGAATACAGCCGAGCGTTGGGCAAGGCTCGGACTTTGGAAAATCCTTGGAGAAAACATGGCCAAGTGTATGCAATGCAGCTCATACACTCTGACTTTTTGGAGAATACGGCCGAACGTTGACAAGGCTTGGACTTTGGAGAATCCTTTGGAGAAAATATGGCCGAGTGTATGCAACGCAGCTCATACGCATGGACTTTATAGAATATGACCGAGCGTTGACAAGGCTCGAACTTTGGAGAATCTTTTGGAAAAAACATGGCCGAGTGTATGCAACGCAGCTCACATACTCGGACTTTGGAGAATATGGCCGAGCGTTGACAAGGCTCGAACTTTAGAGAATCCTTTGGAGAAAACATGGCCGAATGTATGCAACGCAGCTCATACGCTCGGACTTTGGAGAATATGGCGGAGTGTTGGGCAAGGCTCGGACTTTGGAGAATCCTTTGGAGAAAACATGGCCAAGCGATCAAGACTTGGAGAATTTTATGTTTGTGCAGTTTCTTCCTTCCTACGCGCGTGGGCTTTTCTGCCCACTCTAGGCCCACTAGTTTAACCTTTCTGCAGGCGTGGCAAGCGATGGCGGCTGACAAGAAATAAAATGCGTTGATTATAGTAGAATGCATGTTCTAGCAACAACTGGCACCTCGGTGACTGAAAACAACGCCTGAGGAACAGCAGGGGGTGCGTCCCTTCATCTGACGCGCGGATTGACGTTTCTCGTTTGTGCTGCCACAACCTCTATATAAGCAGGTTTCCCCTTTCTTCAGTCTTCACTTTGCATTTTTGAGAGATCTTGAGAGTATTGGTTTAGCTGGAGAGTCTGAGAGCGCTCGGCATTGTTAGGAGTCGTCCACAAAAGCTTTTCTTTCTAGGTGAGTAAAATGTCTGGTGGTAGTGATACTAGTGGAGCTCTGTCCAGGGAGTTAGAGGAAGCAATGGGTGTTTCTTCCAATGATGGAGTCTCCTCTCAGGAGGCGGCTCCTAGGGGAGAAGGTTGGGCCCTCGTGCCGTATAAAGGAGAAAGAGGAGAGAGCGAGGACGCAGAAATACCTGGAGAGGGGGACGTCTGGGTGTCAATGGTTATTAGAGATGACGCCCTGGACACTAAAAGAGAGAAATGGACATTCGAAGCAAACTCCATTCTGACCGTAGTGGAGGAGGCTAGCCTCGTGAGGACGAGAGTCAAATATAGGATCCCTCTGGATTTTTATATGAGGGCCCTCGAGGGTAGGGAGAGGGCCTGCAATGCCCTGTCGAGCCGGGTGCCTTATGAGTTGTGTATCTATGAACATCAGCTTAAAGCTGGGCTCAAGCTTCCTCTCCACCCATTCCTCTACCTGATACTTAGATACTTTGGCATCGTGCTAAGCCAACTGGTGCCTAATTCGATCCGACTGATCTTGGCATTCATCGCTGTGTGCTAGGAGGTTAGAGGGGTGATGAACATCAATGTGTTCAAGGCCCATTTTCAGCTAGCCCAGCTTTGTCATTCGGGATGGGTTATTGTCAGCTCGAGGTAGGGGAAGAGTGTTCTGAAGGAGAAGCCTTCCTCCATAAAGAGGTAGAATGAAGGCTTTTTCTTTTTTCGGAGTGCTGGGAGCTTCGACGTCCTTCTCAATTGGAGCCTGGAGTATGTCGGTAAATGCAAAATGCCACACCTCTTGCCTCATGAGCAAGAGACATTGAAGGCGATGCTAGCCGTGCCCCTGGATATCGAGGTGCTCAGAAATAACGAAGAACTCCACAGGTGCGGCCTGTGTCCTCCCAGCCTTCCCCTGAGCCTTGAGCATGGTAGTCGTTGGTTTACTAGTTCATAAAAACTTTATTTTTTTTCTCTAAGTCTTTAATGCTACTTTACTCGTGCAGACATGGAGATGGTGGCGATGGCTAGGCGTCTGGCTCGCGAAAAGAAGACGGCCACGAAAGCTAGTGGTTCCGAGCAGAAGAAAAAGGCCAAAGTCCCATCCGTGGCTCCAATTCCAGCGGACAGTTCCCCGAGGCCTCCAGCTCCTGAAGAACGGGTGGACCCAGTCGCGCTCCGCCCTTCCTACGGGGTCATCTTTGCCCCAAGAAGGGTCTGGGATGGCCCTCTTTTTTACTCTATATTCGCCCACCCAAGAGTTACTCACGAGCGCTTGGTGCTCGGGATCCCTCATCGTGATATGGTGGATGCTTCGTCGAAGCCCATCGAGTCACTGTGCTCGGCTGTAGAGGTCGCTTTTTCTCAGGTAATGCTTGTTTCGCCTTTCGATTGGCCCACACATTTCGACTGTTTCTGACGAGGTCGCTCTTTTCAGGCTAAGGTTCTTGTTCGGGTGCTTTCTGGGCGTACCCTAGATATGGCGGATCATCTGGCCAAGATCCAGCTCAAATTAGAAGAATCTCAGAATTTAGCCCATGACTTGTCTCTTTCTCTCGAGATGATGGGGAGGGACAGAGCAGAGGCATTCTTTGATAGGGATCATTAGCGTCGAGCTGAGGAGGTCCTGAGGGAGGAACTGGAAGAAGTCCACCATCGGTCTGCGGAGAATGAGGCATCCTTGACAAAAGAAGGGGTAATCTAGTACTTCGAAGGTTTCAATGAAGCCAAGAGAAGGGCTGTGCTCCTTTTTCCAGAGGTGGATTTCTCAGGTCTTGACTTGGCAGCCAGTTCAAAGGGGTCCGATACCGCTTCTTCTAGAGGGGGCGCAGAGAAGACTACTAGTGCCGGCACCCAAGAGGGTCCAGGTTTTGAGACCCAGCCAGCCCTAGAGGGCGAAGCCAGGGATGCGGGAGATGGCGAGGACGGAGCGGGGAGTGATGGTGACGCCCATTAGGCTCCTTAGAAAAGGCCTGCTTTTATATCCGGGGTCGATAGCGCCATTCCTTTGTACTCCCTCTTTAACTTAAGAAAATTTATGGAGTTCAACTTTCAACTTTATTGAATTTTTGCTTTTACATTTTACATTTTATTGATAAAACCTACGGAGGTTCTCCGCGTTCCAGGTGCGGGGGATGGGTTTGCCATCCATATCTTCTAGCGCGTAGGTGCCAACTCTACAAACCCTTCGGATCCGATAAGGGCCCTCCTAGTTTGAGACGAGCTTCCCCGTGTGGCGGGGACGGGACACTTCACTCTTCCGGAGGACAAGGTCATGCAGCTTGAAGTCTTTGGGCCGAACTCGGGAGTTATAGTATCGAGCAGCCCTCTGCTGGTAAGCAGCCCTCTGCTGGTAAGCAGCTCTCTGCTGGTAAGCAGCTAAGCGAATTTGGGCTTTATCCCGAGCTCCTTCAACCAGATCCGCGTTCATCCTTAACCCTTCCTCGTTATGGCTTGGTTCGAAGCATTGTACTCACATTGATGGGACCCCGATTTTAATAGGGATGACGGCCTCTGATCCGTATGCCATGAAGAAGGGAGTTTCTCCTATTGGCGTTCGTACTGTGGTCTGATAGGCCCAAAGTATATTGGGGAGCTGGTCAGCCCACTGCTTATCTGCCTCATCAAGTCTTCTTCTGATACTGTTTCTTGGCTGCATCGTCACAGATGAGTTCTTTTTAGTTTTTCGTTCTCACTGTAGCGAGAGATTGTGGTTTCCCACAGATGGCACCAATCTGTTGATGCCACTAGCTGTTGGTGTTGACGTGGCCTGGGTGAGGACGTGGCCTGGAGGTTGGCGTGGCTTTGGCAAGGACGTGGCCTGGTCCTGCACAGGTAACAGGGGTGAACTGAAGACCCTCGGAAGGAGGGGAGGGGGAGACCTCCGAGGGTGCTCCGAAGCTTAAGTTAGCTTGAGTTTAAAGGAGAAGCCGAGGGCTCAAAAGAAACTGAGAGCTTTAAGCAGTTGGAGTGTATGTGCAGATGTGTGTGAATGAATCGGTGAAATCCATACCTTGGCTCATTTATAGTCGTCTGCCAGTAGGGAGGGTATGATTACAAGCCTAAGTAGGGGGCGCTGTAGGGTTGCTGCAGGTCGTAGGGTGGCTGCAAGGTGGCCGTAGTGTAGCTGCAGGGTGGCCGTAGTGCAGGCTTGCTGGGTTGTCCTCCATTGGGCCGAAATATATTGGACTGGAGCACCTACTAGGCCGATCATTAGGCCGGGGAGTTCACTGGTCCAGGAATATATTTAGGCTGGAAAGCCAATTGGGTCGGAGCATTCTGTCGGGCCTGGAGTTTACTTGGGCTGGAGTTGGCATTATCTGTTGGGCCCGGAGCTTATTTAGACTGGAGTTGGAGTATTCTGTTGGGCCTAGAGCTTATTCGAGCCGGAGTATTTTGGGCCATATCAGTCCCCATGTTATGAACTTTTGATTTTTATGATTTTTTTTTTTTGCAAAATTAAAAGAAAATTCCTTTTTTTAATGATGTTTAAGTGTATAATCAAAGTATTTTAGTCTGAAAATGTTGTGGCACAAGGCTAACTTACACATCTCAACGGTCACGAGTGAACTTTATTTCTGCGTTTTGAACTTTTGACTTTTCTGATTTTTTTTAAGGTAAAATTGAATAAGAAAAATTGTTGTTTTAATGGTGTTTAACACTCTCTTTTATTTAAATAAATTATATAGCTATTGTTTTTAATTTTTTAATAAAATATGAAATTCATTTATAAATGAATTAACCACATATTTGATTTGCTAATAAAAGTGTAAAAGTAATTTGCAAATATATTTTAATATAATTGAATAAACTATGAAATTTTTTTTTATCAAAATTGATAGAATTTACCAATGAACTCTAGATATGAAATTCTATAAAATTAAAATTATAAAAATATTATCTTTTAATCAAGAATATTTCTCTATTACTCTATTTCTTTATTATTATTTTAATTATTCATCAATCTTTATACGTTCATCATTCTTTAACTCATTTTCTCCGACAATTTTTTTTCTTTAACTTCATCCAAAGAGTTAAGAAAGTAGATGAAGAAATGTGAAGTTTGATTTCATCTCATTAATATTCAGCTAAAAAAAATTCTCTTTCATCTATTTGCTTGAGCCCGACAAACTAGTATTAACATGTACGAGACCTTATACAAGCATGCGTTTTTTTACGGTGGAAATACATAAAATCTCCATATGGTTGGACACTTGTAAACTTACATATCAAAGTTTTTAAAAATTAACTTTGAACATCGTGTGGTTTTATCGTTAGCTTAACAAAATTATCGATGTTAAATTTGGTTCTCAGCCATGAGATAAACGAGTTTTGATTCTTACCATCTCAAAATTAACTTTTAAAAATTATGTTACTAATTAAGTTTAAAATGTCAACTCATATGATATTTTTACATATTTTATTTTTTTAAAAATAAAACAATTACATCTTGATTTCAAAACTTGACAAAGGTATTAATTTATTATTTATGGACTTCAACATTGAGCCACAAACACCCTTTACCCTAAAAATAATTTGATTGTCTTGGGTCTAAGATATTAGACCAATTGAAAACTTCATTGATAATTGTGAAAAGTTTTATTGATAACGTCAATACAAGTGTGAGATCTAAAAATTAACATTACCAATAAAAATTTTAAGATTATTAATAAAGTTTTCAACTGATTTCTAAACTTTTGGGTTTAGATCCGAACCAACAAAAAAAACTTTTCTTTACCCTTGCTTTTTGGTCCATTATCCAAGTTGAAATGGTACAATGAATCCAAGTTATATAAGTTAGTATGTCTTTTATATTAAAAAAAAATTTTGAAATCTGAAACATATCATGTTTGGCATAATCTTTCATGTGGTTTGGCTAAAAGTAAATGAAATGAAAAGTTTATAAATCCATATAATAATGTTATATGTATTTAAGTAAATTTTAGAAATTGAATTTTTATTTGATTTCAAATATAAAACTCGTTTTAATTCTATAGTTAAATAAAACTATTTCAAATATAAAAATTTATTTGAACATTTATAAATAAATTTTATTTTTAATTTAAATTTATATGTAAATAAATTTTAATTTGAATTTATTTAAAAATAAACTGCATTATATACATGACTTCATACAAACCAAGTGTAAATACATAATAGCATTTTAGTCCAAAAAGATTGAACATTATGCTGACCTACCCATCCACCGTATTCTACCCCGCCGTTCTCTACCGCGTTAGGCCGCGAAAATTTAGAGGTTGACGGGATTCTTCGTTTATTTCTTTACGAGAAACCAAAGAAAAAGAAATATTATGAAGTTTACAGTTAGGATTTTGGTCTTAGTAGCCCAATGTGTAAGCGTTTGCGTACGTTGTCATGCCACGTGGTAAAATCGAGATAGGGGCATTTGTCTTTTGCATGAAATTCAGATGATTGATTGAACGCGTGGTGGTCGGCTGTTACTGCTCAAGTGGGAGTTTCTACTTCTGTTCATCCTCCTGTGACAAGCTTTATGTACTCGTAAGGGTTTATCCGTTATAATGCAAAAAAAATTGGTTAGTTTGCCTTTAAACTCAATAGTTTAAATTAATTAAAAATTTTAAAATTTTTTATTAATAATATAATTATAAACGTTAAATTTAAAAATTAACATTATCAGTAAAATATTTAAATTTATCAAAACAGTTTTTAATTAATTTAAATCATTAAATTTAAACCCGAAAAAAATTACTATAATGAGCTGTTTTTTTTGGCTCTTCAGGTAGCCAATCAAATCTGTCTTTTAAATAAAATAGTAATTAGGATATTTAATGAGAAGACAAAAAATGAAGGGATTGATTTGGTAAATTTGAAATCACAATCTCAAAATTTAAAAATATTTCAAATATATTTTAGATTTATTAATTGTGAGTTTTAGTTTGTGAAAACTCGAACATGTATATATGAAAAAAGTATATCAACACGTGAATGAAACTCATTAGATAACGTTTTCAAGAATAACGCTTTATGAAGAGCGTTTTAACGGATCATTTTTGTTCTAATCGCCTAAAAGCAATTAGACTAATGCCGTTAATGAGCTGGCTACAGCCGGTTGTTGTAACAAATTTTTAAACGATTATTCTCATTTGTCTATAAATAAACTCTTTCGGCTCCTTAAAAGAGGAAAAATTAAGAGAAAGAGATACTCTTCACGTAATACAAGAAGTAAATACATTTTTTCATTCTTTAAACACCATTTAAACGTTAAATATTTCTCTCATCATATAGATTTTTATATTCATGTAATCTCTAATCATTAATAAATTCTCCAATTGTATAAGTGTGCGTAGATTTTATAAGCTGAACCATATAATCTTTGTGTGATCTTTATCTTTTTTTAAAAATATATATATAAATTATGCTATTTCTTACTTATTTTTTTGTGGATTTATCGATAATTTGGTGGTAACTCTAACCAATATGAATTAACGAACCAATTTTCACTGTAAACAAAACTCACTATTTTTTTTTTTGTTTGTTTTCATTAACCTAACACAACAATTATGACATGGTGTATTTCTAAAAAGGGTATCACTATCAAGAAAATCGTTTTGTCAAACCGCTGTGGAGAATGACTGAGGCGGACCCATGAGCCAAAAACGTTCGATGACTCGTAAGTGGACATTGTCTCGGCCACCTACCTTTTTCATTTCCAGTTTATTTTTTAAACTTTTTTTAAAATGACTAAAATACTCTTTGTTTTAAGGATAATAGAACAATCTTATCCAAATTAATTTGGGTACAATAGAATATATATGGACAAGTTCATATCAGTTGGCAAATCTCAACCAACATCAAAGAAAGCTTATCCCGATATGGATAAAACCATATATGATCATCAGTTAGAAATGATCAGGAAATATGGACAAGTTCATATCTGATCATTAGATAGAGATGATCAGGAAATATGGATAAACATTATCTATATTTGAATTTTAAAGAGGTAGTTATCTTGGGGCGGAGATGAGACTGGAAGCCTCTATAATTAGATGGGAAGGATCCCATTGTTGAACAAGCTAAAATCAAAGCAAGAACTAATTATTATTGGAGCCCCCTATAATCTTTCACTTTTCTTTTTTCATTGAAATTGTTTTGGAACTCCCAAACACTGGTATCATAGCCAAATTACTTCGAAAACCAAAATTTTCACCTGAAACACCTCTAGTCGATTAGCAGAAGCACCAGTCGACTAAAAAGGCGATTAGAACAAACTCCAGTCGACTACACAGTCGACCAACTGCGACACTAGTAGCCTAGCAACCCTCCAATCGCCTACTCAATCGACCAACAGCTCACTAGTCGCCTAGCAACCTCCTAGACGATTGAGTTGACTACTTAATTGACCATCCTTGAGTTTGCACAAACTTATTCTTCTCTGTTCCAAAAAGGTTGGATTATATTTACGCTTTTGATTTTAAGCAGCTAATTTTTTAATCAAAATCTTCATCTTTCCAAAAAAAAAAATCAGTACAACCATTTTCGAAATGGCTAGCAAATTGATTGCTTATGAATTAGCAAAAATTGAACGACTCAATGGTGCCAATTATGATATGTGGAGTAGGAAAATTAGGTATGGCCTAATCCATGATAACAGCTCTACTTCAACCCTCACTAAGAATCCCATTGATGGTTAGAAAAGATAGTTCAAGTAGTGGTAAGTAAATGATACTAATCATAATAGCCTTATGTTGATGTTCATAGAGGACAATCTCATAAATTTTTTTGAAAATTATAAAACTGCAAAAGATTTATGGATGACCAAAAAGGAAAATATAACACCATTTCTGAGGTGAACATACAACTTCTCCTCCATAAATACAATACCTATAATATAAAGGAAAGTAAAAGTGTGATGGACCATTTTAATAAAATGATTTTCATGGTCAATGACCTAAAAAATTGTTGAAACTCGGATTCCAGAGAAAATGCATGTGGCAACCATCTAGAATAGTCTGCCTCTTTCATTGGACTTTGCTTCCACTACCCTAAGATTTAGTGGCACCATTAAGAATGTGAACAGTTTGTCATCTATGTTTGCAATCGAGCAATATTTGATAGCCAAGAGAAATGACCAGACTGAACCTTGTACAACAAGATGAGCTGTATCTAGACTAGTCCAGACTAAGAAATCAGAATCGTCGGCTTGACCTTCGAAAGCCCTATTTCAAGGATTCACGGCTACAACACCGCAACAACAAGAAACCAATAATTCTTCATGGTGCTTGTTATAGATGCGACAAATATGGTCATTTCAAGACCAATTTCCCAGAAAACAAGCAAGGAAATAGGGACAATTCAAGATGCTCAGAACAAGGAGGATCTAACAAATGAGAATTTGTTAGAGTAATTGAGTGTAATGTTGTGGCCATGGACATAGATGGATGATAAATTGACTCTAGTGCAACCCACCACATTGTAATGATCAAAGAGGGGCTATTTGACTACATAGAGCTGAAAAATGAGAACATAAAATCTTCATAGGTAACAATACCTACTTTGATGTGGAAGGTATTAAATCTTACCACTTGGATTTTATAGATAGTATCATGGTCCTCAAATATGTGATCTATCCTCTTAGAATGAGGCGTAATTTGGTTTATATCCCTGTACTGCTAAAGAAAAGGCTAAAGATTAGGTTTTACAGTAAGAGGGAGTCCATTGGAAAAATATAAAAGTTTTTTCTATGGGAAAGTTTATGCCCGAATACGATTTATTTTGTTTACATGTCGTGAACAATAATAAGAATGATGCAGTTTTGAATTATTTATGTCTCTTGATTATTTTGCATGTGAATTATTACATTTAAGATTAGAACTCCTTGGTAAATCTAAGATGAAACAAATAATTAACATGAATTTGTTACCATGTTTATCTAATATAAATGTCATGCAGTATTGTCAACATTGTTTAGTTAGAAAAATGACTAGGAAACCTTTTAAGAAATGTCAAAGAGCTAGTTAATTTCTTGATTTGGTGCACTCAGACATATGTGGCCATTTGAGTGTAAAAAACCATGGTAATAATGAATACTTTACTATTTTTATAGATAACTATTCTAAGTTTACTTATGTATATCTTATATTTTTTAAATCAAAAGCATTTGAATGTTTTAAGAGATATAAGACAAAAGTACAAAATCAACTTGGAAGGAATATTAAGGTGTTAAGGACTAATAGGAGAGAGGAGTACAATTTAGGTGATTTTGATAATTTTTGCATAGAACATGAAATTATAAGGCATACCACTATGTTTTATACGCCACAACAGAATTGTGTGACAGAAAGAAAAAAAATAGAACATTATTGCATGTTGCAAGATGCATGTTGTCACACTCAAATTTCTCCAAAAGATTTTGTGGAGAGACTTTGATTACAGCAAACTATATAGTGAATCATATTCTCACTAAATCTGTAGAGTCAACACTTTATGAGATATGAAATTTTCATAAACCTAACTTAAGTCATCTAAGGAAGTGATGGGGTTATATATCGCATGTTTAGATTCCATCTTAGTTGAGAGAAAAATTGGATTTCAAGATATTGAAATGCGTTTTCTTAAGCTATTCTGAAAGGTCAAAAGGCTATAAGTTTTATCATAAAGAAAAAGGGGGTTATTGAAAGTAGATATGCTATACTCAGGAGGATAATGCTCCACTATTCATAACAGATGATGACTATTACGATGATGTTCCTAAAAATAATCCGGAATCAAATCCAATTATGGATGAAAAACCGATACCTGTAGTAGAACCGATCAGAGAGGCATCACCTCTTAACTTGTAATTGATAACAAGAGATCTAGAACACCTCCTGCTTGAATGGATGATTATTACCTATATTCGTGTGAGCCATCAAGTTTTTCTATGGACATAGACATTGAGGAATGTGTCAATCCTACAACTTTTGCGAAAGCAATGAAATCGCAAGAATCAAGTCTATTGCAGGATACCATGAAAGACAAAATTGACTTAATTGAAATAAATAGAGTCTGGAAACTATGTGATTTGCTTCAGAATAGAAAGTTTATAGGTTATAAATGGGTGCTAAAGAAGAAATCTTATGCTAATGGGTCCATTGATAAATTCAAGGCTTGACTAGTTTCCGAAGGTTTTACACAAAAGCTAAAAATAGATTTTAGGAGACATATTCTCCGGTAGAAAAGTTTGCAACAATCAGAATGATTCTGACTATTATTGCATGTCTTGACTCGAAACTATTTCAAATGGATGTCAAGATTGTATTCCTCAACAGAGAGTTGAAGGAGAATACTTATATGGACCAACATAAGGGATTTAAGGTAAAAGGTCAAGAAAATAAAGTTTATAAATTGAATAAGTCACTGTATAGTTTGAAACAATCATCTAGATACTAGTATCTCAAATTTCATGAGGTAATATTGCAATTTGGTTTTTTCCCGAATAAGTTGGATAACTTTGTTTATACTTATAGAGGTGAGAACAATTTTTTCATATTTTCATTGTACATAGATGATATTCTACTTGCTAGAAATGACATTGAAATGTTAAATAAGTCCAACTCAAAATTAAGTAATAGATTTGAGATGAGCGATATAGGTGAAGCATCATATGTTCTAGGAATACAAATCTTGAGGGATAGAAGATCTAAAACATTGAGTTTAAATCAAGAAAGGTACTTGCTTAAAGTGTTTAAGAAATTTGGAATACATAATTGCAATATGGCACGAACACCCTTAGTTATAGGGAAGAGATTGTCCAAAGATTAGATTCATGGAGAGGGATAAAAGTCTTTAGAAATATCATATGCTCAAGCTGTTGGAAGCTTGATGTATGCTATGTTGTGTACTCGACCAAACTTGTCATATCCAGTAAATTTGGTCAATAGGTACCAAAGTGATCCTGGCCCAAATCATTGGGAAGCAGTTAAAAGAATATTGAAGTACCTAAGGGTTACCTTACACCTTAAATTAGTATATCAAGCTGACACACTTGAGGTAATTTGTTACTCCGATGGAGATTTTGGAGGGGACTAAGATGATGGGAAGTCCACTTTGGGACATTTGTTCATCTTTGGAGGCGCAACTGTTTCTTGGGGTAGCAATAAACAAGGATGTGTAGCAAGATAGACATAGGAAGCTGAGTACGTAGCTTGTAGCATGGCCGCTACTCATGCATTCTAGATCATACAATTTTTGATAGATTTGAATATAAATTTAATTGAAAGACTAATAAAAATTTATTATGATAATTAAGTTGCTATTAATATGATTTACAATGGACCAAATATCTCAAAATGTCAACACATTGAAACTCATTATTATTATATTCATGATACTGTAAAATGAAGGTCAAAGTATCTTATATTGCAACTAGCGATATGATTGATGATCCCTTGATGATGGGTATTCCAGCAGAAAAATTGATCATACATGTTAGTTTGATGGGACTTAGAAATATATGAGTCAAAAGAATATTTTTGTCACATCTCATGAATAGTGGGAGTGTGTTATCTCACCGATAAAAGGAGTGTAACATCTCATGAATAATTGGAGCATGTATAGAAAGAAATGATATGGTATCTCACGGATATTGAGAGCGGACCTAGAATTTTTTGGCTAAGTAGCCAAGTGGGAGATGTCAATTTTGGCTACTCAGCCAACTGAAGATCTTATCTAAAATTTGAAGGGATAAGTTTTCGTCTCTTATTAGTTGGGAAATCTCAACCAACATCAAAGAAAGCTTATCCCGAAATTGATAAGGCCATATCTGATCATCAGTTGGAGATGATCAAGAAATATGGATAAGATCATATCTGATCATTAGATAGAGATAATCAGAAAATATGATTAAACATTATCCATATTTGAATTTTAAAGAAGTGGTTATCATGGGGCGGAGATGAGATTGAAAGCCTTTATAAATAGATAGGTAGGATCCCATTGTTGAACAAGCTAAAATCAAAAGAAGAATCGATATCATCATAACCCCCTAAAATCTTCCTTTTTTTTTTCCTTCTCTTTTCATTAATATTGTTATGGAAATCCCAAACACTTAAACCAAACAGTTTTTAATTTTTAATTTTTCCCAATTTTTTTGTAAAGTTATGAAAAAAATTCATTATTTTAATGGTGTTTCATTGTATAATCAATGATATTTTAATCTAAAAAATTATAACACAGTGCTAACTTATAAATATGGTGAGGCACAATTCTGTATGTCTATGAGCTGGCGAGGTTCGGTGGCCTTGAGTGGGCATTGTCCCTTCGTTCTGAACTTTTGACTTTTATGATTTTTTTTAAATTGAAAATAAATTCCCTGTTTTAATGATGTTTAAGTGTATAATCAAAATATTTTAATTTAAAAAGGTTGGGATACAAACTTAACCTACACATCTCAACGATCACGAGTGAATTTTATCCTTATGTTTTGTATTTGATTTTTTTTATTTTTTTTAGTAAAACTGAAGAAAAAAAAATTCATTGTTTTGATGGTGTTTAAGTGTATTTAATTCAAAAAATTGAGCATAATAAAATACACATCCACTGTATTCTACCCTGTCGTTCTCTACCGCGTTAGGTCGCCAAAATTTAGAGGTTGACGGGATTCTTCATTTATCTCTTTACGAGAAACGAATGAAAATGAAATTTTATGAAGGTTACAGTTAGGATTTTGATCTTAGTAGGCCCAATGTGTACGCGTTTACGTACGCTGTCATGACACGTAGTAAACTCCATTAGGGGCAATTTGTCTTTTGCATGATACGTGTAAGGATGTACATTGATACTTAAATTCACATGATTGATTGAACACGTGGTCGTCGGCTGTTACTGCTCAAGTGGGAGTTTCTAGTGAACATCCAAGTGTGACAAGCTTTATGTTAAGGCTTTATCCACTATTATGAGCCATTTTTTTGGCTCTCCACATAGCCAATCAAATCTGCCTTTTGAATAAAATAGTAGTAGTACGAATGCAATTTTTATTTATTTATTTAAGATATGTAATGAGAAGACAATTAATCAAGGGACCGATTTGGTAAATTCGAATTCATAACTTTGAAATTTGAGAATATTTCAAATATATTTAGATTTAATAATTATGAGCTTGAGCTTATGAAAACCGAACTTGTAGATACGAAAAAATAATACATCATTACAATGAATTTCATTAACGGATCATTATGAAAACCGAACTTGTAGATACGAAAAAACAATACATCGTTACAATGAATTTCATTAACGGATCATTTGTGTTCTAACTGTCTAAAAACAGCTAAAGTACTCTAACGTGGCGTAATAACATGGCGTTAATGAGCTAGTTACAATTGGTTGTTGTAATAGAATTTTTTGCCCATAAATGATTATTCTCATTTGCTTATAAATAGGCTCTTTTCAACTTCTTTGAATAGCAGGAAAATTTAAGAGAGAGAAATACTTTTCATTTGACACAAGAAGCAAATGCATTTTTCTTATTCGTTAAACACCATTTGAGCGTCAAATACGTCTTTCATCACTTAGATTTATGTACCTGCGACCGATTGATGTAGGAAAAAAATATCTCTCCACTAACATGATGACACATATCAATCTCCAAAGGTAAAATGATAATTTTATAATCATGACAAGATGGTCAATCTCCTCCCAACACGTGGCAAGGGGCATAATGATAACTTCGCACCAAATGGCCTGATACTACTCCGCTACTCCAATCTTTGGATAAACTTTTATGGCTTATAGATAACTTTAAAACAATATTACTCCTATCTCAAACTAAAAATTTTCTCTTAAACAGACTCTGCTTCGACACACTAAAAAAAGGAGTCTTCAAAAATCAAAGGTATTTTTTCAATTTAGAACTCACAAATCCTATTTTTCACAACTTTCCCGATCTCCAAAAAAGCTCTATCTAACTTAGGAATCAGAGAGTCCCCCATATGCACACCCCCTCCGGCCCTTCGCAACTTTCGGTTTTTTTCTCGTTTCGTGTGTGCAGGTCCTACTCCCCTACTATCAAGATTTTAGTAGGTTTTTGGCATCAATAGATTGGCGCTAGAAGGAAGGCCTTTTTTTTTTTTTTAAGGATCAAGAACTTACTTGTTATCATGCCACCTAAAAGCATCGTTGGAACCAGTTCAGTTGCCACACGAGCATCCACCCGCCAACAACCGGCCAATCCACACCTTCCTACTATCTCTGAACATGCTAGTTCCGAGCATGACATTGAGCCATCGAATTGATGGACTGGGCACGATCCTCACCCTGATCTGATAGAATCCATACCCCAAGAAAATCAAGAGGCTTCGCCTGCTTTGCATCCCATTTTCCTTTAAATCCATGTGCAATTCTAAGAGCTCACCTAACTTGTCACTGATCTTGCCGCTGAGGTAAAAGGAAGAGTGCGTCACTCAACGCCTCCACTTTTCTCACAATAAAGCTCTTGGAAGAAGACACGGCCTGAGCGCAATAAATCCATCGGAGGTCGTTCCTCGAATGGATCATCCTCACATGCCAAGGTAAGGTCTCGAAACAACTCTATCTCCAGGCTTTCTTCCAAAGTCAAGTCCCGAGGCTTTTCAACCTCTAAAAATCACATCAACATAGACAAGATATTAGAGGACATGGACCAAAGGATAAATGAAGCTTTTAAGGCAAGGAACACCAATTTTCTAGATGAACTTAGTTCAAAAGATCCACTTTACTCAGGAGATTCTCGAAGCCCCTTTCTCTCGACATTTTTTAGTGCAGGTGATCAAGGCATTCAATGGAACCACAAATCCAGTAGATCACCTTCAACACTACAAAATCACCATGATGTTGCATCGCCATCCTAATGTCGTTATGTGCAGAGCTTTTCCACTAAGCTTGGAAAAAACTACTAACACTTGGTACGACTACCTTAAACCCGACAGTATTAGCTCTTTCAAAGAGCTAAGTCATGCATTTGCATCACATTCCCTGAGTAGCAAAAGACTTCAAAAAACCTGACAAAGCCTCTTCAGAATCATCCAACATAAAGGAGAAAAGTTCAGAGAATATATCTCTCGGTTCAACGCAACGACCTAGAAAATTCTCGATCTCGACCCTGCTATCCAAACCTTAGCCTTCCAGAATGGGCTCAAGTTAGGAATCTTCAGCTTCAAGTTGACTAAGCACCCTCCCAAGGATATGAACAATATTTTAGCCCGGGCCAAGGAACACATGATCTCGGAAGATGATCAGGTATTCAGGAGAGAAAGAGAGGGTGGGACGAAAAAAAAGAAAGAGATATATTAATGAATCCAGAGAAAGCTCCACCAAAAACTCCTACCCAAAAGGGAGAGTAAGAGTCCCCCTTAACTTTGAGAATTTCAATCCACTGAGTGCTTCCAATATGAACATACTTCTGAGTATCCAAGATTGAGACCTCCTTCATTGGCCTCCAAGACCTCTTTATCCGAGTGGAAACCGAGCTAAGTGGTGCCGTTTCCATAAGGATCATGGTCACGATACCGATGAGTGTCACACCCTCAAATAGCATATCGAAACCCTCATTCAAATGGGGTACTTAAAGGTATACACCGGATCTCTCCAAGTTTAGGATTACGAAGATTGTTCTCGGCGTTCATACAGATGAACCGTAGAAAAGTCATATCGAGGACATCAGAGTCCAAGGATGAGCCCTAGGCCAAGTTGTAAAAAATCGATCCGAGAAGAGAGACACCTCCAAAATAATCAAGAACACACCACCGTTGTTACTAACACTATCAAAACCATTTTTGGAGGACCGCTATAAGAGGATAATCCACCTATGGGAGAAGAACTTATGCCTGATCAGTAGCATCGGTTAGTGAACCTCATAAATGGGTCAAGATTGACCAAGTGATATCTTTTCTAGATGAAGACCTAGAGGGAATACAAATGCCACATGACGATGTTGTGGTTATCTCCATCCTCATTGCTAACTACAATGTTGAGCGGGTCCTGGTGAATAATAGGAGCTCAGCAAACATCCTTTTCTATGAGGCCTTCCAACAGATGAAGCTAAGGATGACCAGCTCAAGCTAGTATCATCTCCTATGTATAGCTTTTTAGGAACACCAATGTTCGCCAAAGGAAGCATAGTTCTCTTGATCACTACAAGAACTCCACCACAACTCACTACTGTCCAAACTACTTTTTTTGTGGTGAAACACCCATCGTCACCGAGCGTGATACTTGGCAGACCAACCCTTAATGAGATGAGGGCAATAGTCCCTACATATCATCTGAAGGTAAATTTCTCTACTGAGAAAGACGTAGGGGAAGTTCGAGGCAATCAATAAACTCCCGGTCCTGCTATTTGAACTCCATTAAAGGCCAAATAAAAGTTAAAGTTTTTCCCTTAAAAATAGAGGACCTAAGAAATGATCTTAAAACTCCACGAGGACAGAGAGAAGAAAAACTCATCCCATCCGTCTAAACGAAGGAGATTCGAAGACTGTACTAATCGGGTCTAGTATCGTCGAAGACCTCAAAGAATCTTTGATTTCTTTCTTGCAAAGAAATCAGGATTTCTTCGTCTAGTCAGCCTCTGACATACCGAGGATTGATCCCTCAGTTATTGTTCACCAGTTGAATGTAGATCCTAACCATCGGCCAATCGTCCAAAAAAAGAGGTCATTTGCTCCAGAACGGCAGAGTGCTATTAATAAAGAGGTGAACAAGCTCTTAGCGATCAACTTTATTCAAGAAATCAACTACCCATAGTTGATTGCCAATGTGGTGATGGTCAAGAAGGCCAATGGTAAATGAAAGATTTGTATCGATTTCACGGATATGAACAAGGCCTGCCCAAAAGATTGTTTTCCCCTCCCTCAAATTGATCAACTGGTTGATACCATCTCCAAGCATGAGCTACTCAATTTCATGGATGCACACTCCAAGTTTAATCAAATTTTAATGCATAAGCCCGATCGACCCAAGACCGCCTTTATCACTGATCAAGGCTTGTATTACTATAAGGTGATGCTCTTTGGTCTCAAGAATATAAGAGCCACTTATCAAACACTAGTAAAAAAGATCTTCAAAAAGCAAATCAAGATAAATATGGAGGTTTACGTGGATGACATGTTAGTTAAGAGTTTCACCGCCAGGGATCAGGAGTTCGTTCTGGAAGAAGCTTTTGGGATACTCCACCATTACCAAATGAGGTTGAACCCAACCAAATGCGCCTTTGGAGTCACAGCCAAAATTTTTTTGGGTTTCACGGTAACACAGCGGGGAATAAAGGCTAATCCTAAAAAGATAAAGGCAATAATGAACATGACCCCTCATCAGAATGTCAAAGAAGTGCAAAGGTTAACTGGACGAGTGGCCGTACTCAGTCGCTTCATGTCAAAGTCTGCTGAAAAGTGCTTACTTTTCTTTAAAGCTATCAGGAAAGCCAAAGGTTTTGCTTAAAATGAATAGTTTTAAAAAGAATTTGAGGAACTAAAAGAATACTTGAGTTTGCCACCTTTTCTGACTAAACCCATCACAAATGATGAACTCTTTCTCTATTTATCAGTAGGCTAAGATGCAGTAGCCTTTTTCTTAATTTGATGAGGTGCTAGAATGTAGAAACCCATTTATTATGTCAGTCAAATCCTTCAGGATGCTGAGACACGGTATCTCCCAATCGAAAAATTAATATACACCCTCTTGATCACGGTTCGAAAGCTCTGTGGTAAGTCCTCCTTAAACCGGACGCTTTTGGAAGGTTAGTCAAATGGTCTATTGAGCTAGATGAATTTGATATTCGATACAAGCCCTGAACAGCTATCAAAGTGCATGCCCTGGCAGATTTCCACTGAAACAACTTTTCCCAATAGCTCGGTTAAAGTCGAAGCACCTAAGGAAACTAAACTGATACTGAGTTGGACGCTATATGTGGATGGCTTTTCCAATAGCACTAGCAGTAGGGATGGCCCCATTCTTAGTAGCCTTAAAGGGTTCACAATCGATTACGCCTTGAGATTTAGGTTCAAAGCCTCAAACAACGAGGCTAAATACAAACCATTACTCGCCGAAATAAAACTTTCCAAAACATTAGTTGTTGAAACTTTAGAAGCCTATAGTGACTCATAACTGGTGGTTAACCAAATAACCAACGAATATGGAGTCAAAATTGTAAAGATCGCAAGGTATCTCGAAAAGGCTCGCGAACTTGCAGTAACTTTCAAGAGATTCCAAATAAACCAAGTGCCCCGGATAGAGAACACAAATGTGGGTGCCTTAGCCTGGCGTGCCTCCTCCAGACATACTGATTTTTCTTAGGCAGTCTACCTTGAGACCCTCTCCACCCCAGGCATCGATGAAGTATCAATTATGTCGCCCACCAATAAGCAAACCTAGATGGATCCGATCCTCAAGTACTTAGTGGATGGCATACTCCCTGATCAAAAAAATGAGGTCAAGAAGCTCATCTCCCGCACCTCAAGATATATAATAATTGATGGATAATTATACAAAAAAAGGTCTCACAACACCTTATCTAAAATGCCTAGGGACCACTGACGCAGATTACGCTTTCAGGGAAGTATACCAAGGGATATGTGGTAACCACCTTGGAAGTCGAGCATTGACATTCAAAATACTTTGCCATGGTTACTGTTGCCCTTAACTGAGTCGCGACGCAGCTAAGATGGTAAAAAAAAATGCATGAATTGTCAAGAACATGCCTCCATATCCCAGCAACAAGCTAACCTTATAACGTCAATCATCACCTCTCTTCCTTTTGCCATGTGGGGAATGGATATCCTGGGACCATTCCAAGAAGCACCTAGATAGAAGAAACATATGATAGTAATCGTCGATTATTTCACCAAGTAGGTAGAGGTAGAACCTTTCGCCAGCATTTCTGACCACCAGACACGAGGGTTCATATGGAAGTCAATTATTTGTAGATTTGGCATACCTAGGCTATTGGTTATCGATAATGGTACGCAATTTGACAGCACCCGATTTAAGTCTTTTTGCCAAGACCTTCAGATCGAGTAAAGATTTTCCTCAGTCGGCTACCCTTAAGCAAACGGACAAGTCGAACTAACTAACAAAACCCTACTGCAGGGCATCAAGAAAAGGCTTAACGATTTCGACCAATAATGGATTAAACACCTTCCAAATGTTCTTTAGGACTACCGAACTATCGCCCAAACTCCCATAAAAGAGACCCCATTTTTCTTAGCAAATGGATTTGAGGCTGTCATACCCCTCGAGATAGGGATGCCATCATTACGAGTGCAAAGCTTCAACAAAGCCGATAACGAAGAGGCTCTCAAGATAAACACTGATTTAATTGACAAGGCTTGGGATAGAGCCCAAATCAAGCTTACCGCTTACTACTAGAGGGTGTCAAGGTAATACAACTCCCGAGTCCAAGAGAGAGCCTTTAGGCTGCACAACTTGGTTCTGAGAAAGAATAAGATGTCTTATCCTTGGAAGATGGGAAAATTGTTCCTGAACTAGGAGGGTCGTTACCACATCAAAAAGGCTTTTCAAACTGGCACGTTCGAGCTTGAAGACTTGGATGGCAAATCAATACCGCGAACTTGGAATGTCGAAATTCTTCGCAAGTTCTACTAGTAGAACTCCTCCGAAGACCCTTCTAATTGTCGCCAAATTTTTTTGCCAGTTTTGTTTCTTCTACTTTCTCCAAATGCTTATATAATCCTTAAATATTCTTAATAAAGGAACAGTCCATTTTTGCCATTTTTTTTTAATTTTCTCTTATGCCGAGAAGAAGGCCTAAAGCCTTTCCCCCCGGGATTCTCCTATTTTGATCACAAAAAGAATGTGGACATTAAACTAATTAAATGGAAAACAAAAAAGAGAAACCTTCATTAACTTTGAAGTTTTTTACAAAAGGCATTGATGGCCAGAAGTACAAAAAGTGAAAAAGAGAAATTCTAATCTGCATCCACATTTTCTTCCTCCTTAGTAGCAAAAGCCTGGTCTTCACCCTTGACTCCAGCATCCTCGTCATCAAAAATATCTCCACCATGGAGAAGTTCTGGTCAGAATAGGCCGTCAAAGCCTGTTTCTTGGCCTCCTCGAAGCCTTTGCGATAGAAGTCTCCAACTACAACCTCCATGGGTGACCTGAACTCTTGGAATTCATGGGTTACCTGAGCTTTTTCAATTCAAATTAAAGTCTAACGGCCATATTAATTCATGGATATATAAACCCACTCTATTGAGCATTCAATAGAGAGCTAGAGATATTCAAAAATAGAGCAACTCACACAATCAAGTCATTTTACTCTTTGAAACACAAAAAGCTTTGAAATATTCTTGCTGAGCCATTCTTCAAGCTTTACTTTGAAAGAGATACATTATTTAGTTGTATAATCTTTCATTTGTTGTCTCTCTACCATTTACTTTATAGCATTTATTGTAAAGGGATTACTTCCGAAAGGAAGGGGATTACTTCCGAGAGAAAGGGGATAGCTTCCGAGAGGAAGGGATTATAAGGTTTGTACAACACCGGTGAAGTTGTACGACTAAGTTTCTTAGTGGATTACTTCAAGGAGGTTCCTTGAAGAGAGTGGATGTAGGGTCGGAACAAATCCGATATTGCCGAACCACTATAATATGAGTTTGCATTCTCTACTCTTTAAACTCTTTATTTACAACACATTACTTGTTTAATTACTTGTTGGTTATATGTTTTTATAAACTTGTGTTTATTCCACGAAATTTTATAAACCCAATTCACCCCCCCTCTTGGGTTGAAACCTTAGTCTACAATTGGTATCAGAGCCTCGTTCTCAATTTTAGGCTTAATATCCTTGAGTTGATCCGATGGCAGCAAATAGTTATTCTGAGGGACACTCTTATGCTAGGCCTCATTTGTTCAATGGCTCTACCTATAACTATTGAAAAAACAGAATGAAAATCTTTGTCGAATGACAAGATTATAATCTGTGGAGAGTCATTGAAGAAGGACCTAGAATTCCTTCAAAGGAAATAACTATTGGAGAGATCAATCATACAATGCCTAAACTTAAAACTGAGTACAATGATGAGGATTATAGAATGATGTCTCTCAATAGTAGAGCAACAAGTATTTTACATTGGGCTTTAGATATTTCTGAATATAATAAAATCTCTGCATGTGTTTCGGCTAAAGAGATATGGGATAAATTGCAAATTACATATGAAGGAACTAGTGAGGTCAAAAAATCAAAAATCTATATGCTAGTTTCTGAATATGAATCTTTTAAAATGTCTCTTAACGAAACAATTTCTCAAATGCACTCACGGTTCACAACTATTGTAAATGGTTTTAAGCTTCTTGGTAGGAACATTGAGGAGTTTGAACTAAGAAGAAAAATCTTGAGATCTTTGCCACCCACTTGGAAAGCAAAGACGATAGCCATTACAGAGGCCAAAGATCTTGACAAACTTGATGTTGAGACACTACTTGGGTCATTGTTGATATATGAGATGGAAAAAATGACTCTCATCGTCAATAATGATGAGAATAAGAAAAAGGTAATTGCTCTAAAAGCTTCTACGAGCAACAAAGAAATGGAATCGGAAAAAGAAACGGAGAGCAGTGAGGAAAATGGTGAAATGGCCTTAATCACCAAACAGTTTCATAGGTTCTTGAAGAAAAGCAAGAAACCTTACACAAAGGATCCCACTTCGAAAAGGGAACCACTTATGTGTTATGGCTGCAAGAAACCCGGTCACATCAAGGCTGATTGTACGGTTTCAAGCAAACCATACAAGAGCTTTAAGAAGAAAGCCATGATAGCAACTACTTGGAGTGATGACGAAGAAGAAGAAAAGTCATCGGACAAAGAAATCAGATACAAGGAAATTTCCAACCTATGTCTCATGGCAATCGACGATGAAAAAGAGGTATCATCTTCTCTTTCTTCTAAGATAATATTGTGAATAGTAGTGAAGAACTGCTAGAAGTAATAAATGAAATGCATAATGAATTGAAGAAATTCGATTCTAGAAACTCAATTCTTAAGAAAGATGTATCATCTCTTTCTAAATAGATGACAAGTCTTAGAGAAGAAAAAGATAAATTATCTTCATTGCTGTATGATTCTTCTCAAGATTTCCTCAAAGATGAAAATGAAAATTTAAAGAAGAAGATATTAGAATTGAATGGTACTATATCTAGACTCATACTTGGAAAAGAAAAGCTCGATAAAGTGCTTTCTTCCCAAAGATTAAGTGGAGGAAAATCTAGTTTAGAATACTCTCCATTAGGAAAGCAAAATTCAAAAGAGAGCTTATTCATTAAAGCTTCATGTGTGAATGAAGCCTCTACTTCAAAAACCCCTAGCAAGGTTAAAAGCACTCCCTCAATGAATGCTAGAAAATCTAGAAATTCAAATGTTCATACAAGAATGAAGCATCCTAGGAATACACACGCTTATATGTATGCTCACTCAAGAAATGCTTATACATATCCTAGGAATAACCTTCATGTGCATTCTAGGAACAATGTGTATAATCAAAATATGTGCTCTGCACATGCATATCCTAGGAATTACCATCATGGTTATCCTAGAAATAATATGAATACTCATAATAATGCAAGCATGTATCCTAGAAATCATCATCATACATTTTTTGGAAATGACATGCATACTCATATTCCTTACCATAGAAACATGTATCCTAGGAACTCCTATCCCAAGAATTATAGATATGCATAAGTAAGAAATCCTAGAAATATCAGTAATTATTATCCTAGGATTGTGCATCATTAACATGTCTATAGATCACCATATACTATTAAGAAAGTATGGGTCCCAAAAGGAACCGTGTTTTTTAGGACTAACCCCAAAGGACCCAAGAAATTTTGGGTACCTAAAAGTGCAATTGTATATCCTTGTGTGATGTAGATATGTCTTCACACCAAGGAGAAAGGTAACTGTTGGTACCTTGATAGTGGATGCTCAAAGCACATGATCGATGATAAAAGTGTATTCAATGAGCTAACTCTAAGAGATGGTGGATTTGTCACCATTGGAGACAACAAAAAAATAAAGATCATCGGGCATGGAAAAGTCAGTAATGATTTCTCAACCTTAGATAATGTATTGCTAGTACATGGCCTTAAGCCAAATTTACTAAGTATTAGTCAACTTTGTGACAAATGCAACAAAGTCACATTTGAGACATCTCATTGTCTACTTATAAACATCAAGAGCAACAAGATCAAATTTGTTGGCCACAGACATGAAAATGTCTATATAGTTGATTTGAAATCCTTACATTCTGAAAATGAAAAATGTTTTCCTACATTTAGTGAAAATCCATGGCTATGGCATAAAAGGCTTGGTCATGTGAACATGAACTTGCTGAAAATCATTTCAAGAAAAGATTTAGTCATTGGATTTCCCAAAATCAATTTTGAAAAAGACAAAGTATATGATGCTTATCAAATGAGAAAACAAACTATGATTTCTTTTAAATAAAAAAAATGTGGTCTCAACTACTAGACCTTTGGAACTTTTGTATATGGAATTATTTGGTCTAATTAGTACCATTAGTCTAGGTGGTCATCAATATGCTCTTGTTATTATTGATGACTATTCAAAATATACCTTTATTATTTTTATTGCTTACAAGGATGAAACTTTCAAAGAATTTGAAAAGTTTTGCAAAAAGGTTCAAAATGAGAAAGGAATTTGTATTACAAGTATTAGAAGTGATCATGGAAAAGAATTTGAAAACCAAAGCTTTTCAAGATTTTGTGATGAAAATGGAATTGATCACAATTTTTCAGCTCCTAGAACTTCTTTACAAAATGGAATTGTTGAGAGGAAAAATAGAGTTCTAAAAGAATTTTCGAGAACTATGCTCTATGAAAATAGTTTACCAAAATACTTTTGGGCTGAAGCTGTGAACATCTCTTGCTCTATCTTAAATAGAATTTTAATTAGGCCTATGTTTGATAAAACTCCATATAAACTATGGAAAAGTAGAAAACCTAATATCTCCTATTTTCGTACATTTGGTTGCAAATGCTTCATCCTAAATAACAATAAAACTAACTTGGGTAAATTTGACTCTAAGACCGATGAAGGGATATTTTTAGGATATTCTACATCTAGTAAGGCTTATAGAGTTTTCAATAAAAGAACTCTAGTGGTAGAAGAATCCGTACATGTAACTCTTGATGAGTCTAACCCAATTAGTAGTAGAGAAGTTTCCTTTAAAGATGATGCAGATTTTATTCCAAGAACAGAAACTTCTACTCCCATTGTTGACCCAAATGAGAGTCCACCTCAAGCAAATGAAGATATGAAAACTCACAATTTGGACCAACCATTTACAAGCAAACAAAAGGAAAGTCTTCCTAAAGATTGGAGGTATGTAAACTATCACTCGATTGATCAAGTGATTGGTGATCCTTCATAAGGGGTAAGAACTCGTTCCTCTATTAGAAATATTTGCAATTATGTAGCTTATTTGTCTCAAGTAGAACCTAAGACATTTATAGAAGCTGAAAATGATAACGATTGGATAATTGCAATGCAAGAAGAAATAAATCAATTTGAGAGAAACAATATTTAGAATCTAGCTCCAAGACCTAAGAATCATTCAATAATTGGAACTAAATGGGTATATAGAAACAAGATGGATGAAAATGGAATAGTAACTAGAAACAAGGCTAGACTAGTTGCTAAGGGATATAATTAAGAAGAAGGAATAGACTTTGATGAGACCTATGCTCCCGTAGCTATATTAGAAGCTATTTGAATGTTATTAGCCTTTGCATGCTTTAATAAGTTCAAGCTATTTCAAATGGATGTAAAAAATGCATTTTCAAATGGCTTTATAAAAGAAGAGGCTTATGTTGAGCAACCTCTTGGATTTGAAAATCTTAGTCTTCCAAATCATGTCTACAAGCTTTCTAAAACTCTATATGGGTTGAAGCAAGCTCCAAGGGCATGGTATGAAAGACTAAGTAAGTTTTTGATTAACAATGATTTTGTAAGAGGTAGAATAGACACAACTCTCTTCACAAAAATGACACTCTTATAGTCCAAATATATGTTGATGATATTATATTTGGTGCTACTAATGAATCTATATGTCAAGAGTTTGCAAATTGCATGCAAAGTGAATTTGAAATGAGCATGGTGGGAGAGCTTACCTATTTCATTAGACTTCAAATCAAACAACTAAAAGGAGGCATCTTCATCAATCAATCAAAGTACATTAAGGACCTACTAAAGAGGTTCGGGATGGAAAGCTCAAAGCCACTTAGAACTCTTATGAGCACAACTACAAAACTTGATCTTGATGAAAGAGGTAAATCTGTAGATACTAAATATTATAGAAACATGATAGGTGCTTTACTTTATTTAACTACATGTAGACCTGATATTATGTTCAGTGTATGCATGTGTGCTAGATTTCAGTCTAATCCTAAGGAATCACGTGTAGTTGCAGTAAAAAGAATCCTTAGATATCTACAAGGAACCCAAACCATAGGATTATGGTACTCTAGAGATTTATCATTTGAGCTTATAGGATATTCAGATGCTGATTTTGCTGGATGTAAGTTAGATAGAAAAAGTGCAAGTGGAACATGCCAATTCTTAGGTGCAATGTTAATCTCTTGGTTTTCCAAGAAACAAAATTCCGTTGCATTATCAACCGCTGAAGCAGATTATGTAGCATCTGGAAGTTGTTGTGCCCAAGTGTTATGGATGAAACAACAACTAGAAGACTATGGCATGAACCTAAAAGGCATCCCGATATTTTGTGATAATACTAGTGCTATCAACCTAACCAAGAACCCTATTCAGCACTCTAGAACTAAACATATAGAAATAAGACATCATTTCTTAAGAGACCATGGTCAAAAAGGTGATATAAGACTAGAATTCATACCTTTGGAAGATCAAATAGCTAACATTCTTACAAAACCTCTAAGTGAAGCTAGTTTTTGTAAGATTAGAATGTTAATGAGATTGCTAGATTATGATAAACTGAATGTCTGATTGCTTCATCATTCATCATTTGCATTTTTGACATCTAGTGAAAGAGTATTAATTCTTGTTTAAATATCTCCCTCACTTAAAGATGTCATAGATAAACAAATTTTGTGCTACGACTCAAGACTGTAAATTTTCTTAAGGGTCCAGTCGACTGGTAAATCTATTCCAGTCGACTGGTAAGTTTATCCCAGTCGACTGGTAAGTTTATCCCAATCGACTGGTATGTCACTGCCTGTTTTTTCAGTTGACTGGTAAATCTTATCCAGTTGACTGGTACAGCAAGACCCTGTTTGGAGCTAACTTTTTGAAATTCAGTTATCATCCAATCGACTAGTAAAAACTACCCAGTCGATTGGTATCTTACTGCCCAATTACCCAGTAAATTAGTACATGAACCCAGTCGACTGGTATGAAAAATGTTCATCTTTTCAAAAGGACCCAGTCGACTGGTATCCTTACCCAGTCGACTGGTATCGCGATTCTATATATAAATTGTTCATTTTTTTCTTCAGATTTTTACGTTAATTTTGAAAAACCTAGTTTTCTCTCTCTAGAAAATTTCACCATTTTGATCCAAAAGCCATCCAAACAACACCTAAACACATCGATCTAGCCATCCAAAACGTGATTTTCAAATTTCTACAGTTGAAATCTCCTATTTCCACCAAAAACTCTTGTTCCTAAAATCCCATTTTTTCCCAAAAATGTCTGATCGAATCTGTATAAAATACATAACCGGGGGACCAAATGCGCCAACAAGGCCAAGGTCCACCAAACCTATGGATCCGAATACACGGGGGAAGGAAGTGGCAGGCTCATCAAGCAAGAAGCCCAGAACAGAGCTTGATGAGTCTCTGTTTTCCAGCCCTGCAGCCAAAGCAAGGTATGACTCAATCATCCGCCACAAGAAGATCATGATGGGTAAAGTCGTCGACTTCGACTCCATTCATCATAGCAACTTCGATATCTTGCCAGCCTTTAAGGCGATACACCTGACCCGACTGGTCAAAGTGCATGAAAAATACTACCCGAGACTGATTCACCAGTTCTATCTGAACCTGGTGAAACCTAGTTGACTGGCTCTGAGATTCAGAACCAGTGTCATAGGTGTGGAGTTTGAGGTCAACACTGACCTTCTCATGAGCATATTGAGGATCCCTGTAGGAATGATCCAATGGAGTCTGAATGGATGGCCAGATAATTTTGATGTCGATGAGGCTTATCAGATAGTCAGGGGCGATCCTAACTATGTGTACAGACCCACTACATTTCACACATGTAGTGATATGCCCCTGGAATCAAAAATTTTCAACCTGATAGTGAGTTGGACCATCCACCTGAGACTAGGGAGTCGGGGGTATCTATCTAAGATAGATACAGTATTGATTTGGTGCTTTAAAACAATGCACCACTTCAATATATACACCATCCTGCTAGATGAGTAAAAAATATTGCATATTTTGGCTACTTAATTTACATTTGTTAGCTTAGGAATTTGTTACTTTGAGTTGTTTTCGTTGCTTTTCAAGTTTACAAGCACCAAGAAAGGAGTTTCACTAAATTGCCAGAATTGCCCGTACAGATCAATCATCTTTGAAAATTAAACTGTATTGATGCAAGAAGAACCAGGAGATGATCCATATATGCTTAGAAAGATCCAGAAGTCTATTTTCTGGAGAATTTTACGACTCGTAAAAAAGATTTTTCTAGAGAAAGTTATGACAGTTTTAGTAGACAAAGATCAAGCCGTGCAAGTCGTACGGGATTTCAGCGTGAGCAGAAGTTTTGAAGGGCATGTGAAGGCTTAAATCCCATATCCCACATCAATTGAAAATATATTTCTATATCCCATATCCCACATCGGATTGGAAACACATTGCACTCATGGTATTTGCCTATATAAAACCTACTCCACTTCAGCTTTAGGATCATCGAAAAATTTGAGATCATCAGAAAGTGAATCCAGAGAGCCTTTAGGAGCAATCCATAGGGCCCTTAGGAGGAATCCGTAGTGCAATTCCTGAGCCATTTGGTGTAATTCGGTGGATGTCTGCTAGCATTCTGGTGGACCCCGAAGGCTTTGCTACCACGAGGGGAAGCGCCGCCCAACAACGAGTGGAATTTCTCCCATTTATAGTAATATATTTATTTTTATTTAGTTTTAAAGTTTAATGTTTTTCACTAGTATTGTGAACTTTAGTTTCTTAATTATGAGGGGCTAAAATCTTCAGCTAAGGTTGAAGATGAAGCCTTTCCTTTGTTTAGCATTATATTTTCATATTTGCGTATAACAATTTTGATGTTTTTAGTATAAATGTTCTGTTCAATTATTTGAGTAGATCTTATGATTGATTGCTTTTAATTATTAAATTGGATATTCCTTGTGTTTGATCTGATGGATATATCGAATCGTTTTCGATTAAATTAGATTTCCTTTGTGATTTGTTAAAAGTGGATACATTTGATGCTTTTGGTTTAGTTGGGATATTCGTTGTTTTTTGTTTAAAGTTGGATTCATGGAATTTTTTGATTACTTTTATATAGAACATGAAAATATATGCTTTACTTTGGTAGGGTGGATTCAGAAACCTTAGTCTTTTTATCATTTGTTTTAAACCAATTTAGTTTAAGTTTATATTTCTTTGCACAATATAATACAAAATTCGGAACTATGTTAAAATAGGGTTAGTTTAGATAAAATTCCATTTTTACAATGCAATTCTCTGTGGATTCGACCTCGCACTTGCACAACACTATATTGCAAACGACTTGTGCTCTTGCGAGTAATTTAAAACTCATAACAAGTTTTTGGCACCGTTGCCGGGTAGTTGTTCGGTTTGTGAAATTTTTGTCTAAATTAATTTTATTTTTCTACTAGTTAGTTAGTATTTTTTTTTGGTTTGATTTTTCTTATTGCAATTTTATTTTAGTTTTATTGTTTCTATTGGCAATTGCCCATAAATTTTTTTTAAAAAAATGTGGATGAATCCAGCGCCGGTTTCACAGTCTTTAGAGGACGCCCTCAAGGATTTCATGAAGATGACCGGCCAGTCCATCAACACAGCCAATACATTTAATGATGATAGTTGTTCCATCTGTGCTAGCCCTATGCATTTAGCACAGAATTGTCTATCTATGTCGGCTTTTACCAAGTATCCCATGGAACAAATGAACGCTTTCAATGACTATTGGTGGCAATCAAATAGATCTTACTCCGAGACGTACAATCCAGGGTGGCAGAACCACCCTAATTTTTCATGGAAGCAGAACCAACTGATGAATCAGGGAGAAGCCTCTCATTATGCTCAAAATCAATACCCTCCCGGATTTCCTCCACTAGTTCCAAGTTATGGTCACTCAGCCTATCCAGCACCATCACCCGCTTACCAAGCTCCCATTCAAGCACCAGTGTCGGTTTCACAGTCATTGGAGGATGCCCTCAATGATTTCAGGAAGATGACCAGCCAATCCATAAGCGAAGTGAGGAGTGCAACAATAGTAAACACCCAAGTGATTGCCAAACTAGAGAGTCAAATGGGTCAAATCGCAAGTCACTTAGGTGAAGGAGATAAGGGAAGGTTCCCCAGCCAACCTGAGCCTAACCCGAAGGAACAATTTGCGGTGGGAAATTCATCAACTCCTATGCACGGGCAGGAACAAGTGCAATTGATTGTCCCATTGAGGTTTGGGAGACAAATGGACAATCAAGTGGAAGAGAACCCCGCTATGTAGCAAGGGCAAGAAAGTGAAAACAAGGAGAAAAGAGATACTGAGGCATCTACAGCCACACCTACTATAAAGGATCTTCCTGGGTTGTTTGTACCTAAAGTGTCTTACCCTGGGAGATTACAAGCGTCCAAGAAAGGAGGGCAGTCTGAGGACAGTGTGGAGGCATGCTTTGCTCAGTTTGGAGAGGATTTGGATTTAGATAAGCTACTTGAGCAAGCAACTGTTATCTTGGAGTCTGCTCATCGGGAGAGCAGTAAGACAGAGGAGATTGTGGGTGAATCAAGCATTTAGGACCCCCTTGAGGCATGCTTTTGCTCTGTTTGGAGAAGATTTGGATTTGGATAAGTTACTTGAGCAAGCAAATGCTACTTTGGAGTCTGCTCCTCAAAAGAGCAGTGAGACGGAGGAGACTATAACACCCGAACCCCACAAGAAGGAACTTAAGCCTTTACCGGACAATCTTAAGTATAAGTTCCTAGGTCCAGCAGATTCTTTGCCTATGATTATAGCTTCAGATTTGGTTGATGCTCCAGAGGAGAAATTATTAGACGTTTTAAGAGAGCATAAGGAAGCTATCGGTTGGACTATTGAGGATGTTAAGGGAATTAGCCCCTCGATGGTGATGCTCAAGTTACGTTTAGAAGAGAATATCAAGCCATCGAGGGAGCCACAAAGAAGGCTCAACCTAGCTATGCAAGAGGTTGTGAGGATTGAAGTGATAAAGCTGTTTGATGCAATGATCAATTATCCAATCTCTGTTAGCAAGTGGGTGAGCTCGATTCATGCCGTGCCCAAGCGGGATGGAGTGATAGTAGTGAAGAATAAGGACGACGAGTTGGTGCCAATTCGTGTTCAGTCAGGATGGAAAGTATGTATAAACTACCGTAAGTTGAATGCTGCCACAAGGAATGATCATTTTCTACTCTCATTTATTGATCAGATGGTGGAGCGTTTAGTTGGGCACGATTACTAATGTTGGGTCTGGCTGAAGACGTTAAACTTAGCGCTCATTGGGAGGCACCTTACAGCATATCCTTTATGTTTATTTATTATTTTACATATTTATGATTAATGTTTGTTTCCAGTATTTTTTGTTTTCCAGTCTTTAATTTTCAGGGACAATGCGTACTTCAGTTCAAGTTTGGGGGTATGCTATGAGCCATACCAGTCCAGCTAGTTCTCCATATCCCAGGTCAGCTCTTTCCATATTATTCACACATTGGGGTCAATGTGTAATTTAAGTTTGGGGGTATGGGAGACATATTACACACACTTTGTCCTAATTTGTTGTTGTTTTTCTTCATTAAAAAAAAGTAAGAAGAAGAAGAAGGTAAATGCATGCTCATGTTATTTTGAAATTTTAGTTGATCTAAACAAATATTGTGATGTGATTTCATTGGTGAGCTTAAAATTTTGAACACATGATTTGATGATATAGTTTTAAAACTTCGTTACTTACTTTGGGCATTTGAGAATTCACATGTTTGAGCCAATCTAACACGAGCACATAGCACATATTTGTGTGAGGTATGACATGCGATTTCAATGTGTATGTTTCCTTGACTTAACTTAAACTAGATGACTTGTGGGATTAACACTTGGGCAAAAAAAAATTGATATCATCAATAAACTTTCCACTGAGTAACTGGACCTCTTGACTCAGTAAGCAGTGAATGTTTACGTCAAAATATGAGAATTTTATTCATAATGATCATTGCAAAACTTTTCGCTGAGTAACTGGACCTCTTGCCTCAGTAAGCAGTGAGTGTTCATGTCAAAAGGTGAAAATTTTGCTTGGTAGCATTAAGGTCAGTTTAGTTTTGTAGCCTTTTTGACTCGAGTTAGTAAGTCCTTAGGGGTGTCTTTACACCAAATGCCCTAAAACCATCTGGTTTGGGAGTCAGTGACTCAACACTCACTAGATGAGTCAATTAGAAAGCTTAAGGGAACTAATCGTAGCAGAGCCTTATATATAAAAAAAAAAAGGGTAAAATAAAACTATGCCATCGTTGTTCATTCTGATGAGAAATCCTGTGAATATAGAGACATGGAGACTTTGTACATTGAAGTTATTTGGAAACCTCATCTGTTTATGCTAATTCACTTTACACTGATTTAAGCTTGTGATGTCTTAGCCTGCCTCTTGTAAGTAATTAAGTTTTAAAATTCTTATTCATTGCGAAGATGAGTTTTATTTTTTTATACTTGCTCATGAATGAATATCATGGTTTTGAGTGCTCCTTAAATTTTTTGGATACCATTAGTGATGAACTTATCTTGATGTTTTTCGTTTTTCATTTAGTTTTTTTTTATTTAATTTGTTTTGCTAAGGGACTAGCAAAATGTAAGTTTGGGGGTATTTGATGAGTGAAAAATATTGCATATTTTGGCTATTTAATTTACATTTGTTAGCTTACGAATTTGTTACTTTGAGTTGTTTTCGTTGTTTTTCAGGTTTACAAGCACCAAGAAAGGAGTTTCACTAAATTGCCAGAATTGCCCGTACAGATCAATCATCTTTGAAAATTAAACTGTATTAATGCAAGAAAAACCAGGAGATGAGCCATATATGCTTAGAAAGATCCGGAAGTCTATTTTCTGGATAATTTTACGGCTCATAAAACGGATTTTTCTAGAGAAAGTTATGGCAGTTTTAGTAGACAAAGGTCAGGCTGTGCGGGCTGTGCGAGATTTCAGCGTGAGCAGAAGTTTTGAAGGGCATGTGAAGGCTTAAATCCCACATCCCACATCGGTTGGAAACATATTTCTATATCCCACATCCCACATCAGATTAGAAACACATTGCACTCGTGGTATTTGCCTATATAAGACCCACTTCACTTCAGCTTTAGGATCATCGGAAAATCTGAGATCATCAGAAAGTGAATCCAGAGGGCGTTTAGGAGCAATCTATAGGGCCCTTAGAAGCAATCCGAAGTGCAATTCTTGAGCCATTTGGTGTAATCCGGTGGATATCTGCTAGCGTTCTGGTGGACCCCGAAGGCTTTGCTACCACGAGGGGAAGCGCCGCTCAACAGTGGGTGAAATTTCTCCCATGTATAGTAATTTATTTCTTTTTATTTAGTTTTAAAGTTTAATGTTTAGCACTGGTATTGTGAACTTTAGTTTCATAATTATGAGAGGCTAAAATCTTCAGCTAAGGTTGAAGATGAAGCCTTTCCTTTGTTTAGCATTATATTTTCAGATTTGCGCATAACAATTTTGATGTTTTTAGTATAAATGTTCTGTTCAATTATTTGAGTAGATCTTATGATTGATTGTTTTCAATTGTTAAATTGGATATTCCTTGTGTTTCATCTGATGGATACATCGAATCGTTTTCGATTAAATTGGATTTCCTTTGTGATTTGTTAAAAGCGAATACATTGGACGCTTTTGGTTTAATTGGGATATTCGTTGTTTTTTGTTTAAAGTTGGATTCATAGAATTTTTTGATTACTTTTATATAGAACATGAAAATATATGCTTTACTTTGGTGGGGTGGATTCAGAAACCTTAGTTTTTTTTTTTTTTTTTTATCATTTGCTTTAAACCAATTTAGTTTAAGTTTATATTTCTTTGCACAATATAATACAAAATTCGGAACTAGGTTAAAATAGGGTTAGTTTAGATAAAATTCTATTTTCACAATGCAATTCCCTGTGGATTCGACCTCGCACTTGCACAACACTATATTGCAAATGACTCGTGTGCTTGCGAGTAATTTGAAACTCACAACACTGCTCGCAAACATGATTAATGGTGAAGCGAGTGACTCCGGGTGTCTACCTTACGGGATGCTCATTACACTCATACTCCAGCACTTCCGGGTGCCTCTCCCTACTTCCGAGGCTTAGGATATTAGGCCGAAGGACATCATCAACATCTCATCACTGAAGAAGATGGGATGTACGGTCCGTGACGGCTTTATATATTCGAAGGTCGGGAAGCACATACGGATTCGGGAGGGTGAGAGCAGTGATGATGAGGAGGCTGCTGCTGCTACTGTTGACATGGACACGGATACCTGAGCACCTCCCATTGGTGAGTTAAGTGCTGGTTAGGCTAGGTATGATGATCTACTTCAGGCTATCATGAGCCTCCAGCTGACCATGCAGTCCGGGTTCTAGACGTTGAGCTCCTCCATCGAGCACCTACGAGATGATTTCGAGCTACACAGAGAGCGTACTGAGAGTTCCTTAGCTGAGATACGGGATCTCATTCGTGATGGCTCAGACTCTCCCGCTTCTTGAGTCTCTATAGTGTTTCATTTATGATGTACTTAGCGTTTTTCAGTTCCTAGTTCGTAGCACGGACATTTCTTTTGTGCATTTTTACTTATGTTTCGGCTCTACGAAGCCTGCTCATGTATAGACTTGTTATGTATATGATGATGTTTTATGCTCAGCCTATTTCATGCACCTATTTTACTTATTTGTGATGTGCTTGCATAGTTTCTAACTGCTTTTATTCAAATGTATGCTCTGAGACTGGTTGTGCTTGTATGGAAACTTTCGGTTCTTCCTGGGAAGGCTTTCAAACTCCGAATAAAGCCAAATTTTCGCATACAAGTTTGTGTAAGCATGCTCTAGTTGACTATGGTATTTAAGTAGCTTATTTTTTAGTTTCTAGCCCCTTTGATTGCTGTTGTCAAAACGGGAGAGAAATATGAGAAAACGAGAAAGAAAAACACAAACCAATGCATAGATTTAGGGGGAGCACTGCTCCAAAGAATATGAAACATGATTCATTGATTGGTTGATTTTGATATTGATTGGTTGAATTGAATATATAAACTGCGTTTACCTGTTTACATGGTGGTTTTACTCGAAAAACAGAGGAAACTCTGTCCGATTTTTTTGAAGAACCCAACACTTAGTTTTTTAAACTGTTTTCACATTATTAGTTTTGTCCTCATTAAAAAGGAGGAGATTGTTAACCCTAACTTGTATTTTAATGATGACAAAACACAACTGCTATTATACTAACAGTGCAATCTAAGTGTAGTAAGCAACCAAAGCATTCAACCAAGGATCAAGGTGCAATAACTCAAACCGAATCAAACTTTCAAGTGAAGACTGAAGAACTAGTATAGGTCTAAGGTATTAAAACCAGTGTAAGTCTCACTTGTACATTGAAAAGTTTGTCCAATGGCTTGCACACAAAAGGTTTTTTAAACAGAACCTTTTAATCAAAGGGTTTAAAGTTGAACACTTTTTTAATACAAAAAAACTGGGTTGGAAGACAACCCAGTCGACTAGGTACATATACCAGTCGACTAGTATATGAGACAGTGAGTCCCCAGTCAACTGGGTGAAACATACTAGTCGACTGGTAAAATGGATAGTGATTCCCTAGTCGACTGGATGAAACATACCAGTTGACTGGTAAAATGGACAGTGAGTCCCTAGTTGACTGGATGAAACATACCAGTCGACTGGTAAAATGGACAGACAGTTCCTAGTCGACTGGTAAGATTAACCTTGTCGACTGGTACCCCCATAAGCTTTAAAAACAAGATTTTTTAAGAGGACCTAGTCGACTGGTAGTTCAAAAAATATGATTGTTGGGACTCAAAATCTGAGCTTTTTCAATTCAAATTAAAGTCTAATGGCCATATGAATTCATGGCTATATAAACCCATTCTATTAAGCATTCAATAGAGAGCTGGAGATATTCAAAAAAAGAATAACTCACACAATCAAGTCATTTTACTCTTTGAAACACAAAAAGCTTTGAAATGTTCTTGCTGAACCATTCTTCAAGCTTTACTTTGAAAGAGAGACATTATTCAGTTGTATAAACTTTCATTTGTTGTCTCTCTACCATTTACTTTACAACATTTATTGTAAAGGGATTACTTCCGAAAGGAAGGGGATAGCTTCTGAGAGGAAGGGATTGTAAGGTTTGTACAATACTGGTGAAGTTGTACGACTAAGTTTCTTAGTGGATTACTTCAAGGAGGTTCCTTGAAGAGAGTAGACGTAGGATCGGAATGAATCCGATATTGTCGAACCACTATAATCTGAGTATGCATTCTCTACTCTTTAAACTATTTATTTACAGCACATTACTTGTTTAATTACTTGTTGGTTATATGTTTTTATAAACTTTTGTTTATTCCGTGGAATTTTTTATAAACCCAATTCACCCCCCCTCTTGGGTTGAAACCTCAGTCTACAGTGGCAATCCCCAACTTTTTATCTATGTCAAGGCATCGATGTGAAAGAATGTCCAAGGCTATGCTTGACTGAAAAATAAGACAAGTTAAAATTCCTCGGATGAAAATAAAAATACTATGAAAAAGTTAAAGGATTAAGGGTTACCTAAGAGGCCAAAGCCTCGACCATCACTGCAAGACTCTTTACGAGCTCTTAGGTCAACCTAGCTATATCATTTGGAAGGATCCCCCTAATCAAGTGCTCCTGAGTGATATTATCGCTCTTGAAGCACGAGTCACTGACCTTGACGTTCCAGTTAGGTCTGAAGACTTGGGCTGGGAGAGCCTGAATGGGTGCAACAATCCTCATAAGAGGAGGAGCGAGGGTGGCAGCAGCATCATCATCCACCGTGAGGGGAGTAAAAGGAGAAGTTTTGCTGCAGGAACCTCTAGTGTTAGTCTTATTCCTAGAAGACTGATTCATCATAGCTCGAGCCCCTTCATCTAGCTTTCTCTTCTAGGTTTACTTTGTTGCCTTCTGATCAGCTCTCAACTCATCCATAGTTGCAAAAAAGGAACAAGACATGAGAACGAGAAAAAGGAAAGGAAAAATAAATAAAAGGAAAAGAGCTCGGACATATCTCTTAGTCTAGACCCTCAGGGCAAAGTCCAAGCTTGGCCAACTTAGTGTTTTGGTATAGAAGTTCAACGTCTATCCACCCACCAATCATGTTATCCACGGTCTCTATCTCCGTTCTCATAAGGTTTGGCTTCTTATTAGACCTAATCATGTCCAAATCCCACTTCAAAGGAAGGTCAAAACCCCTATCACTCCGGACAAAGAAAAATCTCATCTTCCATTGCTTGATGCATGAAGGTTTCTTATCCAAAAAACTCTTCTTTGGCCTAGAACTCAGAACCACCCAACCGATCTCCTTATGCTTACTAATATGAAAGAGGCTCTTGAAAACACTCATGTTCATCACCTTTTTTACTTTTGTATTAACGTATATGAACACCACGAGAAAGCGTATGGAAATTGGCATAAATTGACACAGGGATATAAGATAGTGTCTAAGCACAATACGAAGAAAATGATGAGTGGGAAACCTAAGCCCAGTCTTCAAATGATGTAGATAGACATATAGCTCTCCCTTATTTAGATCATCACAAGCACAGTCCCCAATTCCAGTATTCCTGAGTGTGAGTTCCTCGAGGATCCTATATGTAATCCTTATGTCCTCAAGTTCATCGTCCTTTAGATTATTAGGAGCAAGATTCACCGCAAATCCTAAGTTCGGCCTCTCATCCTCTCTCATCTCTTCTTGAAGTTCGCATAAGGCATAGTTGTCCTTTAAGAGATGGAAGATGACTCACCTCCCTCATAAAGAACTAAGTCACGAGACTCCACCAAGGTATCATCTACCTAAATTTCTAAACCACGACTACCCCTACTGTTCTCACTACCACTACCACTTCTACCATCTTCACTACCCTTATTGTCATCCCTACCACTATCATTACCACTATCTCTATCACGATAAATATCAAAAGAAGCATAGGTGAAATAAAGATAGAACACACCAATAAGAAACTCCGAGAAGATTAGCTTCTTCAAGATTCTAAGCTTTCCACGGTGACTGGAACTCCGAAGCTCCAAACTTTAAAAGCTTCTAAACTTCGAGGCTCTTGAACTCTGAAAGCCTCCAAACTCTGAAAGCTCCAAAATCTGATGACTCTCAAACTCCAAAGGCTCTCAAATATTTTGATGGTTACAAATGAAGTGAAAAACAAAGGAAAGCCTACTCTGTTATATAGAGCTCCTCGCACAAAGAACGAAGAGGTAAGATTACCCTAGTCGTATTCTCCAACATCGAAGCATCATTTTTATCTAAAACCAAGAAAGATCCTGACTCTTTAAAAACCTTAGAACATTCACTGTCACTTTTCAGAATTTAAGATGACGGCTCAATGCATTCTCATTAAAAGCCTATAAAATCAGACAATAGACTAAAAAAATTCAAGGCCAAGCCCAAATTACATGTCCTACAATTTGACTCCTTGGGCCCAATAGGTCAAATTCAAAAGTTATATAGACTGAATCTTGGCCCACTCTAAGAAAGCCCACAAAAATCAGAAGGAGTACAAGGCCTTAGAAAAAGTTAATTTCCATTTCAAAATATCCAAGTCTATTCTCCTCGAAAGCAATCCATGTTCTCCAAAACTCTAAGCAATTTGATTCCATCTTTTTCTCCTTGGACTTCTCCATCAAACTCTGAGCAGTTTGACTCCATGTCTTTCTACTCAGACTTTTCCATCAAACTTTAAGCAGTTTGACCCCATGAATTTTTCCTCAGACTTTTCCATCAAACTCCGAGTAGTTTGACCCCATGTCTTTCTTCTCGGACTTTTCCATCAAACTCTGAGTAGTTTGACTCCATGTCTTTCTCTTCAGAATTCTCTATTAAACTTTGAGTAGTTTGACTCCATGTCTTTCCTCTAAGAATTTTCTATCAAACTCTAAGTAGTTTGACCACATATCTTTCTCCTCAGACTTTTCCATCGAACTCTGAGCAGTTTGACTCCATGTCTTTCTTTTCAGACTTCTCCATCAAACTCCGAGCAGTTTGACTCCATGTTTTTCTCCTCGAGTTTCTTCATCAAACTCTGAGTAGTTTAACTCCATGTCTTTCTCTTAGGACTTCTCCATCAAACTCCTAGCAGTTTGACTCATTGTCTTTCTCCTTGGACTTCTCCATCAAATTCCGAGCAGTTTGACCCCATGTCATTCTCTTAGGACTTCTCCATCAAACTTCGAGTAGTTTGACTCTATATCTTTCTCCTCGTACATTTCTATCAAACTCTAAGCAGTCTGACTCCATATCTTTCTCCTCGGACTTCTCTATCAAACTCCGAGCAGTTTTGACTAAACATCAACTCCTCGAACTCATTCGCCAAACTCCGAGCAGTTTTAACTAAGTGTGAATTTCTCGGACTCATTTGCAAAACTCTAAGCAGTTTTGACTGAGTGTCAACTCCTTGGACTCAATCGCCAAACTCTGAGTAATTTTGACTGAGCATCAACTCTTTGGACTCAATCGCCAAACTCCGAGCAGTTTTGACTAAGTGCCAACTCCTCAAACTCATTCACCAAACTTCGAGCAGTTTTGACCGAGTATCAACTCCTTGGATTCATTCGTCAAACTCGGAGTAATTTTGATGGAACATCAACTCATCGGACTCAATCACCAAACTCTAAATAGTTTTGACTGAGCATCAACTCCTTAGATTCAATCGCTTAACTCCGAGTAGTTTTGATTGAGCGTCAACTCCTCGATCTCAATCACCAAACTTCGAGCAGTTTTGACCGAGCGTCAACTCCTCAGACTCATTCGTCAAACTCGGAGCAGTTTTGACGGAGTGTCAACTCCTCAGACTCAATCGCTAAACTCCGAGCAGTTTTGACTGAATGTCAACTCCTCGGACTCATTTGTCAAACTCCGATCAGTTTTGACTGAGTGTCAACTCCTTGAATTCATTCACCAAATTTTGAGCTGTTTTAATCGAGTATCAACTTCTCGAACTCAATCGCTAAACTCTGAGCAGTTTTGATTGAGTGTCAACTCCTCGGACTCATTTAGTAAACTCTGAGGGGTTACCAGCTTAATGGGCCTCCTCGTAATCTTCATTTAAATAGGTTCAAACCTCCATAGCGCCAGACGTACCCTAAGCCATTTTGAGTTGCACGATATACCCCATGCGACTTACTTCCTCGAATGCATAAATGCAATTAAGGAAGTGGGGGGTATTTGATGTAGGGAAAAATTATCTCTCCACTAACATGATAACACATGTCAATCTCTAATGGTAAAATAGTAATTTTATAACCACGACAAGATAGCCAATCTTTTCCCAACTCGTGGTAAGGGGCATAATGGTAACTTCGCACCAAATGGCCTAATACTGCTCCACAACTCTAACCTTTGGATAAACTTGTTTGGTGTATAGATAACTCCAAAAGAATACTACTTCTATCTCAACACTAAAATTATTCTCCTAATTACACTCTACTTCGACATACTATAAAAATGGGTCTTCAAAAATCAAAATATACTTTTTCAATTCAGAACTCACAGCTCTATTTTACACAGTTTTCCCTATCTACAAAAAAAATCCTATCCAACTTAGGCATTGGAGAATCTTCTAGAGGCACACTCCATTCCAGCCCTCCGCGATGTTAGATTTTTTTTTTTCGTTTCGTGTGTATAGGTCCCACTTCCTGACTATCCAGATCCAGACAGGTTTTTGACATCAATGCCAATAATTCTTATAATTTTCTCAATTATATTCGTGGACGTAGGTCTTATACGCTTAACCAAATTTCACTGTAAACATAACTCTCACTATTTTTTTTTTATTTTTCGTGTTTTCATTAACCTAACACAACAATGATGGCATGGTATATTGCTAAAAGGGGTACCACTATCACGAAAATTGTTTTGTCAAATAAAATTATACATGAATAACTTGGGAAGAGAAGTCTTGAATCCTTAGGTCACATATCCTAGCATTCCTTTTTAATTTCAATTGATGTCATAACTAGTTGTGTTTATATTTTCATTAAATGTCAAAAACCTCTTTAATTTGTATAAACATGTTTTTTAAGATAAAGGGATATAAAAATGTCAATAAACTATAACTAAACACATGTGGCCTCTTCACTAGGAGAAGAAAACGTAGGTACGTAGTTTATTCAGGTTCCACTCATCTCTATAAATTCATTAAACCAGACAGGTTTTTTTTTTTTTTTTTAGTGTAAAGAAAAGTGGGGTTTGACCGTTTAACAACCCAATCTTATCCTCTAAAAATCCACTCTTGTCGTAACTAATTTTAAATTAGTTTAAATCCTTTTCATCTATATTTTAAATCATATCTCTCTCTGTCCCATGCGATGTTTAAAAAATTTATTTCTTATTCTTCTCATGATTCAGGCATGTACATTACAATTCGTGCAGAACAACGAGTGTTAAATTTCGTCGGATAACAAAGAGAGATGAATTTTATGAAAAGTGTAGACCAGACCAAATAGTTCCAAATTTTTTTAGGATAATTAAATTTTTTATTTTTGTGCTTAGTAGATTTTTTTTCTTCAAAAAAAGAGCGAATTTTAAACGTAAATAACGATGAATCAATGAAAAGTATATCATATGCGTGTGTTGAAATACTTAATATTTCTTTAAGAAAAAATAAAAGAAATTATTGCATAATATGATTGTAATTGTCCTTTCATGGTTGCATAAAATAAAATGAAACAATAGAAAGCAGTAAATTGCTTAGGAAATGAAATGTGAAAATTATTAATCCTAAATCTATTTACAAACCAAGAAACAATATAATTAATACACCTCCTTTTCAATACACCAACAAAAGCAAACCATTGGCTCAACACTCAAAACTCTCGCTCTTTTCCACACCCAATAAAAACTCCAATTTTGACTATTACTCCATTCTAGAAGTCCTTTAATAGTTGACCATTGACCTCTCCAAAAAAAAATCATTTTTTTTTTCTGATTTTCTCTGGATGCCGTGCGGTGCACTAATTGCCAATCCCTCTCTCATTACATAAAGCAAACGAGAAATCCAGATTCTCACGCCTATTCTTTAATCTCCACGGTACAATATTCACTTTTCTTTTTAGCAACCTAACCCAACGTAGTAGTATTATATAATATAATTCCTTTTGTGGGTTTTTGTTGTATGTACTAAAAAATATGTCTTCTATTCTAAACTCACAAGGTGTGGTTTTAGCCACAACCATGATTGTCTCCAGCACTGCCCTCTTTCTTGCGTTTTCTAGGAAATTCTCTTGGAATCACAATTCCCATCATCAACCACCACAGCAAACTCTACGTTCTTGCTTGTATTCAGGTTTCCCTTCCCCTTCCCCTTCCCCTTCCCCTTCCCCTTCCCCCTCTCTCTCTTCCTTCTTTGTTACTTTTACATTCTTTTTTATAATAATTAAAGTAGAGAAGTTTATTGATTGTGTTTTGTAGGGGGCAAGAAGAGGGAGAGAAAGAAGAAAAGAGTGCAGTTTGCAGAGAATGTGAAGGACACAAGAGCAAATGGTGAAGAGTACAGGAAAGAGCACAACAAGAAAACAGAAAGAAGAACAAGAAAGTCAACAGATGTTGATAGGATTTGCAGAAACGAAATGCCAGCAAATAGAATTGCTTTGTACAATGGAATTCTCAGGGACAGAGTTCATAGAATTGAGTGTTCATATTGATCATTGTAAAGTTTAGGTGTGTGGTTCTGGTTTTCTTTATCGCCTTCTTTTAGCATACAAAGTAAATAATAGAGCTTTGTCTATACGGACATGGGAAAATCCATTAAATAATCAAAAAAATTAAATAATAATTTTTATATTTTTATATAATAATTATTTAATTATTTATAATTATTAGTGTATTTTCTTTTTTAAGTTTTACGAAACCAATTCCATAGAATTAATATAAAATTTTATGGTGTTTTAAATGAAAAATGTACTTTTGTTTCAATTTCAACTTTGAACTAGTCAATTTTGTTTCGATACTGTTTTTCTTAAGGATTTGTTTGGATCATGCAAAGTAAATAAAAAGTAGCGAAAAGAGAAGATTTATTAAAATCAATATTTCACTTACTTTTGTTGATTGTGTTATTTTCCCACTTAATTTTCTTTTGATATCCAAAACAAAACAATTTTTCCTTTATTTTTTTTAAAAAAAAAATTTCCTTTCATCTAAGAGTTTTAGGATCCAAATTTCTTTCTTCCTTTTTTTAGAAAAGCTTATATAACTCTTTCAAATTAGTAATTTAGTATTATCTTTCAAATTGCTATGCAGAATAAGTATGGATGACAAAACAATCATGCTCACTTTGAAGTTATCCAATGAAATTGGACTAAATTGCTCAACAATTAAAAAGATGGATGATTCTGTAGTTTATTTTAATCTTCCATGTAAAAAGTGACAGTTTATTAAATGATGTCAACAAAAGAAAAAGAAAAAGAAAAATACAAGTTAACGTGGCTACTTGCATAGCTCATGGAACACGAGAACCTCAAGAGTGGTTAACTGATACATCAGCCATCACATGATAGAGCCTAAAATTTGGACGGCATGAACCGAACAGAAGAAATGGACCACATTCCATCAATAAAATTTGTATAAGTTGGCAGAATAGCCTTGCTCGGCCCTTTGAATTATTGAGTCACAGTTGTATATGGCAAGATGACAAAGAAGCACCACTTGCCAAACAAATTGATTATACAATATTATTTCTCCCATTCTTTTTGGATTTCTTTTTAAAAAACATTTGAGGAGAGGTTTTGATGACTTGTTACATGCAGGGGTGTGCATGATTCAGATATTCAATCCGAATAAGGTTTTTTTTTATTCGATCTGAAATTTTTTGATCGACAAAAATTCGATTTGATTCTAATTTTTTGATCTTTTTTTTTTCTTCAAATAATTCAATAACAATATTCTGTAATCACTATTCAATTTCATAATTCTCTTTTTACACAATCTCTTCTTAAGTTACTCATCAGACATATTTTCATATTTTTTCCTTGACATATTTGTCTCTCTGTGAGACTCATTCCTCTATCAATTGATTTACAATCATAAATAGCACTTTAACATATCAAGCAATAACAATCAATATTTAAAGTAAATGCAATGCGTGAAGTTAAATGTTATTATTATTGAGAACGTCTTCCCACATGTCAACATGTTTTTATCAGTTCTTTCATTCTCATTTAGACTGGTTGCCCTCTCGATTCTTTTATTTCCAGCACATACCGGCTGTTACAGTTTTCATTTAGAACGGCTGTCATCCCGGTTATTTTATTTTCATTTAGACCGACTGCCTTCTCGGTTCTTTTATTTTCATTTATATGCATATGAATAATGATATGAAATATTCATATGAACAATAATATGGAAACAAACATGAATTCAAATATTTAAATTAACTATCCTGATTATTCTCAAATTATTATTTGAAAAATTTCACTAAATTCATCTCCTCATAAATCATATCAAATCAACCATAGCTCATCAAGAATTTCACTTATTGCCTTTATTATTAAATCAACTCATTATTCCAATAATATTTATTTCTCATAAAATAATTCTCTACACATCCACTATTCATATCATACTTATCAACCAACTTTCATCTATCACCAAATCATAAGTTAATGATTTATTCTAATATTATCACTATATATTTCATATTTATCTTGATTACTTAAAGTAAATCTAACTCACCACGTAGAACTTAGAGCTACCCGTGGATCACCTCATTGTCTTTCATGCTTCTCTCAGCAATTTTCCTTGGTTGCTGATCGTCAACACCTGACATAATATTTATGTTAAAATTTCTAATTTATTCTTCAATTCCTTCATAATTCATACCCTTTGAAAATTCTCATATTGAATTATGAGAAATTTCATGTATGCTAAATTTCAAAAATACGTTTCATGTTATTATCTTCTGTTTTTCTTAGGGCTTCCCGTGACTCTCTATAAAATTCTCCTATAAATCCCTTCAAAATTTTACTCTTTCAACCTTTCTTTCGGTCCCAAAGTGTTTAGAGAAATATAGTAGTTTGAATTTTAGAAGGAAGAAAACCAAACGAGATTTGGTAAGTAAGAATTAAACTAAAACTATATATTTATATAAATAACAAAATCACCACCACCTGCAACCCATGCTTATACTTGTAAGCCATGCAGAGATTTAACAAAACTATATATTTATATAAATAATATTTTTTTGTTTTCCATTTTCTTTGTAACTACCCCCCCACGTGTCCATTTTTTTATTTTTCAAAATAATTATTTTATTCAATACTAAATCCTTCACGTGCGCGCGTGTGTGTGTGTGTATATATATATATTATTTTAATTTTATGTCATATTTATGAAATTACTTCTTTACCCACACTTTAAGAACATTGATATTATAATTCTACCCACTTTATAAAAATTTCGTCCTCGAAATTTCTTTACCTAATTGTGCATAACATTTCTTCATAGTTGTCTCACGCTTTCACATAATCTTTTCAACATCTTTATTCCGCCACATAACTTGAACAAATGAAATTATTTTATTATACAAGACTTATTCTTTTCTGCCTAAAATTCTAACTGGTACTTGTATAAAAGTCGAATCTTTCTGAATTTCTACAGCTTGGCTCAAATATTATGAGATACATCGTGTAAACACTTTCTCAAAAGTGAAACATGAAACACATTATGTAATTGCTTTAACTCTGGGGGTAAATCTAATCGATATGCTACTGGTCCAATTCTCTCAATCACCTTATATAACCCTACAAATCTTGGGCTCAACTTTCCTTTCTTTTTAAACCTCAATACACCCTTCCACAGAGATATCTTCAAAAATACCCAATCACCAACTTGAAACTCGAGAGGTCGTCTTCTTTTATCAATATATCCCTTCTGTCTATTATGTGCTACTCTAAGGTTCTCTCTAACCAGTTTGATCATCTCAGTAGTCAAATCTATCATTTCTAGACCAAATATCTTTCTCTCTCCAACTTCTTCCCAGCATATTGAAGTTCTCCACCTCCTACCATAGAAAGCCTCGAATGGTGCCATCCTAATACTAGTTTGATACTGATTATTGTATGCAAACTCGATCAAATGTAAATAAGCATCCCAGCTCACTAAAAAACTCAATACACTTGCCCTCAGCATATCTTCTAGTATTCCGATGATTCTTTTCGTCTGCCCATCAGTTTGTATATAGAAAGCTATACTAAATTACAATTGCATACCCATAGCTTCTTGAAAGCCTTTCCAAAACCAAGATGTAACTCTAGACCAAGATGTAACTCTAGCATCTCTATTTGACACTATGCTCAATAGTAGTCCACACAACCTCACAATCTTAGTTACATATAGTTCAGCCAACTTTTTAGGACTCCAATTTGTTTTAGTTGAAAGAAATTAGGATGACTTATAAAGTCTATCTACAATCACTTACACTGTATCGTGACCTATCTGGGTATGAAAAAATCCATAAATAAAATCTATGCTCATATTTTTCTATGGCCATTCGAGCACATGAAGAGGCTGTAGTAAGTCTCCCGGATGTTTGTTCTTTGACTTCACTTGCTGACAAACCAAATATCTAGAAATATATTCAGCTACATCCCTCATCAATCCTAACAACCAAAAATTATGTCTCAGCCCTCTATACATCTTATTATTACTCGGGTACATCGAATATACAACATCATGTACCTTTCTCAATATCTTCTTTCTCAACTCTGCATCATTAGGAAGACAAGTCCATGTTCCAATACCAAAGTACCCTCATTTAAAATTTTGAATTCATATTGCTTTCTAGTAAGTACTCAATGCTTAATCTTTTCTATATCTTCATCTCTACCTTGCATCTCTAACAAGCATTTTACTATGAATGACTGTGCAACAATATTTGTTAACAATGATCCTCTATCAATGATATTCAATTTCATTCTTATCTCTCTTAATCTATCCCCAATTACACATCATGACTTTCAATAGCAGTTAATCTTCTTGTAGATTTTCTACTCAATGCATGAGCTACCACCTTCACATTTTCTAGATGATAGTGAATTGTACAATCATAGTCACTAATCAACCCCATCCACATTCTTTGCCTCAAATTCAACTCTCTCTGAGTAGGTAAGTATGTCAAACTTTTATTATCAATGAATATCTCACAAGTGGCTCCATACAGATGATATCTCCAATTTTTAAGGTAATCACTATAGCAGTCAACTCTAAGTTGTGGGTAGGGTAATTTCTCTCATGATTTCTCAATTGCCTAGAAGCACATGCCATTATCTTCTCATGTTGCATCAACACACATCCCAACTCTTGATGGGTTGCATCACTATACACCACAAATTCTTCATCACCAGAAAGAAGCACCAATATTGTAGTTGTAGTTAATTTCTTCTTTAGTAATTGGAAACTTTTTTCACACTCCCTGGACTATACAAATAGCACATCTTTCCTGGTCAATCTAGTTAACAGTACAGCGATAATAGAAAATTCTGAATGAATCTTCAATAATAAGCAGCTAACCCCAAGAAAATTCTAATCTCAGTTACATTAGTTGGTCTCTCCCAACTCAACATTGCCTATACCTTTTGTGGATTAAATGTTATACCATCTCCATCTATTACATACCCTAAATTTATTGGGAATTATAGCATTAAACCAAAATTTACATTTAGGGAATTATAGCATAAAATCTCTCTCCTCAAAATCTTCAACACAATTTCTAAATATTTTATATGTTCTTCCTTAGTCTTAGAATGCACCAAGATGTCATCAATGAACACAACCACAAAACTATCAAGAAATAGTTTAAACATTTTATTCATCAAGTCCATGAATGTTACTGGAGCATTATCAACCCAAATGATATCACAAGAAACTTATGATCATAATGTGTCCTAAAAACAGTCTTAGACACGTCTCCCTCCTTTATCCTTAACTGGTGATAACCTGATCTCAGGTTTATTTTAGAAAACACTCTCACTCCCTGCAACAGTTCAAACAAATCATCTATCCTTGGAAAAAGATAATTTTTCTTAATGGTTATTTTATTCAGCTGTCTGTAATCTATACATAACCTTATCGTTCAGTCTTTCTTCTTCACAAATAATACAAAGGCTCCCTATGGTGACACACTCGGTCGAATAAATTATTTGTCTAACAATTCTTAAGGTTGAACCTTCAATTCAGCAGTTTTTATTCTGTAGAGTGCTATTGAAATAGGTTCAGAAACCAAAATCACATCCATGAAAAACTTAATCTCTCTACTATGAGGTAAATTAGATAACTCATCAAGAAATACATTAGAATAATCTTTCACCACTAAGATTTCTTCTAACTTCCTGTTTTCCTTTTTATAATCCATTATGTATGCCAAATACTCCTTATAATCCTTCTTCAATCATCTACTAGTAGTTAGAACAAAATAAGATAGTTCGAGAGTATTTTATGTTCTCCTTGAAAGTTAAACTTCTCATGTCCATATCTTGAACATTACATTCTTTCTAAAACAACCAACTATGTCAAAGATAATAAATTAGCTTCAGATTCTCTATCACTGATACGAATCACATAACCCTTGTAAACATTTATGATTATCACTCTATCTCTAGTGGGAACTTCAACAAAAATATTATGCATCAAAGGACTAATACATACTTCAATAGACTTCATATGAATACTGGATGCAAAAGAATGGGTTGTACCAAGATCAACCAACATTGATATATCCACCTTCTCTGCATACAAAGCACTTCAAATTTTGACAATTCTAGGATAAATATCTTATCTAAATACATCTATAACAAAATTCTATCTCTCGATCATACATTAGATTACCACTTCCCCTTGGTGGCATACTTACTTTCTTTGCCATAACTCTCAATTCCCATAACATGTCTCCTAAATCTAATGGTCCCCCTGATATTACTCTAAGCTATAGAAGCAACATATTCTGTTTACCTCTAACTATGTACTACAGTTCCATGTGACACAGAATGCCTCTTCTGGGTGGTCTCCCGCCTTGCACACTCATACTAGTACCACCTCTAGGCTCCTCAAATCTAGACCTCTTCCCACCTCTAAATTTCATCACATCATTCTCAATCTGAAGTGTTATATCCACCAACCTGACATAATTCATATGCCTCATGTAAGATAGTTTTGATCAAATCTTAAAACATAGTTCATCTATGAACCTCTTACACTTCTTCTCCTCTAGGTCTAACATTTATGGTACAAACCTCGACAAAGCCAAAAATCTCCTATCATATTGAGTCATAGTCAATACATTTTTCTCAAATAAATAAACTCTTTTTCTTGTTGGGCTCTAAAAGTCTAAGGAAAGTATTTATCAAGGAAAACCTCCTTAAACCTATTCCAAGTTAAAGGGTCTATCAACATATGCATTTACCTTGGGAAGAGTATCCTCCAATCATTCTAAAGCTTCTCTTTCTAACTCAAACGAAGTAAAGGCAACCCTCTGCCTATCAGTTACTGGTAAAATACCAATTAATCTTTCTACATGTTTCACCCATAGCTCAAGCTCAAAAGAATTCATAGATTCTTTAAACAACAAGGCATTCAACTTAATATATCTAACAAAACAATCTTACTGTATCTCGTGCATAAACTCACCTTTCCCCTTTTGAACATTTACCATTACTGGATTTACAACAATCTCAGGCATTGCTCTAGCCTGGTCATCAAGTCTATGCTATAGGCTATCAACTCTATCATCTATTATATTCATTTTCTCGAGAGCATGTGTAAGAGTTTATCTTAGCTCATCTCTTTCAACTTCAGATTCTCTCACACCTTTACTAATATCAATTATATTGTCAACATATTCCTTTCTACGAACCACAGATTCAGACTCAACCTCAACTTGTCAAAATATTTGGGGCCTACCACGCCCTCTCAAATCAACAAATCTAACTCTAGCTCTAGCACGTCCACATGTCATCCTCAGACTATTCATTAGAATATAATTTGTTTTAAATCTTCCACTTTCTCACTTTTTATGTAGTCTACAAAGTCATAAAACCTAATGCTCTTATAACAAAATTGTAACGACCCATCCCGGGTTGGTCACCCCCGAGACGGTGTTGTCACATTCTGAAAAATCCCAGCACGACACATATATACAATAATAAAAATAATACCAACAGAAATTTTTACATCAATCCTCAACCCTCAACGGGGGAGATACATCATTCTGATCTTGACGTAAACATTTTATACAACATAATATGCATGAATATTTACAAACAAAATTTTATTTTATTTTATCATTAGTCTGAGGATATGGACACGTACGTAGCTTACAGAAAATGACTTCGTCTGAACCTCAACTCACCAAACTATCTGTCATGCCTGCTACCTGAAATCATTACACAATGAAGAGTGAGCTTCACAAGCTCAGTGAATTAAATTTACTAGAAGTATTCAATTTTATACTCCCAGTTACATCTTACAAAAAATCTTTCGATATTCATTCATCTTTTTCCTCAGATAATTCAATAACAATATTTTGTAATCATTACTCAATTTCATAATTCCCCTATTACACAATCTCTTCTTAAGTTACTCATCAGACATATTTTCATATTTCTTCTTTAGCATATTTGTCTCTTTGTGAGACTTATTCTTCTATCAATAGATTTACAATCATAAATAGCACTTTATCATATCAAGCAATAACAATCAATATTTAAAGTAAACCCAATGCATGAAGTTAAATGTTATTATTATTGGGAACGTCTTCTCACATGTCGACATGTTTTTATCTTAGACCGGCTGCCTTCCCGGTTCTTTCATTCTCATTTAGACCAGTTGCCTTCTTGGTTCTTTTATTCTCATTTAGACCGACTGCCCTCCCGGTTATTTTATTTTCATTTAGACCGGTTGCCTTCCTGGTTCTTTTATTTTCATTTATATGCATATGAACAATAATATAGAAACAAACATGAATTCAAATATTTAAAAATGCTATCCTGATTATTTTCAAATTATTATTTGAAAAAATCCATTAAATTCCTCTCCTCATAAATCATATCAAATCATGAACCATAGCTCATCAAGATTCACTAAATTTCCTCTCCTCATAAATCATATCAAATCATCAACCACGGCTTATCAAGAATTGCACTTATCGTCTTTATTATTAAATCGACTCATTATTCCAAAAATATTATTTCTCATAAAATAATTCTCTACACATCCACTATTCCTATCATACCTATCAACCAACTTTCATCTATCACCAAATCATAAGTTAATGATTTATTCTAATATTATCACTATATATTTCATATTTATCTTGATTACTTAAAGTAAATCTAACTCACTACATAGCACTTAGAGCTTTCCGTGGATCACCTCCTTGTCTTTCCTGCTCCTCTCAGCAATTTCCTTCGGTTGCTGATCGTCAACACCTGACATAATATTTATGTTAAAATTTCTAATTTATTCTTCAATTCCTTCATAATTCATACCCTTTGAAAATTCCCACATTGAATTCCGGGAAATTTCATGTATGCTAAATTTCAAAAAAAGTTTCATGTTATTACCTTCTATTTTTCTTAGAGCTTTCCGTGACTCTCTATAAAATTCTTTTGTAAACCCCTTCAAAATTTTACTCTTTCAACCTTTCTTTCGGTCCCCAAGTGTTTAGAGAAATATAGTAGTTTGAATTGTAGAAGGAAGAAAACCAAACGGGATTTGGTAAGTAAGAATTAAACTAAAACTATATATTTTATATAAATAACAAAATCGCCACCACCTGCCACCCATGCTGACTCCAGGTGTTGTCACGTTTTTGGTTTTTTTTTTTTAATCAAAACTTTTTTGTTTTGTTTTGTTTTCTTCTTCTCCACGCTGGACCCTTTCTTATTTATTTATTTTTTGTTTTCCATTTTCTTTGTAACTACCCCCCATGCGTCCATTTTTTTTCTTTTCAAAATAGTTATTTTATTCAATACTAAATCCTTCACACACGTGTGTGTGTGTGTGTGAGTATATATATATATATATATATATATATATATATATATATATATATAATTTTAATTTTATGTCATATTTATCAAATTACTTCTTTACCTATACTTTAAGAACACGAGAATTACAATAGGTCCTGATGTCAAGATTGACATGTTTACAATAAAGTTTAAAAAATAACAAATTAGAATCTATATAAAACCAATAAATATGGAAAGGAACAAAAACCATAATCTATATATGCTCAATAAATATGTAAAGGAAGATAAAGTAATACTTAGTTTTGAAACTCACCCGATTCTATTCTTTCAAGATCCTCTAAAATCTCTTTAACATAAAGTGGGCCATGTGTAGTTCGGATCTAATCATGTGTACAAATAAGAGCTTCCACAATTCTTGGAGTCAAAGAACTACGAAATGAGTCAAGCACACGACCCCCGACACTAAAAGAAGACTCTGATACGAGCATAGCCAACAGATCTTGTGACATGGAAGAGAAAACTCGATATTTTTTACCAACTCAATATGTCAAACTTAGGATCCTCAGCCTCACACTCATCAGTCAAATATTTATCTAATTTCAAATTTTTATCTCCGCCTGCTTGTCCCGCTTTTGGCTCTTATACAATGAAGTCATAAAATCACTAACATTGTCTATGCTATCAACTTCAATCACACTTGTTACTTTAGATTGAAGAGTTGATTGCACATTAGAAGATGTACCAAAGGAACCGTAGAACTTTAACATTGAATCAAGTGTATCATTCACTTTTTGACACAAAAGGTCAGCCTTTCCACCATAATATGACTTACCAATAACCTAATACACTTATTCTAATTTACAACGAGGGTCAAGTATCATGGAAATAAACAACATTAACTTCACATTGTCAGTGTTTCCCAAATATTTGTCATGTTTCGTTTTCATCTTTGTAGCCATTAAATGTACATTTATATAATCACTGAAAAACCTTTTAGCAATTACTATCCCCACCCCATAAATTTCTTGCATATATATTACCAGTTACATAAAGAGAACCAAACAGCTTCAAAATAACATCATAAAAGATTTTAAGAAAATGCAACAAACCATGAGCATAATCCTAATCCTCCCCATCAGGTAAGCCCTTTTTTTGCTTTTTAAGATCCTTCCTATACTTAGTATCTTGGAGCTCTAACAAATCAAATGCTTTTTGAAACTTTACAGCAGATTCCAACATCAAGTAAGTGGAATTTCATCTAGTTTCAACATCTAAGCAAACAAGACTTTTGCTATCAATTTTTTCTTGCTCCACACAAGTCTTAAACCTTTGTAACCTAGCTGGAGAAGATCTCACAAATTTCATTGCACTACAGATTCTAATAATATAATTCTCTATATCTTTCAAACATTTTTTAACAATTAAATTTAAAACATGTGCAACACATCCCATGTGTAGAAATTCACCTTTCAAGGCACATCCCTTCTAATTAGTTAGTCTCTTTCTTAAGTATTCAACTGATGAATCATTCGCAGTTGCATTGTCAACTGTTACAGTGAAAACATTGCTAATACCCCAATCAAGTAAACATCTTTTAACCGCTTTACCAATCTTGTCACTAGCATGACTAGAAATTAGATAAAAGTTCAAAATTCTTTTTTGCAATCTCTATTCATCATCAATAAAGTAAGCAATAAGACACATATAACTAAGGTTTTGACAAAATATCCGTGTGTCGGTGGTAAGACAAACTCTATGTGAAAACTTATTCAAAACTTTTTCAACTTCTTTTTCTCATCTAAATACATGGCATAACAATCTCTAGTCAATATCTAACGTGAAGGAACTTGAAACCATGATTATAGCACACTACAAAACTCTCTAAAGCCTTCACGCTCCATAAGCCTAAAAAGAAACTCATCCTTAATAATCATCCTAGCAAGTGCTTTGTTGTGGTGACTCCCGTTTCAACATTCTTTCAAATGAACTGTGTTAATTCTCTGTTATTCTTGTCCACATTGTTAACTTTAAACTTCTTACATCTATTCAAGTGATTAATCATCGCACTTATATCCTTTGTGCTCACAGAACCAATTAACCTCCCACAATGATTACAATAAGATTTGCTCTGACTTTTATCTTCATATTTTAATTTGATAAAATGCTTCCACACAAATGATTTTCTCTTAGAATCACTCACCTATGTATCACTGGGGGTGAAGGCCATGATGCATATCCGATTTTGATGAATTATCACCATGTTCAGCCATTTGAGTGGATGTAGAAGTAGGAACATAACCTTCTCTCGTAGTTTTAGTACTATCAGCCATGGATTCCATCTGTTATGCAGGAAAAGAAAAAACCGAAAACATGTTTAGGGATTGAAGAAAAAAAAAAACAAAAGAAAACAAAGGGAAAATAGAGCATTATTAACTTAATAACTTATACGTAGAAAAATATATGGTAGCAACATCAGTTCCAATTTAGGGGAAGTCTGTCCTAAATTAAAAAAAAAAAAAAAAAATTGGAGCTTAAATCTCATAAGGATTCTTAAAGTGGATTTTGAATAATTTTTGCTGAGCAAACCAGTCATGTAAAGAGGTTTCTTACTTTGATTTAATGATAAATAATGTGATCTTGCATTTGATCATCCGCATAACCATTTCTAATAGTAGTGACCCTACATCATTTTAAATGTATCCTAACCATCTCAAATCTAAAATGTTATAGATCAGAAACAGTATAAAAAACTAATTAGCTAGAACATTAAAGCGTAAAGATAACATAAATTTAAAACCTAAAGAAACAATTGCTAGATCAACAAATCTAGAAATCTAATTTTAGAACTTGATTTTGGAGAAGGAGGAGGAGAGTAGATGAGGATTAAGGAAATCTAATTGAGTTAAGTACCTGACTGATGCTTGCCGAGAGTTGAGTGATGCTAGTTATATTGGTCAAAATGGAGCAAGCGAAGAAAATAAGAAGCAACAACCTCTTTGGATCCTTCTTGATGTTAAGAAACTACGATAGTAAAAAGAAAAAGAAGAAATTATGCAAAAGCTCATCTACCAAAAAAAAAAAAAGCAACATCTATAACTAGAAAAGATGAAATCTTATAGGCAAAAGAGTGAAGGAGAGTGGATGTCGGGTGGTTTAAAGGAGAGGGCTGACGCGCTGAGAAGTGAGAACTCTATCTGAAGATTGAAGAAGAGAACAACTAATTCTGAATTTTGGGTTAGGTTTTAGTTTGTTAAGTAATTAGTATTAGTTATATATATATTTTGTATTTAATTATTTATATATTATATTGATTGTTACAGGCTTGAAATATGTCAAGATGGGTTGGGTTATGACTTATGGTCTTGTGGTTGGGTTGAAAGATATATAATATAATGGGCTTAATGAAACCTATCGGATCGAATTTGATACCCGTTGCATTAAAACCCTCTGATCCGATCCAATTCGATATCTGAATTTTTTATAAAAAAAAAAATCTGATCAGATCCAAAAGTTTTTAGATATCCTAATTTTCTGTTTGAATTGGTTTGGATAATCGGTTTAGATCAAATATCGGTTTTTGTTTGCACAACCCTAGTTACATGGGTCATGGGTGAGTCAACGGTGCATTGATATGAGGGAAAAAACATAATTACTTTTATACCATTTAATAGTATTTTGGAAAACAATTTAACATTAATGGAAATATCATTCGTAAAAAATTAGTAAAAAGGTATATATCGTTGAGAAATTCTTACCTGTATCCAGGTCAAAACATCATCTATATACCAGATAAAAAATTTATTGGTAATTGTTAAGTAACATCCATACAATCGCTATTTATGTTACTAGTGAAGTTATATACTAATTACTAGTGAAATTTTCACCCGGTGCAAAAATGATATTTTAAACCGGGTACAAATAAGAATTTCTCATATATCATTAGGGTTGTAATAAAAAGTGGGTAATAACTTGCTTAGTTAGTAGATTCGATTTCCATTATACAAGAGAATAAAAATCAAACTATACTCACACCACACCACGGATAGAAAAAGTAACCTACGATTCTGTAGCTCCTTTTTTTTGGAAAAAGTAATTGGATACTATTTGTCAATATCTATACTTATTATTAATAATGCCAGAACCATTATTCGGTGTCCACGTAATGAGTGCCAAATATAGCATATTTTGGCCTCTTAATTTACATTCGTTAATTATTTAGTTGTGTCCTAATATGATATTTTGTGTTAGTTCTATGATTTTTAATGTTTTATAGGGTTGCAAAGGAAATTGGGGATTTAATGTGAAAAAAATGCAAAAGTTGGAATCTGCTGTTACGATCGAGCACATAAGACCTGCAATCGAGCATAACAGTGCTCAAGTATTTATTTATATGTTTAGCTTAGGAATTTGTTACTTTGACTTGTTTTTTCATTGTTTTACAAGTTTACAAGCACTTGGAAAGGAGTTTCATTAAATTGCCAGAATTGCCCGTATAGATCAGTCATTTTTTCAGATTAAACTGTACTGATTCAGGAAGAACCATGAGTGAGCCATATATGCTTGGAAATATCTAGATGTCTATTTTCTGGAGAATTTTACGGCTTGTAAATATGATTTTTCTAAATAAAGTTATGGCAGTTTTAGTAGACAAAGGTCAGACTGTGCATGATTTCAACGTGGCAGAAGTGAATTTTGTGGATTAAACTGTAATGATTCAGGAAGAAACAGGAGATGAGCCATATATGCTTGGAAAGATCCAGATGTCTATTTTCTGGAGAATTTTACGGCTCGTAAATATGATTTTTCTAGAGAAAGTTATGGCAGTTTTAATAGACAAAAGTTAGGCTGTGCATGATTTCAGCGTGGACAGAAGTTTTGAACGGCATGTGCAGGCTTCAATTCCACATCCCACATCAGTTGGAAACACATTTTATATCCCACATCCCACATCGGATTGGAAACACATTGCACTCATGGAGTTCCCCTATAAAAGCCCCATTTCACTTCATCAAATGGGTGTGCAATCTCGGAGGCTTTGCTACCAAGGAGTGCAATCTGGAGGATTTTGCTACCAATCGGGGGAAGCACTGAACAACAGCTGCGGGTGGAATTTCTCTCTCCATGTAATGTTAGTTTTAATTTATTTCTTTTAAGTTTTTAAAGTTTTATGTGTATTACTTAAATGTTTGCTCTAATTTTTCCCTTGAGATTTTTGTTGTCCGTTATATTTATGGGTAACTAAATTCTCAAGTGGGGCTAGGGTTGAACTTACACAGTAGATGTTTATTTTTGTTTATTTTCAATTTATGTATTTGATTTTCAATTACTAAAACTTTTTTGTTTTATCATTCTCAATTCATTGGTGATGTTTTCTTCTCCGAATAATCGTAGAATTTATCTTGTTTATGGATTCAGTCATCATTTCTCTATTGAATGGATTAGATCTTTGATTATGTTTGGATCAATTAGTTATCTATATTGATTTAATTTTTTGTTGCAATATCGCTTCCTGAGTATATTGTCGTCATTAGATTTTCTCAATAGTGATAATAATTTACGTATTTTAAAAGTGGTGAATGATTTTTCAAACAGTTACATTTGGTTTAATCTTGGTTTATAAATCCACACGTTTCGATTGGGAATTTTGGGAATTGAGTTTCCAATTGAGTTATTCAATGAATTAAGAATAATTAAAATACCAGATTTGTGCAAGGGATTCCCGATGCTTTACTGTTGTCAAATTTGAGTACTTTCTCCGTTAGTCACTTTCTTCACTTTAATTTGCATTTAAAATTAATCATTGTTCTGTATTAATCATTTAATATTTTTCTTTATTTTCTTTGTTCCTTATACTATTCTTTAAATTTGTCTCTATGTGGAATCGACACCCCAAAGCTGTGCTACAACTACTGCGTTATTCTTTGGGTGTAATCAAAATTTTGGTGCCGTTGCCGGGGGAGACGGTAGAAGAATTGCTAAATAGTTTTTCTTTTCAGCACTTTGTAAAGGCGGGTAACTTCGTTCCTTCTTTTAGCTTGCTGCATTATTTTTTTTTCTTTTTCCCTTCTTTCTTTTTATAGTATTTTTTATATTATTTTGTTACCTTGCATGCACAGATATAGAGACGCCTTGGGTAGATTTGCTTGTAAGCCTGTACTAGATTCAGAATCAAACTTTTTAAATCTTTTATTTGACAATCCATCTAGTCCTGAAGAAATGAGTGAACACGGAGATCAGCCCACTCGGACCCTTCAGAATTATCTCCACCCTACATGCATAGCCGCACCATCATGCATCATGTTTCCAGCTAATACTCGCCAACTGGATTTTAAAACAGGGATGATACAGTTACTCCTTACGTTCCATGGCTTGGAAAATGAAAACCCATATGTTCAACTTAGGGAGTTTGAGGAAGTAGTTGCGACTTTTCATAGTCAAAATGCAACTGATAACATTGTGAAACTTTAGTTCTTTCCTTTCTCTTTGAAGGATAGAGCTAAGAGTTGGCTATACTCACTGAGACAACGATCTATTGGGTCGTGAAATGAGATGACTCAGGTTTTCTTTAATAAATACTTTCCCCAACATAAGACCAATGCTTTAAAAAGGAAAATCTCCACCTTTGCACAAATGGACAGTGAGACTTTGTATCAGTCGTAGGAAAGATTTAAGGAGTTGTTGAGTATGCGTCCTCACCATGGGTATGAGAATTGGCGCTTAGTGAGCTATTTTTATGATGGACTTACACCTAGAGAGCGCCAATTTGTGGAGATGATGTGTAATGGTGAGTTCTTACAGAAAGATTCTGATGAGGCCATAGAATACCTCAATGAGCTTGCTGAAAAAGCTCACACTTGGACTAGACCTAGTGCTACTGAGAGCACAAATAGGTCATGTCCTACAGTAAACCCAAATGGTGGTGGAATTTACCATCTCAGAGAAGAGGATAACCTAAAGGCTAAGGTCGAGATGCTTACTAGGGAGCTAGATATGTTAAAAACCAAGGACTTAAAGCCAACCCACGTGGCTAATCATGCAGAATCTTTTAGACCATGTTTTGTGTGTGGTGGGGTAGATCATCTTGCTCAAAAGTGTCCCATATTTACTGAGATAAGAGGGATGTATGAGGAACATTGTAATGCCTTAGGTATGCACAAGAAGCCTTTTTCACTTTTCTCTGATACCTATAATCCGGGGTGGTGCAATCACCCCAATTTTAGCTGAAAGTCTGAAAACCAGTTGTTTGCACAACCCCATAGATCATATCCTGCACCATATAATGCACCTTCATCATCTAGGAGTCCTTTAGAAGACACTTTGCATGCTTTTATTGAGGCACATGGTAAGACTAACCAAAAATGTGAATCTTTGATTACGCAGGTTGTTAAAGAAAATAAGGAGATAAAGAGCCAAATGTCTAAATCGATGAGCTCCTTAAGTGTGAATGAGCGAGGTAAGTTCCCTTCTCAAGCTCAGTCCATACCCCATGGTCAACACATGGCGCAAAAGAATCTGAAGGATGTGAATGCCATTATGACACGAAGTGGTAAGTCATTGCACATCCCAACAACGAACAAATCAGAGGATGTGGAAAAGAGCCAAGATATTAGTGATGCCGAGCTGCTCAAGGAACCTGAGGTGACAAAGAGTCCTGTTAAGGTGCCATTCCCTTAAGCTTTAAAATCAAGCAAGTGAACTCTAGATCCAAACAATGAAATCCTATAGAATCTAAGGCAAGTAAAAATTAATCTTCCTCTTTTGCATGTTATTAAACAAGTTCCTACTTATGCAAAAGTTCTCAAGGATTTGTGTACAGTTAAGAGGAAGCACCATGTGAAGAAGACAGTGTTCCTGACATAGCAAATTAGTGCTCTAATTGAGCAATGGATTCCTCCCAAGTACAAGGATCCTAGTTTTCCAACCATTGCATGCAAAATTGGAAATCATGAGGTTGGGCAAGCTTTGCTAGATTTACGAGCTAGCGTGAATCTAATGCTATATTCTATTTATTTGCTGTTGGGGTTGGGAGAAATCAAACCAACCATTGTGGTATTGCAATTGGCTGACCATTCAGTCAAAGTACCCTGGGGTTGTGATAGAGCATGTTCTAATTCAAATTGACAAATTTTATTATCCTGTTGATTTCCTAATCCTTGACACTAGCTCTGTTGTTGATACTACTTCTAAAATTCCTTTGATTTTAGGTAGGCCTTTCCTTGCCACTGCTAATTCTCTTATTAATTGCAAGAATAAGCTCATGAAGCTGTCTTTTGGAAATATGACCCTCGAGGTGAATATCTTTCATATTGCAAAACAGCCAGAAGATGATGACAAAAGCCACCAGACATACATGATTGACGCACTTATAGATAGGAGAGTTTCTATAACTCATGATCTTGATCCCCTTGAGTATTTTCTTGTTAATTCTGAGTTTGATTCTATCAATGATTCATCTGATGTAGTTGATATTTGTGCTATTTTGATAGAACTCGGGATTATGGTACTCAGGCATGGCAACCGAAGTTTGAGGAGTTGCTTGAGAGAAGTGAAAAACAAATTCCTTCAAGTGTGGAAGCACCCAAAGTTGAATCGAAGCCTCTGCCTATGGGTTTAAAGCATGTTTTCCTTGGTCCAGGTGATACTTTTCCTGTTATTATCTCATCTTAATTGTCTGAGTCTCAAGGTGAGAAATTAATTCGGACCCTAAGTGAGTATAAGTCAACCTTAGGTTAAAGCATGGTTGATATAAAAGGTGTTAGTCCCTTGGTCTGTTCTCATAAAATTAATTTGGAGGAAGGAACTGGCCCTCGTCAAGACCCCCAGCGTAAGCTTAATCCCACTATGAAAGAAATGGTGAAGAATGAAGTTTTGAAACTATTAGATACGAGAATCATATATCCAATTGTAAATAGTAAATGGGTAAGTCCTACACAGGTTATTCCCAAAAAGTCAGGTGTTACTGTGGTGAAGAATGACTTGGGAGAGTTAGTCCCTACAAAATTTATAACTGGGTGGTGGATGTGCATTGATTACAGAAAAATGAATGCTGCCACTCGGAAAGACCATTTTACCCTCATTTTTATTGATCAAATTCTTGAGCGTGTTGTTGGTCATCCTTTCTATTGTTTCTTGGATGGTTATTCTGGTTATTATCAAATTCAAATTGCATTAGAAGACCAAGATAAAACCACTTTCACTTGTCTTTTTGGTACTTATGGTTTTTGTAGAATGCCATTTGGATTGTGTAATGCACCTGCTACTTTTCAACGTTGCATGATGAGCATTTTTAGTGACATGGTTGAAAATTGCATGGAAGTTTTTATGGATGAATTGACTGTTTTTGGATCTTCTTTTAATGCATGCTTATTGAATTTAGAGAGAGTATTGACTCGTTGTGAGGAGAAGGAATTAGTTTTGAATTGGGAAAAATGCCACTTTATGGTACCTTCAGGTATTATGATGAGTCTTAAATATTGCATATTTTAGACCCTTAACTTATATTTGTTATGCTCTTAGTTAGTAGTATTTCACTTTATTTTACGTTTTTCTTGTGTTTTGTGTATTTTTACAGGTTTGTGGAGAAAATGAAGCATTTCAAGAGAGATGTGAAGCTTCTGGAGACATTGCGATCGATCGCACGAGATATGCGATCGAGCGCACCTACGCTCGAGCGCACCTGCCTACGAACGAGCGCATGGTCAACATCCCACATCGAAATATTTGAAGTTCGGTGCATCTGCGATCGATCGCAGCAGACATGCGATCGAGCGCACATGAGATCGTGCGCACAAGACATGCGATCGATCGTACTTGCGATCGATCGCACCACACTGCGATCGAGCGCACACGGGCAGTATCCCACATCGAATCTGCAACCCATATTGCTCCGGGTCTTCCCCTATATAAACACCATCTGGCTTCATCATTCAGTGTACAATTCCTGAGCCACTTTGGTGTTTACCGGTGGACTTCCGCCAGCATTTTGGTGGATCCCGAAGGCATTGCTACCACGAGGGGAAGCGCCGCCCGTCAGCGAGTGGAATTTCTCCCATGTAAAGTTGTTTATTTATTTCTTTATATTCAGTTGTTTTAGTTTAAATGTTTAGCACTTTTTATTATAGTTTTATAGTTATGAGTGGCTAAACTCTTCAGCTAAGGTTGAAGATGAAGCCTCGCCGTTGTTTGGCGTAGTAGTTCAGATTTGCTTGTACAAATCTGACAATTTTTAGTATAAATGTTCTGTCAATTATTTGAGTTAATCTTATAATTGATTGAGTTTAAATTGTCTGTTGAATTTTCTTTGTGTTTCATCTGATGGATACATTGAATGCTTTTCGATTAAATTAGATTCCCTTTGTGATTTGTTAAAAGCGGATACATTGGGTGCTTTTGGTTTAGTTGAGATATTCTTTGTTTTTTGTCTTATAGTTGGATTCATGGAATGTTTTGATAGGCTATATTTTTAGAACATGTATGCTTAACTTCGGTGGGGTGGATTCGGAAACCTTAGTGCTTTTTATTATTAGTTTTAAAATCAACTTAGTTTAGTTTTAATTTATTTTGCAATATCATTCTGAAATTTGGAACTAGGTTAAGATAGAGTTAGTTTAGATTGAAAATATACTTTCACAACGCAATTCCCTGTGGATTCGACCTCGCACTTGCACAACGCTATACTGCAAACGACTCGTGCGCTTGCGAGTAAATTAAAACTCACAACAAGTTTTTGGCGCCGTTGCCGGGGAATTGTTTGGTTTGTGAAAATTTTTTGTCTGAATTGATTTTATTTTTCTACTAGTTAATTTAATAAAAAAAAAATTTATTAATTTTTTGAGTTTTGTTTTTGCTTTATTCTGTTGCTTCTGCTGGTTAGTATCTCATTATTTTTCTATTGGTGTATGCTTGGTCAGAGATCCTTGAACTTAGATTTGACACATTTAGATCCCGACTTAGAAAGAACTCTTAGGAGGCAGAAAAGAGCACTAGTTGAGAGAGAGACTGTTGAGATAGGAGAAAATTTTAATCATCCTGAACATGTAGAGCAACCTAGAGCTTGGAACGTGGACTCCACTACATCCCTTAGGGATTTGTTCGCACCCGTTAAGACTAACTCATCTTCCTGCATAGTGTTGCCACCAACCAATGCCACACACTTTGATTTGAAGCCACATGTTATCCAACTCTTACCCTCATTCCATGGCTTAGATCTTGAAAATCTTTATAGTCATGTGAAGAAGTTCAAAGACATTTGTGCTACATTCAAATTCCAGAACTTCTCTGAGGAGTCAGTCCATCTTCGACTATTCCCTTTCTCCCTTCACGATAGAGCTAGGGCATGGTTGGACTCCAACACGTCCAGGTCTATTACATCTTGGGAAAACCTGCTTAGCAAATTTTATCATAAGTTTTTCCCAATGTCTAGAGTGAATGAGTGCCGAAAGGAGATTAGCTCTTTCACTCAGGACGAGGATGAGAAGTTCTCTGAAAGCTGGGAGTGCTTTAAAGAGTTACTGATCAGATGCCCTCCACATGGATATGAGAAGTGGAGACTCGTTCAATTCTTCTACCAAGGGTTGACTCAACCCAACCGTAGCATGATCGAGTCTATGAATGTGGGGGCATTCTTGAGTTTGACAGGAGACGAAGCATACATGGCATTGGACAAGTTGTCCGACAACTCACAGCAGTGGGATTTTTCAAGCTGTCGAGATAAGTCCATTCGTGCTCCTAAGAGGGGAGGCATCTAGGAGGTCAGGGAGGACGCTGATTTAAGGATAAAGTTAGATGCCCTCACCAAGACGATTGACGCTCTCACTATGAGCCAATCCATCAATGCTGCCAACACATTCAATGTTGAAAGCTGTTCCATCTGTGCTAGTCCCATGCATCTAGCACAGAATTGCCCATCAATGCCGGCTTGTGCCGAGTATCCTATGGAACAAGTAAATGCTTTCAATGACTTTCGAAGGCAGTCAAATAGATCGTACTCCGAGACGTACAATCCAGGGTGGCGGAACCACCCAAATTTTTCATGGAGGCAGAACCAACCAATGAATCAGGGAGGAGCCTCTCATCATGCTCAAAATCAATATCCTCCCGGATTTGCCCCACAAATTCCTAATCATGGTCGTTCTGCCCATCCAGCACCTTCACCTGCTTACCATGCACCCACTCAAACACCAGCGACTGTGAGGACACCCTTAAGGAGTTCATAAAGGCGACTAGCCAAAATATGAGCGATGTGAGGAGTGCAACAATGGTAAACACCCAAGCAATTGCCAAGCTGGAGAGTCAAATAGGGCAAATTGCAAGTCACTTGGGTGAGAGAGAGAAAGGAAAGTTCCCCAGTCAGCCCGTGCAAAACCCAAAAGGACAATTTATGGTTGAGAGTTCATCAACTCCTACGCACAGGGAGGAACAAGTACAGTCGATTATCACACTGAGGTCTGGGAGACAAGTGGATAATCGAGTGGAAGAGAGCCCTGCTACGCAGCAAGGGCAAGGGAGTGGCAACACAGAGAAGAGAGATGCTGAGTCATCTACAGCCACACCTACTGAGAAATACCCTCCTAGGTCGTTTGTACCTAGAGCGCCCTACCCCGAAAGATTACAGGCGCCCAAGAAAGGAGGGAAGTATGAGGAAATTCTGGAGGTATTCAAGCAAGTCCAAATCAATATCCCATTTTTGGATGCCATCCATCAAGTGCCATCATATGCCAAGTTTTTAAAGGACTTGGTCACTATCAAGAGGAGGACAAATGTCCCAAAGAAGGAATTTTTGACCGAGCAGGTCAGTTCAATCCTTCAGTGCAAGCTACCCATCAAGTATAAGGACCCGGGGTGTCCTACCATCTCTTGCACGATAGGAGTCAGCCATATTGAGAGGGCCCTTTTGGATCTAGGGGCGAGTGTGAATCTTCTACCCTACTCAGTCTATGTGTAGTTAGGGTTAGGAGAATTGAAGCCCACATCCACGACGCTTCAATTGGCTGACAGGTCAGTGAAAAGACCACGGAGGATAGTTGAGGACGTTTTGATAAAAGCGGATAAGTTCTATTTCCCCGTGGATTTTATTGTGCTTGACACAGAGCCGGTTCAGAATGTAGGGATTCAAATACCGGTGATTCTAGGGCGACCATTCTTAGCCATGGCTAACGCCCTAATCAATTGTAGGACAGGGGTGATGAAGATCTCCTTCGAAAATATGACAGTGAAGTTGAACATTTTTGATATCACTAGGCAACCACTGGAATATGATGAAGTGAGAGATGTATGCTTGATAGAGGAGATTCTTGAGGATACTGTGGATGAATCAAGCATTGAGGATCCCATGGAGGCATGCTTTGCTTACTTTGGAGAGGACTTGGGTTTAGATAAGTTACTCGAGGAAGTAAATGCCATTTTGGAGTCTGATCCTCAAGAAAGCAAGGAGGAAGAGGAGAAGGTGTTACCAGAACCTCAAAAGAAGGAACTTAAGCCTTTACTGGATAATCTTAAGTATAAGTTTCTGGGTCCAGCATACTGTTTGCCTGTGATAATAGCTTCAGATTTGGGAGAGGCTCAAGAGAAGAAATTATTAGATGTTTTAAGAAAGCACAAGGAAGCTATCGGCTGGACCATTGAGGATATTAAGGGAATCAGCCCCTCGGTGGTGATGCACAGGATACACTTGGAAGAAGATGCTAAGCCATCGAGGGAGCCGCAAAGAAGGCTCAACCCTGCTATGCAAGAGGTTGTGAGGGCAGAGGTTATTAAGCTGTTAGATGCAGAGATCATTTATCCCATCTCTGATAGCAAGTGGGTGAGCCCCATTCATGTCGTGCCCAAGCGAGCTGGGTTAACGGTAGTAAAGAATAAGGACGACGAGTTGGTGCCAACTCGTGTGCAGTCTGGGTGGAGAGTGTATATAGACTACCGTAAACTGAACAGTGCCACAAGGAGGGATCACTTTCCACTTCCATTTATTGATCAGATGGTGGAGTGTTTGGCTGGGCACGAGTATTATTGCTTTTTGGATGGTTATTCTGGATATAACCAGGTCCCAGTGGACCCCGAAGATCAGGAGAATACGACATTTACCTGTCCTTTTGGGACCTTCGCCTACCGTCGCATGCCCTTTGGGTTATGCAATGCACCCGCCACTTTTTAGCGGTGCATGGTCAGTATATTCTCTGACATGGTAGAGCGGTTCTTGGAGATTTTCATGGACGACTTCTCCATCTTCGGTTCAACATTTGAGGAGTGCCTGCACCGTCTCTCTTTGGTTTTGGTATGGTGCAAGGAGAAGAACCTGGTGCTTAATTGGGAGAAGTGCCATTTTATGGTTAAGCAAGGAATTGTACTGGGGCATATCATATCTCATCGAGGGATTGAGGTCGACAAAGCGAAGGTGGATTTGATTTCCAGCCTTCCACCCCCACATACGGTGAAAGAGATTCGATCTTTTCTGGGCCATGCAGGTTTCTATAGGCGATTTATCCAGAATTTCAGCAAGATCGCCAGGCCCTTGTGCAAGTTGTTGCAAAAAGATGCCCCATTTCTATTTGATGAGGATTGTAAGAAAGCATTTGGGGATCTGAAGAAAATTCTGACGTCTACACCCATTATTCAGCCACCTAACTGGGATGTGCCTTTTGAGATTATGTGTGACGCATCAGACTATGCTGTTGGAGCTGTTTTGGGGCAACGTGTTGATAAACTTCCCCATGCTATCTATTATGCAAGTCGAACTCTAAACGATGCACAACTCAATTATTCTACCACTGAGAAGGAGTTGCTTGCAGTCGTTTTTGCATTAGACAAGTTCAGATCCTACTTGTTAGGATCTAAAGTTATTATCTACTCGGACCATGCTGCATTGAAGTATCTTTTCTCTAAAAAAGATGCTAAATCTCGTCTTATCCGATGGATCTTGCTACTTCAAGAGTTTGACATTGAGATTCGGGATAAGAAAGGTTCGGAAAATGTGGTGGCGGACCATTTGTCTAGATTGATTGTGGAATTCAGTGAGGCTGCCACTCCCATTTCTGAGACCTTTCCTGATGAGCAATTGATGCACATTGCTCACAGTCCCGTACCATGGTTTGCTGACATAGTGAACTATCTTGTCACCGGACACATGCCCTTGCATTGGGGGAGGCAAGATAAATCAAAAATTTTGGCCATGGTAAAACACTTTTTCTGGGATGATCCTTACCTGTTCAAGTATTATCCTGATCAGATCATTAGACGGTGTATTCCTGAGCATGACCAATCTAATGTCATCGTCTTTTGTCATGATCATGCATGTGGAGGCCATTTTAGTGCTAAAAAGACCGCTGCAAAGATTTTGCAGTGTGGATTTTATTGGCCTACCCTGTTCCGGGACTCTCACACCTACTGTATATCTTATGAGCATTGCCAAAAGCTAGGGAGTCTTTCTAGTAGAAATATGATGCCCCTCAACCCTATTCTGATTGTTGAGATTTTTGATGTGTGCGGCATTGATTTCATGGGACCATTCCCAAACTCCTTTGGCTACTTATACATTCTAGTTGCTGTGGACTATCTGTCCAAGTGGGTGGAGGTCGTTGCATGCAAGACCAATGACCACAGAGTTGTGGTCCAGTTCTTGAAAGACACTATTTTTGCTCGTTTTGGTACGCCTCGAGCAATAATAAGTGATGGAGGTAAGCACTTTTGCAACAAGATCTTTGAGCAGTTGATGAAGAAATATTGTATTACGCACAAAGTTGCCACCCCATATCACCCACAGACGAGTGGTCAAGTGAAAATTTCAAATCGCGAGATCAAACAAATTTTGGAAAAGACTGTGAACCCTAATAGAAACGATTGGTCTCTGCGATTGACGGATGCACTGTGGGCATATCGGACAGCCTTCAAGACACCAATTGGCATGTCTCCCTATCGCATTGTATACGGAAAGGCATGTCACCTTCCGGTTGAATTAGAGCATCGTGCGTATTGGGCTGTCAAGCAACTAAATTTCAATCTTTCCAAGGCTGGCTCACAACGGAAGCTCCAACTCAATGAATTGGAGGAGCTGCGGAATGATGCATATGAGTGTGCCCGATCATACAAAGCACAAATGAAGAAGACTCATGACCAAAATATTTTGAGACGAGCTTTTGAGCCGGGTCAGAGAGTTCTTCTTTATAATTCGCGCCTGCATCTTTTTCCAGGCAAGCTCAAATCCCGATGGTCAGGCCCATTCATTATTCGATCGGTTTTTCCTTATGGGGCCATCGAGATTGAGGATCCTAAGAATGGTAATAGTTTCAAGGTAAATGGACAGAGGCTAAAACCATTCTTAGAGTTGAGGAGTCCGGACATTGAGACGATACTGTTGGAGGATCCTAATTACTCAGATTGAGTGTAGTATTCTAGGAAGAGTCTGGCTGAAGACGTTAAACTTAGTACTTATAGGAGGCACCCCACAGCTTATCTTTTCTTTTGTTTATTTATTATTTCGCATTTTTATGATTAATGTTTGTTTCCAGTATTTTTTGTTTTCCAGTTTTTATTTTTCAAGGACAAAACGTACTTCAGTTCAAGTTTGGGGGTATGCTATGAGCCATACCAGTCCAAATAGTTCTCCATATCTCAGGTCAGCTCTTTCCATATTAGTCACACATTGGGGTCAATGTGTAATTTAAGTTTGGGGGTATGGGAGACACATCACACACTTTGTCCTAATTTGTTGTCTTTTCGTCATAGAGATAAATGCATGCTCATGTTATCGTGAAATTTTAGTTGATCTAAACATTTTCTGTGATGTGATGTCATTGGTGAGCTTAACATTTTGAACACATGATCTGGTGATAAATTTTTAAAATTTAGTTACTTACTTTAGGCATTTTGAGAATTCACATGTTTGATCTAATCTAACACGAGCACATTAGCACAAATTATCTGAGGTATGACACGTGATTTTAATGTGTATTTTTCTTTATCTTAACTGAAACTGGATGACTTGTTGGATGAACTCTTGGGCATAGGAAAATATAAAAAAAAAAAAAAATTATCAATAAACTTTTCGCTGAGTAACTGGACCTCTTGCCTCAGTAAGCAGTGAGTGTTCACGTCAAAAGGTGGAATTTTGCTTGGTAATATTAAGGTCGGTTTAATTTCATAGCCTTTTTGACTCGAGTTAGTAAGTCCTTAGGGGTGTCTTTACACCTAATGCCCTAAAATCACCTGGTTTGGGAATCATTGACTTAACACTCGCTACATGGGTCAATTAGAAAGCTTAAGGGAACTAAACATAGCCGTGCCTTATCAAAAAAAATAATAAAAAAAAGAATAAAATATAAACTATGCCTTTTCGTTCATTTTTGATGGGAAATTCGGTGAATCTTGAGACATGGAGACCTTACACATTAGAGTTACTTGGAAGCTTCATTTTTATATGCTAATTTACCTTACACTGATTCAAGCTTGTGATGCCTTATCCTGCCTTTTGTAAGTAATTAGATTTTAACATTTCTATTCATTGCGAAGATGGGTTTATCTTTTTAAGCTTGTTCATGAATGAATATCTTGGTGATGTGTGCTCCTTAAATTTTTGGATACCATGAGTGATGACTTTATCTTTATGTTCTTTGTTTTTCATTGAGTCTTTTATTTTGTTTTGCTTAGGGACTAGCAAAATATAAGTTTTGGGGTATTTGATAAGTCTTAAATATTGCATATTTTAGACCCTTAACTTATATTTGTTATGCTCTTAGTTAGTAGTATTTCACTTTATTTTACGTTTTTCTTGTGTTTTGTGTATTTTTACAGGTTTGTGGAGAAAATGAAGCATTTCAAGATAGATGTGAAGCTTTTGGAGACATTGCGATCGATCGCACGAGATATGCAATCGAGCGCACCTGCCTACGAACGAGCCCATGGTCAACATCCCACATCGAAATATTTGAAGTTCAGTGCATCTGCGATCGATCGCAGTAGACATGCGATCGAGAGCACATGAGATCGTGCGCACAAGACATGCGATCGATCGTACCTGCGATCGATCGCACCACACTGCGATCGAGCGCACACGGGCAGTATCCCACATCGAATTTGCAACCCATATTGCTCCGGGTCTTCCCCTATATAAACACCATCTGGCTTCATCATTCAGTGTACAATTCCTGAGCCACTTTGGTGTTTACCGGTGGACTTCCGCCAGCATTTTGGTGGATCCCGAAGGCATTGCTACCACGAGGGGAAGCGCCGCCCGTCAGCGAGTGGAATTTCTCCCATGTAAAGTTTTTTATTTATTTCTTTATATTCAGTTGTTTTAGTTTAAATGTTTAGCACTTTTTATTATAGTTTTATAGTTATGAGTGGCTAGACTCTTCAGCTAAGGTTGAAGATGAAGCCCCGCCGTTGTTTGGCGTAGTAGTTCAGATTTGCTTATACAAATCTGACAATTTTTAGTATAAATGTTCTGTCAATTATTTGAGTTAATCTTATAATTGATTGAGTTTAAATTGTCTGTTGGATTTTCTTTGTGTTTCATTTGATGGATACATTGAATGCTTTTCGATTAAATTGGATTCCCTTTGTGATTTGTTAAAAGCAGATATATTGGGTGCTTTTGGTTTAGTTGGGATATTCTTTGTTTTTTGTCTTATAGTTGGATTCATGGAATGTTTTGATAGGCTATATTTTTAGAACATGTATGCTTAACTTCGGTGGGGTGGATTCGGAAACCTTAGTGCTTTTTATTATTAGTTTTAAAATCAACTTAGTTTAGTTTTAATTTATTTTGCAATATCATTCTGAAATTTGGATAGAGTTAGTTTAGATTGAAAATATACTTTCACAACGCAATTCCCTGTGGATTCGACCTCGCACTTGCACAACGCTATACTGCAAACGATTCGTGCGCTTGTGAGTAAATTAAAACTCACAACATATTGTCTTAGGGCATATTATTTCTTCTAGAGGGATAGAAGTTGATCAATCTAAGATTGAATTAATATCTAAGTTGCCTACACCTAGGACAGTAAAGGATGTGAGATCCTTTCTTGGTCATGCGGGCTTTTATAAGAGGTTCATACATAATTTTCCACCATATCTAGACCACTATATGACCTCTTAGCTAAAGATGCCCCATTTGAGTGGACACAAGCTTATCAAGAGGCCTTTAAAATGCTAATTGGCAAGCTTACCTCAGCACCCATAATGTAGTCACCTGATTGGACTTTACCTTTTGAGATCCTGTGTGATGCTAGTGACTTTGCTGTAGGTGTTGTTCTTGGACAACGAACGGAGGGGAAGCCTTTTGTCATTTACTATGCTAGTAGAACTCTAAATAATGCTAAGATGAATTACTCTACCACTGAAAAAGAGTTACTAGCTATAGTGTTTGCTTTGGATAAGTTTCGTGCTTATTTGATTGGTTTTCCTATTATTATTTTCACATATCATGCAGCCCTTAAGTACCTTCTTACAAAGAAAGATGCTAAGGCACGACTAATACGATGGACTTTACTTTTGTAGGAATTTGACATCATCATCAAAGATAAGAAAGGAGTAGAGAACGTAGTGGCTAACCATCTCTTGAGGCTTACATTTGAGGACACCTATGACCACCTGCCAATCAAGGGTGATTTTCCTGATGAGCATTTACTTTCTATTACCTCTCTACCACAATTTGCTCATATTGTGAATTATTTGGCTGCAGGTGAGATACCGGTGGATTGGAGCTCTCAGGACAAGAGGAAGTTCATGAATGAGGTACGTAATTTCTATTGGGATGACTATTTTCTTTTCAAGTATTGCCTTGACCAAATTTTAAGGCGTTGTATCCCTGATGAAGAGATTGCTAGCGTCTTGGAATTTTGTCACTGCCAAGCTTGTAAGGGCCACTTTTCAATGAAGAAAACCGCTGCAAAAATTCTACAGTGTGGATTTTATTGGCCTACCTTGTTTAAGAATGCAAACATCTATTGTCGCTCATATGAAAAGTGTCAAAAGTTAGGAGTTATGTCCCATCATCATATGATGCCCTTAAACCCAATTTAAGTGATTGAAATTTTTGATTGTTGGGGCATTGATTTTATGGGACCATTCCCTCATTCTTTTGGATATCAATATATTATTGTGGTAGTAGATTATAGGTCAAAATGGGTAGTGGCAGTAGCTTGCAGGAGCAATGATAATAGGACGGTAATTAAATTAATAAAAAAAATGTGTTATCTTGATTTGGTACACCACATGTTATCATTAGTGGCCGGGGTACACATTTTTGCAACCGTTCTTTGAAGTGTTGATGAAAAAATATGGGGTGGTGCATAAGATCTCTACTGCCTACCACCCCCAGACAAGTGGACAGGTAGAACTTGCAAACAGGGAAATTAAACAAATTTTAGAAAAATCAGTCAACCCAGATCGCGAGGATTGGTCTTTGAGACTAGTTGATGCGCTTTTGGCCTACCGTACAGCTTTCAAAACTCCCTTAGGTATGTCACCTTATAGGTTTGTTTTTGGAAAGCCTTGCCACTTACTTGTGGAGCTCGAGCATTGAGCTTATTGAGCCATTAAGCATTTCAATTTTGACATGGGAGAAGCAGGTAAGCTTAGAAAATTTCAATTGACCAAGTTAGAGGAGTTGAGAAATGATGCTTATGAGAACTCTAGAATCTATAAAGCTAAAATGAATGCATTTCATGATAAAAATATTTTGAGAAAACATTAAAGCCTAATGATCGAGTGTTCTTATATGATTCTAGACTCTATAAGCACCCAGGAAAACTTCGGTCCAAGTGGATCGGCCCTTTTGTAGTGAAGAATGTTTTTGCAAATGGGGTGGTAGAAATAGAGGACCCTAAGGATGGTATGATCTTTAAAGTAAATGGTCAACGCCTTAAAGTATTAATTGATAGGCAAGGTTCAGAAGTATAAGACATTCCACTTATGGATCTAGTCTATCAACCTTGACCACACCATCCAGGTATTTTTTTTTCTTTATTTGTTTTGTTTTTATTGTTTTTTCATATTTCTTATTACTGTTTATTTTTAACATTTTTTTTGTTTTCCAATATTATTTTGATATTTCTTTTTCAGGGACAATGTGTGGATTAGTTCAAGTATGGGGGTGTGCTATGAGCCATGCCAGTCTAGCTAGTTCTCCATCTCCCAGGTCAGCTTTTTCCATGTTATTCACACATTGGAGACATTGTGTACTTTAAGTTTGGGAGTATAGGAGACACATTCACACACACTTTGTCCTATTATATATATATATATATATATATATATATATATATATATATATATATATATATATTATTGAAAAGATAAATGCATATTCATGATTGTTTTGAAATTTTGGTTGATCTAAACAATATTGTGATGTGATTTCATTGGAAAGCTTAAAACCGTGAACACATGATCTGATGATAGAATTTTAAAGTTTAGTTACTTACTTTAGGCATTTGAGAATTCATATGTTTGATCTAATCTGACACGAGTACATTAGCACATAATCGTGTGAGGTATGACATTTGATTTTAATGTGTATGTTCCATGGTTTAGTTGATTCCAGATGACTTGTTAAATAAACACTTTGGCATAGAGAAGTACTAAAAATAATGCTCATAATGATCATTGACAAACTTTCCGCTGAGTAACTGGACCTCTGACTTCAGTAAACAATGAGTGTTCACGTCAAAAGGTGAGAATTTTGCTCGTGATGATCATTGACAAACTTTCCACTGAGTAACTGGACCTCTTGCCTCAGTAAGCAGTTAGTGTTCACGTCAAAAGGTGGGAATATTACTTAGTTTCGTAGCCTTTTTTACTCAAGTTAGTAAGTCCTTAGGAGTGTCTTTACACCTATTGCCTTAAAATCATCTGGTTTGGGAGTCATTAACTCAACACTCACTGCATGGGTCAATTTAAAAGCTCAAGGGAACTAAACATGGCAAAGTCTCATAATAAAATAAAGAAATAAAAACTATGCCATTATTGTTCATTCTGATGGAAAATTCGGTGAATCTTGAGACATGAAGACATTACACATTGGAGTTATTTGGAAGCTTCATTTTTATGTGCTCGTTCACTTTACACGGATTCGAGCTTGTGATGCCTTAGCCAGCCTCTTGTAAGTAATTAGATTTTAAAATTCCTATTCACTGCGAAGATAGGTTTATATTTTAAGCTTGCTCATGAATGAATATTATGGTTTTGTGTGCTACTTAAATTTTTGAACACCATGAATGATGGATTTATCTTTATGTTCTTTATTTTTCATTTAGTTTTTTTTTATTTTGTTTTGCTAAGGGACTAGCAAAATATAAGTTTGGGGGTGTTTGATGAGTGCCAAATATTGCATATTTTGGCCCCTTAATTCACATTTGTTAATTCTTTAGTTGTGTCCTAATCTGATATTTTGTGTTAGTTCTATGATTTTTAATGTTTTATAGGATTGCAAAGGAAATTGGGGATTTAATGTGAAAAAAATGCAAAAGTTGGAATCTGTTGTTGCAATCGAGCACATGAAACCTGCAATCGAGTACAACAGCGCTCAAGTATTTATTTATTTGTTTAGCTTAGGAATTTGTTACTTTTCGTTGTTTTTTCGTTGTTTTATAGGTTTACAAGCACTTGGAAAGGAGTTTCACTAAATTGCCAGAATTGCCCGTACAGATCAGTCATTTTTGCAGATTAAACTGTATTGATTCAGAAAAAACTAGGAGATGAGCCATATATGCTTGGAAAGAGCCATATATCTATTTTCTGGAGAATTTGACGTTTCATAAATATGATTTTTCTATAGAAAGTTATGGCAGTTTTAGTAGACAAAGGTTAGGTTGTGCGTGATTTCAGCGTGGCAGAAGTGATTTTTGCGGATTAAACGGTAATAATTCAGGAAAAAACAGGAGATGAGCCATATATGTTTGGAAAGATCCAGATATCTATTTTCTGGAGAATTTTACAGCTCATAAATATGATTTTTCTAGATAAAGTTATGACAATTTTAGTAGACAAATGTTAGGCTGTGCATGATTTCAGCGTGGGCAGAAGTTTTGAAGGGCATGTGAAAGCTTAAATCCTACATCCCACATCAGTTGGAAACACATTCTACATTCCACATCCCACATCAGATTGGAAACATATTGCACTCATAGAGTTCCCCTATAAAAGCCCTATTTCACTTCATCAAATGGGTGTGTAATCTCGGAGACTTTGCTACCGAAAGGTGCAATATGGAGGATTTTGCTACCAATCAGGGGAAGAACTGCACAGTAGCTGCGGGTGAAATTTCTCTCTCCATATATTGTTAGTTTTAATTTATTTCTTTTAAGTTTTAAAGTTTAATGTTTGCTCTAATTTTTCCCTTGAGATTTTAATTGTCCATTATATTTATGGGTAATTAAATTCTTAAGTGGGGCTAAGGATGAACTTGCACATTATATGATATTTTTGTTTATTTTTCAATTTATGTATTTGATTTTCAATTACTAAAACTCTTTTGTTTTATCATTCTCAATTCATTAGGGATGTTTTATTCTCCGAATAATCATAGAATTTATTCTGTTTATGGATTCAGTCATGCTTTCCCTATTGAATGAATTAGCTCTTTGATTTTGTTTGGATCAATTATTTATCTATATTGATTTAATTCTTTGCTACAATATCGCTTCCTGAGTATATTGTCGTCGTTGGATTTTCTCAATAGTGATAATAATTTACGTATTTTAAAAGTGCTGAATGATTTTTCAAAGCGTTATGTTTGGTTTAATCTTGGTTTATAAGTCTATACTTTCCGATTGAGAATTTTGGGAATTGAGTTATTCAATTAATTAAGAATAATTAAAATACCAGATTTGTGTAAGGGATTCCCGACGCTTTACTGTTGTCAAATTTGAGTACTTTTTCCGTTAGTTACTTTGTTTCGCTTTAATTTGCATTTAAAATTAATTTTTGTTCTCCATTAATCATTTAATATTTTTCTTTAGTTTCTTTGTTCCTTCTACTATTCTTTAAATTTGTCTCTATGTGGAATCGACACCCCAAAGCTATGCTACAACTACCGCTTTATTCTTTGGGCGTAATCACCACCCCTCAAAATATCTCATAAACCCCTATTTAAATATATAAATATAATATTTAAATAAAGTTATATATATAACTCAATTTTTCTCTCATTATTCCTCTTAAACTTAATTTCTCCACTCTCTCCTTATCTCTCTTATCTTCAACTTATGTTTTTTCTCTCTTGCTATCTCATTCATATTTTACTTCTCCACTCTTTTTATCTATCTTATCTTTTTACATATAAGCATTTCAAATATAATGGTCATATAAAAAAGCATATTAACACACGCATAACGTGTGTGTTGAGATACTAGTACATATAATATGAAAGAAATTCTATTCTAATCTATAATATAAGAGAAAATTTTGAAAATTTATTAATTCTAAGTTAATATGTCAGTGATGCACGATAAGAAATTAAGAACCAAATTGGTTCAATTAATTATTAATTATTAAAACTCTTAAGTAATTAAATGGTGACTAGTAGTAATGGGTACCAATTTGACTCATTTAAGTTCAGTAAATTTTAAATTAGAGTTTATATTTAAAGTTTATAAAAAATTCAGTAAAATCAAATTAAGTCGTATTAAATAACAAATAAATAATTTTAAATTAGAGTTTATTTTTAAAATTGATTAAAAATTAAATGAAATGAAATGAAATGTTATTAATTTTTATTAAATAATAATTAATAGATAATTTAATTTAATTAATTTTTTAAAATTACTATCAAATGATACTTAAATATATCAAAATTATAATAAAATTAATGATACCAAAAAGTCGTACGACTATATTTATATCAATGGCACCGTAAATGCATCCATGGTACATGCAATTTTTTAAAAACTTATTTATACAAAATGGCAATAATAATTCAAATCCTAAAGTACTACTACCTACAATTGCCAAGAAGGGCTAACTTAAGTTTAAGAAAACACATACATATACAGGAAAAATATTATTTATAAGATTGACAATAGACATCAACTTTAAGAAATATTCATCGTTAAAACGTTACTTGAGTAAAGTTCTAGGATTTCTCTCTTTAAAATAAAGGTTTTGCAAGTTTTTATTCTTACGGATCCGTAAATTTTTTCTCTCTCCAAAGTTTAATCTTTTGAGAGAATCAGTTTTTTTTTTTTTTTTATTTGTTTTGATTTTAGATCAAGATAGAGAAACATTTGGAAAAGCTACAAGGAATGAAGATCAAGATGGGATTGAGACTGATCATGGAGAGAAGGCATGGGAGGGAGAGGTGATGATGGATTCATGTTGATGGAAAAACTTTTAACAACAACGAACTTTTAATCCCACTTGAAGGGTGATATTTTACATATGACAATTCTTAAAAGATTAAAAAAAAAACCTCTCTTAAAAACTGTTTAGAAACTAAAAGTATATTTACTTATGAAAAACAATTTTTATTTTTTAATATTTATTCCAACGATTAATTTACACATTTTTAACAAAATTTAAAATTTTGAACTTCTTGAAAATTAAAAAAAAGAAAAAAAAAAAAGTGTTACTGTGCTTCATGTGAAACATACTCGCTTGTTCATAAAGTTGAAATAATGCCTTCACCTCCTCAAGAATCACAAACTTTCGATAAGGAGTTTGGATTCCCTCTGATCCTTAATGTCGCCATTTTTCTCCAGTTAAGGGCACACAACGTTCCAGACAATTAAAAATCATTCTACAGTCAAAAAAGTTTTAAAGCTTCTCTTTTCACGGTTAAAAAAAAAAAGAACACTGCCTCTTTTTTTCAATAAAAATAATTTCTGTCGAAACTCCAGTCTAAAAAACACCCACCAGTCTTTTTTTCAAAAATGTCAAAGATCAAGAAACTCTATTACCAACCCGAAGCAACCTAATTATACCTCAAATTGATTCTATCTATTGGTTTCACATAAAAAAAGTTAAAGATTTAGACGACATCAACAAACTTCAATTTTGATGGGAAAGCAACGGATATGATCTGCTTTACTGCTTACAAGAAAATGAGAAAGTGAGAGGGTTTGGATTTTGGTGATACATGAGAAAATCTGTGCGGTGTCTTTGCTTTTCTTTTCTTAGACGAGAGGGAAATGGAAAATAGAACTGGAGATGTTTTCAATGGAGTTTGTTCTACTTCTTTATCTTCCTATTTTTAGATGAAAGAGAGGAGCAAAAAAAATGGACACTGGTTTTTTCTTTTAATACCAGTTGCTGACGTGGAGTGTTCCTGGCCTTTAGATATTGTTTTAGATATGTGGCCTTATATCTAACCATTAAAGAAGAAGATTTCTTAACTGGTTCGGATCTAAACATCTAAAGAAAGTTGAGCAGAAAGAAACTAGGGAGGAATCCCCTCCCATCTCCTTTCAGTGGTAACAAATAAAGCGTGCTGGGCTAACAAATGAGTAGCACCATTAGCTAGTTTAGGAATAAAATTGAAAGAGCGAACTTGAAACGTGAAAGATAAAACTTTATGAAGAATCACTGTCCAGGCTGACAAGGGAATAGTATAGCTCCTCATCGCCTAGACCAAGCGCAAGCTAGCCGTTTCAACTTCAATCTTCTTGTAGCCTAGCTGGTACGCGAACTACAGGTCCTCTCCTAACCGCCATTAACTCTGCAAGGAAAGGATCATTTACCAGTGGAAACCGGATCAACGAAGCAGCATGGAAATTTGAATCCTCATCACGCAATATTACTCCACCACCTGCTTCTATTCCGCATTGGAAGATGGCATCGTCCATATTAATCTTCACACAGTGACGAGCTGGGGGCATCTACCTGGCCTCAGCTGCTCCTCCCTCTCTTTGGCGTTCAGGTCTAGCATTTTTTAGCACCGCTCTGAGCTCCACCAGCAAATCTACCGCTGCCAAGGCAAAATCAGATGGAGACTTGCATGGTTTACCTGCATTTACATAATTTATGTTGTTCCAAATAAGCCAGGCAGTAACAAACCATAGTGTTATCTTGTCATCCTTCCAGAACGCCAACACTGTAAACAACCATTCTCTTACACCCAAACCGGCACACTCCTCCAAATTAAATTGCAGTTGTTAATGTATTATATGGGCTTAGTTAGTTTAGTCCCACATTGGTTGTGTGTAGCTTTGCCTCTCCTATTGGCCTGTATAAATAAGATAGCTTATTTGTAAATAAATCACACCATTCAATATAATTATCCTCTTTGTATTGTCTCACTTCCTCTCTTAAACTTAACATGGTATCTGAGCCTTAGTGGTTATCGGAATATTAAGAGTTGAGTATGCTCTGTGATTGCCACTATTAGTGGATCCTTCACATCAAAAAAATTTCTAGTATATCCTTTTCATACCTGTCAGGTCATCACTATAGTCAGAGTCTCATTTTTCATCGATGTCATCTCCGTCGCAGCTCCTGTTTCAGACACACTGCTGCCATGTCAGCCCTAAAAGCCACAACAGCGCCACGCCGCTGCCACATTAGTGTCACGTCAATGCCACATCACCCGTTGACTGCCACATCACCTGTTTCTTGGAGGTAATTCTCTTTGACCAGTTCAAGCATTTTTAGACTGATTTTCTGCAAAGTTGGACTGGTTCCTGGGGTTTTTCAACGTTCTGATTCCGCTTCAAGCATTTGTTTTGTGATTTGAGGCTCACAGAACATACTTCCTTTTAAAAAAAAATTTGGTGGTTTCTACACCGGTTCACCTTCCTTTTTGCGCTTATAGCTGAATCAGACTTCCCCTAGGTTATTACTACTATTCTGGATGAATCTAATTATGTTGTGTGGGCTCAAGAAATGTCTAGTTTCCTCCGTGGACGAAAATTGTGGCGTTACGTGACTGGAGATATCACCGAACCCTAGAAGAAGGACAACGAAGATGCTGACAAATATGTTGACTGTCTAGAGGACTGGGACAGTAAAAATCACCAAATTCTCACATGGTTTCATGCCACTATTATCCCAGAAAACAAACTTCAATTTGGTATACTCCATCCAGCTAAAGAAACTTGGGATCCTCTCCAACACCACTACACTATGGCAGACATCTCAAATCGGTATCGTCTTCTTTCCACCTTTCATAGCATGCACCAAGAACCTAGACAAACTGTCAATAGTTTTTATCTCAGATGACTGCTGTGTGGTACCAGCTAGCTCTCACTGAGCCAACTTGGGAATGCACAAAAGACGTTGATGTTCATGGAAAGTACCGAACTGAGACACACATTATGCAATTCCTGATAGGTTTGTGAGTGGAATTTGAACTTGTACGAGCTTGAATCCTACACCAAGGCGCGATACCTTCCCTAAACGATGTCCTTTCTGATCTACTCAGTAAGGAAACATGTCTTACCATATTACAAGGATCTCATACAGATGTTGCCCTTGCAGCACCCATTGCTCTTTCCACACTAGCTGCCAAGGCAAACCCATCCCAAAAGCCCTTATATTGTAGGTATTGTCATTCATAAGGGCATGAATTGCTCAAATGTTTTTCTCACCTGTGTAAAGTCTGAAGAGAACTGGGTCACCATCTTGCAGATTGCCATAAACTTCCATACGGAAATCAGTCAAATGGGAACCAATATCGCTCTTGTGGCTCTCGCAATCGGTTCTATTCAAAGCCAAAGAATGTTGCTACTGTAGCCATTGATGTTACACCAACTTCATCCAACTCTCCACCTAATTGGAGTGGTTTCTACACCGTTCTTACCGAGGCTCTAAGTAAAACTGGTAACAATATAGCCATATCAACTACATCAGGTACATCCCGATGGTATTTTGATTCTGCATGTTGCAATCACATGACTTCTGATGCCTCAATATTTTCCTCTAAAATCCATGATGAGCATGCATATACTATTCACACTACTAATGGATCAAATATGTTGATCAGCCATACTAGACATGTTGACAGTTCTCATTTCTCTCTCCCTGATACATATTTAGTTTTAATCTTATGCTTAACCTTATATCTGCTGGAAAACTATGTGATATTGGACTTGATTTGCATTTTTCTTCTACTGGTTGTCGTGTGCAAGACCCTCAGACAAGAAAACTCCTTAGAACCAACTGTAAAGTTAGACGCCTCTTTAAGCTCACTCACCTCCAAGTCCCATCCTTACCATCACCAAACCAATCCGCCGCATCCATCCCAACACTCTCACCCGTGGAATTATAGCACTTTCGATTAAGTCACACTTCATCTAGCCCTCTATGTTCTCTTATTTCTAGTGGTTAGTTATGTTCATTTTAGCATGAGTCTTTTCATTATATTCATTATCAACTTGCAAAACAATCAACTTTACCTTTTAATGAGAGTCAGTCTGTTTTCCTTGCACTTTTTGATTTAGTATGTTCTGACGTTTGGGGGCCTTCTCCTCATACATCAATGGGTGGTGCTCGCTATTTCGTTATATTTGTGGATGACTATTCTCATTATACTTGGTTGTTTCTTATAAAAAGCATATCTGAACTCTTTCAAATATATTATGATTTTTCTTCTATGGTTCAAACTCAATTCTCTTGGAATATCAAAATTTTTCATTCAGATAATACAATGAAATATAAAGACCGTCCTTTTCTAAACCTACTTCACAAAAATAGCACGCTCCCCCACCGCTCGTGCCCTAGAACCTCCCAACAAAATCGACGAGTCGAACGCAAACATCGACATATTCTTAAAACCGTTCGTGCTCTACTAATTTCGTCATCATGTCCTGAACGTTTCTGGGGTGATGCTTCCTTAACTGCAGTGTACACAATCAATCGTGTCCCTTCCGCTATAATCCAGAATCAGTCTCCATGGTGGTAAACCTCATGTCTACTCCGACCTTAGAGTCTTTGGTTGCACTTGTTTTGTTCTTCTCAAACAACATGAACATAACAAATTGCAACCAATGGCTCATCTGTGTTGTTTCATTGGATACGGTATTGAACATAAGGGGTATCGGTGCTGGGATCCTATTTCTAAAACTCTTTGTATCTCTCGTCATGTAATTTTTTGGGAACATCAAATGTTCTTTTCCTTATGGTCATTTGACATATCAACCATCACTAACTTCAGATTCTTTACTGATCCATTTATTAAGTTATTCCTTGATAATCCAGTTTTATGTACTGTTGAGTCCACCTCAGAATCAGCAGCTGATATCATCCCTTCCGTTCCAAAACCACCAGCTGATCCTACCTCTTTAGACTCAGCTCTAGCTCTAGAACCATCAGCTGACCTCACATCTCCGACTCAATCGATCGTGCCCAAGGATATTCTTATGTTTGATGAGTCTGCACCGACTCCCTCTGAGAGCCATCCTCTAGATCACCCCCGCAGATCTACCAGGGTAACTCATCGCCCTTCTCATCTTGCTGATTATCATTGTTTTTCCACTGCACTTCATCTGCATGAGCCTCAATCCTACAAGGAGGCTAGTACTAATCCTCTTTGGCAGAAAGCAATGGATGAAGAACTTCAGGCCCTAGCTAAAACTCATACCTGGGATATTGTTGATCTACCCCCTGGAAAAACTCCTATTGGGTGCAAATGGGTGTTTAAGATCAAGACGCTTTCTAATGGCTCTATTGAACGATATAAAGCCCGACTTATTACCGAGGGATTTGCTCAGGAATATGGTATTAACTATGAAGAGACATTTACTCCAGTGGCGAGGCTCATATCTATCCGTACACTCCTTGCTATCGCCACCATTTGAAGATAGACTGTTTCAAATGTATGTCAAAAATGCATTTCTTAATGGGGATCTTCTTGAGGAAGTCATATGCATACCCCTCCCAGCTTGGATACCCCTCGAAAAAAAGTTTGTCGCCTTCGTCGTTCCCTATATGGTTTGAAACAAGCTCCACATGCTTGGTTTACCAAATTTAGCACTACTATTCATCAGTTTGGGTTCACACAGAGTGCTCATGATTCAGCTCTGTTTATCCGCCATACTGCCAACGGTATTATCCTTCTTTTACTGTATGTGGATGATATGGTTATTACTGGAGATTATCTACGTGGTATTTCTGAACTCAAAAAGTTTCTCAGTGGCCAATTCGAGATGAAAGATCTTGGCATGCTCACCTATTTTCTTGGCCTCGAAGTCTCATATAGTTCTGATGGATTTTTTCTCTCTCAGGTTAAATATGCCTCGGATCTTTCACTGACTCAACCACTGCCACTACTCTTCTCGAGCTGAACGTTAGACTTACCCCACTCGATGGTTCACCTCTTCAGGATGCCACTCTATATCGCCAACTGGTTGGAAGTCTTGTATATCTTACTATCACTCGCCCTGACATTGCCTATGCCGTTCATCAGGTCAACCAGTTCTTGTCTGCTCCTCAGACCACCCACTACTCGGCTGTTCTTCATATTCTTTGGTATGTTAAAAGTACTTTATTTCATGGGCTTCATTTCTTAGCTCAGTCTGCTCTCATCTTACAAGCCTATTCTGATGTCGATTGGGCCGGAGACCCCACCACCAGACATTCAACCACTGGTTGCTGTTTCTTTTTGGGAAATTTTCTCATTTCCTGACATGGTAAGAAACAAACTATGGTTGCTCGCTCCAGTACTGAAGCTGAATATTGTGCCATGGCTGATGCAACTCAAGAACTTCTCTGGCTTCGATGGCTACTCACTGACATGGGTATCTCTTCTCCTACTACCACTATCATACACTGTGACAACAAAAGTACAATTCAGATCACTCACAATGATGTCTTCCACGAGCGTACAAAACACATCGAGAATGATTGTCATTTATCTATCATCACATTCTCCAGAATATGGTTCGTCTACAATCCATCAGTTCAGCCGATCAGACTTTTCACTAAGGCTTATCCACTCGAATGTTTTCACTCTCTGGTTTCCAAACCCAAGTTCACCTCCCACTTACCGCCTTGAGTTTGAGGGGGTATGTTAATGTATTATATGGACTTAGTTAATTTAGTCTCGCATTGGTTATGTACAGCTTTGCCTCTCCTATTGACTTGTATAAATAAGATAACTCTCTTATAAGTAAATCAGATCATTCAATACAATTCTCCTCTTTGTATTGTCTCACTTCATTTCTTAAACTTAATAGTAGTGTTATGAAAGGCAAATCTGAGGTACGCCCAGAGGCGTTTTGGGGCTAAAACGCCCAGGGCGTGAATCCTAGGGCGAAAGTATCATGGGGCACGCGTTTTTTCGGGTCTGGGCGATGTACATCTTTGATGCTCCAAGCGTCTGAGCGTACGCCCAATGCAATTTTTTTTTTTGATAAATACCCGTCACTGCTTGCCGATCCATTCCTCTATCTCTTTCTCTCGCACTTAATAGAACACACGGGAAAAATAAAACTTCTTTCAGAAATTTAAAAAAACTCAACAACACTTTATATTATCACTTCATTGTTTCATTAAAAAAAACATAAAAGTAGTACTACACAAATGACAAAAACTGTTGGGAGAATCCAAATGGAAACCCAAGATCGAGGCCGAGCTAGAAAGAGGCGGGAAAAGATGGTGGTGACGTGGCAGAGCGTGGACCGTTGAGATTTGAGAAGAGGGGAAGATGGTGGGTGGTGGGTGAGGAAAGAGACTGGAGATGGAGTTTTGCCCGTGAAATCTTTACCCATCCAAATGGGTTTCTTGAGCTTTTTATTTGCTTTTCTTTTTTATTGGTTTTTTCTTCTTTTGGGTGGCAAATTGAGAGTTGCAAAGGCGGTGAAGAGAGAAAGAGAGCTCGTGAACTCAGCTTTTCTTCTCTTTTTACTTGCTTTCTCTCTCTAGAACTGTACATGCACTTCCTCCCTCTCTCTCTATCTGAAAAGATTTTCTCTCTATATGCGTGTTTTTATCCAAAACCTTTGAAGGAAGGAAAAACAGAGAGAGAGAGAGACAGATATTTTTAATTTTTTACTGTATCTTTTGGTCTATGGTTTGTCCGTGAATTCAGTGAAAGATTAGTGAAATGATGGGAATGTCCCTCTTATTTAGGTGATTTTCTGTCCTTTTGTCTAAATTCTGAATATTTTTGAAGTCAAATGACGAATATGGACTTACCAGGATAAGGTTTCACTAATCATGATGAAGCTTTTTTTAAGTAAAGTTTTGTATACATGACAATTAATGGTTGGAGGTATGAATCTAGTGTGGGGTAGAACAGGCTTAAAGGTGTAGACTCTCTGGTATTAGTTCATAAAAATAGAGTGTATTATTTAATAAGTGGAGTATATATAATTAATCTTAGTTGAAAATAAATTTGTTGTATAATCTACTTAGAAAAATACTATGGCTACTTGAATTAATTAATGTATTTTTGTGAAATATTTTGATAAATATTCATTCATAAGTCTTAAGTTAGTAAAGTTTATTGATAATTAATTAATTTATATTATTTCAAATTTTTAATGTTTTTATAATTTACTTAATATTATTTTATTCAAAACATCCCAAACGTTTCAAAAAACTTATGTCTTAACGTCTCGAAGCTTATACCTTGCCTAATGCTCTCGCTTTTAAAAGCACTGTTAAATGATTATCCATTATAACTTCCCACACAGGTCTGGCCACTGAGCAGCGAAATAATGCATGACTCTCATCTTCTACATATGATTTACAAACTTCACAAGTCTCTGAGATGTTTAGACCTCTCCTAATTAAATTAGTTTTACATGGGAGCACAACATGGCATAACCTCCATGCAAAGACTCTTATTTTATGAGAAGTAGGCAAAGATTAGATAATTTTTCCATACCTTATCTCACCTGGACCTGGTCCACCGCCCCTCCCTGACGAAGATGCTAGAGAGTCCGACCTCCTGCATTCGACTGCCAAAGCCACTTGATAGCCACTACGTACAGAGTAGTGCATAGAGGAAGTGTAATGCAATAAATATTGATCTTGAAGCTGGTGCCAACTAAAGGGAATTTGTTATATAATCTCCACTTCATGGTGGAGAAACCGATTCGTCAAAGCAGCAAGGTTTCCAAGAGGGCACTGATGGGTTAATGAGTGTTGTGATTGGTTCCTCCGAGTCAAAGAAGAGACTTGGCGATACCATTTTAAAGGACCAAGGAACCAGAACCCAAGGATCTTGCCATATTTTAATGCTTTCTCCACTCCCCACCTTGTACCTTAGCTCGTTTAGCAACATAGACCAACTTTCCCAAATGCTTCTCCAAGTGTATGAAAGAGAAGACTCAAGAGCTGCCTGAAGAAAATCACAATTAAGAAAATATTTAGCTTTTAGGACATTATATACAAAATGAATCCTTATGATTTAGCAACCTCCAACCCTGTTTTGCAAGAAGGACAAGGTTTAAAAAGATGAAGATCACGAAAACCCATAATTGCCCTCGGACTTGGGGTCAACACATTTTTTTCCCAGCTAATCCAATGAATTTTCCATTCGTTAGACTGTCACTCCGACCAGAAATGGCCCATCATTGCTCTAATTCATTACAAATTTTTTTGGCATTTTAAAACAACTCATTGTTTACGAAGGAACTGCTTGAGCCACAACTTTGATTAGGATTTCTTTGCCCGCTTTAGACAATAACTTTTCCTTCCACTCTTTTATTTTGTTCCAAATCTGGTCTTTTAAAGGCTTGAAAACAGAATTTTTTGATCATCCCACCATTTTCGATAGTCCCAAATACTTCTCATGACAATATACCCATTGCACCAGTAGTGTATCTGCAATGCTCTCTGCGATCTCAACCCCATAGTTAGTACTAAAACAAACAACAGACTTATCAAAATTTACCACTTGACTAGAGCTAGCATCATAAAAAAACAAATATATTTGATATTTCTTCACATTCATCGGGTTTTGCTCGGCAGAATAAAAGACTATCATCGACAAGGAACAGGTGGGGATACTGCTGGGACCATTACAACTAACTTTAACCCCATGGATCAAGCCTGCTTGTTCTCTCTAATAAATTAAAGAAGACAAAACTTCAGCACATAATAGCAAAATGTAAGGAGATAATGATCACCTTGTCGGAGACCTTTAGAAGGAGTGATGTTCCCTTCGGCTCGCCATTAATTAACACCGAGTAGGATACCAAAGTCACATACCCCATAATAAGATGAATCCAATTAGGATGAAAATCCAATTTTTCCATAACTCCTTCAAGAAAACTATATTTGAAACCTATGATAGGCCTTACTCATGTTCAATTTTAGGGCCATTAATCCCTTCTGCCCCCCCCCCCCCCCCCCCCCCCCCCCCCCCCCCCCCCCTCCCCCTCCCCTTTCATTTATTTTTCATCTTATGTGAGAGCTCATATGCAACCGGAAAATTATCTGTAATCAAACAACCAGGCACAAAAGCACTTTGATTATGAGACATGATAGAGGAAAGTACAACTTTCAATCTATTAGCTAACACTTTTGCAATCAGTTTATACAACACATTACAAAGACTAATAGGCTGATATTGGGAAATTAATTCTGGATTTTTTATTTTCAAAATAAGGACAATATGAGTGGAGTTCACAACTGGATCCATCATCCCCGCATTCAAAAAGTCTAAAACTTTGGTAGTAACATCAACCCCAACTATGTCCCAATATTTTTGATAAAAAAGTGCACGCATACATTATCTCTAGTGAAATCGGCAACCAAGGAATTATTCATGGTTCTCGATACCCGTTCAGCCACTAGGTTTAGAGCCTCATCTAAACGATCCAGGTTTGAGGAAGAAAAAAGATCCTAAAAGTAACCGCATATTATCCTCTCCAACTAGACGTCATCATCTTGCCACATATCAACATTATCCCTTAACTGATAAATAGAGTTTTTTCGGAATCAAGTTGATGCACATTTATGAAAAAAGGAAGTATTCCTGTCTCCCCCTTTTAACCACTGAATTCGTGAACACTGCTTCCAAACTATCTCATTTGAGGCTAATAGGGCATTCATCTTCCCCATAATATCCATCTCTTCCTTAATCTTTGAATTTATGGCTATCTTTTTTTTTCCTTTTTCCTCAACTATTCTATTATCCATGCAAAATTCCATTACCTATAAATCTTGGGAATCGAACCTAAAACTTTGAAGTCCCAGAACCTCAACCTTGACCACTAAATCAAGACCAAATCGACTATAAGGGAATTTTTCTTTATTAATAATTCTATCACTTACATTTTTTAATTAGAAAGGTTACAATATCCTTTCAATCTTTCCCATATCCTTTATTTGTGCTTACGTCCTATTGGTTAAATTTATATCTTTAATTTTTTCTAACTCCATTAATCATAACCCTTTAATTATATTTGATGTGGATAAAATATACCAACCTACCAAAAGATGATACTTGGTAACCCCAAGGGCATGATTGTACTTGCACCAAAGGCAAATCAGTAATCTTATTCATCACAAGCTTTATAAATAGGTGTTTCATTTATGGTACCTTATTCTTTACACACATTGTACTTTCATCTCGCTCTTGGTCGTAATCTGACTTAAGCATCGAAGGGCTTTCCCAAGAGAAAAAACACTTCGGGTTGGTTTCTTTTTCTAGGTACCTCAAACTATACTAGATTAGGCCGGATCAAACCAGTTCAGACCAAGCCAAGCCAGCTCAGAGTAGAACCGTCCCAAGAGTACCAAGTTAGACTCAACTCTCAAACCTGACCTATGTGGATTCGACCTATTTTTGGCATCAATAAAATTGGCACCATATGTGGTAATGTATAAGTGAAATATTGGTTGGAAAATATTGCCTAAGAAGAATCCACCTCCACCTTCAGCTCCCCCTGGATTAAGAAGTAATGTTCATCCGACCTTCGAGGTCAACACCATCAATCCCTTTAAGTTACCTCCACCACAATCTCTCATAGAATTGCAAGACCCTTATCACACTTCGGGAAGCTGTCATCAACCCGAGGTGAATGATGAGTACGACTTATCCTATCATTAAACCAGATCATGGTCAGACCAAACGACTTAGTGAGAAGTTCCCGAAGCAGACTTGGACGCTTTGGTTAGCTGAGTCGAATACAACGCCCTCTAGTGACGGTTTAAGGAACTAGTTATACGACTCGGCTAGGTAGCCCACAAATTGAGTAGAACCCAAAGACATCAATCACCCTCCAGTAAAAGGTATTATTAGCTCGCACAAGGTAAAAGTCATGAACGTCCACCAGAAAGAAGGGAACCAAACTAACGAAGTCCTTGGAAAAGTCCTCAACATTAAATCCGAGACGATGAGTCCAACTCAAACTCTCATCCATCCAAAAAGCAGCAAGAGTAAGACAAATCCAAGATCAACAAGCAACTAAAAGAGATGAATAAGCGCACTGGACTAGCCATAAAGCCACTTGAGGTAAAATCCATGATGAGATCAGACTTGAGTGTAACCCTTTCTCCAAAGAGCTCATGGACAAGAAAATATCACTGAACTTTAAAATGTCACACATTGAGTCGTATACAGGGAAGACATGCCCCATAGACCATCTCGAGACATTCAAATCTTTGATGTTCCTCCATGGCCACTCAGAGGTGCCAATGTGCCGAGTATTTTTTATAACGTTGCGTAAAGCAACGAGAACATGGTTTTCACTAAAGGAGAGGATGAAAACTAGTGGACCCGCGAATTCAACCCAAACCAGTATAATGGGTTAGGTTTGGGTTGAGAAATTTTTGAATATGTGAGGAGCATGTTTCTTTTCAATACATTTTAGTTGAAGATGACCGTTTGTTATTGTGAAAGTATTTCTTTTGGACTTTCAATATACTTTCCAAAAATTTGTTGAATTGATTTTTTTATCCTATTGTAGGTACCGCTCTTTTCTGCTTGAGACCCATGCATTTGGCTCATTTCCTAAAGCTACTCCCCTTAAAGAAGGTGGATATGGCGAGGGTGTGGATTATGATGAGTAGGTATATAGAAACGAGTGAAATCTACCAAGTCTAATACAAACCCTTTATAAGTAGTAAGGAAGCTCCCATGATGGGTGCGTTTTTAATGTATTAGACAATTGGTCGTTAGTGATCCAAGTACAAAGTAAGGATGACGGGTAAGGTGCCACCATTTGACCTTAAAGGGGGTTAAATCCCTTGTCATTGGTCTACATGAGAAATTCCAAAGCTTGGAGCTCTCTCTCTCTTACTTAGACCAAAGTCTAGCCCTTTGTGCTTCAATAGAATTAATCAAAATTTTAATTAAAGTATTATTATCATACACTACTAATAAAACCAAGCACACATTTTTAAATTTTCATTCAAACAAAGCAACACCAAATATTGACTTTAAAGTAATGCGGTAAAAGTAAGTACATAAAGGAAATAAAATGCTTTGATTATGAAGAAAAAAAATATTAAAACTACTTGCAAAGTATGGATGAGAAGTAAATTAAAGTGCATGCATTTAAACTAGGTGGATTAATTATGTAAGTTAACTAGATGAATTAAACTTGAAGACTAAATTGAATGAATTAAACTAAGCGACTTTAAACTAGACGAGTTAAAAAAAAAAAAAAGAATTCAGCTAAATAGATTTAAACTAAACTACCTTAAAGATTAGATTCAAAATAACTAGTAACTAGTGACATTTTTAATGGGCCAAAGGGGGTCCAAAATTAACAAGGACCAAAAGGGCCCAAAATTCTTCTTAAAGAATGAAAGTTCACATGTAATTAATGACAACTTAAAATAAAACATCTAACTTAGAGAACATAAAAATTCTTAAGGTACTAAACTAAAGGAAAGAACTTTAAAACTACCGCTAACTTAACATTGCATTTAACGAAGAGATTACATATGACTAGTAGCTAACTAAAGAAAGAAATATAACTAGTGAAAAATAAAATGCTAAGAAACTAGTAAGTATCTTAAGATGAAACTTTTTAAGTGAGCTAAATTAATCTAGTTTATTTTCAATGTGGTTTTATTACATGAATCATGCTAACAATTTATTTTGCAAAAAGTAGAAGCTTAACTAACCTTCTTTGGCTAAGGAAAATTTTCATGTGCAGGAATTATCCTCGGAGATCTTTGTGCTCTTGTGGACTTAGTGAAGTTGGAAGAATGATTCCAATGTAGATTAGAAGACCAAAAAACAAAAGGTGGTCAAAAATGATGAAGAACTCTCACTAGTTCTTCTTTTGTGTTTCAGTCTTTGCTCTTTCTAATATTTCTTGATCACTCACTTCTATTTTGTTATATTCTTCTATTTGGTCTTCCTACTTTTCTCTCTTTTTATCTCTTTTCTCACTTCTTTCTTGCTCTCTAAAGTTTCTCTCTTTTTTGCATTACTTTGCCTTAATGTTGTGTTGGTTTCTTTGTATTCACATGAGGGTATTTATAGGAGGAGTAAGGGCTGGCCAAAAGATTAAAAAAAATCAAAATAAGGGGTGAAAGGAAGGTGCATGGCTTGTCATATAGGGAAGGGGAAACGTAGTTTCAACTTTTGAGATGAAAAATGTGTTTTACTTTTAGGATGTAAAGGTGGGGTTAGAGAAGTGAGGTGTGGTAAACCAAGTGAAAAGTGAGAGGGAAAAGGCTTTTAGGTAGCTAGACATAGGGAAGAGGGAGGAGTTTCTTTGAGTTGGAAAAAAGTGAAGAAGAAAGTTTGCAAAAAGGTGAACAAGAAATGACATTTTGGAGTGTTTTCAATAAAGCAAAAGGAAAAGCAAAAAAGGTGAGGATAAACTCTCCTTGCTATGGCTGACCAAAAGGGGTGGAAAAGACACAATTTTCCTTGGTTTTTGATATATAATAAAGTGGAAAAGCTTAGGGAAAAAAGAGTGCAATTACAAAGCAAAAGAAAGGAGAAAAATGCTTCACATTCTATAAAAAAAATAAAAAATAAATAAAAATAAATAAAAATAAATAAAACTGTTGTTTTTAAGGTGCTGTTTTTGGGGTATAAAATGTGTTTTTTGGGTAAAAAAATGGTATAATTTGACATTTAAGAAAGGATAGAAGATTAATAAGGTAATTTCCAATTAATTAAGCAAAAGAAGAAGAAGAGAAACTACCTCTTTTTGGTACATATGGCTGTCCAAAGAGGAAGAAAAAAATCAACTACTTTATAAGTGCATTGTTGTTGTTTTTTAGGTGAAAAAAGGTCTTATTTTGTGTGGAAAAAAATTAGAATTTTGTACAAAATAAGGTGAAGGAACCGAGGAGAGAGAAGTGAGTTCAAAAAGAAAAAACAAAAAGAGGGGTGAAAATTCCTCATTATGGCTAGCCACATAGAGAAAGGAGAGAGACATCTTTTTGTGTGTAAAAAAGTAATTTTTACTTTGAGAAAAGTGAACCAATCAAGGAGTGCCAAGTGGAGGGTGAAATTGGAAGTTCACCCTTAAAAATTAAAAGTCTTCATGGGCTTGAAATTTGGGCCAAAAATGTTTCGGTTTAGGAAAGATCAATGGGCTTTAGTGGGTTTTGGATTTGGTCAAAGTTTAAATGAAGACTTTGGTCTTGGATTAATTGAATCAAATAAGGTCTAATTGATTTAAACCCAAAGTGAATTAAATGGATGGAACAAAAGGGTCTTACAATAGCTCAAACTCCCCAATTAAATTCATACTTCCTCATTTACCAAGTCTGAGCACACTAGGATCAAAGATTCATCATAGGAACTCGGGTGTGGTTCATTAAAAAAATTTGGAACGAAATTGGGTGTCTATAGTATATCCCCCTTTGATTGGGGCTTCTTTGAGAGTTCCAATCAAAGGCTTTGAGTGACTGCTATTTTGTTTTAAAATTTTAGAATGACAAATATGCGATGTGCGCATAAAAGTAAATGTGTTGTTGGGCAATGTTGGTGTCACAGAATCACCTATGAGAATGATATGTACCTAGAATGATGGAGCTGGCATCCATTTACTCGTGTAATACTTCTAGACTGACTTGTTCTTGTTGCGAGGACATTGGTTTACCTACTAACGAGGACTTTGATTTGCTTGCTGACAAGGACTTTGAGGTTGTGATTTTGCCTACTAGCGAGAACTTTGATTTGCCTGCTGATAAGGACTTTGAGCTTATGAATTTTCTTGTTGACGAGGACTTTGATTCACTTGCTGATAAGGACTTTAGTTTGTGATTTGGCTTGCTAATGAAGACTTAGGTTTGCCTACTGACGAGGACTTTTGTTTGTTATTTTTCCTAATAATGAGGACTTAGGTTTCCCTGCTAACGAGGACTTTGGTTTGCCTGCTGATGAGGACTTAAGTTTACCTGCTGACGAGGACTTTGGTTTGCCTGCTGACAAGGACTCAGGTTTGCCTACAGATGGGGACTTAGGTTTGCCTGCTAACAAGGACTTTGGTTTTTCTACTGATGATGACATTGGGTTGTCTACTGACGAGGACTTTGGTTTGCCTGCTAACGAGAACTTTTTTTGTGATTTTTCCTGCTAATGAGGACTTAGGTTTGCCTGTTAACGAGGACTTTGGTTTGTCTGCTGACGAAGACTTTGAGTTTGTGATTTTGCCTGTTAATGAAGACATAGGTTTGTCTACTGACGAGGACTTTGGTTTGTCTGTCGTTAAGGACTTTCAATTTGTGATTTTGCCTACTAATAAGGACTTTGATTTGCCTGCTGACGAGGACTTTAGTTTGTGATTTTGTCTGGTAATGAGGACTTAGGTTTGCTTCCTGAAGAGGACTTCATTTTGCTGGCTAACAATGAATTTGGTTTGCCTGCTGATGAGGACATTGGGTTGCCTACTATGAGGGCTTTTTTTTGTGATTATACCTGTTGTTAGAGCTATTTTTTGTGATTGTGCCTGCTGTGAGGGCTTTTTGGTGATTTTGCCTACTGTTTGGGATTTTTGGTAATTTTTCCTATTGTGAGGGCTTTTACTTATTGGTTTTGCAGAGTCTTTTCATTCAGATTTGTTAAATCACAAAAAGAACTTGGGCGTGAGCCGAATCATGGCATTTAGGATTCTGTTTTTAGAGTTTGGAAAAACAAAGCATGCAAGAGATGACTTTTGAAGAACAATGCACTTAGTGACCTTTTCTTTGGAAACTTATTTATTTGACACAAAACTTGTATTTAAAACCATCTTTCCTCTTAACAGAGTCGAGATAAAAATATTTGACTGAGGACTTGTGTTTAAACCCATATTTCCTCTTATTTGGCATACATGCTCTAGTAGATCTAAGAACAAAGCTTCACAGCTTGTCAACAATTTTTTTTTCTTCAATTGAAGGGCGATGGATGCTATCTCAACTCAAATGATATACGAGATTGACAACATGAAATGCATCTGGCTCTACAATTTCTCTTGGTAAGGCATCAATGCGATCTTCTCACTTAAAAGTGTCAGGATCGATTGGAATTTCTTAAAGGCTATATTGGAAAAGTGGGATCCCGACACCCACGTACTTGTTCCAATTTGAGCCCCACTATTTTTGCTTAAAATATGCCCCCCACTATTGAGCTTAGGACTAAGTAAAAAGAAAAACTTAACGATCCCATGATTCTTCGTGTTTTTTGTCTACTATATTTGTTCTGAAATCAACTGAAAATGAACGATTGGCATAAGCCATTTTCAAAAAAAAAAATTTTGTTAATTTGGATACTAAAATGATTCTATTTTGTTTTATTCATTCAACCGGGTCTTAATGATGTATTTGCATGGTTCTGATGAGGAAACAAAGGGGAACTAAGGTTCTTTTGCAAGATCGTGGTTGCACCATAGTGGTTTCCTATGTACCCAAAGAAGGATCAAGTCATACGTAGTTCGAGGGTTTGATCTCATGTGTTTGGCAAACACAATCGATTAGCTTAGATATAAGGTAGGATTTGGTGGAAATCTCTTGCAAGTAGTACAAAAGTGAGTGTTGGTTTGGTGAAGTTATTTCGGAGAGATAATCTTTTTCAAGTGGTTTCAAGACAGGGTATGTTTGCTCGAAAAAGCTAAGTTCCATCATCACCCCAAAATAGTTTGCAAGGCTAAGTGATCTTCATCAATCTGAGAGCACTTTCTCAAGGTTTGTAACATGGTCAATGGTTTCTAAGGCTAACGAAGGAAAGGATAATCGAAAGGCTTAAAAGGTGTTATAGGGTTCCTATAAGCCAAGGATTACCTTTTAATTTTTTTTGCCTTTATTTTTTTTACTTCCGTCTCCTTCATCGATTATTATCTTCGTTTTTTTTGTCTTTTGACTTACGTCTCTTTCATCAGTCATTCTCTTTTTTTTTTCTTCTTTTTTTTATCTCTTTCATCGATCATTCTTCTCTCTTCTTCTTTTTTTTTTCTCTTTTTTGTGTCTTTGTTTTGTTTGCCCCCTTGGCATGGTTTGTTCTTTTTGAAAATTTTCATTGTCAAATGTGTTGATGTCAAAATAAAGTGGAATCTGCTCATGTATATCGAAGGAAAAAATTCGCTTGGGTCGATCCACCTGAGTAAAAAAAAACCGCGGTGGGGGAATTTGTTCAAGTTGAATCCACTTTGAACTAAATTCATTAGGTTCTTAGAGATTGCCACGTGTTAGACCTTGATTGGGTGGTGTGAAACCAATCCTTAGCGAGGGTTGTTTTGAAAGAAATCATAATAAGGGAAAAATCTTGATGAATGGGAAAAAATAAAATGATGGCCTTTCATCGTCTTAAAACCAACTGCTTAGCCTTTCCAGACCAAATATTTTATAGGTTCATGATTACAAGTGAACTTTCTAATGTTTCTTTTTATAGGCTGAGGTTACATTTAACTCAAATGTTTAGGTATACAATGAATATATACCATGAAATGTTTTGTTTTTATTAAAATGGAATAGATTTAGTACCCAGATTAACAGTCGAATTTTATTTGTTTTAATTTTTTGTTTTCAAAATCAAGTTCATTGAAAGGGATTTCTTACCACATATTGGAAACATAGCACATTCAAATCATACATTTTTTCATTGACATGGGAAATGCATTTGAATTGGAGGAACCATTCGAGTTCTTTATTTATGCTCTTAAAATAACTTGCATCCTTCACATACTCTGAACCTAGCTGGCATTCTCAGTTCTGATTTGTTTCTCAAACGCATCCTTTTAGTTTGATGTCCATCAACCCGCTGCTCATGTCTTTCAATCTATTGTTCATGTGTTGTAATAAGGCTTACCATTGATATCACATTTCTTTCCTTGTTTGTTGCGATCTTCAAAGCTGAACCATCTAGATCCAAGAATTCTTTAATTAAGGCCATGAGCCCCCAAAATTCGGCACTACTCATCCCTCTAAAGTTGGGCTTGGAAGGGTTAATGTTTGTGGTTGTGCTTAGGGTTGTGTTTGGGGTTATGTTTATGGTGGAGGGGTCAGGTGTTGTGTTTTGGGTGAAGGGGTCAAGGGTTGTGTTGAGGGTAGAGAGGTCAAGGGTTGTGTTTAGGGTGGACGGGTCGAGCATAGTAAGTAATTCTTTAATCATGCTAAGGAAGTTTGGTGAGGCATAATTAGGCATGGGAGCTGAGTCGTAAGTAAGTTTTTCCATTGAAGGTGAGACTAGACTCATAAAAGACCTTTTCTTTAGCCTTCCACTAGAGGATCGGTACCAAAATGAGGAAGGACTACCCCCTTTCCCAGACCTATGACTTTTCTTTACAAAAAAGACAAGACCTTTTTTAAGTTCTTCATTCTTTAAAAAAAATTTCCATGCTTGCTTATCCATAGTATTACTTTAGCTTTATTAATGGGTTTCAGTTTTGCATCTAAAGGCCCACTTAATGAATTAAAGTCCACTTGTGGATAAGTTCTCAATTAGCTCAATTAGCCCAATTAGGTGGAGACAAAAACGTAAAGGAAAATTTCCTCTGATTAAATTTCAATCAATTTTTTTGGTTTTCTCGTGGTTAAATATGGTGGATTTGACATCAACAAGCTTCCCAAAGGGGTCAGACCTTAATGATAATTTAAGCTAAACCTAATAGGCCCAAATGAAAGATAAAGATTGCCCCTTACATGGATCGTTCCACTGGATCCTTGGGCCTTCAGTCGCTTTCATTTTAGATTTCTTGGGTTAAGGCCTAATCAACATTAGTTTCTTCTGATGGGCTTTTCAATGATATCAAACTGCTTTAACTAAGGGAAAAATCCCCTATTTTGAAACAAATTGGGCTCAATGTTGGGCTCATTTCGTTTTGTTATAATTTAATCAAAAGAAATTTCCTCCGATTAAATTCCAATGAAACTTCTTTAGTCTGGGCCCTTTCATTCCTTCATAAGCTTTCTCATAGTTAAATATTGTGGGTTTGATATCACTAAGTTTCCCAAGATATTTGGAACCTAGTGGTGATTAGGGCTAAATCCAAGAAGCCCAAACAAATGATGAAGTTTTCCCCTAACATGGATCTCTCCACTTGATCCTTGGGCCTTCAATCGCATTCATTTTAGATTTCTTTGGTTAAGGCCCAATCACCACTAGTTTCTTTTGTGGGTTCCTTACTGAGGTCAAACTAACAAGGTTTAACTAAGAGAAAATCCACTGTTTTGGGCTAACTTAGGCCCAACATTGAGTTTAATTTATTTGGTTGTGATTTAATCAAAGGAAACATTAAATTACCAAACATGTTGTCAAACAAACTGATTTTATCTTTCCTTAACATGTGAGGTAAAAGCAAACACATGCAAGCAAGCAAAGTGATAGAAAGGGGTTCTTGTCCTAGATAGAAAGGTTCTAGGGTTTTCTCAAAAGAGAGTAGGCTTGCCTTATAACTCTGGTGGGGTCAGGTACCCCATGGCTAGAAGGATGCTATCATGCTCTTCTAGTGGCCTGAAAAGTGGACCACAATAGTACAAATGTGTTTGGCAAACTTTCGTTACACGGACAAGAACTAAGAAGAACTTGTCCCACACCAAGGGCTGATGATAAGCAAATAGGGGTCACACTAGAAACCAAGAGGAAATTGGCCCCATAATTTACTCCGTCGATAGCAAAGGGTAAATGCTAGTGTGCAAAGTGAAGTATGAAATAATAACTCAAATTAAAATTTCAAAAGATTTCCAAGAAATACTGTAAGGTTAAATCTCCCTAGTGGAGTCACCAACTATAGGTACCTTTATTTTCTGTCTGAGACCCATGCATTCGGCTCATTACCCAATGCCACTTCCCTTAAAAAAATGTGGATATGGCGAGGGTACGGATTACAATGAGTAGGCATATAGAAACAAGTGAAACCTACCAAGTCTAATACAAACCCTTTATAAGTAGTATGGGTGCGCTTTTAATATGTTAGACAATGGATCGTTTGTGATCTAAGCATAAAGCAAGGATGACGAGTAAGGAGCTGCCATTTGACCTTGAAGGGGGTCAAATCTCTTGTCATTGATCTATGTGAGAAATTCCAAAGCTCGGGAGATATGGGTGAAAAAGAGTAAGGATTTAATACTCTATCTCTTACCAAGACCAAAATCTATCCCTTTATGCTTCAAAAGAATTAATTGAAATTTTAATTCAAGTATTATTATCATACACATGCTAATAAAACCAAGCACGCATTTTTCAATTTTTATTCAAACAAAGCAACACCAAATATTAACTTTAAAGTAATGCGGTAAAAGTAAGTATATAAAGGAAATAAATTGCTTTGATTTTGAAGAAAAAAATATTAAAACTACTTGCAAAGTATGGAAAAGAAGTAAATTAAAGTGCATGCATTTAAACTAGATGGATTAATTATGTAAGATAAATTAGATGAATTAAACTTTAAAACTAAATTGAATGAATTAAACTAAGCTACTTTAAGCTAAATGAGTTTAAAAAAAATAGGAATTAAGCTAAATAGATTTAAACTAAACTACCTTAAATATGAGATTTAAAATAACTAGTAACTGGCAACATTTTTAATGGGCCAAATGGGGCCCAAAATTAACAAGGACCAAAATGACCCAAAATTCTTCTTAAAGAATTAAAGTTCACATGTAATTAATGACAACTTAAAATAAAATATCTAATTTAGAGAACATAAAAATTCTTAAGGTACTAAACTAAATGAAAGAACTTTAAAACTACCGTTAACTTAACATTGCGTTTAACGAAGAGACTACATATAACCAATAGCTAACTAAAGTAAGACATATAACTAGTGAAAAATAAAATGCTAAGAAATTTTTGATGAGCCAAAAGGGGTCCAAAATTAACAAGGACCAAAAGGGCCCAAAATTCTTCTTAAAGAATTAAAGCTCACATATAATTAATGACAACTTAAAATAAAATATCTAACTTAGAGAACATAAAAATTCTTAAGGTACTAAATTAAACGAAAGAACTTTAAAACTACCGTTAACTTAACATTGCATTTAACGAAGATACTACATATAACTAGTTGCTAACTAAAGAAAGACATATTACTAGTGAAAAATAAAATACTAAGAACTAGTAAGTATCTTAAGATGAAACTTTTTAGGTGGTCCAAATTAATCTAGTCTATTTTCAAGGTGGTTTAAACACATAAACCATGCTAACAATTTATTTTTCAAAACGTAAACGCTTAACCAACCTTCTTTGCCTAAGGAAAATTTCTACGCGCGGGAATTATCGTCGGAGATCCTTGCGCTCTTGTGGACTTAGTGAAGTTAGAAGAATGATTCAAATGAAGAATAGAAGACCAAAAAACAAAAGGTGGTCGAAAATGAAGAAGAGCTATCACTAGTTCTTCTTTTGTGTTTCACTCTTTGCTCTTTTCTCACATTTCTTGAACACTCTCTTCTCTTTTGTTATATTCATCTCTTTTATCTTCCTACTCTTCCCTCTTTTTATCTCTTTTCTCACTTCTTTCTTTCTCTCTAAACTTTCTTTCTTTTTTCTATTTTTTGCATTACTTTACCTTAGTGCTGTGTTGGTTTCTTTGTGTTAGCAAAGGGAGTATTTATAGGAGGAGTAAGGGCTGGCCAATAGATTAAAAAAATCAATATAACAGATGAAAAGAAAGCGCATGGTTGGTCATATAAGGAAGGGGGAAAATAGTTTCAACTTTTGAGATGAAAAAATGTATTTTACTCTTGGGGCATAAAGGTGGGGCTAGAGAAGGGAGGTGTAGCAAACCAAATGAAAATTGAGAGGGAAAAGGCCTTTAGGTGGCTGGACATGGGGAAAACGGAGGGGTTTATTTGAGGTGAAAAACAGAGAAGAAGAAGGTTTGCAAAAGTGTGAACAATAAATGATATTTTGGAGTGTTTTCAATAAAGCAAAAGCAAAAGCAAAAAAAGTGAGAAGAAACACTCCTTGCTTTGGACAACTAACAGGGTTGGAAAAGATGCAATTTTATTTGGTTTTTGATATATAATAAATTGGAAAAACTTAGGAAAAAAAAAGAGTGCAATTACAAGGCAAAAGAAATGAGAAAATGTGTTTTTTTGGGGTATAAAATGTGATTTTTTGGGTAGAAAAATGTGTTATTTGACATTTAGAAAAGGGTAGAAGATTAATAAGATAATGTCCAATTAACTAAGCAAAAGGAGGAGAAGAGAAACTCCCTCTTTTTGGTATATATGGTTGCCCAAAGAGGAAGAAAGAATCAGCTACTTTTTAAGTACAATATTGTTTTTTAGGTGAAAACAAATCTTATTTTGTGTGGAAAAAATTAACATTTGATACAAAAGAAGGTGAAGGAACCTAGGAGAGAGAGCTGAGTTCGAAAAGCAAAAAACAAAAAGAGGGGTAAAAATTCCTCATTATGGCTAGCCACATAGAGAGAGGAGAGAGACATATTTTTTGTTGTAAAAATGTAACTTTTAGTTTAAGAAAAGTTAACCAATTAAAGAGTGCCAAGTGGAGGGTGAAATTAAAAGTTTTCTTGGGCTTGAAATTTAGGCCAAAAGTGTTTTGGGCTTAGGAAAGATCAATGGACTTTAGTGGGTTTTGGATTTGGTCAAAGTTTAAATGAAGACTTTGGTCTTGAATTAGTTGAATCAAATAAGGTCCAATTGATTTAAACCCAAAGTGAATTAAATTGATTGAACAAAAGGGTCTTGGAATTGCTCCTACTCTTTAATTAAATTCATACTTCCTCATTTACCAAGTCCCAGAACACTATGATCAAAGATTTGTCATAGGGACTCGCGCGTGGCCCGTGAAATTTTTTTGGAACGAAATTGGGTGTCTACACCTATGTTCATTCACTTTATGTTTTTTGTATGATGGGTTTGCAGGTTGAGTTGACATTTTTCCAATACAATATAATTGGGCTGCATTGATCTTTAGACCAACCCGACCCAAATCGACTCATGCTCACCCATAGTTTTCACAACTAACATGAGGCTCCACTAAATTATTCGATGAGCTTAGTAAACAGTTCACAGCATACTTTTTCAGCAGTCGAGGTTCGAAGAGGACCCTCGAAAGTTTGCTGAGCATAACTTAGCATGTCTAGGAGAACCTTCATGAACATATTTCACAATTCACCTCGAACATGGTACAAGTAATAGATTTGGATTAAAAAGTGGCAATCATAGCCTTTATCAATGGCCTCATGGCGTTCAACCTTAGACAGTAGCTTTCAAGAAACCCATTGCACACTATGTCGTCCTTATTGGACAAAGCTAACGAATTTTTGATAGCCTAAGAAGACTAAGTCTTTCGTAAGCGAAGAGATGAGGCCTTGATAGGAAAAAAAGGGGAAAAACTAGAAGAGCTTAACTCCAAGAATGACCAGAAAGGAAGCTGAAGTGATGGTCACCCAAACGAAAAAATAAGGAGCTCCTCGAGGATTTGAGACATACACGCCCTCAATACCTCAAGGGCAAAAATCTTGATGGAAATAGCAAACCAAGACATCATCAAATGTCTCCTAAAATCAAGACTCCCGTCGAAAAGAGATATATGAGCCATTTTTGTTGCTTTCACTAAGAACATGGCCATGACAAAGATGAGTGTAAACATTTGAAGGAAGAAATTGAAAGTTTGATTCAGAGAGGATTAGGAGATTTGTTAAGATCGAGTCAAGGTATAGTCCTCATTTGAGGCGAAGTCCGAACCCCCAAAGAAGCCTCGAGCATAGAGAAATGAACATGCCAAGATGGACCCCGGATAAAATGGACAACAACTGAAGATGGCGAAGCCTATAGAGAAAGATGGTTAATGCCCCCGTGGTAGGCATTATTCTAACTATCTTCAAGGGGTCAACTTCTGAGGGAGAATCTTCAAACTCCCATAAAGTCTATGCTCGTTTTCTCGGGTCAGTAGAAGTGCCGGCAAAGAAGACTCGGATTGATTAGACCATCAGCTTCACAAATGAAGACTTGGAGGGGGGTAAGGTTCCTTCAATATGACACGGTGGTTGTACCCCTAGTCATATCATATTTCGCAGTCAAAAGGATTCTGGTGGACAATGGCTCATCCCAAGACATATTTTATTATAATGCCTTAAAGAAGATAAGGTTGTGAGAAGACCATTTGAAGCCAGTATACTACCCCCTACACAGCTTCTCAAGCGAGTCATACTACTCGATAGAGAGCGTAGCATTTCAGCTAACTACAAGTACTTTACCTTGTCAAATGTTAGACAACCATATTGATCACCTTCTTAGTCATTGATCTTCCCTCCTCCTACAATGCGATTCTCAGACGACCAAGAATGTATACTATGAAGGTAGTTGTCCCCACTTACCACTTAATTATGAAATTTTCAACTGGAAACAGTGTGAGTGAGGTCAAAGATAACCAAGCCGCAGCTTGAATATGTTACTTAGCCTCTATTAAAGGGAGAGATAGGCAAGTGTCCATCAAATCAAAGATTTAAGAGAGGAATCTAAGACTATTAGAGGAAGACCGGTAGATAAGTTAGTATTAGTGTCTCTTGTAGAATATAAACCCAAAAAATGGTGTAGATCGGCTCCTTAGCTAAAACTAAACGTGTTCGCCTTGTCAGCCTTCGATATGCTGAGAATCGATCCGAAAACGATGGAGTATCGTTTGAACATCGACCTCAACTAGAAAGATAACAGGCCATTGATACCAAGGTAAACAAATTCCTCGAAGATGGTTTCATTAGAGAAATCAATTACCCTAAGTAGTTGACCAAGGTTGTGATGGTTAAGAAATAAAATGAGAAATGGTATATTTGCATTTACTTTACCGACCTGAATAAAATTTGTCTAAAAGACAGGTTCCCTTGTCAAGAATTGACCAGCTAGTGGACATAACTTCGGGGTATGAGATGTTGAGATTCATGGATGCCAACTCTGAGTACAACAAGATCAAGATGTACGATCTAGACCAACCAACACAACCTTTGTGATAAAGAAAAGACTTTAGTGTTATAATATGATGACATTTGGACTCAAGAACACAGGAGCAACATACCAAAGGCTAGTAAACAAACAGTTCAAAGAACAAATTGGACGAAACATGGAGGTGAACGTTGACAACATGCTTGTTAAAAGCGTGTAAGCAACGAACCATGTGGCCGATCTCAAAAAATGTTTCTCAATGTTGAGAAAGCATCAGATGAAGCTCAACCCCTCAAAATGCATCTTTGGTGTAATGTCAGGGAAATTCCTCGGCTTTATGGTCACTCAGAAGGGGATCAAGACAAACCCTGAGAAGATCAAGGTTGTCCTAGATATGGAAGCCCCAAAGAATGTGAAGGAAGTACAGAAGCTTATTGGCCGAATAACCACCCTAGTCCACTTCAATGCAAGGTTGACAGAGAAATGTCTACCCTTCTTTAAGGCTTTTAAGAAAACCCAAGACTTCCAATGGACAAAAGAATGCCAATCTTCATTCGAAGAGCTATAAATTACTTGAGTTCACCACTCCTTCTCACCAAGCTGAAGGAAGGGAAATAACTCTTCCTATACTTGGTAGCTAGCGAAGTAGCCGTAGATCAATCTTAGAAGGAAATATGCATTATCAACCTCTCAAGAAATTGGCATATACCATTGTCATATCAGCAAGCTACTATACTTTCAATCTTATCCCATAAGTGTGTTAACAGATCACCTTCTTCGGTAAATACTCCAAAAATCCGATCTCTCATGACAACTAGTAAAGTGGTCCATTGAGTTGGGGGAGTTTGAAATCAGGTACAAGCCTTTCCCAACAGTCAAGGATTTGGCACTCATTGATTTTGTCATCAAATGCACCTTCCTTAAAGATCCTGCAAATGTGCAAAATTCTAAACTATAACAAGGACTTCAAAGTTGGAAGCTTTTTGTGGATGAATCCTCCAATGCCCTCGAAAGTGGTGCAGGCCTCAACTTAATCAGCCTTTAACAGTTTATAGTCAGATATGAATTGCACTTTGATTTTAAAGCCTCAAACAATAAAGTAGAATATGAGACCTTTCTGAATGGACTAAAGCTAGCCTGGTCTCTTATGGTAGACGCTTTAAAGGTGTTCAATCACTCAATTAATAGTAAGCACTTCTGAAGACTATAAGGAAAAGGGGCATGAATGATCAAGTACCTCATCAATGTAAAATAGCTAATGGATCTGTTTAAGCTGATAAAAGTATACAAAGTACCAAGATAAAAAAAAATGCCAAAGTCGATGCTTTAGCACTGCTCACATGCTCAAAAACTTCTTATCTCCTAAGAGTTGTGTAGGTTGAAGTCCTATCATGCTTTAGTGTAGATGAGGCTAATGTAATGGATATCGATGATGGACCCAGTTGGATGGATCTGATTATCAAGTATCTCGAAAATGGTGAGTTACCAGAATCAAGAGTAGAGGCTAAAAGACTCATGTTAAGAACAACTCGCTATTGCATGATTAGAAATTAACTATACCAACGGTTTCTCACTCGGCCCTACCTCAAATGCCTTAAACCAAGAGAAGCAAATTATGCCTTGAGGGAGGTCCACAAAAGAATTTGCGAAAATCGTTTGGGTGGGTTAGCCCTTACCCATAAGATTATCAAGTAAGGCTACTATTGGCCAAGGCTCAAAAAGAAGCCTCAGACTTTGTCAAGATATGTGTTAAATGTCAAAAGTTCATTTCCATTCCTTGTTCTCATGCAAATCCATTAACTATTATTACTAGCCTGGTACCATTCACAGTGTAAGGTTTGATGTACATAGACTATTCCCTCGAGCATCCGAACAATTGAAATTTTTTATCATGGCTACGGATTATTTCACAAAGTGGGCAGAGGCAGAGCCACTTATGAAGATAATGGAAGAGAAAGCAAAAGATTTTGTTTGGAAGTCAGTGGTGCACCGATATGGAATCCCAAGGGTGTTGGTGACTGACAATGGAAAACAGTTTGAAGATGCACAATTCAAAAATTCATGCCAAAACCTTTTAATTGAACAACAATTCACTTCGTTAGGATACCCATAAGCCAATAGGCAAGCCGGTGTAACAAATAGGACTATATTGCAGACTCTGTTGAAATGACTCAAAGACACCGAAATACTTTGGCTCAAAGTGTTGCCAAATGTAATATAAGCCTTCAGAACCATACCTTGGTCCCCAATAGGTGAAACACCATTTTTCTTAGCCTTCAAGTCCGAAGCCGTGGTCTTTGTTGAGGTAGGAGAAATTTCCCTACGGATTTAATTCTTTGATGCAAGTAGTAATAATGACGGTCTGAGAGTGAACTTGGCTATGATCGAATAAATTTGAGATGAAGGACTACTGAAACTTGCAACATACTAGCAGAGGACGACCAGATACTACAACTCCAAAGTCAAGCAAAGAACATTCAGACTCGAAGACCTGGTCCTCCCCAAGAATGAAGTCTTGAATCCTCGAGATATAGGGAACTATTTACTAATTGGGAAGGTCCGTACTGTACAAAAAAAGTGATCAAGGAAGGAACTTTTGAGCTAGAAAAGGCAAATGGTACACCTGTGCCACGGAGATGGAATTCATAAAATTTAAGGAAGTTTTATCAATGACTCATGAATGTAAATCGACCTTAAGATAAGTGACCAATCCAGCTAAATTTTGCCAATTCTAAAGGAATCACTGAATGAAAACTTTGTTTAAAATATCCTCTATGGTCGAGAATCTAAGTCAAGCGTCCAAAATAGCATTCAACTCAAACATCCTCAAGTCTGAGGACCAAAGTAAAGCTCTAAAAACCACTCATCTATAAGATATCTTGGGTCTTTATAATCTGAGGTGCACTCGATTTTGAAGCCTTCACTTCACTTTGGGACAAGAAAACTGAGGACTGAAGTGAAGGCTTCAAAACTGAGTGCACCTCATATTATAAAGACCTAAGAAAGGAAGTTGAGGCTCCAAAAAGAGAAGCCTTAACTCGGGCACAAACATGCAACACTTAGTGGGATTTTTATCCAAACAATAAGTGTCAACATCGAGAGCACACCTCAGATTATAAAGACCCAGAAAAGAAGCTCCAAAAATATAAGCCTCAACTCGGGCACAAACATGCAACACTTAGTGGGATCTTCATCCAAACACTAAGCACTAACACCAAAAGGTTAAGAAAATAATTTATACTTAGGTGATCTGTGAGAATAAAATTCTGAGTAACTCATGATATATACAAAAGAAATAAAAAGAAATTAAAGTATAAGGAAAAAGTGAGATTTCATTAATAGCAAAAACAATAAAAAGGAAGGCTTCGAGGCCAAGTACAAAAAACCAAGTAAAGAAAGCTTAGGCCTGCTCCCTATCCCCCTTTAGGCCATCGCCATCGTGCACGTACTCTTCTACGACCTGGCCATTAGAGTCAGTTATGATGAACTCAGTGTCATGTGAACGGGATTGACCCTCATCATTTCCAATCACTAAACAATCCTTACCACCCTCTTTGGCTAGAAAAGAGAAAGTAATCTCTAGCAGAGGAATTCAAAGTTGGCTCATGTCAAGCGACGGCCAGAACTTGCTTGCCTCTTTCTTCGCAGCCTCGAAGCCATAAATGTACTGCTTAGTAGCCTTCTCATAGACCAAGTCATCGAAAGCCTGGAAGACCTTGAACTCTTCCACAAAATTCTCCCCGAACCTAGCTAACTTTGCCCTAAGCCTCTCCACCTCAAACTCAATAGCCTTATCTCTTTTACTTTCTTTTCTTGATTCATCCTACAAATCTCGAACCTCACTCTACAACTGATTTCCTGTCCCATCAACTAAGAGATTAGCTCATAACGTGCTTGAAGCTGGGCCTTGAAATCATCCTTCTCCTTGTAGATCCTATCGACCTCCACCACAGCTTGAGGATACAATTCGGTTATGATAGAGGCGAACATGTAGATCTGAAACAAAAATTCAATGGATCAAAATTCCATAAAAACTAGAAATATGCACTAAATATAAAAAGATATGTACATTAAGTGTAAAAAGATATGTACATTCTGAGCAATCAAACTCAAAATCACAGACATGACCTCCAGAGGGTAGCATAAATATTAATTAACCGAAGCATAAACACAAGATAACTAAGGGAATAAAAGGAAAATAAAAATAACAAAAATTTTCTAAGTATAAGATGACTACCATGAGTTGTTTGACTTAGATCGTACTCTATCAACACGCTCTCATTTGTTAACTCGAAGGCAAAAACAAACTTTCCAAAAAAAGTACAGATCAGGTCCTCCTCTTCCTCGGTAACTAGAGGAAGATCTTTCTGGGAATCAAAGATCCCAAACTTTCAATCCTTCATCAAAGGGAAAGGTTGTTCATGGTGCACATAGAAGAACCTCAACTTCCACTCATGGATAAATGAAAAATTCTCACCAATAGTCTCTTTCCCTGGCCTTAGAGATAGTGTATACTAACCTGTGTTCTAAAGCTTCTTATGACATAGAAGCTTCAAAACAGGTCCATGGAGAAAGGGATGTGTCTACCATACCCCCGATGCTAAACAAAGAAGTCAATCAAACTTATTATCAAATTTGAAAGTAGTTAATTAGGAGAAATGTTGAAGAAGTACAACACCTGAGACACCTTCAGATCCATAGGAAGACAAAAACTTCCCTTAAAAAAACCTTCATAGAAGCACATCTCATACGGTGATCCACTTTGGATCGGGCTACATGCCCTTTCCTTGGGTGTTGGTATTTGAATCTTATACTTATTCGAGCTGCAAAACTTCTAACGGAAGAAGGATAAGGATCTCTCTAACAAGGACCACGACTCATCTCAGTCGTATAATTGAATCGATCATGGTCACGCAACATCTCAGCACAAACCTTTTCCATGGAAGGGGCAGTGATCTCATTGTATATGGCCTCGGAGGAAGGACTTATTTAGTCCCCCTCACTCACTTGGTCCTTAATATCTATGGTCCCTTTTGAGAGAAGACACTTAGGGCATGGAGGAGCTATGAACCTTCCTATCGATTGGGTCTAACAAACTAGCATTACTGAACATAATTTAACATGGAGATATAAAAACTCTTACTGAGAAAAGAGCAAATATAAGGCTGAAGAGAAGGTGGAGCCAAAGTAAGGAACGGCAAAGCTGAAGAGAATGATGATCGAAGTGAATAGGCCAAATAAAAATAACCAACCGAGGACAAATAGAAGAAAGATCGAAGATGAAAAGGCGGAGGACGAGGAGCTTTATAAAGACGTTGAAATTTTTGAAACTAAATTTGTGAAACTTATGGCCCCCCACTCTAAATTATATAGAACTCAAAAGACCAAGAGAAGCATAAAAGTCTTATCGAGCAGTGCAACAATCATATCAAATAGTGTAAAAGTCACATCACATCTCACGTGCACACGTGGCATAATCTTGGTATTCGTTTAAGAATAAATGCATAAGTGTGGATCCAAGCCCAAAGACCAAGGTGAAGCATGCAAAACATTCTTTACCTCATACCCTTACCAGTCTGAAGACCAAGGTTAAGTGTGTAAAACACACTTCACTTCAGACCTTCAAGTTCGAAGACCGAGATGAAGTGTGTCGAGCATGCATTACCTTAGACCTCCAAGTCCGAAGATCGAGGTGAAGTGTGCAAAACACGTTTAACCTAAGACATTTCTAGTTCGAAGTCTGAAGTGAATCAACCAAAATGGACTTCATGTCCGAGGTCCAAAGTGAATTGATGAGAGAAAAATATTGCATATTTTAGCCACTTAATTTACATTTGTTAGCTTAGGATTTTGTTACTTTGAGTTGTTTTCGTTGTTTTTCAGGTTTACAAGCACTGGGAAAGGAGTTTCACTAAAATTGCCAGAATTGTCCGTATAGATCAATCATCTTTGAAAATTAAACTATATTGATTCAAGAAGAATCGGGATATGAGCCATATATGCTTAGAAAGATCCAGAAGTCTATTTTCTGGAGAATTTTACGGCTCGTAAAAATGATTTTTCTACAGAAAGTTATGACCGTTTTAGTAGACAAAGGTCAGGCTGTGCGGGATTTCAGCGTGAACAGAAGTTTTGAAGGGCATGTGAAGACTTAAATCCCACATCCCACATTGGTTGGAAACACATTTCTATATCCCATATCCCACATCGGATTGGAAACATATTGCACTCGTGGTATTTGCCTATATAAGACCCACTCCACTTCATCATTCAATGTGCAATTCCTGAGCCACTTTGGTGTTTACCGGTGGACGTCCGCTAGCATTCTGGTCGATCTCGAAGGCTTTGTCACCACGAGGGGAAGCGCCGCCCGTTAGTGAGTGGAATTTCTCCCATGTAAAGTTATTTACTTATTTCTTTACATTTAGTTGTTTTAGTTTAAATGTTTAGCACTTTTATTATGAATTGTAGTTTTATAGTTATGAGTGGCTAGACTCTTCAGCTAAGGTTGAAGATGAAGCCCCACCGTTGTTTGGCGTAGTAGTTCAGATTTGCTTGTACAAATCTGACAATTTTTAGTATAAATGTTCTGTCAATTATTTGAGTTAATCTTATAATTGATTGAGTTTAAATTGTCTGTTGGATATTCCTTGTGTTTCATCTGATGGATACATTGAATGCTTTTCGATTAAATTGGATTTCCTTTGTGATTTGTTGAGAGCAGATACATTGGATGCTTTTGGTTTAGTTGGGATATTCTTTGTTTTTTGTCTTATAATTGGATTCATAGAATGTTTTGATAGGCTATATTTTTAGAACATATATTCTTAACTTCGGTTGGGTGGATTTGGAAACCTTAGTATTTTAATTATTAGTTTTTAAAAATCAATTTAGTTTAATTTTAATTTCTTTTGCAAATTATCATCTGAAATTCGGAACTAGGTTAAGATAGAGTTAGTTTAGATTGAAAATATAGTGGATTCGACCTCGCACTTGCACAACGCTATACTGCAAACGACTCGTACGCTTGCGAGTAATTTAAAACTCATAACAAGTTTTTGGCGCCGCTGCCGGGGAATTGTTTGGTTTATGAAATTTTTTTGTCTAAAATGATTTTATTTTTCTACTAGTTAGTTATTTTTTTTGTTTAAAAAAAATTATGTGGATGAATCCAGCGCCAGTTTCACAGTCTTTAGAGGACACCATTAAGGAGTACATGAAAATGACCGGCCTGTCCCTCAATGCTGCCAACACATTCAATGTTGATAACTGTTCCATCTGTGCTAGTCCCATGCATCTAGTACAGAATTGTCCATCAATGCCGGCTTGTGCCGAGTACCCCATGGAACAAATGAATGCTTTCAATGACTGTTGTTGGGAATCAAATGGATCTTACTCTGAAACATACAATCCAGGGTGGTGGAACCACTCTAATTTTTCATGGGAGCAGAACCAACTGATGAATCAGGGAGGAGCCCCTTATCATGCTCACAATCAATACCCTCCCGAATTTCCTCCACCAATCCCAAGTTATGCCTATCCAGCACTATCACCCGTTTACCAAGCTCCCATTCAAGTGCCAGCGTCGGTTTCACAGTCATTGGAGGTCGCTCTCAATGATTTCATGAAAACGAATAGCCAATCTATGAGTGAAGTGATGAGTGCAACCATAGAAAACACCCAAGTGATTGCCGAGCTAGAGAGTCAGATTGATCAAATCGCAAGTTACATGGGTGAAGGAGAGGAAAGAAAGTTCCCCAGTCAACCTGATCCTAACCCAAAGGAACAGTTTGCGGTGGGAAATTTATCAACTCTTATACAAGGGCAAGAAAGTGGCAACAAAAAAAGAGAGATACTGAGCCATCTACAGCCACACCTATCATTAAGGATCTCCCTAGGTCATTTTTACTAAAAGCACCTTACCCTGAGAGATTACAAGCGCCCAAGAAAGGAGAGGAGTTTGAGGATCCCCTTGAGGCATGCTTTGCTCACTTTGGAGAGGACTTGGGCTTAGATAAGTTACTCGAGGAAGTGAATGCCATTTTGGAGTCTGATCCTCAGAAGAGCAGTGAGACGGAGGAGACTATGGATGAATCACGTATTGAGGACCCCCTGGAGGCATGCTTTGCTCAATTTGAAGAGGATTTGGGCTTAGATAAGTTGTTTGAGCAAGCAAATGCTACTTTGGAGTCTGCTCCTCTAAAGATCAGTGAGACGGAGGAAACCACAACACCTGAACCCCCCAAGAAGGAACTTAAGTCTTTATCGGACAATCTTAAGTATAAGTTCTTAGGTCCAGCAGATTCTTTGCCTATAATTATAGCTTTAGATTTGGGTGATGCTCCAGAGGAGAAATTATTGGACGTCTTGAGAGAGCATAAGGAAGCTATAGGCTGGACTATTGAGGATGTCAAGGGAATCAACCCCTCGTTGGTAATACACACGATACAATTGGAGGAGAATGCCAAGCCATCGAGGGAGCCACAAAGAAGGCTCAACCCTGCTATGCAAGAGGTTGTGAGGGCAAAATATATTAAGCTGTTAGAGGCAGGGATCATTTATCCCATCTCTGATAACAAGGGGGTGAGCCTGATTAAAGTTGTGCCCAAACGTGCTGAATTGACGGTAGTAAATAAAGACGACTAATTGGTTCCAACTCTAGTGCAATCAGGAGGGAGAGTGAGTATAGACTACCGTAAGTTGAATGCTGCCATTAGGCCTGATCATTTTCCATTCCTATTTATTGATCAGATGGTGGAGTGCTTAGTTGGGCATGTTTACTAATGTTGGGTCTGGCTGAAGACGTTAAACTTAGCGCTCATGGGAGGCACCCCACAGCTTATCTTTTCTGTTTATTCATTATTTTGCATTTTTATGATTAATGTTTGTTTCCAGTATTTTTTGTTTTCTAGTTTTTTTTTATTTTTCAGGGACAATGCGTACTTCAGTTCAAGTTTGGGGGTATGCTATGAGCCATACAAGTCCAGATAGTTCTCCATATCTCAGGTCAACTCTTTCCATATTAGTCACACATTGGGGTCAATGTGTAATTTAAGTTTGGGGGTATATGAGACACATCACACACTTTGTCCTAATTTGTTATCTTTTTGTCGTAAAGATAAATGCATGTTCATGTTCGTCTAAAAAATTTTTGGTTGTTCTGAAAAATTTTGATGTGATTCATTGGTGAGTTTAAAACTTTGAACACATGATCTGATGATAGAGTTTAAACTTTAGTTACTTACTTTAGGCATTTTCGAGAATTCACATGTTTGATCTAATCTAACACGAGCACATCAGCACATATTTGTGTGAGGTATGACAAGTGAGTTGAATGTATACGTTTCCTTGTCTTAACTGAAACCGGATGACTTGTTGGATAAACACTTGGGCATGTATATAAAAAAAAAAAAAAACAACAACAACAACTAATACTACTAATATTTATAATGATCATCATCAATAAACTTTCCATTGAGTAACTAGACCTCTTGCCTCAGTAAGCAGTGAGTGTTCACGTCAAAAGGTGGGAATTTTATTCATAACGATCATTGCGAAACTTTCCGCTGAGTAACTGGACCTCTTGCCTCAGTAAGCAGTGAGTGTTCATGTCAAAAGGTGGAATTTTGCTTGGTAGTATTAAGGCTAGTTTAATTTCGTAGCCTTTTTTACTCGAGTTAGTAAGTCCTTAGGAGTGTCTTTACACCTAATGCCCTAAAACCATCTGGTTTGGGAGTCATTGACTCAACACTCGCTACATGGGTCGATTAGAAAGCTTAAGGGAACTAAACATAGCAGAGCCTTATATATATAAAAAAAAAAATAAAAAAAAAAACTATGCCATCGTTGTTCTTTCCGATGAGAAATTCTGTGGATCTTGAGACTTGATTACCTTGTACATTGAAGTTATTTGGAAACCTCATCTGTATATGCTAAATCACTTTACACTGATTCAAGCTTGTGATGTCTTACCATGCCTCTTGTAAGTAATTAGGTTTTAAATTCTTATTCATTGTGAAGATGGGTTGGACTTATTTAAGCTTGCTCATGAATGAATCTCATGATTTTGAATGCTCCTTAAATTTTTGGATACCATGAATACTGAACTTATCTTTATGTTCTTTGTTTTTTCATTTAGTTTTTTTTATTTATTTTGTTTTGCTAAGGGACTAGCAAAATGTAAGTTTAGGGGTATTTGATGAGAGAAAAATATTGCGTATTTTGGCCACTTAATTTACGTTTGTTAGCTTAGGATTTTGTTACTTTGAGTAGTTTTCGTTGTTTTTCAGGTTTACAATCACTAGAAAGGAGTTTCACTAAAATTGCCAGAATTGCCCGTACAGATCAATCATCTTTGAAAATTAAACTGTATTGATTCAAGAAGAATCAGGATATGAGCCATATATACTTAGAAAGATCCAGAAGTATATTTTCTGGAGAATTTTACGGCTCGTAAAAATGATTTTTCTACAGAAAGTTATGGCCGTTTAAGTAGACAAAGGTCAGGCTATGCGGGCTGTGCGGGATTTCAACGTGAACAGAAGTTTTGAAGGGCATGTGAAGACTTAAATCTCACATCCCACATCGGTTGGAAACACATTTCTATATCCCATATCCCACATTAGATTAGAAACACATTGCACTCATGGTATTTGCCTATATAAGACCCACTCCACTTCATCATTCAATGTGCAATTCCTGAGCCACTTTGGTGTTTACCGATGGATGTCCGCTAGCATTCTGGTGGATCTCGAAGGCTTTGTCACCACGAGGGAAAGTGCCACCCGTCAGCGAGTGGAATTTCTCCCATGTAAAGTTATTTACTTATTTCTTTACATTTAGTTGTTTTAGTTTAAATGTTTAGCACTTTTATTATGAGTTGTAGTTTCATAGTTATGAGTGGCTAGACGCTTCAGCTAAGGTTGAAGATGAAGCCCCGCCGTTGTTTGGCGTAGTAGTTCAGATTTGCTTGTACAAATCTGACAATTTTTAGTATAAATGTTCTGTCAATTATTTGAGTTAATCTTATAATTGATTGAGTTTAAATTGTCTGTTGGATATTCCTTGTGTTTCATCTGATGGATACATTAAATGCTTTTCGATTAAAGTGGATTTCCTTTGTGATTTGTTGAGAGCATATACATTGGATGCTTTTGGTTTAGTTGGGATATTCTTTGTTTTTTGTCTTATAGTTGGATTCATGGAATGTTTTGATGGGCTATATTTTTAGAACATATATGCTTAACTTCGGTGGGGTAGATTTGGAAACCTTAGTGTTTTAATTATTAGTTTTTAAAAATCAATTTAGTTTAATTTTAATTTCTTTTGCAAATTATCATCTGAAATTCGGAACTAGGTTAAGATAGAGTTAGTTTAGATTGAAAATATACTTTCACAACGCAATTCTCTGTGGATTCGACCTCACACTTGCACAACGCTATACTGCAAACGACTCGTGCGCTTGCGAGTAATTTAAAACTCACAACATGAATCAACCAAAATGAAATCCATCTTGGATCCCTTCACAACTGAGGTCCAAAATGAAGAGTCCAAAACACATCCACCTCAGACCATTTCAAAATCGAAGTCCAAAATAAAAAGTCCAAAGTGCATTCCACCTCGAACTCCTTAGAAGCTAAAAGATGATTAGAAGAGTTCTTCCTCTACTCCCTTAGGTTGAATTTCCGCTCTAAAGGAGTCAAGGTCATATGATGTAGGTTAAATATACCACCCTACCAAAAGATTACACCTGGAAACCTCATGGACATGATGGTACTTGCACCAATGGCAAACCACTAATCTTATTTATCTCAAGCTCTATAAATAGGGACTTCATTTACGGTAACTCATTCTTTACACACATTATACTTCATTTTTCTCCTGATCGTACTCTAACTTAAGCATTGGAGGGCCCTCCCCAAAGAAAAGTATTTTGGGTCAGCTTCTTTTTAAGGTACCTCAGACTAAACCAGATCAACTCGGACCAGACCAAACCAGCTATGGCAAGGCAAAGCTAGCTCAAACCAAAACAATCTTAAGAGTACCAAGTTAGACCATGCTTGCAAACCTGATCTGTATGGATTCGACCTATTTTCGACATCAGCAATATCCTTTAATATTATAATCTAATCTTAAAACTCTAACACATATGGAATGTTTGAAACTTTAAGTTTGGCTTGATGATCCACCTGAGCTTATTCTTTTACATATTTTATATCTATTTTTCATTAATGGAATTCACAATTTTCAACCGAAAAAATACATACTTTTGATTTAATATTTTTGCTTTCTCAGTCTAGTATTATTAATGTTTCAAATTCATAATTACAATTTTTAGGAAAAATTACAGAAATCCAACTGACATTTGGATGTCTCGACATTTAGCTGCTTATTGTTTAAGAAATTACACTTACGAAAATTTGAATTTTCTGACATAAGCCTCTCTCTATCATTTTTTTTTTTTATAGTCACCCATATGCTTTTTGGTCGATAATGAAATCACCTAAATGTTTTTATTAGATACCCAAATATACCCTGACCCAAACTTTGGCTAAACCCAATAATGATTGCCGTGAACTAGGGGTGAGTATGGAACCCGATTGACATGCGAACCCGACCCAAACAAATATAATGGATTGGGTTGGGTTGTGTTTTTTTAGAGATTGGGTTTGGTTGGGTTGAGAATATTTTGAACCCGGTGAGTTGGGTTGGGTCATGGGTTCAAAATTTTCAACCTGACACAAACCGGTAACCCGTTCAAATATATAATTATATATTTTATATTTATCGAATATAAAATAGTGTATAAATATTTATAGTATAATTGTAAAATATATAATCATAAAATGTTCATTCTAATTACTACTAATGTGTAAAATTATACATAGAAAATACTCAAATGTCCAAACAAGTCTCATATTTTTCAATTACCCAGATTTTAGTTTCAAATATTTACACTAGAAACAAATATTGATTTCGAGTTATGAAATAGTTTTCATAATTATTCTTAAGCATAACTTCAATCAGAATAAATTGATGCACAATTAACTTATGCTAACAAAATTTTGATTTCTTGTACTGTTGTAACTATAAAATAAACATAGAAATTAACACTAACCTATAAGATTCCAGTCAGGATTAATGTATGGAGATAAACTTATATTCCAAAAAGATGTACCATAATGTTGATGGAAGAAATACTGAATGTATGATAAAGCTTAGTAATACCAACTTGCTGGAAGCCTTTCATACAAACATTATTGAACCATTCGATTTGCTTCTCTGTGACCTTTTAAGAGCCCTTATATCACTTCCAAGTGCATTAAAGCATAGTCTAAAAATTAGATTGATTAGTGAGAAAGCACTAGCACGGCCAACAAATGCTAAATTATTAAAATATATTATTAGTAACTGTCAAGAAATCCAGATTTCCTTCGTAATTGAACAGATTTCTAAAGTAAGTTAAATTCATATCAACTAAAGCAGTTCCTAGCGCAACATTTAGATGAAGCTTGTGTTTTTCAATATAACGATGAATCCATATTCTAACATCAAGGGCTCCAGGTTGTGAGCATGCAGATAAGCAATTGACCATAGTCACTTCATCAGGCTCTATATTAATCGCTTGCATTTCATGAAACAATGTCAAATCATCCTTACCAAGTTTTGCTTCAACGTAGCCTTCAATTATATCATTTCATGGCACAACATCATTCTCTTACATGTCATCAAAAAAACTTCTTAGTAGTATCCAAAAAACCAAATTTAGCATAGCCTACAACCGTTGTAGTCCATTAGACAATTTTTCTCTTTTCCATATTATCAAATATTCTTTGTGCTACTAGACACACATATTTTACTTGCAATATGAATGGATTTAGTTTTGGATTTAATAGAATATTTTTTTTTGTTATGTAATATGTATGGTCTAATTATTTAGTAAAAAAAAATATATCAACCCGATGACCCAAACCGATTAGAATGGGTTGGGTTGAGGTTAAGGTTGAGGTTGGATGGATTCATGGATTGGGTTGGGTTAAGATTTTTCTAACCCAGTATGAATGGGTTGAATTGAAATTTTAAGATAACCTGACCCAAACTGACTCATGCTCACCCCTACATTGAACCCAAAATGACTCGAGTGAGGAAGTCAAACCTTCCTTTCAGAGTTCAACTAGTGAATAACACTGTAAGAGCTGAAGTGATCCCCTTAAATCCTGATGTATGGCTGAACCAGCAGGCTTCTTCATCTAATTCGAGATCTTCATTAAGTTATCAACCTGTTATTGGCCAATCAAGTGGCGGTTAGTGCAGCCTGAAATTAACGGAGCAACAGATCTTATTAGATGCTGGTTCTGGAGAACACGGTAAAAACAATATATATTCAACAAATATCTTAATTGATTCTCAAATGAGAAGAAATGAGGGCTGAATTTTTTATTCTCATAGAAGTTTTGTTACAACCCAATTCTTTGAAACAAGCGGGTGTGCGGGTTAAATGAGTCGTCAAGTTGGACCAATTCCAGTTCCGGGTTCTCTTTCAAACCCACAGAAAGCACCAGATATTAATGTATCTTGCCTGCATCTCCAACTGCTCTGCAGCGGAATCACGCACTAGCATCGACGGCTCCCACATCATGGGGCGACTGCTAGAACCAATATTTTGAGATGATTTTTTAATTATCAATTTGGAGTTGTAATTGGGTGATTTGGATTGGTTTAGGCCATAAAGATGATGATTGGGGTTTCCTGTAGGTGAGATTTTGAACTTTTAAGGAATCTGATTTGAGAGGTAAAGAGACTGTTAGGGTTTGTTTGTGCAAATTTTGGGTTGCGTGTGGAATGTTGGATGAGAAACAGTGAACGGTGAATGCTGACAAAAGAAAAATCGGAAGGTGTTTGATATTTTTTATTCTCACGTAATGGTGGCGTAGTTCTTACAATTAAAGTGTGAAGTGCTTGCAAAACAGATCCAGCGTTGCAAACTTATATCTGGCGGTGCTTGAGCAGAGACCAGATCAGGGATCCTAGACCAGATTAGGGCTGTGGGCTGCACGCTCGATCTTGATATGGAGGAAGAAGATAAAGAAGAAAAGAAGGAAATAGAAGAAGAAAGAAAAAAAAATCCGTAGGGATTTTTGGTGGAGTGACTAGAGAGAAAAATGGGAGGTGGTTGCAATGGACAAGTATTTAAGAAGGAAGAAAGTGAAAGAGAAAAGAAGAATGAGGAAAATAAAAGTATCATACGAGGTTAATTTGGTCCTTTCTCATTTTTGTTAAGTGTTAATAGAACTCATCTGATCAAATAAATGTAATTTCTCGTGTTAAAACCTTCAAATATAAGTATATTTTTATCATTTTTAGGAACATTATTATTAAATGAAGAAATGATGGAAAACGATAACGATAGTTTCTCTTGTGATGTTAATGCCAACATCATTCCAAGGAGCAGGCATAAATTGATTGTCCGTCGAAAATGTACATTGAAAACCAGTATTCGTCATTTGATGTCAAATTGCTTTTCAAGAGAGAGAAGAATAAATTCAAAAAATTTCTTTAGGATGGGTTTTTAGAGGATTTTGTTAAGGATAAAGCTATGAGGTCTAGGAAGGTTTTGGTATCAAAGAGAAAGGGGTCTGCTAGGAAGGGTATGGATAATTTTACGTCTGATGGTTCCTTCGATCCATCCTCAATGGGAAACGAAGAGGAGGTGATTGAAGAATTTTTTTCAAATGAAAATGAAGGATAGGGAGGAATTTAACAAGATGCAGTGTCTGATTGGGTGGTTCTTCTGTTGTTTTGGGGGGCGGTGGATGTTCTGCACAGTTTACTGGAGGTGTTTTGTCTTCTCTAGAGTTGTTTTTTTTTATCATCAATGTGTAGTTCTGTCAGTGAGGTTGGGGCTCTCGTGGAGTGACTAGTTTAGTGGTTGTTTTGTTTCTTTGCTCGTTTGGTTTTTGCAAGGATTGTATTATCGTCGGTTTGTTTCTGGTGCTGTTTGTCAGTCGTTTTATGCTGGTTTTTCTCTCTTTGTATTTTACTTTTAGGTGGGTGTTATTGTTTTTATTCCTATGCGGTTTGTCAGTTTTTGATTGAGATTTTTGATAATAGAAATATAATGAAGTTTACGTTGAGAGGTTGATACCATATAATTTAAATGAAAAAAAATTAATTTTAAATTTGTTTCAATCTCATTATGAATTAAATATTTATTATAATTTTTAAATAAAAAAAATCTAAATTCATCAGATTCAATGGTGTCTCAATGTCTTGGTATTTTTTTTTTAGGGTGTATTTCTGATTAAGGGTATTTGATCTTCTTGGAACTTTTTGTTGCCTGTCAAAAAAATAAATTCTTTCGCTTTTCAAAAAACGAAAACACTTTGCAATACGGTTTTTGAATGCTGTTTTTTTTCCCTGGACATCAACACTTCTATAGATATATCAGATCTTAGAAATATTAAGTTTTATACATCATTTTTTAAAATCTAACAATTAGATATTATTGAAATTATGGGATTTTCCCAATTAATTGAAAGGCTTTGTCTAGTGATTAAAAAATAAATAAATTTAATTATTCAGAGGTAATTAATTCTTATATATAGTTACATTAACATTAAAAATGTTAATTTTTTTTTTACTCAAAAATTTCTTCTTTGTAATGTATCGTCTAATCAATATTTTTCACTCTATTTTTTTTTATTGAAATGAAATAATTTGACATGTGCATGTGACTCGTTTGGAAGCTAATTTATATTGTTACGAAGTTGTTGTTTAGTACAGGTTCATAGAAGATACATAGTATAAATATTTATTTTATTATTGGATGACATGACAATAAAAAATTATATATATTTCTTTTTCATCTAATGGCGAGATATAAGAAATTCTTGACTGCACTGGATGTCAGACTAAAAACTTAATTGGTAATTTTTTTTTTCATAAGATAGATATTTGTGTCATATATTTTTTATATGCCTAAATTAAACAATAATTTTTCAAAAAATTTTGAATCTTTAGGAGTTCATGTTGTTTAAACAGTTGTTAACTAATTTGTATGACAATTGTCCTTTTTTTTTAAGCAAGGATTCTTTCACTGTATTTTAAATGTTTTGATTCACTCTGTATGTTCATTCAATGTTCTCTGTGATTTATTATTATTCTGTGTGTGACATGTTGTGAAATGGGCAGGGGTGTTTGGACCTGTTTGACCATTGTGTTATTTTGGGTTGATTTTTTTTTTCTGCCTAATTTTGTACTGATCTCATTCACCTAAATTTAGCCCGACCTCTCGCTGATTTACTCGCATTCCATGACTTTTCACTTTATTTGGTAATTTGCTGAGATAAAAAATAATGGCACAAGATAATAAATGAAAGAATTATCTCAGTAAGCTACCCACTCTGGAGGGGGCTGTCCAAGGCTGCATTAGCTGGAAAGATGTCCGAGCCAAACTTAGCCATAAAATTTTATGAGGAATGTTAAGAGCCTTCGGATTTACTTTGGTCGCATGTTGAAAACATATGTAATTCTTAGGATGCAAGAGCGGTGAGCGAGATCCGAAGCGTGATAACGTCAATGTTTTTTTTAATGTGTTAAAATCAAGAACATCCCGAAAGCATATATATTTATATTTTTAAAATTATACATATATATATATATACAAAAAAATTCAACTTTGTGTTTTGTAAATGAATAAAAATTGTGTAGTTATTATTAATCCAACTTGATGTAGAAGAAAATTCATCATTCAATGACACAACGACAGTGGGATCCTTAAAGGGCAAAAAGGTAACTGTATAAACAAGATAGAGTAACTAATCAAATAAATACACTGGTAAAGGGTATAATAGTAATTTCACATCAAAACTCTAATCCTACTATAACACTCCAACTTATGAATAACCTAAACATTCTGGCTTATAGACAATCCACTCTCAGCCTATGGGGATACCGATCCTATCATGATACCTATTGATCAATCACTCTTCTAATTAGACTATGCTCCAAAACATCATATAAGGGAGCTTTCACAATCAAATGGTACATTCAACTTTTATTCACAACTTACTCTAAATTTTCCAGCTTCCTTATTATTCAAAACCCTATACTATAAGCATCAGAGAGTTCCCTCGTAGGCTTAACCCCTCCAGTCATCTAATGAATTTTATGTTTTCTCTTATTGTGTGCGCAAGTCCCATATTTTAGCTAATCGTCTACTTGGCAGACTTTCGGCATCAACAGATTGACATCGTCCGTGGGAAACGAAAAAAGAATTTATATGTCACTATACCGCCTAAGAATCCTACCAATAACGCCATCGGCCCCACCACATTACCACTCGGTCCTCCAACCATAGCTAACACCTTGGCTTGGAACTCTCTGCCATCTAGGAGCATGACATCTCCGACTAGAACCTCAACGAACCATCTGATGGGCAAACCAGGCGTGAATAACTTTCTCAGTCGAACCCAGTAAATCCCGATTTTCTCAAAATTCCAAAAGTACCCACCGCACCAAACCCAGCCACACTAGTTATATAAGAGCAGTTTATGGAACTCACTAAGCTAGTAGCAGGATTAGCCGCCAAGCTTGGGGGGGAAACTCACCCTCCTCCTCCTCCACCTCCACCACCTTGACAAAACCCTCGGCCAACAAGACTCTTGAATCTCAACTAACCAGCCTACAATCACTCTACAACTGGGTCCCCTCCCAATCTTGTGTTGAAGTCCCGAGGTTTCTTAACCTCCAAAAACTATACCAATTTGGACAAAAAGCTGGAAGAGATGGACAAAAGAATAAGAGAAGCTTTTAACGGAAGAAGTACTAACGTCCTGACGAGCTTAACTCCCGAGCTTCTTCTTTTATATAGGATATCCTCGATGCTCCTCTTCTATGGCATTTCAGAATGCCCATTATAAAGGCTTATGACGGCTCCATAAATCCCATGGATCATCTCCAACTTTACAAAACGACCAACCTGCTACATTGCCACCCAAATGCTATAATGTGTTAAGTCTTTCCTCTAACTCTTGAGAAGGCCGCTAGCACATGGTACTCACATCTTAAACCCAACAGCATCAGTTCCTTTAAGGAGCTAAGTCATGCCTTCATGGTACATTTCCTCAGCAACAAGAGACCCTAGAAGACTTCCGAAAGTTTCTCCAGCATCATCCAACATAAAGGGGAGAAACTCCGAGAATATATCTCGTTGTTTGATGCTGCAGCATAGGAGATTCTGGACTTTGATCCTACGGTACATACATTGGCGTTAAAAAAAAGGGGCTCAGGTCGGGGTTTTTTAGCTCCAAACTTACCAAGCGCCTCCTCTAAGGATATGAATGAAATCCTTGCTCGGACTAAAGAGTACATGATTGCTGAAGATGATCAAACATTTCGACAAGAGAGAGAAAAGGAAGAGGGATGCCACCAAACCAAAAGATAACTTACCAAAGAGGCCCTGCCAATAGGGCAATCCAAAGGTAACTCGTCTATTTGAAAACTATACCCGACTTTATACACCCAGGACTAATATACTGATGAATGTCCAAAACTGAGACATCATCCACTGGCCTTAGAGACTTTTATACACCAGCGAAAACAAGGATCGAACCAGGTGGTGCCGCTTTCATAGAGACTATAGGCATGACATCGAAGAGTGTCACGCCCTGAAGAATCAAATTGAGTCCCTCATTCACCGAGGGTATTTAAAGGAATGTATTTGGGCTCGTACATTCCAAGGTAATGAAGATCGTCCTCTATGGAGCCTTAGGAGCCCATTCAGGCAGAATATCGAATGATTGAATACTGAGCAAAGTCATCACCGAAGCTCTAAGTGAAGTCCCAAGCGAAGTTCTAGGATGAGTCCGAGGAAAAATGGCCGAAATGATAGGCATCCCAAAGCAGCGAAAGCCACACAACCACAGTAACAAGGAGACCATCAAGGCTATTTATGGGGGGAGGGGGCAGCAGCAGGGGGACAACCATCGCAAGCAAGGTAAGCCTATGCCCTATCATTGCATTGGTCAGCAGACCACATAAAAAAGTCAAAACAAACAGTTGATTTTCTTTACAGATGACGATTTAAAAGGGCTACAGACCCCTTTATGATAATTTTTTGTTGTCGTACTCCTCATTGCAAACTATAACATTGAGAGGATCTTAGTCGACAATGGGAGTTCGATAGATATCCTATATTATGATGCTTTCAAGAAGATGAAACTGATAGATGATCAACTTAAACCGATGTCCTCCCTACTATACTACTTCTCAGGAATGTTAGTATCCTCTGAAGGTAGCATAGTTCTTCCTGTCACCGCAAGATCGACCCCATAGAAGACCACAGTGATGACCACATTCTTAGTGGTTAAACAACCATCCTAGTACAACGTCATTCTCATCACACCTACCTTGAACAAAATGAAAGCGGTGGTTTTGACTTATCACTTGAAGATGAAGTTTCCCAGTAACCACGACATTAGGGAGGTCCGAGGAAATCAACAGACATCCTGATATTGCTATCTCAACTCCATCAAGGGTTACAAGTAGGCCAAAACCCTACAGTGGGAGATTGAAGACTTATGGGATGAGCTCAAAGTTTCATAGGGCCAACCTGTGGAAGAACTTATAATTGTTCCCCTAAATGAGGAGAGAGACTTGAAAACTGTTCAAATTGGGTCCAGTCTATTTGATGACCTCAAAGAATCATTAGTCTTTTTCCTCTGAAGAAACCAAAATTTGTTTGCATGATCGATCTTCGACACGCTAGGAATAGACCCACAAATCATCGTCTATAAGTTGAATGTAGACATTAACCATAAGCCTGTCATCCAAGAGAAAATGTATTTTTCTCCGGAGTGATAAGGGACCATAGAAGAGAAAGTGGGCAAACTCTTTCTAGCTGACTTCACCTGGGAGGCTCACTACCCAGAATGGGTCGCTAATATGGTCATGGTGAAAAAGGAAAATGGGAAATGGAGAATCTGCATAGACTTCACCGATCTCAATAAAGTCTGTCCGAAAGACAACTTTCCTTTTCCTTGAATAGATCAATTGGTCGACCCCACTTTAAGACATGAGTTACTCATTTTCGTGGATGCATATTCAAGATATAACCAAATCCTCATGCATGAACCAAACCAGTCGAAGACCGTCTTCGTTACTGACCGAGTCTTATATTGCTACAAATTTATGTCTTTTGAGCTTAAAAAAGTTGGGGCAACTTATCAAAAGCTAGTCAACAAACATTTCATGGAACATATCTAGAGGAATATGGAAGTCAATGTCGACGACATGCTAGTCAAAAGCGTTAAAGCCGAAGACCATGAATCCGAATTAGAAGAAGAATTCAAAATACATCGAAACCATCAGATGAAGTTGAACCCGAAAAATGTGCCTTCCGAGTCACCTCCGACAAATTCTTCTACTTCAAGGTCACCCAGAGCGGTAGAATCTAATCTCGAAAAAATAAAGGTAGTCCTAGATATGAGCCCTCCTTACAATATCAGGGAAGTCCAGAGATTGATCGGACACGTTGTTGCCATTAGCCGTTTTATGTCAAAATCGACCGAAAATGGGATTCAAAAGCTTCTCTATTATGTCAGCTGAGTTCTCCACGACGCAGAAACGCAGTACCTTCTCATCAAAAAACTGGTATATATACTCCCAATCACAATATAGAAGCTGAGGTCATACTTCCAAGCTTACACCGTCACTTCACTAACTGATCAACCCCTTAGACAAGTGCTCCGTAAACCCGACATCTCGGAAAGGCTGGTAAAGTGGTCTATAGAATTGGGAATTCAACATCTGTTATAAGCCTCAGACGGCAATCAATGCCCAACCCTTAGACGACTTTATAGTAGAGATTACATTCTCTGAAAGGTCCCTTGAGAAGCAAGGACCCGAAGAAGACAGACAATAACCTGGAAGGACATTTTATATTGATGGGTCATCAAATAATTTAGAAAGTGGAGTCGAACAATTCTCAACAGCCTCAAGGGCTTTATAGTGGAATATACCCTCAGGTTCAAGTTAAAAGCCTCAAACAACAAAGCCAAGTATGAGGCACTACTTCAAGAATGAAGCTAGTAAAAAATCTAGCCTCTCAGACCCTAGAAGTATTCAGTGACTCCCAACTTATGGTCAATCAGATGATCGGTGAATATGAAGCCAAAGGGGTAAAGATTGTTTGATACCTCGAGAAGGCTTATGAACTTGCCGCAACCTTCGAGAAATTCTAGATAACATAAGTTCTCCGAGCATAGAATTCAAAAGCAAACGCATTGGTATAACTTGTCTCTTCCAAGCAGTCCGATCTCACACGAATGATCTATCCTAAATCTATCGCCGTTCCTGGCATCGATGAAACCTCGGCCGTGCCAGTTACCGAGGAGCAAACCTGGATGGACCTAGTCCTCTAATACTTGAGAGATAAAGCAAACCCCAATCAAAAGAATGAAGCTAAAAAGAACATTTCTCACGTTTAGCGGTATGCAATCATCGAAGAAATGCTATATAAGAAGGGCCTCACCACTTTTTATTTGAAATGCCTCAAGCTAACCGACACAGACTATGCTCTTTGAGAAGTCCATGAAGGCATATACATGAATCACCTGGGAGGTTGAGCTCTAGCCTATAAAATACTCTGATAAGGGTATTATTGGCAGAAGATGCTACAGGACGCCACTAGTATGGTCAAGAACTACAAGATATGTCAACAATACGCCTATGTGTTTCGATGACCCGCTAATCCACTAATGACCTTTACTAACCCACTTCCCTTCACTATGTCGGGAATGGACATCATTGTGCCCTTCTGATAGGCTCTAAGGTAGAAGAAACACTTGACAGTTGCAATAGATTACTTTACCAAATGGACAGAAGCTGAGACTTTCCCCAAAATCACTAACTAACAAACTCGAGAATTTGTTTGGAAATCCATTGTGTGCCAATTTGGAATACCAAGAATACTCATCACCGATAATGAAACACAGTGTGACAGTTCTCGATTCAAGACCTTTTGCCAAGATCTTCAGATTGAGAATTGCTTATCTTCAATAAGCTACCCTTAGGCTTATGGGTAAGCCGAAGTAACTAACATGACTCTTTTGTAAGGCATCAAAAAGATGATCAAAAACATCGATAAACAGTGGGTTAGGCACTTGCCAAATGTCGTATAAACTTACGAAACGACTACTCAGACTCCAACTAGAGAAACTCATTTCTTCCTAGCTTAAGGATCAAAAATAGTCATTCTCCATGATATAGGGGCTCTTTCGCTATGGGTACAAAACTTTGACGAAGCCAACAATGAAGAAGCCCTCAAAATGTATGTCGATTTGATCAATGAAGCAAGAGACAAAGCTCAAATCAACCTTGTTGTTTACCACTATAGGGTATCACGATACTACAACTCAAATTTAAAGGAATGACATTCAAGCTTCACAACTTAGTACTCGAGAAAAAGGAAATGTCTCATCCTCAAGAAACAGAAAAGCTCCTCTTGAACTGGTAATAACCCTACCAAATTAAAAGAGTCTGTCGAGCTAGAACCTTCGAGTTAGAGGATCTCAACGGTAACCTAATACCTTGCACTTGGAACACCGAGAATCTTTTAAAATTCTATCATTAGATTTCACTTGTTCTTCTATTTGTTGCTGAAGTCATGTAATCTCTAAATGTTATCAATAAGAACTTTAATTTTATTCTATTTGTTGTGTACTTAAAAAAGAAGGGCAATGAGCTCATTTCTTATTCAAAATATTTGCTAAAGACTAAAAAAAAGGACTTGAGCTCCTTCCCCATTCGAAACCACTTGAACAAAAACTGAGGAAAGGGCCGCAGGCTCTATCATTCCTCGGAGTAACTACTTAGCTAAAAGCCGAGGTGAAAGCCCCGAAATTTTTCTTCTTAGATCTCTTGAAATCCCCGAGCTTCCTTCTCTTGATCTCTTCAAATATTATAAAGGTGAATTCTAAACAATAACTTAACAACTTAAAAAGCTAAAGCATTGAAAGAGAGTGAACGCAAAAAAAGTCTATATCCATCTTAATTAACTTAGAAAATCTTTTACAAGCCAATAAAAAAGAGGCAATACTGGCCTAGTATACAATAAACTAAAGCAAAAGAAAAAAACTACAAGGTTCTACTCCTCATTCCCTACCACCTTAACCTCATCCTCTATCTCGATAGCTCCTCGTACTCTGGTCTCGACCTCATCCCCTTCCTCGACACCTTGTCTAACCTCAGCCATAATAGTGGTCTCATCCTCAAAGAGCTCGACCACATAGAAGTCGTGTTCGGGGAAGGCCTCAGTTGCCTTATGCTTAGCCTCCTCGAAGCAATTGAAGTATAACTTCCCTTTAGTAGCACCAACTGCGACAGAGAACTCCTTGGAATTCTTAAAGATCTCCATGACCTCTTTTCCATTGACCTCCTTCTCTGTTACGATAGCCTTAGACAGCTTCACAGCCTCAACCCTAGCTTTCTCCCTCTCAAATTTTAAGACTGAGTTGGCCTCCTCAGAACAAGCTAATTTGGCCTTCATGAGGTCGATCTCCTCATCCCTCGATTGAAGGGTGACATACTACTCTCAAACTAAGGCCCGATGTTCCTCTAGCCTCTTATTGAAGTCAATGAAGAGATGGGTTAGTACATCTGAAACAATGCTCACCTAAGAAGAAAAAACTCAAGTCATTACACCCCAGCCTTAGAAAATTATAGTAAAGGGAAAAGTAGGGAAGATACCTTGGAGGCTAGCTCCTTAATTATGCTGAAGAGGGTTTTAGTAGGCTTCGCAGTCAGGGCGGCCATGTCTTTGGGAGGGATACCCTTAACGTGATGCTCCCTAGCAATCTAAGGGCTCTCAAAGATTGAGTCCCCTTACTTAACGAACCAGTTAAGCCTGAGGACATCCATGGATATAGGGTGACCAGAGAGCAATCGAAACCCAGCAACCAGAGAGCCAAGAGGAAATAGAGTAGGATCTTCGATCCGAGGCACTAGAGGAAGAGGAGGGATGTCCGTGGGCAGCTCTTGCGAAGATGAGCATCATCCCCTCTTATCTGCAGACTAACTTCCAAAAGCATCGTCTAAAAGCCTCTTTCTATTCGCTCTCTTACCCTCTTTTCGAATCCGAACCATACAGATTCCATATCCGCACAAGTAAAGGAAAACTTCAAACTCAAGCAATTACGAAAAAAATAAGGAAAAATATGAGAGGTTTCGAATTTTACCCCCTCAAAGCAAAGGCTAAGCCTAGCTAACTCAACATTTCTCTCTAAAGTAGCAACCTTTATGACCCCAGCAACCACGTTTTTCACCGTATCTTCCTCAGCCTTACAAAGGGCCAGCTTCTTATTCTTCCTTAAAAAGGTTAAGTCCCATTTTCTTAGGACCCTAAAGCTACTTTCACTTTGAATATAGAAGAATTTCTTTTTCTATTTCTTGATAGAAGTGGGTTCTCCCTTCAAGACGCTTTTTTTTGCCCTCTGGCTTATGACAACCTAACCATACTCCACATGGCAGCTGACTTGGAAGAAGGTTTTAAAAATGTTAATATTCAGAAGCCCTCGCATTTTCTTATAAACATAGATGAAAGCAATTAAAAGATGAACAAAATTTGGTACTAATTGGCAAAGCGCTACACAGTAGTGATTTAGAATGAAGTGAATGAAGGGAAGAAGAAACTTGAGGCCTACCTTCATATAGTGTGTATATACACAAATATTATGAGGGTCATTCTCCTTAAGATCATCGCAAACCCTTTTTTCTATCCTAGCAATTCTAAATGTATACTCAGCTGGGATACTATACATAACTCTAAGTTCCTCAAGCTCTTCTTTTTTCAATCCATTTGACTCAGCATACACACTAAAGTTATTCTCCCTAGCGTCTACACCCATCTCATCTTGTAAATTATTCAATGCATGTCACCCTCTAAGGAAGGGGTGGCAACTTCTTCCTTAACTACCACCTCTAGATGAGACTCGGTCGATGTGCTACTCACTTCGACCTTCGAGGAATTATGAACACTATCATTACGGAGAGACATTTGTAGAAAAAGACAAAAAAAACTCACCTAATGAGTACAAGATGAGGTCTGAGGCAGGATTATCCAATAATTCCAACGACTTACACTAAAAAAATTCTGAGAGTTTTCATTCCAAGAAACTCCGATCTCTCTCTATTGCAAAGATTCTGAGGGCTCTCAAAGGCTGCTTGAAAAAAAAAACAATGCGAAAGTGAAGTGGGGACTGCTAAGAGTTATCATTCCTCCTTATAAAGAACAATGGATGACTCATATTGATATAAATAAAGGGCTCAGATTGCATTGTTTCAGATACCCAGGAAAAGAGACGTTTCGGCGCACCCCCGATTCTAGAAAACCTCAAATGGGTTCCAAAACCACAAGTTTCTACCCTACCAATGGGCCCCAAAATTAAAAGTTTTGGTTCAGCCTATGGGCCACAAAATAGGCCCTAGTCTCGGGCCAAACACCCATAGTTACATTCAAATCAAAGTCATTTGCACATATATGATAAAGCCTCAGAACGTGTGTGCGCCCCCCAACATACAGGTTATCATCTTCTTAAACTCACGAATTCCCCTAGCTCTGAAGAATTTGCTCCTAGTTCATACTCTTCGGACTCATCAATTTTTCTCGCTTCTAAGAGTTTACTCTGAGTCCGTGCTCCTCAGACTCATAAATTCTCCTATTTTCGAGGAGTTTGGTCCAAGTTCCTTCAACTCATCAATTCTCCTCGCTCCGAGGAGTTTTCTCCAAGTTTATGTTCCTTGAACTCATCAATTCTACTCACTTCGAGGAGTTAGCTCCAAGATTGTGCTCCTCGAGCCCATTAAACTCTCCTAGCTCCAAGGAAATTACTCAAAGCTCTCATCTCTCGAAACTCCACCAGAAAATTAACTATAAGAAGCTCTGACTTGACCTTCTAACCTTTCCGAGGAAGTAACATCGAGATATTGATCCTTCTCGAACCCCACACTTCATTTTCGAAGAGGTAGCGTAGAGATATTGATTCTCCTTAGAACTCATATTTCCCTTCCGAAGATGTAGCACCGAGCTATTGATCCTCCTTGGACCTTACACTTCCCTTTCGATGAGGTAACGCTGAGCTATTGATCCTCCTTTGGCCTTACATTTTCCTTCCGATGAGGTAGCTTCGAGCTATTGATCATTCTCGGACCTTACACTTCCCTTTCAAAGAGTTATCTTGAACTATTGATCTTCTTTGGACCTTACACTCTCTCTTTGAGGAGGATGCACCGAGCTCTTCCTCTTCTCAGGAATAACTCTGAGTTATCCCTCAATTTGCTTGAAAAATTTGAGCCACTATTCTCTAGCTTTTTAGTACCTAGGTATCCAAGCAACCTCAGACTTGATCTAGGCTATACAATATGAACCATATTCTGAATAACCTACTTCCTCGATTGCATAACAACACTCAATGAAGTGGTGGGCATCTGATATAGGGAAAAATTCCCCATTCAATGACATGAGGACATATGGCACCCTTAAAGGGCAAAAAGGTAACTGCATAAATATGATAGAGTAACTAATCAAATAAATACACGTGGAAAAAGGTATAACGGTAATTTCAAACCTAAACTTGTTATAACATTCCAACTTGTGGGTAACTTAAACATTTTGGCTTACGGATAATCCCAGTCTTATCAAAATATCTTAGCCTATGGGAATACCGATCCTGTCATGATATCTAGTGATCGATCACTCTCTTAATTGGACTATACTCCAAAACACTATTTAATGGGGCTTTCACCATCAAAAAGTACATTCAATTTTTATCACAACTCACGCTAAATCTTCCAGCTTCCTTATTATTAAAAGACCTATACTAACTTAGGCATCGATGAGTCCCCCCAGAAGCACAACCCCTCCGGTCCTCTAGTAACTTTTAGATTTTCTCTTATTTTTGTGTTCATAAGTCCTGTATTTCGGCTACTCATCTACTTGAAATATTTTTGGCATCAACACAAGGAATATGAATATATACAGATGAAGTATACAAAATTGGCATGAGGGACCTGTATCTTAGTGGTTCAATATTACAAATCCACCCATGAAATCAATGGTTCGAGTAGCCTTTATATGGTGGACTCTTCAAGCCCAAGTTTCTTCTTAATTTGGGTTCTCATCCCTAACAAACTGGTATTAGAGCTGACGGTTTTGGCCGGACATGAAGATTATGTGGTTAATGAAAGAAATCAATTCATAAAATGCAACAAAAATTTATTTATTTACTATCAATTCTTATAAACCCAAATCACCTTACGATTTATATTAAACATATATTAAACAAGAACACACAATGTTTATAATCAATACCGTTGATTTGGATGCGTTTCTTGATTTTTTATGTGCGATTCCAAGAGCGTTGCCAAATTCAACTTCATGTTCTTGAATCCACAACAATCACAAAACTATGTTGAAGAAAGAACCTTCCTCTCACACTTATAGAGAAGAAAATGGAGATTTAGTATAAAATAAATATGATCATCGCTTGAACAAGGGCCTTCCTTTCACACTTATAGAGAAGAAATGAAGCATAAAATGTGTAATTTATATTAACTCTTGTCTTTTAGTGTGAATATATGAATGTTTGAGTGAGAATTTGTTAAATGTAATCAAGTTAATTGAGTGGTACTTAGTGTTAAGTCACTTATTAAAACATGGTGTTTTCTATTATAAATATTTGTGAGTTGTATGATGCATGAAATGAAATGCTTCTAAATTTAGAATGTTTTGTAATTACTTTCATGTTTAGATCATGCAATGTAATTGTTGAGTCATATGTTAAGTATGTTTAATTGAGTGGGAGTTCTAAGGTTGGAAGATTGAATTGGATTCTCACCTAGAACTTAAATTTAGCGCAAATTAGGTTAAATATGTTATAATCAAACTTTTGAACATGAAAGATGATTGGGACCAAATCGAACTTTGGATTATGTGTCTTAAGTTCAATTTCATTATTTTACCAATCGAGCTTTATATCACTCAATGTAGCCACCTAATATGGTTTTGACTTTATACACCCACTTACACCTTATTGCAGATTTTTCAAGAGGTAGAGTAACAAAATCCCATGTATAGGTTTTATATAAGGCATCTGATTATTCACTCATAGGTTGTTGTCAATGAGGATCAGAGAAAGGTTCACAAAAAGATTTATGTTCATAAATAAAGAATAGTAGAAAAGAAACAATGAAAATCATTATAACTTTGAGGAGCAATTCGCTAACAAGTTGAATGATGGAGTTCAAGCATAGATGGCACCAAATCACTTAACGATGGATCAACATTAGGACATGCATCATTGGGTTCAACTTGAGATACTTCACCCAGACTAGGCTCAACATTGAGACATGCATCATTGACTAATTAAAGTGTTTGGATCATTAAAAGGATCAAGAAATTCAAATGATTCATGAGAAGGGTTCACGGTTCCATGGAAACAAGGTAAGAATACAAAGGAATATTTTTAAAAGGTGACATTTCGAGAGATACGAATTTTCATTGAAATTGGGTCATAATAATGATAACCCTTTTGACCACTTGCGTAACCTATGAACACACAAATAGCATAATTTTTTTGACAATTTATCTTGTTCCACTCTAGGAAGAGACACAAAGCAAGTATAACAAAAAATGTGCAGTTTAGAGTAAATAGGTGCGGTATTATACAGACGCTCGAAAGGTGAAACCCCACCCGTGATAGAAGAAGGAATACGATTAATAATATAAACAAAAGTGAGTGTAACTTCTCTCCAAAATCTTTTTGGAACTATGGAAGACAACAACAAGGCTTTAGTGGTTTCCATAATATATAAATGTTTTCTTTCGACTACACCATTCTGTTGAGGAGTATCATTATAGAAGGATTCAGAAAGTGTTCCTTGAGAAGCAAGAAACTATTTGAATGGTCTTGATTTATATTCTTCAGCAGAAGTAGCCCGAAAGCGTTTAATGACCCTCGAGAACCATGTTTTTATCATAATAGAAAAGTCTTTATAGATTTGGAGGAGTTCTGAATGGTGCAAAATAAGTAAATCCAAGTTTGACGAGAATAATCATCAATGAATATGACATAATAACAAGTGCCACCAACGGTAAAAAAAAAAAGAATTAGGATATTTGGAGGGTGAGAAAATGATCAAAATTGGTTTTCTCTCAGTGTTTCTATTTTGAAAAATCGTAGATCACGAAAAAATGGGAAAAACAAAAAGTGACGTTGGTTTCTAATTTTTGTGATTGTAATAGGAATTTTATGTCATTTGAACATAGCCATTGAACTGCGGTTGTGGTGGCTTGAAGTAGATGCAAATGGTGATTTTTGGGTTTTGGTTGTAGGAGTTGTGTGGAATAGAGAAAAGAAGGTTAGATTTTTTTTTTTTGGTTCGAATTGATTTGATTATTAGGGTTTAGTTTTAGTTTTTCAATAATTTATAAATTTTAATTGACAAAAATTGGTTAACTTAGGCAAAAGATGGGCTAAACGGAGCTCATATGCATGCCCTATGCGTTTTTCTATGGTGCATTTGATTATAAATTGATGGAGGATACTAATTGTTTTTTATTAAAAAATGTAAAGTGCCAATTTTAACAATTAAAAGGATTTCCAAAAAAAGAAAAACAATTAGGTAGAGCCATAGACTTGATATTCGGTTTGTTGGCCCGTCGGACCCGCTTGGCCAAACTCAAAATTTTTGCGGGCTTAGACACAGAAAATCAGTCAATGGATCGAGATTTGGCAAAAGTTGAGACCTAATTTAAAAATCGGGTCGAGTTGGACAACTAAAAAATAAGGCTAGCCGGCCTGACTTAACCCAATTAAATATATTACATTTAATATATTTAAGTATTTACATATTAAATAATATATATGTCATTTTACATGTAACTAAAAGTGGTAAAATCTGATCCGATCCGAAAACCCATCTCGTCCCGAAAATACATCAAAATAATATGATCCGAACTCGACTCGACCCTAACTCGATGACTTGAAACCTGAAATGATTCGGATTCAAACTGACCCAAACCTGAACGACCCAAAAAGACCCGACCCAAAATGATTTGAAAAAATATATTTTTTTAATAAAAAACAATTAACTTTCTAAAACTAGAATAATAGTTAATTTACTAGTTGTTAAATAAAATAAATTTTATAACAATTAATAAATATTGATTTACATATTTTGATATACATGGTTCAACATTCTATTAATATGAGTAATCTCAATAATTTCAAATAAAAAATCGAGAAGAATAATAAATTTTTCATTGTTCTTCATGTCACAATAAAATTTTTATTTTTAATTGTCTTGAAAAAATATAATAGAATAAAGTGATTATATGAAATTTAATCTCCAAAATTTGATATAAGACGTTACTAATGAGAATAAATTTGTAGACTAGTTATCTGAGATCATTTAGGACTGAATTTTGGGAATAAGAATCATAACATTGCATATTGTATGAAAAAAAATTATTTTAAAAAATTAAGTATTTATTTATTATTAATTAATTTTCAAGTATTTGACAATGTAACTCTTTTAGTCCTATTATATGCAAATAAAATATTTTTTAATTAAGCATAAACATCTATTTTGTTGACTCGACCTGACATGACTCGATACGACCCAAGTTCGAAAAGATTGAACTTGACTCGAGATTGACATGACCCAAACCCGACCCGAAGTGACCCGTGTCCGAATGACCTGAGACTCAACATGACCCGATCCCGACTCGAATCCAATTGACCCGACCCGGCCCGTTTACCATCTCTATATGTAACGTTAATGTTAATATTTTTTTATTGTACTATGCCATGTTATGAAAAAAATAAAAGAAAACAGAATAATTTAGAGTAAGATTTTTTAAATTCTTTGTGTGTAGTATTATATTTTGAGTTAATTTAAAGAAAATAAATAAAAATTTAGATCTGATGAGCGTGCCTAAGCTTTACTTGATAACTTACTAGAGTCAAATTTGAATGACCCGAATTTTCAATCCCGCCCGACCCATCGTATATCTTCCCAGCCTTGAATTTAGTATAAGGCGGGCTTAATCCAACTTTTATCAATTTTAGTGGGACTATTTATTTGCAACTTACCCCTACACCTTGGGTAACAGATGCATTTAAGCCATATATATTTTTGGACATGGCTAAGAGTTAAGTACAAATTAGACGAGAGAATCGACAGCATATATAACCTCTGTAGCAGTACCTTACCTTTCTTTCCTTTTGGAAATAGTTACCAGAGGAGAAGAAAGGAAGAAAGAAGAAAAGCGAATCTGAAAAGGCCAACCCATCTGAACTGGAATAATCAGAGGGTTGGGGCCTATTTAGATCAACATCGACACATTTTAATAGGTAAATTAATCTCTTTTATCCAGAAATTCAATTCCTTTCCCTTTTGTTTTCCTTTGGAATTCCTTTGATGATTCTCTTTTTGGGTTTTTTTTTTCCATCTGATGTATCAGGAGCTCTCTGATCTTTTTCTCCTGGACTTAGATTTCCTCTGAGCATTGATTTTCCTGGAAAATATTGAGTTGCTGATCTGTTGTCTTTATAGTATTGCATGAATGGGGTAAGTTTATCTGGTTCTTTTCATGGATTTGGAGTTTAGTGGTGGATTTTGTTGGTGGGTTTTGAGTTTTGTGGGATTTTGTGATTGTTCTTTGTTAAATGGAGGAAAAGAGAGAAGCTGTGATTTTGGATTATGGGTTTTGTTTGGTCGTCTAGAAAATTGATGAAAAGAATAGAAATGGAATTCGAAGTTTGTATTTCCTGAAGTTTTGTTCATGATAAACTGACATATCTAGCTGAGCGCAATAAATGAGGTTATTCTCTTTCTCTCTCTCTCTCTCTTGTTGTTGCTTCTGTAAGGAGTCAATAGAACTAAAAGTGTAAGTTTGCAATCATCCATTTCTTTTGTTCTCCTCACTTTTCTAGCATCTAAATTGGCAATTAAAAAATGGAAATAATATATTGGTTGCCTCATGATTACAATCTCTTTAAAATTTTCATATTTTGTTAGTTTTAGTTTTCAGCATATAGTAATTGATTTTGAAGGTATTGGAGCCTGTTGATGTAGATAAAAAGTAAAGTTTTCAAATGCTGATCAAGGGTCATTCCATAGGTATCGTCGATGCACTTTTTTTGACCACTCGTGTATAATAAATCGCAAAAGGTCTTTGAAAGTTGAATGAGTTTATTGAATTGCCCTATTACTTTTGCAATTGTTCTACATAAAATTGAATACCTGCCAACCACATTTTCTTTGACAAAACAAAGACAATCTTTTGTATTTGTTGAATCAAATACATAAATTTTCATACGGTTCAAGATCATTACCATTTTCTTTTCTTTACAAGAACTAACAAAAAAAGTTTTTACTAGTTCCATTTATAATTGTTCCCCATGTCTTTTTATAATTTTGAATCAACGTATGATTTTCTTATTTTCAATACTATAAAAAAAACATTTCTTTCATTATATGATTTGTGGGCAGTCTGCATTAATGCTAAGTAATTTACAGGTTAACTCAGTATTTGAAATGTGTGAAAAAATTACATTAAGTTTAGATAATTTCTAATATTTGTGGGGACAATTTATTTATCTTAGTGGGGGTAATTTTGAAATTATATATAACATTTGAGTTTTTTTCATAAACTAAGTAGGTGCGGGTGACCCCACTGCCCTGATGTGGATCCGCACCTGGCATCAGCAGTTGTTGAATGCAAACTATGAGAATTTTAATGGCTTAGTCAGTCTTAGTTTTTGATGTGTTATGCCCTTAGAAAATTATATAACTCTGCAATATGGAATCGCAGTGTTCCAAATCAAAAACCATGTTTTTCCCTTCCTGGACTCAATTGGGAAATCTCTTTAACATAATTGCTTGCATGTGCCTAAGAGTGTTTATCAATGTTACCAATAAAAAAAAAATGTGAATTCTTATCAATGTGTCCCACATGCGTCAATTATGGGCTTTCAGTTACATGTAAATATCATAGCATTCTGTTAATTTTATTGTTAATTTTTTACTTTTTAAGGTTCCTATAAGTCAACTGTAATGTTCTTTTTTTTTTTTATAATGTATATCATATTGTTCTATGTCTACCGTCAATAGTCTTTGCATCCTTAGCAATTGAATGTGTACCATAATTGAAGCTTAAGATGTGGATTTGGCAATTTATGCACAAACAATTTCATAGAAGAGTAGTGTTATCACTGCATTGGAGATATAGTATGTTCCTTATAACGGTAATTTATAGGTTTTTGTAAATATCTTAGTGCGAAGTTACCGATAAAAAATATGTTGGTTCAAAGCGATAGGGCTTTGAACAAATTTGATAGAAGTTGAGGAATATCTTGAGTATGGCATTTCCTTTCCTTATACAAAGTGATACTTGTTTAGTTAATGAGTTAAGGCTTCACAGTGAATGGTATCTACGGTACCATCTGTGGATTTTGTAGCAGTTAAATTAAATGCATCTTAAAGGCAGCATAACTAACGCTTTAGGAACTTCTAGCAGTTGTGAACTTGTTGATGGGTTACTTAACTGGAAAAAAAGGGGAAAAGAAAGAGAGAAATCAATGGTTGCTAGTGAAGGCTTGAAGTTTTCTTTCCTTGTAACATGGTTCTTGGTCCTGTTTTTCTCTGACTACTTAATTTGAGTTCCATGTCTCGATGTTGTCTTCTGCAGTCAGTTATACTAATATAACAGTAGTAGTATGCTCTAGTGTAGTCCTTTAGTAAACTGACTGCGTACTTGTGATCCATGTACACCTACAGGAGAGTAGAATATCCTATTAGATATAAATCAAGGGTGAAGTTTGAGAAAAGTAGTTTCATACTGGGAGTTAACAGAGAGCAGAGAATTTAAAGGATAGTGGAAAGAAATCCGTGAAAGTTAAGGATAATGATTATCTCATACTTTTTAGTCTTTCAAAATGTATTTGTCAAAATAATTGTTTTGATAATTTTCAAAAATAATGGCAGAAAGTATTCCTTAAAGAGAGGACCCCAGTTTCTCCTCTGCATTATTATGGATATCATGTTTTCCAGATACTCCTTCCTGCGCCCCTTCTCCTTCCATATTTTAATGTTTCCCTATTCACCTAATCATTTTGATATCTTCATCTTCTTCGTACTTCTCCTACTATTCCTTTTTCTTCATTCTTTTCCTTTAAGATTCCACATGAAAACAATTCTCACATATTCTATTCTTTCTGCATGCTTTATTCTTACGATTCCAGATAAGAACTATTTTCATATACTGAAGAAATAAACGTTTATTTTTCTTTAAGATGCATATATAAAAAATTCTCATATATCCTATTCTTTCTGCATGCTTTTTCTTATGATTCCAGATAAAAACAGTTTTCACATACTGATAAAATAAATGTTATCTTTTCTGTGTCTATTTATATATATACTTAGTGCCCACACATTGCTCAAACTATGCCCAATCATGGCCCATGTGTGTGCACTGGGGGTGGTGGAGAGCCTGACACACTGAGTCAAACCGAAGATAGCTATGCCTAACTCAACCACTAATGCACAATGCCCATCATTGTGCTGAACACACCGATGATAACCAACAACATAACCGAGAATCTGTACACATGCAGGTATGACTGCACGCATGCAGCCCACATCATACCCGATGATACCCCACGGGTGTCTCATTGCTACAACAGTACCGCACATTGCTTCCACGTACAGTGCCAAGTTAATATCCGATAGCCCACACGATATCGACTGTAAGAACAAGCCTCAAGCACGGGAGCGCAATATAGTGCATACGAGCCACCTATATATATATATATATATATATATATATATATATATATATATATAGAGAGAGAGAGAGAGAGAGAGAGAGAATCCACAAATTCTGTATTAAAACTAAATGTCTAGTTCTTTTTATGGGCTACAGTTTATGTGAGTGGTGCTGGCTGGTATTAATCAATTATATGATTATGTGTGATTTGTAACAGAGCAGTGGTTGTCTGGGATGCTATAATCGGCGCACACTGATTACCTCAGTTGATGAGGCACCAGAAGTAAAAGTTCATGGTCGGACAGTGAGGAAACCTAGCGTAGCAGAAGATTTCTGGACCACAAGCACGTTTGATATGGACAACAGTGCAGTTCAGTCACAAGGAAACATTTCATTAATCAGCACATCCAACCAGACCCTTGATCCACAAGGTTGTGTTGGAAGTGCAAATACCCCATTTGAATTTGTAAATCATGGCAAGTTCTCGCTATTCCTTGGATTTTTAGTGACTTTTAATGGCGAGTTTGGGTTTGTATTTAAGCTAACTTAAAGCAAGTTAGCTTAAATACAAACCCAAACATCTCCAATGTATTAGTATGTTGATATGATTGATGCGGCTGCATAGACTTGTAAGCAATATCTTACCATTGAAGGCATCTACTTAGCTGGAATTTTCTTTTTCTTTAAAAGGACTTGAAGTCCATCCTTTTAGATACTCAACAAAATTTGCCTTTGCAGTATCTTAAGTGGATACTTGGTTGCAGGCCTTCTTCTCTGGAATCAAACCAGGCAGTGTTGGGTAGGGAATAAAAGGTCAGAGAACCATGCACAAGAGGTTCGAGATCCCAAATTAAAGTGAGTTTCTCAAGAATTTTCTTCATTAGTCAAGTTTACATTTCCAACTTAGCGGTGCCAATGGTCCATCGGAGTACACCACTCATAGGATGTCTTATTTGAGTTTACTAATATAACATCCTATGTATAGGTCTTTGGACAGAACATTGAAGTTAATGTGTTTAATATATATTCAGAGTTTCCAAAAAGGGTTTGTGATGACTAACTACTTTTCTTGCCCAATATGTATGACCCATTCGAACAATACTATAGAGGTTTTGGGCCCATTTACTATGAAGGGTGAATTTGCAGCTTCAAGTCTTTTTGCAGCACATTTAGTTTATTTTTTTGTTGGGATGATTTGGCTTAGCAGAAGTACATGAAAAGATTCAAAGAATTAAAGGGGGCGGGGGTGTAAAATAGATGGTTGATGTCTGAATTGGTGATGTTACAAGTAGAGGTATCAAGCCTAATGATGGTGATAGTCGAGGTATCAAGCCTAATGATGGTGATAGTCGAGGTATCAATGTTCTTTATTTATTTTTTTAACTCTTTCTTTGGGTCACCATGAACCCTCTTAGCTAGGGGTGTGCATGGGTTAGTTTGGTTCGGGTTAGAGGTCAACTCTAGCCCAACCAATGGCATAATTTTTTCAACAATACCTCAGCCCAAGTAATGACAAGTTACATAAATCTCAACACCCAACCCACGAAAACTCGAGTTGGGTTAGGTTGGGGTTGCCTAATGAAATCAGAATAGGCTTAAATAGGTTGTGTTGAATTTGGTCGGATTAGATTCTTCAAGTCTATTTTTTCATATCAAATGCTAAATATTACAAAAAGAAAATTAAAAGCGTCACATTAAATTATTCAAATTTTAATGTCTCTCGAAAATTCAAATTTCAATGGTCAAATATCCTACATAAATTCAAATCACTAACTAGTAATATTGGTTACATAATTAAATTAGGTTTCACTGGTTATTAGTTGGACTAGGTTTACGAGTTATGAGTTGGGCTAGGGTTGCAAAAACTCTAACCCTAACCCAACCCAACCCAAATTTTGGAATTTTTCAACCTTAACCCAACTTAACCTAGAAAATGTTAACCCTAATTTGCCCAAAATCCGTGTTGGAGCGGGTTAGCTTGCCCAAGTTGCACAACTACTCTTAGGTATATCCAAATGTTGGTAGTTTGCCTTAGGTTTGTAAAGCATCATCTAGCATTGTGTATATAAGTTGGTCAAACATTAATCATTCATGAATTCTTCCTATTTTTGATCTTGTCTGCACTCATTGTCTCTGCATATTGCTATGACCGCTTTGCAGTTGGAATGCAACTTATGACAGTTTACTTGGGAGCAACAAGTCGTTTCCCCAACCTATTCCTCTTGCTGTAAGTTTCTTCCCGGGTAAACAGGTAATATTCCAATTACATACTTGACCAAATCGTGTTAAAATTTAAATCGACAGGAAATGATAGATTTTCTTGTGGACGTTTGGGAGCAGGAGGGGTTGTACGACTGAGTAACCTAGACATTTGAAGGCTGGTTAGATATCAAAACCCATTTAGATTGTTGTAACATTTAAATTGCTTCAATAGCAAAAGGTGGTTGAGTGAATCATGGCATGAATTACTGTAACATTTTTTTTGTCATATTCCCTCCCCTAGCTTCTTTTTTTTTTTTTTTTTTAAATATAATATTCCCCATTTTGTGGGCCTTTTCACATGCCCTTGTATTGCATTGCAATTAATAAAAAAAAAAAAAAAAAAACGATTGGCTGTCTCTGCTGCTCGAGGCAACACTTTTTGCAAAGTTTTTTCATATACTACTACTCTCTCTCCCCTCCCCCCATAATAGTTGGAAGACATCAAGCTTTTGAACGGTTGAAACAATGTCGTTAGAATAATTTAGATTGTGAGAATAAGAAGAAAATGGTTTAGCCATTGTTTGAGAACATGGCAAAATTGTTGTTGCCAAGGATTGCTTAATTCCGGTTCGCTTTGCGAATTTAGATTTTTGGAAAAATTAGGTGAGTTTATTTGGATATTAATGATTTTGCCCTCTGAAACTTCAGTTTCTTGATGAAAAGAACGTGTTGGCCTGTTTGAGCTTGTTATTTTACACACGGTGAAACGATAGAAGATTTATTAGCATTTTCCATATATATATTTCTTTTTGTAGTACGTGTGGAATGGATGACTTCCTGAGTCCAAGGATAGCTAAGCAGTTTTTTCTAGGATGATTTTGGGGCACGTTCAGAGGTGGGGTATAGACAATGTTCTGATATTCAAATTTTTACTTTCGTTGGGTTTTTATTTCGGGATGTATTTTTATTTTTATTTTTTATGTCTAAGTGATTGAAGTGTGCGTCATGTTGAAATTTTTTTAAAAGCCTTAAAAAAAAATGTAAGGTAAAAATTTAAACTAATGTCCAAATGAGTAGGAATATAAGCTTTAACCGTTAAACTAGTTATTCTTGTTATGATATTATTGCGTTTCATAAATATTTATTACATGTTACTTGGTTTAATAATATCTGTAAATTATTTAATTAATCATTTATAAGTTACACCAATATAAAAATAAAAAATTATATATAATTTATATATAAATGTATATTAATATTTATAAAATTAAAATTATGTGTTTTAAAGAATTAGTAAAAATATTAAAATTTATTAAAAAATAATTTACTTAAATTTTAATAATAATAATAATTTTTATATAATTAATATTATTTTATTAAAATTTTGAAATACCTAAACATTTCAAAATGTTTACGTCTTAACATCTCGGTTCATTTGAGTAAATCATTTTGTTTAACGTTTTCGTTTATAAAAATTCTGTAAGTAAGAATAGAATCTTTCAAAAAAGAAAAAATCTCTAGTACCCTTTGTCAAGTTAAATAAGTCCAAAATATTCCATTGGTAGGAGATAAAGAAAAGGTAGAGGGGGACTTCTAGTCGTTCACAACTTCTCTTATTCCATCTAAAATCTCGACCCTTGTCAATTTCGTGAGATATTATGAATAAGTATTTACCATTAGAGTTTATGAAGAAGATTTTGTTGTTTATATAAAAAATTAGATTAAATATTTTTATATAAAATAATATTTATTTATAAAAATTGAATTTGTCTAAAAACATATTTTATCATTATTATAATAAATACTAAACCGTTTATATTATATCAAAAATGAAACCATAAATTAAATTACGGATTGTTTTTAATTTTTTAATAATGAGGAAAAAAAAGAAACGAAAGTAGTCAAAACAGAAAAAACACGTGGCATTATATGAATTTGCCTCTGAACACTCTTTCATTGTACACAGTGACTCAAAAGGATGTCTGAGAAGAAGCAAGAACCATCTTTTGTAGAACCTCTAAGAAACTTCTCCACTTGTCCAAAACCCAACCAGCAGCCATCTTTATATCCTCTCCACATACCCAGAAGGAGTTTAAACATCAACAAGAAGCAAGCAAGCAGACCAATAAACCACCATCTCCCATTTTTCTGACTCAAACTAATTAGTGATACAAAGCTAAACATGGCTTTGGCTCGCTTGGCTTTGAGGAATTTGCAACAAAGGGTGTCTTCTTCTTGTTCTTCTTCTTTGTTGGCTCAAAGGCAAAGGTGGGGTGATGAGTTGTTGTTGAAGAGGTTTATGGCAACAGCGAGTACTGATGAGAAACAAGGAAAAGAAGTGGCTGTGACAGAGAAAAAGTCTTCTAGGCTTTCTCCAAGGAGGAGAGGTAGGAGGGGTCTTTGGAGGAACACTGACCGTGACTTTGTTCCTGCTCTTTATGGTACTCTCTCTACTCTCTATCCATAATACAATCAATATTCGAGAAATATGTGATAACTAAAAGCAGTGAAGATCATTTATGTGTCTAAATTAATATCATGTCTTCTTTATTTGAATTTGATACCTCCAATTTTAAACCCTGATTTGATGAGGAATCTAACCACTTTGGCTTTAAAATGTCCTTGTTAACAAAATAAATTGTTTAGTTAAAAACAATTAATGTCCCTTTTCAAAAATCAACCCAATTTTCCTTGCAAGACTAATGATTTTTCTTGTCGAATGTTTTTTCTTGGCTATGCTAACAAAACTGTAAATCTTTTTCCTTTTTCTTGGTGACAAATTGAACTCAAATGACAAATCACGACATTTTCAAATACAAACTGAAGTTAATTTGTTTTCTCTGTATAGAATTCTTCCCTTCAGGACTAGGAAGTGCACTCCTGCAAGCAACCAAAAACATAAACAGGCTATTTGAGAACTTGTCACCCTCACAACTGATGGGTTATGTGAAAGAGCAAGATGAGTGCTACAAACTCCAGTATGAGATGCCAGGGTTAGGCAAAGAGGACGTCAAGATCACCGTTGAGGATGGGATCTTAATGATAAAGGGAGAGCACAAGGAAGAGGAAGAACAAGGATCAGACGATGAGTATTGGTCATCAAGGAGATACGGTTACTACAACACAAGCCTGGCCTTACCTGATGATGCAAAAGTTGATGACATCAAAGCTGAGTTGAAGGATGGTGTGTTGTCTATTACCATTCCAAGAACAGAAAAGCCCAAAAAGGATGTGAAGGAGGTTAAGGTTGACTAAAGCTTGTATATTGTAAACGTGGGTTTACGCTTTTGTTAGTGTTTTTGAGTGTGTATTATCAACAAATTTCTGTGATGAGCTGATGTGGAAATAAAAAGTTTGTTGGGTTTCTGTGCAACTCATTGTTTTTGGATTTGAGTTTATTCTTTTATTTTTTTAATATTTAATTATTTTCCTTCAAATTTTTATTGAAATGTTGATTTCATCTTTTTAATTAACAGTAGTTAAATAAAAAAATAAAATTAATAATTATACTTACTTATTTGAGAGTAATTATACTTACGTAAGTTTTTCATGACAGCACCCTTTTATCTATCTTACACTAACAAATCTGTTGGTTCTTTTGGTTAATTAAATGTCATCAATTTTAGACGTGAATCTATGATAGAACACAATAATTAATCTTACGATAATTAATCTTAGGAGCTTTGTTTTAGGTATGTGACTTTCAAATTGGTTTTTTTATTTTTTTAAATGAACTTGGAATTTATAAACTTATAAGCTCAAAGCATCCTCCAGTGCAAATTCCACAATATTAGGAGAAACATCCTGACTTATAATAATATCAAAATCAGATTTTGATCAGTTTTTTTTATCTTTTTTTTAATAAAAAAAACCTCTTTGAAGTAGAGGGAGACATGGTAATACCCCTACCAATTTATTAATAAAAAATAAAAATAAAAACAAATGGAGAGACAAAAAGACTCATACCCGAAAACAACCTCAGATGATCCTAAATCTTACCCTATAAAATGCATTACATTTTCCTAAAAATAGGTTTTGCTTCAATTATCATGATCCAAAGCTTGCTTACAAGTACTTGATAACTCCTCGGTGGTCCAAAATAAATTTGAGCCTCCAAAAGAAGGACCAACTAAGGCTAAGCTATTTGCCAGCCCATTCGCCTCACAATACACGTGTTGCGCACACACATTATTAGTAAGTAAATTCTGGATATCGTGCACCACATAAACAATCTCCCAAGGGCATGCGCGCTGGTTCAAAACAATCTGAGCTATAGCCTCAGAATCACACTCAATTGCAGCATTGGGGAAAACTGTTGTCTCGTGTGAGCCGAAGGCCCATTAACAACGCGCAGGCCTCGGACTGCATGTTTGTGCAATCATCAAAGGAATTAGAGAAAGCAAGCACTATCATAAATCCTTATCCAGCCCAGTCCAAGAGATCCATTTACCTAGCTGAAGCGCAGGAGAATGTATCTTGAAGCCCAACGAATTAATACAGGACATGCCCTAGTAAGAAAGGTTGACTTTCGAGTCATATAAATGATTAAGCTCCATGAGCCCATCACTGACTTGCTGGATCACAGAGTTAGGCCTAACAAGCTCTCCCTCGTAGATAGCTCTATTACGAGCCCACCATATGTTCCAAAGCCCCAACACTATACCCTGCTGAAACCCCATTGATTATTCAAACTGGCTTTATGAAACCAGTGCCCAAACAGCTATGTGACAAAAGTCGCACAACCAACCTGCAACCGACTACCAAAGAAATCCCAAACCCTCCTTACCAAGTCACCCTCTACCATTAAGTGATCAAGAGGTTCTACCTGCGAGCTAGCACAACACACGCATTTTGAGGCCAAAGTAATACATATCGCCTGAACTTGATTATCCACAACTACGACACCATAGAAAACCTTCCAAGCAAAAGTGGCCATTTTCACGGGCACTCGTTTATTCTATAATTTTATATGCCATCTGAACTTTGGATTTTTGATCCGAACTAACTCCCAATAACTTTTTGAAGAAAACTTACCAGCAGTCGAGGGGTCCCAAATAAGGACATCATCAGATGAGTTCGGCCTTAGCCGAGACACAGCTTCAAACAGTAAGGCATAAGACTCCCTAAACAGCTCCAACTTTGTAGGATCAGCGATAACCTCTCTAACGCGAGCTTCAACAAAAGGAAGCTCCCTATCAGGAGAAGGGAGATGATGCCATCTGGAGGACCAAAAATCAAAATCTCCTTTGCCAACAACCCAAGTAGAATTCTCCAAAACTGTCCGAATGTGAGGTAAGATATTTTTCCAACCTCTAGAACTGAACGAAGAGACAACAAGAGAGGGAAAAGGATCCCTGTACTTCTGGCGCATAAACCGAGCCCAAAGAGAGTTCCCTTGAACGTAACTCCAAGCTAGTTTATCTTGTACCGCCTTATGGACTTTAAAGATTCTTCTAATACCAAGCCCACCCTCCTCGAAAGACGCTTGCAAATGCGATCCCAAGCTAACCAGTGTCTTTTAACCCGATCTCCGTCATTCCAATAGAAGGAAGTGAAAAGCTGTTTCAAGGAGCTAAGGACACACTTTGGCAAAGAAACTGCAGCAAGCGTATGAATAGGGATTGAGCACAGCACACTCTTTAGGAGAGTCAACTTACCTCTCCAGGAATTTTTTTTTGCCTTCCATAAGGCAAGTTTTCTTCTAATCTTATCCTCTAAATACAAGAAATAGCGGCTAGCACATCTACCTTGGAAAAAAAGAACACCCAAATACTGAATAGGTGTGGTAGCCCGCTTCAACGAAGACCATCGTTGCAACATCAAAATTCGGTTATGTGTCCAAGTATAGCTATGAATAAAGGAGCTCTTCTCCTAGTTAATCCTTTGCCTCGAGGCATCCTCATAAAGCTTTAACAGTTTAGTGCAAGCCTCAACAAAATTCTTCTTACCACTGAGAAAGATCAGCATATCATCTGCATAGAGCGGTAGCTGAACCCGATACATGAAAACGCCCAGTTAGACCTCGGTCCATCCAGTCTTGAAAATTCCTAGAGAACGCTTCCTAAGACACTATGAAGAGTAAAGGGGACAAAGGATCCCCCTGCTGTAAAACCCTAGTAGAGTGGAAAAATCCATGCTGATTACCATTCACAATTAATGTATACCAGACATTTGAAATAAACCTGAATACAAAATCACACCAAATCTTGAAGAAACCTAATTTCCGAAAAAGATTAAGCAGAAAACACCAATACACCTTGTCGTAGGCTCTTGACATGTCTATTTTCAAGATGACATTAGAACCTGGAATTTTCTTATTAATATCGCGCATCATCTCGTGAGCTAAGTTAATGTTTTCATGAATACTACGGCTAGAGACAAATCTAGACTACTCCTCAGAGGTAAAAGTGGCAAGTAAATAGGCTAACCTGTTGGCAGGAATGCGAGAAATGATCTTGTACATGAAGGTGCACAAATGGTCCGTAAATGAAACAGGATTATCATCCTTGGGAAGTAGCACAAGGTTCATGAAAATAAAGGAGCAAGGCAAATAGCCACCTATAAAAAAGTCCTAAACCGCCCTGGTCACATCCGCCTTAATAATAAACCAACAGATTCGAAAAAAGAGTCCATTGAAACCATCATTACTTGAGGCACTATCCGGATCCAAATCTTCCATCGCAGCCTTGATCTCTTCCCCTTCTGGCATAACACACAGTGAAATATTATACTCTGAAGAGATAAGAAGGAATGCAAGCTAATACGTCATAGTCCCCATTCGAAGTAGGAATAGAAGAGAATAACTCTTGAAAGTACGAACACATAGCCTGGCCTATTGTGTCTTCATCTGTGATCCAGTCATCACAATGCTTAAGTTTAAATTTGGATGCAACATCCTCTCTTTGATGGATGCATGAAAAAACTTGATGTTCCTATCGCCTTTCTGTAACCATTTGACACGAGACTTATCCCGGGCCATGGACTCCTCACATTTGAACCACTGATAAGCATTGAATGTCACACATTCACGCTCCTTAATTTGCATACGTTAATCTTTTAGCCTTGTAACAATTTGATCTTCTGTAGTGTTTTACATGCTTTTGGGTTTCCTAAGAGGAGTGCAACAAAACCCATCATTTCTAGACTATTAAAGATAAATTGAGCATTTTTCTAAGTCATGTTGTCACTAGCAAAGGGTGAAAAGGAGCTTCATTAAATTGTCAGAATTGCCCGTGCAAATAAGTCATTTTCTCGGATTAAACTGTATTAATTCAGGAAGAACCAAGAGATGAGCCATATATTCTTGGAAAGATCCAGAAATCTATTTTCGGGAGAATTTTACGGCTCGTAAATATAATTTTTCTAAAGAAAGGTATGATAGTTTTAGTAGAAAAAGGTCAGGCAGTGCATGATTTCAACGTGGCAGACGTGAATGAGTGATTACACCCAAAGAATAACGCAGTAGTTGTAGCACAACTTTGGGGGTGTCGATTCCACAGGGAGATAAATTAAAAGAATAGATAAAGGAACAAAGAAACTAAAGAATAATATCGAATGATTGATGGAGAACAAAGATTAATTTTAAATGCAAATTACAGTAAAGTAAAGTTTGATAAACAGTAAAGCGTCGAGAATTCCTTGCACAAATCCAATATTTTAATTACTCTTAATTCGTTGAATAACTCAATTGGGAACTCAATTTTCAAAATTCCCAATCGGAAGATATAGATTTATAAACCAAGATTAAACCAAATGTAACCTTTTTGAAAAATCATTTACCACTTTTAAAATATGTAAATTATTATCACTATTAAGAAAATCCAACGATGACAATATACTCAGGAAGCGATATTGCAGCAAAGAGCTAAATCAATATAGATAAATAATTAATCCCAACATAATCAAAGAGCTAAACCATTCAATAGAAAAAACATGAATGAATCTATAAACAGAATAAATTCTAAGATTATTCGGAAAAGAAAACATCGCCAATGATAAAACAACAGAGTTTTAGTAATTGAAACTCAAATACATAAATTAAAAATAAACAAAATACTGTCAACTGTACAAGTTCATCCCTAGCCCCACTTGAGAATTTAGTTACCCATAAATATAATGGACAACAAAAATCTCAAGAGAAAGAATTGATCTCACCGTGAGCATCCCCCCTTGGTAGCAAAGCCTTGGAGATTTCCCAGCTTGCCCTCCAAAAATCCTCCGGATTGCTCCCAAAAGCCCTCCAGATCTGCTCCGAGATGATAGCAAAGTCCTTCAGACTGCACATTGTTTGGTAGCAAAGCCTTGGAGATTGCATCCTTTGGGTAGCAAAGCCTCCGAGATTGCACCCAAAAGCCCTCCAGATCTGCTCTCAAATGATCCCCAAAGCTGAAGTGGAGTGGATCTTTTATAGAGGAACTCCATGCGTGCAATATGAGATGTGGGATATAGAAATGTGTTTCCAATCAATGTGGGATGTGGGATTTAAGCCTTCACATACCCTTCAAAACATCTGCCCACATTGAAACCCACACAGCTTGATCTTTGTCTACTAAAACTGCCATAACTTTCTCTAGAAAAATCATATTTACGAGCCATAAAATTCCCCATAAAATAGACATCTGGATCTTTCCAAGCATATATGCCTCATTTCCTAGTTCTTCCTGAATCATTGCAGTTTAAATATGCAAAAACCACTTCTGCCACGTTGAAATCACGCACAGCCTGACCTTTGTCTACTTAAACTGTCATAACTTTCTCTAGAAAAATCATATTTACAAGCCATAAAATTCTCCAAAAAACAGACATCCGGATCTTTCCAAGAATATATGGATTATCTCTTGGTTCTTTCTAAATCAATACATTTTAATCCGTAAACATGACTGATCTGTACGGGCAATTTTGACAATTTAATGAAACTCCTTTCTATGTGCTTGTGAACCTGTAAAATAATGGAAAACAACTCAAAGTAACAAATTTCTAAGCTAACAAATGTAAATTAAGGAGCTAAAATATGCAATATTTGGCACTCATGAAATACCCCCAAACGTACATTTTGCTAGTCCCTTAGCAAAACAAAACTAAAATCTAAATGAAAAACGATTAACACAAAGATAAATCCATCATTCATGATATCAAGAAAATTTAAGTATCACACAAAACCATGATATTTATTCATGAGTAAGCTGAAAATATAAACTCATTTTCACAATGAATAGGAATTTTAAAATCTAATTACTTACAAGAGTGTTGAAGCTTGTTTCTTCTCTAGAGTTTTCTTGGTCATCAATACGACCTGTCCTTAATAGAACCGATCTAATTCTCTGAACAATCAAAATTTCATACTTCTGTTAGATCCTCCTTATCTCCTGATCGAGCTTGTGTAGGTAGATGTTGCCTGGTAGGGTCGATAGTAGTACACTGTGTGGGACAGAGTAAGGGCCCTTCTCACCTCCTACGAGTCATCCAGCGGAAAAGACTTTCTGAATGGAGTAAAAGAACTTGGGATCGTCGATCTCTTCCTTAAAGATTGGGATGAGTCGATGTCGAACAATGGTGTGAAAACACTTCCTGATGTCGAATTCTAAAAACCAGCAAGAGATTCCATATTCTTCTTTGATCCATCTTAGGACCGAGTGGCAGCCTTGACCTGAGCGAAAGTGCAATGTGTCTAGAAACTCGAGATTGTAAATGGATTCAAGTACCATTCTGATTACCTCTTTCATGATCTTTTCTATAGGTAGAACTACTGTGAGCGGTCTAAACTTCGACCCTTATTTCTTTCTTCATATTGTAAAGGGGGCAAAGCTCGTTTCTTGCTCCCGATAATCAAGGGCCCTCTTATCGTCATTTCAGTGACTTATAGGGCTTCCCTCAGCTCAGTCTTTTTGGTTCTTGAGAATGGTCACCACCTCTCCCAAGATCGAAATGATTATCCCTGCCCGATGGGTCTACATCCATCTCTAAATGTCGCCGGGTACTGCTCACTTCCCCGCCATTCTTGTAACCGTCACCTGTAATCCCAAATTTGCATCAGTGTAAAATGAACTAGCACATGACTATAAAGCTTCTAAATAATTTCAAAGTTCAATGTTTCTATGTCTCAAGATTCACAGACTTTCCCATTAAAATGAAAAAATATGGCATAGTTTTATTTCCTTATTGCTTTTATTATGAGATTTCGCCATGTTTAGTTCCCTTAAACTTTCTAATTGACTCATGTAGTGAGTTGATGAGGGTTAAATATTGCATATTTAAGCCCTTAATTTATATTTGTTAAGCTCTTAGTTTGTATTATTTCACTTTATTTTATGTCTTTTCTGTATTTTTATAGGTTTGTGGAGAAAATGAAGCATTTTGGGAGCTGTCAAGCTTCAAAGAGCAAAAGCTTAGGATGCTTAGTGCTATCGATCGCACGAGACATGCGATCGAGCGCACCTGCTTATGAACGAGTGCATGGTCAACATCCCACATCGGTCAGAAATCTTTGTAGTGCGATCAAGCGCACAAGACATGTGATCGAGCACATTCGGGCAGTAGCCCACATCGAATTAAAAACCTATTGCACTCTGGGAATTCCCCTATAAAAGTGCCATCTAACTTCATCATTCGGTGTGCAATCCAGTGGATGTCTGTTAGCATTCTGGTGGATTCCGAAGGCTTTGCTACCACGAGGGGAAGCGCCACCCAACAGCAAGTGGAATTTCTTCCGTGTATAGTCAGTTTTAATTTATTGTTTTTTGTTAGTTTAATATTTAGCACTGTTATTGTGAACTTTAGTTTCATGATTATGAGTGGCTAAAATCTTCAGCTAAGGTTGAAGATGAAGCCTCGCCGTTGTTTGACATAAGATTTTCAGATTTGTTTATACAATTCTGATTTTTTTTTTAGTATAAATGTTTTGGTCAATTGTTTGAGTAAATTCTTATGATTGATAGTTTTTAAATTGTTTTGTTGGATATTCCGTGTGTTTCATCTGATGGATACATCGAATCGTTTTTTATTAAATTGGATATCCTTTGTGATTTGTTAAAAGCGGATGCATTGGATTGTTTTGGTTTAATTGGGATATTTGTTGTCATTTTTTTTAAAGTTGGATTCGTGGAATGTTTTGATAGATTTGTTTTTATATAGAACATGAAGATATATGCTTTACTTTGGTGGGGTGGATTCAGAAACCTTAATGTTTTTTTATCATTAGTCTTTAAATCAATTTAGTTTAGTTTATATTTGTTTTGCAAAAGACAATTCAAAACTTGGAACTAGGTTAAGATAAGGTTAGTTTAGATTAAATTATATTTTCACAACGCAATTTCCTGTGGATTCAACCTCGCACTTGCACAACGCTATATTGCAAATGACTCGTGCGATTGTGAGTAATTTAAAACTCACAACAAGTTTTTGGCGCCGTTGCCGGGGAATTGTTTTGTTTGTGAAATTTTTGTCTGAATTAATTTTATTTTTCTACTAGTTAGTTAGCATTTTTTTTTGTTTGATTTTATCTTTCTTTTTGCAATTTTATTTGTTTCTATTTGCATTGGCCTATTAAAAAATATATATTTTTGCCAATTTTTGTTGTCTCATTTTGTGAGTAGTGTGTTTTCTATTTTTGAATTTATTTTACTTTATTGTTATTTTGTTTCTGCTAGTTAGTTTACTTTAGTGCTTTTTGGGCGGTGTATGCTTGGTCGGAGATCCCTGAACTTAGAATTGATACATTTAGATCCCGACTTAGAAAGAACTCTTAGGAGACATAAAAGAGCACTAGTTGAAAGAGAGACAATTGAGATGGGAGAAAATTTTAGGAATGGAAATCAACCGGAGCATGTAGAGCAACCTAGAGCTTGGAACGTGGACTCTACTACATCCCTTAGGGATTTGTTCGCACCCGTTGCAACTAACTCATCTTCTTGCATAGTGTTGCCACCTACCAATGCCACCCATTTTGACTTAAAGCCACATGTCATCCAACTCCTACCATCATTTCATGGCTTAGATCTTGAAAATCTTTATAGTTATGTAAAGAAGTTCACAGATATTTGTGCCACATTCAAGTTCCAGAACTTCTCTGAAGAGTCAGTCCATCTTCGACTTTTCTCTTTTTCTCTTCACGATAGAGCTAGGGCATGGTTGGATTCCAACACGCCCGGGTCTCTTACATCCTGGGAAAATCTACTTAGTAAATTTTATCACAAGTTTTTCCCAATGTCTAAAGTGAACGAGTGCTGAAAGGAGATTAGTTATTTCACTCATGCTTTCTGAGAGCTGGGAGCGCTTCAAAGAGTTATTGATCAGATGCCCTCCACATGGATATGAGAAGTGGAGACTCGTTCAATTCTTCTACCAAGGGTTGACTCAACCCAACTGTAGCATGATTGAGTCTATGAATGGGGGGGGCATTCTTAAGTCTGATAGGGGAGGAAGCATACAAGGCATTGGACAAGTTGTCCGGTAACTCGTAGCAGTGGGATTTTTCAAGTTTTCGAGATAAGTCCATCAATGTTCCTAAGAAAAGAAGTATCTATGAGATCAAGGAGGACACTGATTTGAGGATGAAGTTAAATGCTCTCACTAAGAAGATTGACACTCTCGTTATAGGCCAGTCCATCAATGCTGCCAACACATTCAATGTTGATAACTGTTCTATCTGTGCTAGTCCTATGCATTTAGCACAGAATTGTCCATCAATATCGGCTTTTGGCGAGTATCTTATGGAACAAGTGAATGCTTTCAATGACTATCGGAGGCAGTCAAATAGATCTTACTCCGAGACTTACAATCCAGGGTGGCGGAATCACCCTAATTTTTCATGGAAGCAAAACCAACCAATGAATCAGGGAGGAGCCCCTCATCATGCTCATAATCAATACCCTCCCGGATTTACTCCACAAATTCCTAGTCATGGTCGCTCAGCCCATCCAGCAACATCACCTGCTTACCAAGCTCCCACTCAAACGCCAGCGCCGGTTTCACAGTCTCTAGAGGACACCCTTAAGGAGTTTATAAAGATGACTAGCCAATCTATGAGCGAGGTGAGGAGTGCAACGATGGTAAACACCCAAGAAATTGCCAAGCTAGAGAGTCAAATAGGGCAAATTGCAAGTCACTTGGGTGAAAGAGAGAAGGGGAAGTTCCCCAGTCAGTCCGTACCCAACCCGAAAGGATAGTTTATGGTTGGAAATTCATCAACTCCTACACACGGGGAGGAACAAGTGCAATCAATTATCTCATTGAGGTCTGGGAGACAAGTGGACAATTGAGTGGAAGAGAACCCTGCTATACAGTAAGGGCAAAGAAGTGGCAACAAGGAGAAGACAGATGCTGAGCCATTTATAGCCACACCTACTGTGGAGGATCTTCTTAGGTCATTTGTACCTAAAGCGGCTTACCCTGAGAGATTACATGCACCCAAGAAAGGAGGGAAGTATGAGGAAATTCTGGATGTATTCAAGCAGGTCCAAATCAATATCCCATTTTTGGATGTCATCCATCAAGTGCCGTCATATGCCAAGTTTTTAAAGGACTTGATCACTATCAAGAGGAGGACGAATGTCCCAAAGAAGGCATTTTTGACCGAGCAGGTTACCTCAATCCTTCAGTGCAAGCTGCCCATCAAGTTTAAAGATCCGGGGTGTCCTACCATCTCTTGCACGATAAGAGTCAGCTAGATCGAGAGAGCTCTCTTAGATCTAGGAGCAAGTGTGAATCTTCTACCTTACTCATTCTATTTACAGTTAGGGTTAGGAGAATTGAAGCCCACAACCACTATGCTTCAATTGGCTAACAGGTCAGTGAAACTACCATGAGGAGTAGTTGAGGACGTTTTGATAAAAATGGATAAGTTTTATTTCCCCGTGGATTTTATTGTGCTTGACACAGAGCCGGTTCAGAATGTAGGGATTCAGATATTGGTTATTCTAGGGTGACCATTCTTAGCCATGGTTAATGCCTTGATCAATTGTAGGACAGGGGTGATGAAGTTTTCCTTCGGAAATATGATAGTGGAGCTGAATATCTTTGATATCAGTAAGCAACCACTGGAATATGAAGAAGTGAGAAATGTATGCTTGATAGAGGAGATTCTTGAGGAGACTGTGGATTAATCAAGCATTGAGGAGCCCCTGGAGGCATGCTTCGCTCAATTTGGAGAATATTTGGATGTAGATAAGTTACTCTAACAACCGAGTGCCATTTTGGAGTCTCTTCCCCGGGAGAGTAATGAGACGGAGAAGACCATAGCACCTGAACCCCCCAAGAAGGAACTTAAGCCTTTACCAGATAATCTTAAGTATAAGTTCTTAGGTCCAGCAGATTGTTTGCCTGTGATTATAGCTTCAAATTTGGTTGAGGCTCAAGAGGGGAAATTATTAGATGTTTTAAGAGAGCACAAGGAAGCGATTGGCTGGACTATAGAGGATATTGAGGGAATCAGCCCCTCGGTGGTGATGCATAAGATACATTTGGAGGAAAATGCCAAGCCATCGAGGGAGCCATAAAGAAGGCTCAACCCAGCTATGCAAGAGGTTGTGATGACAGAAGTAATTAAGCTGTTGGATGCAGGGATCATTTATCCAATCTTTGTTAGCAAGTGGGTGAGCCCAATTCATGTCGTGCCCAAACGAGCTGGAATGACAGTGGTGAGAAATAAAGATGATGAGTTGGTGCCAACTCGTGTTCAGTCAGGACGGATAGTGTGTATAGACTACCGCAAGTTGAATGCTGCCACAAAGAATGATCATTTTTCACTCCCATTTATTGATCAGATGGTGGAGCATTTAGCTGGGCACGAATATTATTGCTTTTTGGATGGTTATTCTGGATATAACCAGGTCCTCATGGACCCCGAAGATCAGGAGAAGACGATGTTTACATGTCCTTTCGGGATATTCGCCTATCGTCGCATGCCCTTTGGGTTATGCAATGCACCCGCTACTTTTCAGCGGTGCATGATCAGCATTTTCTCTGACATGGTAGAGTAGTTCTTAGAGATTTCATGGATGACTTCTCCGTTTTCTGTTCATCATTTGAGGAGTGCTTGCATCGTCTCACTTTGGTTTTAGTGCGGTGCAAGGAGAAAAACCTGGTGCTTAATTGGGAGAAGTGCCATTTTATGGTCAAGCAAGGTATTGTACTGGGGCATGTCGTATCTCATCAGGGGATTGAGGTCGACAAAGCAAAGGTGGACTTGATTTCCAATCTTCCACCCCCATGTACAATGAAGGAGGTTTGATCTTTTCTGGGCCATGTAGGCTTCTACAGGCGATTTATCCATAATTTCAGCAAAATTACCAGGCCCTTGTGCAAGTTATTACTAAAAGATGCCCCATTTGTATTTGATGAAGACTGTAAGAAAGCATTTAGGGATCTGAAGAAGATTCTGACGTCCACACCTATTATTCAACCACCCAACTAGGGTGTGCCTTTTGAGATTATGTGTGATACATCAGACTATGCTGTTGGAGTTGTTTTGGGGCAGTGTGTTGATAAACTTCCCCATGTTATCTATTATGCAAGCCGAACTCTAAACGATGCACAACTCAATTACTCTACCACTGAGAAGGAGTTGCTAGTAGTCGTTTTTGCATTAGACAAGTTCAGATCCTACTTGTTAGGATCTAAAGTCATTATCTACTCAGATCATGCAGCATTGAAGTATCTTTTCTCTAAAAAAGATGCTAAATCTCGTTTTATCCGATGAATCTTGCTACTTCAAGAGTTCGACATAGAGCTTCGGGATAAGAAAGGTTCCGAAAATGTAATGGCAGACCATTTGTCTAGATTGATTGTGGATTTCACTGAGGCTGCCACTCCCATTTTTGAGACCTTTCCTAATGAGCAATCGATGCATATTGCTCACAATCCCACGCCATGGTTTACTGATATAGTGAACTATCTTATCACCGGTCAAATGCCTTTACATTCGGGGCGACAAGATAAATCAAAGTTTTTTGCCATGGTAAAACATTTTTTTCTGGGATGATCTTTACCTATTCAAGTATTGTCCCGATCAGATCATCAGAAGGTGTATTCCTGAGCATGACCAATCTAATGTCAGCCTTTTGTCATGATCATGCTTGTGGAGGCCATTTCAGTACTAAGAAGACTGCTGTGAAAATCTTGCAGTGTGGATTATATTGGCCCACCTTGTTCTGAGACTCTCACACCTACTGTGTATCTTGTGAGCGCTGCCAAAAGCTAGGGAGTCTTTCTAGGAGGAATATGATGCCTCTCAACCCTACTTTGATTGTTGAGATTTTTGACGTGTGGGGCATTGATTTTATAGGACCTTTCCCAAACTTTTTTGGCTATATGTACATTCTAGTTGCTGTGGACTATCTGTCCAAATGGGTGGAGGCCGTTGCATGCAAGACCAATGACCACAGAGTTGTGGTCTAGTTTTTGAAGGACATTATCTTTGCTCATTTCGGTACGCCTCGAGGAATCATAAGTGATGGAGGTAAGCACTTTTGCAACCGGATTTTTGAGCAGTTGATGAAGAAGTATTTCATCACACACAAGGTTGCCACCCTGTATCACCCACAGACGAGTGAACAAGTAAAAGTTTCCAATCGCGAGATCAAGCAAATTTTGGAGAAGACTGTGAACCCCAGTAGAAAGGATTGGTCTCTGCGATTGAATGATGCACTGTAGGCATATCGAACAACATTCAAAACGCCAATTGGCATGTCCCCATATCGTATTGTGTACGGAAAAGCCTGTCACATTCTAGTTGAATTAGAGCATAGAGCCTATTGGGCTATCAAGCAACTGAACTTCAAATTTTCAAAGGAAGGCTCACAAAGGAAGCTCTAACTCAATGAATTAGAGGAGCTGCGGAATGATGCATACGATTGTGCATGGTCATACAAGGCACAAATGAAGAAGACTCATAACCAACACATTTTGAGACGAGCTTTTGAGCCGGGTCAAAAAGTTCTTCTGTATAATTCATGCCTGCATCTTTTTCCAGGCAAACTCAAATCTCGATGGACAGACCCATTATTTATTTGGTCAGTTTTTCCTCATGGGGCCATTGGGATTGAGGATTCAAAGAATGGTAACACTTTCAAGGTAAATGGATAGAGACTAAAACCATTCTTGGAGTTGAGGAGTCCGGACATTGAGACGATATTGTTGGAGGATCCTAGTTACTCAGATTGAGTGTTGTCTACTATGGAGAGTCTGGCTGAAGACTTTAAACTTAGCGCTCATGGGAGGCACCTTACATCATATCCTTTTTGTTTACTTATTATTTTACATATTTATGATTAATGTTTGTTTCCAGTATTTTTGTTTTCCAGTCTTTATTTTTCAGGGACAACGCGTACTTCAGTTCAAGTTTGGGGGTATGCTATGAGCCATACCAAGTCCAGATAGTTCTCCATATCCCAGGTCATCTCTTTCCATATTATTCACACATTGGAGTCAATGTGTAATTTAAGTTTGGGGGTATGGGAGACACATTACACAAACTTTATCCTAATTTATTGTTGTTTTTCTTTATTTAAAAAAAAAGAAGGTAAATGCATGCTCATGTTATTTTGAAATTTTAGTTGATCTAAACAAATATTGTGATGTGATTTCATTGGTGAGCTTAAACTTTTGAACACATAATTTGATGATAGAGTTTTAAAACTTTGTCACTTACTTTGGACATTTGAGAATTCACATGTTTGAGCCAATCTAACACGAGCACATTAGCACATATTTGTGTGAGGTATGACATGCGATTTCAATGTGTATGTTTTCTTGACTTAACTGAAACTGGATGACTTGTGAGATTAACACTTGGGCATAGAAAAGCATAACAAATAAATAAAAATAATGATCATCATCAATAAACTTTCCACTGAGTAACTGGACCTCTTGCCTCAGTAAGCAGTGAGTATTCACGTCAAAAGGTGAAAATTTTATTCATAATAATCATTGCGAAACTTTCCACTGAGTAACTGGACCTCTTACCTCAGTAAGCAGTGAGTGTTCACGTCAAAAGGTGGAAATTTTGCTTGGTAGCATTAAGGCCAGTTTAGTTTTGTAGCCTTTTTGACTCGAGTTAGTAAGTTCTTAGGGGTGTCTTTACACCTAATGCCCTAAAACCATATTGTTTGGGAGTCATTGACTCAACACTTGCTACATAGGTTAATTAAAAAGCTTAAGGGAACTAATCATAGCAGAGCCTTATATAAAAAAAAAGGTAAAATAAAACTATGCCATCGTTGTTCATTCTGATGAGAAATCCTGTGAATCTTAAGACATGGAGACATTGTACATTGAAGTTATTTAGAAACCTCATCTGTATATGCTAATTCACTTTACACTTATTCAAGCTTGTGATGTCTTGCTTGCCTCTTGTAAGTAATTAGGTTTTAAAATTCCTATTCATTGCAAAGATGGGTTATATTTTTTTAAGCTTGCTCATGAATGAATATCATGGTTTTGAGTGCTCTTAAAATTTTTGGATACCTTGAGTGATGAACTTATCTTTGTGTTCTTTGTTTTTATTTTAGTTTTTTATTTTGTTTTGCTAAGGGACTAGCAAAATATAAGTTTTAGGGTATTTGATGAGGGTTAAATATTGCATATTTAAGCCCTTAATTTATATTTGTTAAGCTCTTAGTTTGTATTATTTCACTTTATTTTATGTCTTTTCTGTATTTTTATAGGTTTGTGGAGAAAATGAAACATTTTGGGAGCTGTCAAGCTTAAAAGAGCAAAAGCTTAGGATGCTTAGTGCAATCAATCGCACGAGACATGCAATCGAGCGCACCTGCCTACGAACGAGCGCATGATCAACATCTCACATCGGTCAGAAATCTTTGCAATGCGATCGAGCGCACAAGACATGCGATCGAGCGCACAAGCGATTGATCGCACCATGCTGCGATCGAGTGCAATCGGGTAGTATCCCATATCAAATTAGAAACCTATTGCACTCCAGGAATTCCCCTATAAAAGCACCATCTCACTTCATCATTCGGTGTGCAATCTGGTAGACGTCTGCTAGCATTCTGGTGGATTCCGAAGGCTTTGCTACCACGAGGGGAAGCGTCGCCTAACAGTGAGTGGAATTTCTTCCACGTATAGTCAGTTTTAATTTACTGTTTTTTGTTAGTTTAATGTTTAGCACTGTTATTGTGAACTTTAGTTTCATGATTATGAGTGGCTGAAATCTTTAGCTAAGGTTGAAGATGAAACCTCGCTGTTGTTTGGCATAAGATTTTCAGATTTGTTTATACAATTTTGATTTTTTTTAGTATAAATGTTTTGGCCAATTGTTTGAGTAAATTCTTACGATTGATAGTTTTTAAATTGTTCTATTGGATATTCCGTGTGTTTTATCTAATGGATACATCGAATCACTTTTGATTAAATTGGATATCCTTTGTGATTTGTTAAAAGCGAATACATTGGATTGTTTTGGTTTAGTTGGGATATTTGTTGTCATTTGTTTAAAGTTGGATTCATGGAATGTTTTGATAGATTTGTTTTTATATAGAACATGAAGATATATGCTTTACTTTGGTGGGGGTGGATTCAGAAACCTTAATGTTTTTTTATCGTTAGTCTTTAAATCAATTTAGTTTAGTTTATATTTGTTTTCCAAAAGACAATTCAAAACTTGGAACTAGGTTAAGATAAGGTTAGTTTAGATTAAATTACATTTTCACAACGCAATTCCCTGTGGATTCGACCTCGTACTTGCACAACACTATATTGTAAACGACTCGTGCGCTTGTGAGTAATTTAAAACTCACAACACGAGTGTTGAGTCAATAACTCCCAAACCAGATGGTTTTAGGGCATTAAGTGTAAAGACACCCCTAAGTACTTACTAACTCGAGTAAAAAAGGCTATGAAACTAAACTGGCCTTAATACTATCAAGCAAAATTCTTACATTTTGACGTGAACACTCACTGCTTACTGAGGCAGAAGGTCTAGTTACTCAGCAGAAAGTTTATCAATGATCATTATTAATAAAATTTTCACCTTTTGACATGAACACTCATTACTTACTGAGGCAAGAGGTCTAATTATTCAGCGGAAAGTTTATTAATGATCATCATGAGCATTTTTCTCTTTTTGTGCAATTTTTTTAACAGACTTTTCTGTGCCAAAGTGTTTATCCAACAAGTCATCCAGTTTCAGTTAAGTCATGGAAACATACATATTAAAATCATATGTCATACTCGCACAATTATGTGCTAATGTGCTCGTGTTAGATTTAGATCAAACATATGAATTATCAAATGCCTAAAGTAAGTATTTAGATTTTAAAATTCTATCATCAGATCATGTTTTCAAGGTTTTAAGCTTACTAATGAAATCAAATCATAAATTTGTTTATATCAACCAAAATTTTCAAAACAACCTGAATATGCATTATCAAAAACTGGGACAAAGTGTGTGTGTATGTGTAATTGTGTGTGTCTCCCATACACTCGAACTTAAATTACACATTGTCGCTAATGCGCGAATAACATGGAAAGAGATGACCTAGGAGATGGAGAACTAGCTGGACTGGTATGACTCATGGCATACCCTCAAACTTGAACGGATGCACATATTGTCCCTGAAAAATTAATACTAAAGTAATATTGGAAAATAAAAATAAATAGTAATAAGAAATAGGAAAAAAAATAAAAATATAAAGAATAAGCTATGGGGTACCTCTCATAAGTGCTAAGTTTTACGTCTTTAGCCGGACTGAGGTTTATCCCATAGCAGTTTCATGCTCTCTAAGAACTCTCAACAGCTTATCTAGGATTTCATTGTTTAGATCCAGAGTTCACTTGCTTGATTTTAAAGCTTGAGGGAATGGTACCTTAATAGGACTCTTTGTCACCTCATGTTCCTTGGGCAACTCAGCATCACTACTATCTTGACCCTTTTCCATATTCTCTGATTTGTTCATTGTTGGGATGTGTAATGACTTAACACTTCGTGTCACAATGGCATTCACCTCCTTCAAATTATTTTGAGTCATGTGTTGATCATGGGGTATGGACTGAGCTTGAGAAAGGAATTTACCTCACTTATTCACACTTTAGAAGCTCATCAGTTTGGACACTTGGCTCTTTATCTCCTTATTTTCTTCAACAACTTGCGTAATCAAAGATTCAAAATTTTGGTTAATCTTTGTTGTTATTTGTCAAAGGTTCAAGTAGGTTCAACCATGGTTTAAAATTGGTTAAAGTCTAAACCAATTGTGGAATATCAAATTTCATCAAGTTAGAAGGTTGCACACATGTGTGTGCATCAATTTGGAGCATGAGAAGACCATGCGCACTAATGTGCACACTTTTGCACCTAGGCAGAAACTAGTGTGCACAGCAGCAACAGGAGGAAGGCACAGCACCAGTGTGCGGTGCGCCACGTACACCCAGTGGTGCGCCGCGCCACGTACACCCAGTGGTGCGCCTTCTAGAAAGGCATACTCCAAGACCGGTGAGGGGCGTGCCACACAGCAGGCAGCGGCGCACCGTCCAGAGATAGCACCAGCACACTCTGCCCAGCGGCTCACCGCACCCTGCTGAGCGGCGCACTCCTTTGCACGCATACAGGAGGCTTCAAGGCACTCCAAAACTAGTGCACACAAGGCCAAAACGCACAGCATAACTTGGAGATAAATGAAGGGCTAGGATTTCAAGGAAATCAAGATCAAAGGGGTAAGATTGATTCATAAGATTGTCCAAGAAGTGAAAGGCTATAAACGGGGTTCTCAAGCCTTACTTTTTAAAGGAATTATGAGATTGAGATACAACAACACAAGTGTGTGACATTGTGAGATCAATTGTAAACACTTAGAGAGAATTGTGTAAAAGTGACAAACACAAGAGGGACTCTTTGTTAGGCTGGTTGTAAAGAAGAGATAGTAGTATAGAGAGTGAGTTGTAATCTCCTTTCTTCTCTTCTTGTTTCTTCAAGACCATTATGGGTTCTTGAAGAGGATTGCTGTAACTTTGTAAGAACCATTTTATTAGTGCAGAGAGTTCATAGGAACTCACGAGGACATAGGCACATTGCCGAACCTCGATAACAGTTGCTTGTCTTCTTTTCTTTCTTTGATTTTTTGTTTTTGTGTTCGATTGCTGAAATGTTTTCTACAAGTCACTCAAGACTTGGGTGTTTGGAAGATCACCACCTGGGCATCTTACTTAGGTGATTTCTAACAGTGGTATCAGAGCTTTGGTCAGTAGAATCAGAGCTGCACAACTGGTTATCAAAGCAAGAATTAGAAGGTATGGAGACAAGACTCCAAGAATCAAAGATTAACTTCTTGGGTGATTCCAGAACGGTGTAAAGATCAAGATCCGGTCGTGTTCTTGAAAGTTGATTCAAGAACGGTGTTAAGATCCATCTTCGATCTATGTTCTTGAGGTTGAAGAAAACATTTGTGGGTAGTGCATAAATCTGGGATCTTGTCCGCAAAAGATGGCTTCAAATTTCTGTATAGAGAAGTTTGATGGAAAGGGAGACATTGCCCTTTGGAAGCGGAAGATCAAGGCGGTTCTAATGCAACAGAAAGTGGACCTGGCCATTGGAGAAGATGATACTTTTCCAGCAAGTGTCATGGAGGACCAGCAGATCGAGATAAAGAAGATGGCTTACAGCACCATTTTCTTGCACATGTCGGATAGTGTCACAAGGGAGTGCGGAGACTCGGAGGATCCTGCTGTCATATGGAAAAAACTAGATGAGTTGTTTCTTACCAAAACTCTTCCTAACAAGATTTATCTTTTTAAAAGAATCTTTGCTTTTAAAATGGATCCTAGTAAAGAGTTGCAAGATAATCTTGATGTCTTTAATAAGCTAGTTCAAGATTTGAATAGCTGTAGCATTATAATTCCGGATGAACAATTGGCTGTCATTTTGTTAAATTCTCTTCCTAATTGCTTTGATAACTTGATTAATGCCATTGAGTATGGAAGGGATACTTTGACAAAGGAGATTGTGAACATGATTTCAAGGCCAAGATGAAGGAGACATCAAGTGGTGATGGGCTGTTCGTAAGAGGAAGGCCAGCAACTCGGATTGGCAATAGCAACCATGGCAACTACCGGGAGAAATTAAGAGGTAGAGGGCAGAACCATGAGAGATCTTATTCCAAGACAATACTTGGAGGAGGAAGGAGATGTTTCTACTGCAACAAGGAGGGCCATTTCAAGAAAGATTGCAAGAAGAAGATATGAGATAAGAGGAGAAGCCATACCAATAATGGAGAGTCTTCGGTTGCCAAGGGAGAACAAAAAGATGATGTTCTTGTTGTGTGCTCGAAAAAAGTGGATTCTTGACTTCGGATGCACTTATCATATGTGCCCTCACAAAGAATGGTTCAAGAATTTCAAGGAGGTCAATGATGGAAAGGTCTTCTTGGGGAACGACAATTCTTGCCAAGTGAGAAGGCTTGGAGACATTCAATTGAAAATGTTTGATGGAGTCATAAGGCTGCTGCAAAATGTAAGATATCTTCCAGATTTGAAGAGGAACTTGATCTCATTAGGGCAGCTGGATTCCATGGAGTATACATGCAAAGTAGAGGAAGGAAATATCAAAGTGGCCAAGGGACTTTGGTAGTGATGAAGGCAGCAAGAAATGATGGACTCTATGAGATGATCGGAGAAATAGAAACCAATGATCAAGCAACAAGCTTGATGGCTGAGATGGACAAGGCAGCCCTTTGGCACACTCGCTTGGGACACATGAGCGAAAAAGGCCTGCAAGTGCTTAGCAAGGAAGGTCTACTTGGTGGTGACAAAGTAGAAAAACTGGATTTCTATGAGAGTTGCATTCTTGGAAAGCAACACCGGGTCAGCTTCAACACCGGAGTGCACAAGTCCAAAGGGATTCTTGATTACATTCATTCGGACCTTTGGGACCAGCAAGAACACCAACACAGGGAGGTAAATTTTACTTTCTATCTTTAACTGATGATTTTTCAAGAAGAGTGTGGGTTTATTTGCTTAGGAATAAATCTAATGCCTTGAATAAATTTGTTGTGTGGAAGAAGTTGCTGGAAACTCAAACGGGTAGGGTAGTTAAGGCTTTATGAACCAATAATGGCTTAGAATTTTGCAATAATGATTTTGATAAATTCTGTGAATTAAATGGCATTCTAAGGCATAGGACGGTTGTAAAAACACTCCAGCAAAATGGAGTTGTTGAAAGAATGAACAGAACTCTTATGGAGAAGGTTAGGTGCATGTTAATAGGGTTTGGGTTACTAAAATATTTTTGGGGAGAAGCTATGGCTACAGCTGCATACTTGATAAATAGATCACCCTCTAGAGCTTTAGAGCTCAAGACTCCCATGGAGATGTGGAGTGGAAAACCCCCTAAATTAAACAACCTTAGGACTTTTGGTTATGCTGCGTATGCACATCAAAAGGAGGATAAACTTGGCCCTAGATCTACAAAATGTATATTTCTAGGATATGATGATGGGGTTAAGGGATATAGGTTGTGGTCCTTAGAAAAGAAGGGCATGAAACTGATTATAAGTAGGGATGTTATCTTTAATGAATTATTATTTCCCTGCTTAGAGAAAACTAACCCTGCAGGGGCTAGTGAGCAAACCAATCCGGAAATTGTTGAGCATCGCATCAAGGAGCACTCGGTTCAGGTAGAGCAGAGGAGCCAAGAGGGTTCAGACCAGGTAGAGCCCTTGGATGAAGGCCAAGCTTAAGAAACTCAAGAAAGAGGGGCTGAACAAGAAGAGGTTGATGCAGTAAATAACTACCAGCTCACAAGAGATAGGGGAAGAAGAGTGGTTAGACCACTCTTGAGATATGGATTTGCAAATTCTAATGTAACAGCTCCTTGGAGAGAATGAGAGGTTGAACCAGAAACTTACACGGATTCCATGAAGTGTAAGGATTCATCAAAGTGGTAGCTAGCTATGGAGGAAGAAATGGATTCTTTGATGAAGAGCAACTATTGGGAGCTGGTGCCTAAACCAGAAAAACAGAGAGTGGTGGATTTTAGATGGCTCTACAAGATCAAAGAAGGGAATACTCTAGGGGATGTAGCCATGTATAAAGCTAGGCTGGTGGCAAAAGTGTTCACACAAAAAGAAGGCATAGATTTCACCAAAATTTTCTCACCGGTTGTGAAGTACAAGACGATCCGGATAGTGTTAGCATTGGTGGTCCAATTTGATTGGGAAATTGAGCAAATGGATGTGAAGACTACATTCCTGCATGGAGAGCTCGATGAGACCATTTTCATGAGGCAACCCGAAGGCTATGAGGAAAGAAGGCAAGGAGAGCTAGTGTACAAATTGAAGAAGTCTCTCTATGGCCTAAAGCAATCACCTCGGCAACAGAACAAGCGGTTGGATTCCTTTGTAATCAGCTTGGGTTTCATGAGGAGCTACTATGATTCTTGCTGTACTATAAGGGGCAGAAAGTTGAGGAGATGGTGATCATCCTCATTTATGTTGATAACATATTGCTGGTTGGGAGCAGCATGGAGAGGATAAAAAAATTAAAAGCTCAACTTAGTGAGGAGTTTGAGATGAAGGATCTTGGTCATGCAAAGAAGATCCTTGGGATGTGTATCATCCGGGAAAGGGAAAAAAACAGATTAAAGATCTCCCAAACTTCCTACATAGAGAAAATGGTATCTAAATTCTCTATGGAAGATAGCAAACCAGTGAAGGTTCCCCTTGCTGGTCATTTCAAGTTCTCTAGCGATCAATGTCCAAGATCGGAGGCGGAGAAGAAGGAAATGGAGAAAGTCCCCTATTCTAGTGCGGTTGGTTCAATTATGTACACCATGGTGAGCACTAGACCGGACATTGCTCATGCAATGAGTGTTCTTAGTAGGTTTATGAGTAATCCTAGAAAAGAGCATTGGCTTGGGATGAAGTGGTTGCTGAGGTATTTGAAGAGAAGCCCAGAAGTAGGGCTGGTATATGAGAAGAGGGGTAATGCAATCTGCCTTGAGGGGTTTGCTGATTCGGACTATGGAGCAGACCGGGATAAAAGGAGATCAATTACCTCCTATTTCTTCAACTTAAACAGATGTTGTGTAAGTTGGAAGGCTTAGTTGCAGCTAGTGGTAGCACTCTCAACAACCGAGGCAGAATACATAGCAGCTATGGAGGCCATTAAGGAAGCTATGTGGTGCAAAGGGTTTCTTGAAGAGTTGAAGGTACTGGATGAGCAGGTTGTGGTATTTTTAGATAGTTAAAGTGCCTTGAACTTATGTAAAAATCCAATGTTCCATGAGAGGACGAAGCATATGGATGTTCGGTATCATTTCATTTCGGAAAACGTTACGAAAGGATGCATCCATGTGGACAAGGTTGCCACGGAAGAAAATCCTGCTGACTTGGGTACTAAAGTTCTACCTCTAAGTAAGTTCAATCGTTACCTTGAATTACTTAGGATTGGAGTTGGATAATTGGAGACTCTAAATGATTTTGGATCCCGAAGCTTTATGCACAATGGTTCAGGTTTTTTGAACACTTAGACAAAGGTAGAGATTGTTGTTATTTGTCTAAGGTTCAAGCAGGTTCAACCATGGTTTGAAATTGGTTAAAGTCTAAACCAATTATGGAATATCAAATTTTAGCAAGTTATAAGGTTTCTCACATGTGTGTGCATCAATTTGGAGCATGAGAAGACCATGCACACTAGTGTGCGCACTTCTGCACCTAGGCAGAAACTATTGTGCACAGCAGCAGCAGCAGGAGGAAGGCACAGCACCAGTGTGCAGTGCACCGTGCACACCTAACGGTGCATCTTCTAGAAAGGCATGCTCCAGGACTGGGTGAGGGGTGCGCTGCATAGCAGGCAGCGGCGCACCGCACCCTGCTGAGCGGCGCACCGCTAGGCACACTCCTTTGCACGCATACAGGAGGCTTCAAGGTACTCCAAAACTAGTGCGCACAAGGCCAAAATGCACAGCATAACTTGGAGATAAATGAAGGGCTAGGATTTCAAGAAAATCAATATCAAAGGGGTGAGATTGATTCACAAGATTATCCAAGAAGTGAAAGGCTATAAAAGGGGTTCTCAGGCCTCACTTTTTAAAGGAATTATGAGATTGAGATACAACAACACAAGTGTGTGACATTGTGAGATCAATTGTAAACACTTAGAGAGAATTGTGTAAGAGTGACAAACATAAGAGGGACTCTTTGTTAGGCTGGTTGTAAAGAAGAGACAGTAGTATAAAGAGTGAGTTGTAATCTCCTTTCTTCTCTTCTTGTTTCTTCAAGACCATTGTGGGTTCTTGAAGGGGATTGTTGTAACTTTGTAAGAACCAGCAGAGAGTTCAGAGGAACTCACAGGGACGTAGGCACATTGTTAAACCTCGATAACAATTGCTTGTCTTCTTTTCTTTCTTTGATTTTCTGTTCTTTTGTTCGATTGCTGAAATTCTTTCTACAAGTCACTCAAGACTTGGGTGTTTGGAAGATCACCACCTGGGCATCTTACTTAGGTGATTTCTAATAGTCTTATCTTGTGCCTCAATAAAAGCATTCAAAGTGTCTTCTAAATAACTCCTAGAAGATGAAGGTGCATGATATGGTTTAGGATATGATCTAGGGGGTTGTGTAGGCGGCTGGTTTTCAGACTTTCAACTAAAATTGGGGTGATTGCGCCACCCCGGATTATAGGTATTAGAGAAGGGTGACAAAGGCTTCTTGTACATACCTATGGCATCACATTGTTCCTCATACATCCCTCTTATATCAACAAATATGGGACACTCTTAGGCGAGATGATCTACCTCGCCACACACAAAACATGGTCCAAAAGACTCTGCATGATTAGCCATGTGTGTTGGCTTTAAGCCCTTAGTCTTTAACACCTTTATCTCCCTAATGACCTTTCAACATTAGTCTTTAGGTTATCCTCTTCCCTAAGATGGTAAATTCTATCATCATTTGGGTTTGCTGCAGGTCGTGACCTATTTGTGCTTTCAGTAGCACTAGGTCCAGTCAAAGTGTGATCTTTTTTAGCAATCTCTTTGAGGTATTCTATGGCCTCATCAGGATCTTTCTGTAAGAACTCACCATTACACATCATATCCATAAATTGGCACTCTCTATATGTAAATCCCTCACAAAAATAGCTCACTAAGTGCCAATTCTTATACCCATGGTGATGGCACATACTCAATAACTCCTTAAATCTCTCCCAAAACTGATACAAAGTCTCACAGTCCTTTTGTGAAAAGGTGGAGATTTGCTTTTTTTAAAGCATTGATCTTATGTTGGGGAAAGTATTTATTAAAGAAGACCCGAGTCATCTCATTCCACGACCAATAGATCGTGGTCTCAGTGAATATAGCCATCTCTTAGCTCTATCCTTCAAAGAGAAAGGAAAGAACTTAAGTCTCACAACGTTATCAGTTGCATTTTGACTATGAAAAGTCGCAACTACTTCCTCAAACTCCAAGCCATGAAACATAGGGAGTAACTATATCATCCCTGTTTTAAGATCCAGTTGAGGAGTATTAGTTGGAAACATGATGCATGATGGTGTGGCTATGCGTGTAGGGTGGAGGTAATCCTGAAGGGTTCTAGTGGGTTGATCTTCGTGTTCACTCATTTCTTCAAGACTAGATGGATTATCAAATAAAGGGTTTAAAAAGTTTAATTCTGACTCTAGCACAGACTTACAAGAAAATCTACCCAAAGTGTCTCTATATCTTGGCATGCAAGGTCACAACATAATAAAAATGCTATAAAAAGAAAAAAAAAAGAAGAGAAAAAAAATAATGCAACAAACTAAAAGAAGGAACGAAGTTACCGCCTTTACAAACTGGTGAAAAGAAAAACTATCCAGCAATTCTTCTACCGTCTCCCCGGCAATGGCACCAAAATTTGATTACGCCCAAAGAAAAACGTGGTAGTTGTAGCACAGCTTTGGGGTGTCGATTCTGCAAGGAGACAAATTAAAAGAATAGTAGAAGGAACAAAAAAACTAAAGAATAATATCGAATGATTGATGGAGAACAAAGATTAATTTTAAATGCAAATTACAGTAAAGTAAAGTTTGATAAACAGTAAAGCGTTGAGAATCCCTTACACAAATGCGGTATTTTAATTACTCTTAATTTGTTGAATAACTCAATTAGGAACTCAATTTCCAAAATTCCTAATCTGAAGATATAGATTTATAAACTAAAATTAAACCAAATGTAACCCTTTTGAAAAATCATTTACTACTTTTAAAATACGTAAATTATTATCACTATTAAGAAAATCCAACGATGACAATATACTCAAGAAGCGATATTGCAGCAAAGAACTAAATCAATATATATAAATAATTAATCCCAACATAATCAAAGAACTAAACCATTCAATAGAAAAAGCATGAATGAATCTATAAACAGAATAAATTCTAAGATTATTCGGAAAAGAAAACATCGCCAATGAATTGCAAATGATAAAACAATAGAGTTTTAGTAATTGAAACTCAAATACATAAATTAAAAATAAACAAAAATACCATCAACTGTACAAGTTAATTACTAGCCCCACTTGAGAATTTAGTTACCCATAAATATAATGGACAACAAAAATCTCAAGGGAAAGAATTGATCTCGTCGTAAGCATCGCCCCTTGGTAGAACAGCCTTGGAGATTCCCCAGCTTATACTCCAAAATTCCTCCGGATTGCTCCCAAAAGCCCTCCAGATCTGCTCCCAGATGATAGCAAAGTCCACCAAACTGCACACTGTTTGGTAGCAAAGCCTTGGAGATTGCACCCTTTGGGTAGCAAAACCTTCGAGATTGCACCCAAAAGCCCTCCAGATCTGCTCTCAGATGATCCCCAAAGCTGAAGTGGAGTGGGCCTTTTATAGGGGAACTCCATGAGTGCAATGTGTTTCCAATCCAATGTGGGATGTGGGATATAGAAATTTGTTTCCAACCGATGTGGGATGTAGGATTTAAGCCTTCACATGCCCTTCAAAACTTCTGCCCACGCTAAAATCCTGCATAGCCTGACATTTGTCTACTAAAACTATCATAACTTTTTATAGAAAAATCATGTTTACGAGTCATAAAATTTCCTAGAAAATAGACGTCCGGATCTTTCCAATCATATATGGCTCATCTCCTAGTTATTTATGAATCAATATAGTTTAATCCGTAAACATGACTGATCTGTACGGGTAATTTTGGCAATTTAGTGAAACTTATTCCCAAGTGCTTGTGAACCTATAAAACAACAAAAAACAACTCAAAGTAATAAATTCCTAAGCTAACAAATGTAAATTAAGGAGCCAAAATATGCAATATTTGGCACTCATTAAGGAGTTATTAAATTCTGGTTTTTTTTTTTTTTTTTGAACACCTGGAAAAGAAAGTTTAGAAGAAGAGAAGGATCCAAATTTTAGTGTCCTATTGTCAAGGGACTCTTTATCCTATCAAAAAGGAAATTTTAATTGAAGACTTTGGAGCTTATCAAAAAAAGAAATTTTAATTGAAGACTTTGGAGCCTATCAAAAAAGAAATTTTAAAGATTAAGAGACTAATTAGATGCAGCCTGCAGCCTTGGAGACAAAACCCTAGAGTGATCACACAACAACCTCCCTCTTCTCCTCCTCATCCAGCACCAGTTACTACTGCCTACAGCAGCTGATAGCACAGTAGCCCCCTGCTCGCCACCTTGCAGTAACCAACAGCTGCTATCTTCAGCACTTCCTCACAACCCTCAACCACCTCTCCCCTCCATACCAACGCTGATTGGAGTAGTGTCCTTGCTGGTTCCAGCAGCTGATTCATCGCACAGCAGTCATCCACAGCAGCAGCAACTGAACACACACTAATTTACAAAATTATGGTGAATTCGTTGTGTTGGGAAATCACCTTGACAAGATGCCCAAGTGGTGATCTTTCAAACACCCAAGTCTAGAATGACTTGTAAAGATTAGGGATCGAAAACCGAAATAGAAATCAAAGAAAGAAAGAAAACAAGCGATTTGTTATCGAGGTTCAGCAATAGCCTACGTCCCCGTGAGTTCCTCTGAACTCTCGGCACTAAATCAATGGTTCTTTTACAATCACAGCAACCCCTCTCCAAGAAGCCTAAGTTCTTGAAGAAACAAAGAAGAAGAAGAAACAGAAAGTGATAAGAACTAACCCTGGAATTTTCCCAAGAAAATTCCCTTTACAAGCCCTTCAATCCCTTTTCTATTCTACTCACTCTTCTAACCAGCCAGTCTTACAAAAGAGTCTCACTTGTTTTGTGTCTTTGCACTATTTACAATTCTCTCACTTTTGATCACAAGTTATGTCACATTGTTATTGAGAATGAAGCTAGGTGACCCTTTATATAGTGCACCAACTTCTTGTCCAATCTTGAGGGTTAATATCCACCCTTAGATCTAGATGAGCAATCAACCATAGCCTTTGATAATTCCTTAGTCAAGTTGTATGTTTTGGACATGTCTCATGAACCATGGAAGAGGTTTACACATGTGTGCATCAGTTTGCCTGGCGCCACGGCCTAGAATAAGGGGCGCCGCAGCCTAGGGACAAGCACACTTCTCTAACTTTCTAGGCGCTGCAGCCTTGGGGAGGGGGCGCCACGACATGGCCTTCTCCTCTAGCATTCCTCCTTCTAGGCACTGCAGCCTGGGGTGAGTAGAGGTGCAGTGCCTCCTAATGCTGGACCTTCACTCATTTGGTTGTTTTGTGCTGAGGTACACTCCAAGTGTGCTGAGGCTTCAATGACTTGATGCTTAACCTCTTCCAACCTTGTTTAAACCTTAGACAAATACCAACACGTTACTATTAAATTTGATTTTCAACATGAACTAAACTTTCTTTATTATAGGAAAATGATGTAATTTAGTTTCAAACTATGCTTGCTTCTATATGCTGATTTACAGTAATTATCTTCCATGTTTGGCTGATTTATTTTTAATGTATTGCTTCTAATTGACTGGCCTTTAATTAGATGACCTTGATCTTGTGATTTTCTGTCGAAAGAAGGAATTACAAGATAGAACTTCGATATTTTAGCATAGGTAAATATAGAGATCGAAAGACTTATATGAACTTATGTAGTCTAAAAAAACCGCTAGTCTTAATGCTTTCTTGTTTTATTAATTTGCATACTCTTGTGTAAAATGATGAACAAGAATATTTTCAATTGACTGATGAAATAGGCTTTTTGATAAGTTGGAGATTTTGCTAACAAATAGAGAGGATTAATTTTAATTAGTTAGATAAGTTAAGCATAGTGAGGAATTAAATGAAATTGGTTTCCTAGAAGCTCTTTCTCATATTAATTTGATATTCGAAAAGCAACTTCCTTTTTCGTTGATTATTTCCTTTAAATTGATTTCTTTTAAATTTTGCAATTACAAACAACAAAAAAAAGATTTTTCTAAACAAAATCAGGATTAGTATAATTTCGGTACTTGTCAGAAACAAGTTACCAATCCTTGAGGATGATACTCTTCTTATCACTTTACTATAAAACTACAATACTGTGCACTTTCAGTTTTGCACCGATAAAGTTTTTGGCGCCGTTGCCAGGGATTGATTTCTTTTTATTTTTTTCAATATCGATACAAAACAATTTTGATTTTAATTTAGAATTTTTTTATTATTATTACTTTGTTCTATAGGTGTGTTTTTGACGTTGGATACGCCGCGCTAGAGATCTTGATATTACTCATTTTGATCCGGAGATTGAAATAACCTTTAGATCAAGAAGGAAAAATCAAGTACTAGCCATGGCTGATGAACAACTTGATGCACAACAGCACACCTTGAAGGATTATGTACAGCCAGTTGTGAATGATAACTACTCAGGTATAAAAGTCAACCCATTCATGCCAACAATTTTGAGCTCAAACCGACTTTAATCAGCTTGGTGAAACAAGCCTAGTTTAGTGGATCGCCACTGGATGATCCCAATATTCATTTAACGATATTCTTGGAGATTTGCAACACTATAAAGATTAATGGCGTTACTGAAGACACCATTAGATTCAGATTGTCTCATTTTTCTTAAGGGATAAGGAAAGAGGTTGGCTACAAGCTCTACAACCATGAAGTATCACTAGCTGGCAGGAAATGGCTGAAAAGTTTCTTGCTAAATTCTTTTCGCTTGTAAAAACAGCTCAACTCAGGAGTGAGATTGGTCAATTCAAGCAAAATGATTTCGAGTCACTATATGAAGCATGGGAAAGGTATAAAGATTTGATTCCACACTGCCCTCAATACAAATTGTCGGACTGGTTGCAAGTTCAAATGTTATACAATGGGTTAAATGGGCAAACTCGGATCATAGTTATTGCTGCATCTGGTGGAACTTTGATTTCAAAGACAACTGAAGGTGCTACTTCTCTTTTGGAAGAAATGGCCGCAAATAACTATCAATGGCTAACTGAAAGAACTATGGTTAGGAAAGTTGTTGGAATTCATGAATTGGATCTGTTAGCAGCCCTTTCAGCTCAAGTTGCTTTTCTATCTCATCAAATTTTAGCTTTGACAACACGAGGAATATTGCAAAGTGCAGAATATGTTGTAGCCCCAAGTATGGCAGTTCCAAGTAATGAATTAAGTCAAAAACAAGTTCAATACATCAACAATCAAAACTACAACTATCATTGTAATCCTATGCCAAATTACTACCATCCAGGGTTTTGAAATCATGAGAATTTATCTTATGGAAAAACAAAGAATGTGCTGCTTCCTCCTCCAGAATTTGTTAATCAACCAAGCAAGAAGAAGATGTCATTGAGGATGCCATGGTTTCCTTTGTTGAGGAGACAAAAGAAAGGTTAAAAAAATGATTCACGGTTAGACAACATTGAGACTCATTGTAGCATCATGACAGCCACTATAAAGAATCTTGAAGTGCAAATTGGGAAACTAGGCACAACCATCAATGCCCAACAAAGAGGAACATTTCCTAGCAACACAGAATTGAATCTAAAGGAACAATGCAAGGCCATTACACTTAGGAGTGGAAGAGAAATTGAGAGGTCACCATCAAAGGAAACCAAGTCCACCCCTACAGCTCCAACCAATGGCTAATGCCAGAATAAAGTAGACAAAGAGGAGATCGTGGATGATATATTAAGAGAAACTGACAAGCCTCCAAAAATTGCATTTTCTGACAATCCTCTTCTTCTCCTTATTCTACTTCTTTATCCTCAACGTTTTCAGAAACAAAAATTAGATAAGCAATTTTCTAAGTTTTTGGATATCTTTAAGAAAATTAACATAAATATTTCTTCCGCATATGCTCTGGAACAAATACCAAATTATGTCAAATTCTTAAAGGACATCATTTCCAAGAAGAGAATGTTAGAGGAGTTTGAAACAGTAAAGCTGTCTGAAGAATGCAGTGCCATCCTTCAAAAGAAATTGCCTAAAAAATTAAAAGATCCAGGGAGTTTCACTTTGCCTTGCTCCATTGGAAATTCATTTTTTGATAAAGTTTTATGTGATCTTGGTGCTAGCATTAATCTTATGCCACTTTCTGTTTGCAGGAAATTAAGACTTGGAGAGTTGAAACAAACAACGATTTCTCTGTAACTAGCAGACCGATCCATTAAGTACCCACATGGAATCATAGAAGACATATTGGTAAAAGTGGATAATTTTTTTTTCCTACTGATTTTGTGGTGTTAGATATGGAGGAAGACCAAGATGTCCCATTAATTCTTGGTTAAGAGAAGGGCTTTAATTGATGTTCAAAATTGTGAATGAATATTGAGAGTAAACAAGAAAAAGTTATGTTCAACATCTACCAAGCCATGAGATTTCTAAAAGATCCAAGCACTTGTTTTTGGGTAAATGTAAAGAAGTTTAATTTTGGTTTAAAAGCATCAAATGAAAAGCGACTCTTACAATTGAATGAGATGCATGGGCTCCAGCAAGATGCTTATGAAAATTCGAAGATCTACAAAGAATTGACGAAAAAGTGGCATGACCAATAGGTTCTTAGGCATGAGTTTGCCCCAGGACAACAAGTTTCACTCTTCAATTCACAATGCAAACTCTTCCCGGGAAAGTTAAAATCAAGATGGAAAGGTCTTTATACAATTGATAGTGTTTCCTCTTTCGGAGTAATAAACTTAAAGGACAAGACAGAGAATATATTTAGAGTTAACGGTCAGAGATTGAAGCACTATTATGGGGAACAAGTTGAGCGAAAATGTGCACTTATTCCTCTGGGAGACCCTAATTGAGGAAAATTGAAAAGTCTGGCTGTAGACTTAAAAACAAGTACTTCTGGGAGGCAGCCCATATAACTTTCTTTTATTATTTTTATTTTGAATAATTTGGAGTTTGGTGCAGGTTTTTTTAGCAAGAATAAAGAGCTAGAAACTGCAAACTACGACGGATTCACCATGAAACCAGGGAAGTTCCTTTCATTTCTTCAATCTTTCTCTCTTTGAATCACAAGGAGGACATCGTTTAGTTTAAGTTTGGGGGTGGAAACTCCTATAGTCATTTTTGTCCTCTTGATTGCTGCTTATTTTACTTTACTTGTGATTTTCGAAGTCTTGAATTTTTTAATTTGCTTACCAAACATGCATTTGAGTATGATTGAATTATCTATAAATTTGAAATTTGTGATTGAGGATAGAACTGAGAAATTTTTTGAAAATTTCTTTTTTGTCAGGCTGAGTTTTATGGAAACTTTGATTTAAATCTTTGTCTTTGAACACAATTGAGCACATAGTCGGTTTTTTTTTTCTTTTTTATTTCCATTTTGCTGACAAAGAGAATGAGTATAATCAATTGGGTCAGGGAAGTTCAATCTTGCTTTACTCTAGAATCTGTTGATGGATCCTTGAGATGAAATCCTAGTTGATACCAAATATTTGAAAAATTATCTAGGCAATTTTTTTGTCATAACCAAAAAGCTTTCCCAGTCGTCCTAGTTACCATGCCATCATTGCATGGTGTATTTCCATAAGCCTTATGTTACATAAGCCTTTATTTATTCTTTTAACTACATTAACCATTCTCGTTCTAAGCCTGAAAAACCATGAATTTACCTTTTACATTTTGAGAAAATAATTTGGTGAAAATCTACATTTAAAGAGAGAGTGAGTTCAAAGGAAATTATACTATGTTTGATCAACTGCTGAAGTGGTTGAAAATTTAAAAAAGGCTATAAGAACCGAGGTAGCTGAACGAAAAAGGTAGTTGCACTACAAGAGAAAAGGCAGACGTCGACGGTTTTTATAGCATATTTCGGCACTTTAAAGTGCCACAATATACGATATAAGTGCTTACGGCAAGCACCAGTATGTGTGGTATCGCAATGTCAGTATCGGCGCTTAAGGTAAGCACCGAAATATGCATTTTTTTGTGGCTCTTTAAAGCCCGACTATATTGGGGTGTTTCTAAGCGCCGTAATATACTAGCGCTTTTAAGCACCACAATATGTCGGCACTTCAAAGCGCCAAAATATAGGGGCGCTTAGAAGTGCCACAAAATTATTCATATTGCGGATCTTTGAAGCGTCGCAATATAGTGGCATTAAAATTCCCCCAATACAACAGATATTGGCAATTTTTGTGGCACTTTAAAGTGCCATAATACACTTGGTTTATGTTTTTACCCTATTTTGGGTTTAATATCGACAACTACTATAAAATCCGTGTTCTTCAATATATATACCATCAAATCCATATAAATTCAAATATCAATACAAAAGTCATTTCATTCACACAAAAAATATTCATAGTTAACATATAAATTCATACAACCAAGTAATTGAATGAAGTCTGAAAAATTATTTTACCATTACACTTGAAATCAAATATAAGATCCTCCATTAACCAATCAGAGCAGTAAAAACTTGAGCTCATCCATTTGGGACTGCATACTGTTCATTTGATCATCATGCTTCACCGTTATTTCTTGAATCTAATGCTTGTGCTTTTGATTGAGTTCTTCTATTTGTACTTTCAAATTATGTATCTCTTCAACATAAGTCCTATATCCCATATCATTCTTAATTTGAGCTGAAAATCCATACTCAGCTGTGGGAGTAATTCCAAACCCTTGACCTCGTACACATCCAGAATTCTCTTCACCCATAAGCTAGGTGAAGACTTCATTTTGTATTTATAAATTTTTGTAGAATTAGAAGATCTTGAAGCAGCAACAAGTTTAGCCACACAAGCTTCAGTAGTCACCTAAAATTACGAAATAATAAAGATTAAACTCCCCCGAAGATTGAGTAACTATTTACAGCGAAAGTTACATAAAACAAAAGAAACAAAAGTTGCTTATTAGATTTTATAGCAAAACAGGAAGAATTTCTCATATTTTTCCATAAAACCTCCTGCAAAAGAAAAACAAAAATACAATCCAAACAAAGTAGCCACAGTTGCAAAGATCTCTTGTTACTATAAACAAGCCAAAATAGACAAAACATAACTAAATCACTCTTGACGGGCCTGACCACTTCCATCTATATTGTAGAGTAGGGTACTATCTAGTAACCAATTTCAAATAACTGATAAATAAATAACTCGACCTGATGAGGCATACTATTATGTCCTGCACTAGTCCCACAGGTATGATAGGCAGACTATAGAGAATTCATGGGCACACACATCAAATGCTGAAACTATCAAACAACAATATGGAACTGATTAAATGAAGATAAAACCTGAACAAACATGCTTGCAGCAAAATGTCTAAATTGGGGGGCATCCTGAACATTTCTAATCCTTAGTGAATGGAATATATCTATAAACATATCATAATCAGTGTAAGTTCAGTGTTCATATGTGTGAATTACAATGTCCCTCTCTTCATGAGAGGAAAGCTAGGCCCTAATAAATGCCAAGCAAATCAGATACTTGAACTCAAGTCCTAAAGTTCAGACAAATTAGAAATGAATATACAAAGCCATCATTTGGTTTTGTTTATTTTCAACTTAAAATTATATGCAGGTGCTTTAGTTGATAATGATTTAAGCTGATTTAGTGACCAGGTAAATGAGTGCTTAAGCTGCTGCACATAGCAAAATAAGCTGAAACAAACAAAGTGATTATCAACTAAAGCACTTGCATATAAATAAAGCTTAACAGGAAACAAAATGTAGTAATATTTTATCTAGGAAAGGCAACATATTTGAGGACACAAATAAAAATGATCCAAGAATAATTGATATAAGAATTAAAATTCTCTAACTTCAAGTATTTGAGAACTAGTTTTGTTGAACTTACCAGAAATTGTCTTGATGCTACATCAATAAAAGTTTCATCCTTGTGTTTATGAGTTTTAGTAAAAACTTTATATGTTCGAGCTCATTTCAATATTTCATCTCCTACCATTTATGAAAAGAGTTCAAACAATGACTCAATACGCTACATCTCAAATGAAAAATTGGATGAATGAAGCAAATCAACTCACATATTCATCCATTTTTCTAGCAAAACTCTTTCATTCGGTCATGTGAGGATATTGTTTTCTTTCACGTGCTGCTATCCCTATCGTAGAATATTTCTACAACAACCATAAACCAATTGACTAATAAATCATTAAAAGAAAATAGAAACAATGAGAATTCAAATAAACATAATTATGAAAAAAAACAACCTCACTTTTCTTAGAAAACTAGTAGTTCACAAGTTGTTTCCACTGGTCTTGATCTACTCATTTTGGAACATTATTGCTCAAAACTTATTGTTTTGTTTTGTTCCTCACATGGTCCCTTTTAAGCACATACTTATAGATCTTCCTTTTTTTTCGATCATTCTCAATAATATTTTGTCGATCACCTCAATTATAGGATAATGAAACTTCCTCTACCACAAAGAAAAGAAATAATACAAATAAGTATTTTTGGTGTTAGGGAGTATATGCATGTACAACACCACAAAAAATGGAAGAAAACCCAAATTAAGTTGTTGTTAATTACCCAAATCAATAAAATAATGTCATTTTGTAGTTAGAAGGCATCTTTTTCCAATCCGTGTAACTAAGCGGATAAAGGTTCCCTCTCTTTGCAACTTTACCCAACCAGCTACTTAATATTTGCCCACCTTTTTTCACAGATTGATTATGTGCATTGAAGTGGACAACAATTTTCTCCCCACGTTCCAAGGACCACACTTGTGACATTCGCATGACTCGTGTTTGCTTTCTCACCCTCCCTTCAGAATCTATACATTGAAAACATAAATTTTAGAAATAGGATAACACTGTGATATCAAGCTAGTTATAAAGAGAATGCCTTATAATACAAAAATTACCAATTATCTCGTATTCTTCATTATCATTGTTTTGACTTTCTATGGTTATTGGCTCGGTCTCAGAATCACTTTGAGAGTCACGATCATGTTCAAGGTGATAGTCATGCTTATATTCAACATTTTCTTGATGTTGTGAAAACCTAACTGGAGATTGGTTTGACTTAGTAGCTCTGACTAAAGGGGGAATATATTTTGACCTAAACATGTTGTTGTAATATGTATACATAAAAACATATTTTGACCTAAACATAGCTCTTTTAATTCCATGCTTATATCTTTCAAAAAAAAGACGTCAAAGAGCTATGCACATGGGATTAAAAGAGCTATAAATGAGGTGAACTACTGCTACTCAATACCATACATGTCAAGAACCCTAAAAATTTTGTTGTGCAGGTGCTGCAGCACCAGCCCTTGTACTGGGGTTGCTGCACCATCCCCTGTGCAGGTGCTGGTGCAGCACTAACCCCTTTAAAATTGCTTGAGATTTTCCATAACAATCTGATTTCTCAAAGAAATTTGTTTCTTTTTATTACAGCAATAAAACATAAAAATAAAAAAAACACAAACAAGAGTTTGAGATTTTCCATAACAATCTACAAAGAAAAAAAAAAGACAAGGTAAAGAAAAGCTAACCAAATCTACATAACAAAACAACAACAACATAATCATTATTATTGTTATTATCTTTAGTACTATTTACAACTAATAGGGGCTTCTACGGTCACATCAAATAGGGATGCACCATCCCTGTGCAGGTGTTGCTGCACCAGCACCTGTACAGGGGTTGCAGCAACTGTGTAAGGGTTGTAGCGCCAGCACCTGCACCAACCTTTGTACAGCAGCCCTTCCTTCATAGGTGTTGGTGCAGCAGCACCTGTGCAGGTGCCGGTGTTGCAACCCCTGTGTAGGGGCCGGTGCTACAGCTCTTGTGCAGGTGCTAGTGTTGGTACAACAACCCCTGTGCATGTGTTGGTGCTGGTGCAATCATAATTTTACATCATGCTAATGATATTTTTTACAACAGAATAATAGTGTGAATGCCAAGTTCTAAAAATAAATAAATAAATAAAAGCATGAAGCTACTACCTTCACATCAGAACCTATATCAATTATCAATTGCTTATGTTTTATAAAGCTTCAACATAGATAACTGAGTCTGAGAAATTTTTTTTAACTCCATTCAATTCTATGAAAAAAAGAATAAGGAAAATTAATATGTTTACCTGATTAATGTGTTTACCTAGCTCAGTTCGTTGTAAATTCATGCTACATGAAGAGAATTCAGATATAAATTGTACAAAGAAAATAAGCAACATAATAAATGTTGATTGCCTAAGGCAATAAATTTCAATTTATCAAGGAACCAAACCAAGTACACAAACTGCCTACTTATGTAAGTAGCTCAAAAAGAAAATGCAACAAGAGAACCAAAAGAACTCAAAGATTAAATTAAAGATTGGTATCTTCATCAATGTCCATCTTAGCACAATTCGAGATACAATCTAATTGATTGTTTACCACTACATTAGAAGGCATGCACTGATTGTAAATGTCATCATCCTTTTCCTGTGTTTTTTCCCATGTCATATAGGTCGCTTGGCTTTGTGATCACAACATGATACCATTCATTTCTTGTTGGGTCTTGCACATAAAATAACGAATGGGTCATCCTTCAATAACTAATCAGTGTGTATGAACCTAGACAAGTTCACGAGAATGCACCCACTTGCATCTTTCTCCAAACCCCTGGGTGAATTAATATCCACCCAATCACAATGGAACAACACAATCTTAAATGCCCCATAGTAATCCAACTCGATGATATCTTTGAGCACACCATAATATATTTGATAATCCACTTCAACCATAACTCCTGAATTTTGAGATTGTCTAAACTTCTCATGATCCTTTGTGTGGAATTTAAAGCCATTCATGTTGAATCCATTAAATTTCCTAACAAAATTATTTGAACCTCGAGCAAAGGCAATTATTTTATCCGAATAATTGTTATCCACCATCCATGGCACCTAAACATTTTCCAACAATTAATATGAGACAACATCAGTCAATGTTTTATTGAACACACTTATAACATTTAAAGACAATTAATATTATGCCTATCCTGTCTCATAAGCCATGAGAAAAATTTCTCAACCTACCACTTCTGTTCGAGACTTTGTATTGGTCGATTGGAACAACTGGTTAGTCTTTGAGCAGCCAAAAATTTGCTGCAATGATTTATGTTTTTATCAAACTGTTAGCTCTCACAGGGATAACAAAACATAATAACTACTCAATTTAACCACATGACTAAGTTCCTTTATTGATACTAACCTATGAAAGTGAGCAAGTTTATCATTATGGAGCAACACATAACGATATGCTTGAGCCAATGACATGTCATCAAGCTCAACACTTACAATCTTTCCCGTAATTCGTCCACCGGAGGAAAACATATATTCATCCGGATAAAGGCGGTTGAATTTTGCCTCTATACCTTTAAAGTATTGTGAGCAATATGTTAGATACTCTTCTCCATTGTACCCTTCAGCAATTGACCCCTCGGCTCGACTTCTATTACGTACATAAGATTTCAAGCGCACTAAATACCTTGGAAAGCCAAAAAATTAAAAGATAAATTTACTAGTCATTAAAATACAAATTAAGTATTTACAAATGAGATTTGAACATCTAACCTCTCAACAGGATATATCTACCTGTAGTGTACAGGACCACCAAGTTTGGCCTCCAAGGCTAAGTGAATGATAAGATGAACCATAATGGTAAAGAAACCAGGAGGAATATTTTCTCCAAATGGAAAAGTGTCAAAGCAACATGCGACTCCAATATATCAAGCTCCTAAGGATCTTTAGAGCATAAAGTTTTGAAAAATGATGATAACTCATAAACAACTACTACAACATGTCTAGGCAAAGATGCTCTCAAGGCAATATGAAGGATTTCTTGCATCAATGTGTGACTATCATGACTCTTTAAATTTGACAGCTTACGATCTTTTAAGTTGACACATTTTGAGATGTTTGATGCATACCCATCATAAACTTTAATATTTGCCAAAACTGTCAAGAACTTGTCCTTCTCTTTCGTAGGCATAGTGTAGCATGCTGGAGGCGAGTAATCTTTTCTACTAGGAAGAACAACTAAATGGAGGTCTTTTCTAATATTAATTTCCTAGAGATCACGGTGTGCCTTTTTATTATCTTTAATCTTACTATCTATATTCAAATTGTTCCAATCAAATTATCACATGCATTATTCTCTATATGCATCACATCTAGATTATGACGCAGGAGATTGTTTTTCCAATAATGTAATTAAAACAAATGCTTTTTTTTCCATAAAGTATCTACAACTCCATCATCCATAGGAAGATCCTCCTTATCAACATTTTTTAGGAAATCTTCCACATCCTCAAAAAGATTATCAACTTCATCTGCTAGTACTTGCCCTTAGAGGTACCAACATATTCTCTTGCTCTCTTCTTAGAAGGTTTCGAGATTTTACCATAGATGTAGTTTCCACCCTCTAGTTGACTTAAAACATCATGTCCAGATTGTGGAACATGAGCAGATCCCAACTCTATGGTGCCATCAAACTGATCCTTTTGAAAATGAAACTCATGATTTTCTTCTAACCATCGATGATGACCCATATAGTAAAACTTTCTCCCGTGCTTTAATCATATAGAATACGTAGAGCACCCACAACATGGACAAGCAACACACCCCTTGGTGCTCCAACTAGATAAGTTTGTATATACTGGAAAATCATTAATGGTCCAAAGAAGAGAAGTGCGCAACTTAAAGATTTGATTGGTGAACGCATCAAACGCATCAACACCATCCCATAATTGTTTCAACTCTTCCATTAGAGGATGCAAAAAGATATCAATATCATTACCGAGGTTTTTCTCACCAGGAATCACCATTGAAAGGATGAACGATGTTTGCTTCATGCAAAGCCACAGTGGCAAGTTGTATGGGACCAAAAGAACGGGCCATGTGCTATAACTAGAACTCATTGTTCGAAAGGGATTGAACCCATCATTAGCTAGTCCAAGCCTAACACTATAAGAATTAGCTGCAAAATCGGGATACAAAGTATCAAATTCATTCCAAGCTAATCCATCCATCGGGTGTCTTAAAATCCTATCCTTTGTCCAATCTTTATCATGCTATCTCATCAATGAAACCATTTTAGATGACATATATATCCTCTTCAATCTTGATATTAGAGGAAAATAATGCAATACTTTAGTTGGCTTTTTCTTTTTAGATGGAGTATCCTTCTCATTCAACGGATCCTCATCATCAGCATTGTTTTTAACAAACTGTGGCACACCACACACATGACAAAATTCATCATTCACATGCTCACCCCAATACAATGTGCAGTCATTAGGACAAATACGAATCTTCTCATAGCCAAGACCCAATATTTTGATAATCTTCATGCTTCATAATAATTTGATGGCATTAGAGCACACATCGAAAATGCCATGCTGATAAACTCGGGCAACATAGTAAGAGATTTACCAGACCACCCATTCAAACATTTGATGTATAGTAGGTATAACATAAAATTTAACCTTATGAAATTCTGATAACCCGAATAAAGTTCATGATCATAATCTTTCATCAAATTGCGATACTGAGTCGTCTCATCAATAGCTGAATGAACTGGATGTTCGATGTGTAAAGGCTCACCACAATTATTGAACTCAAACACACCATGGGCCTGTTGCTCTTCACCATGCTCATTTGAAGATCCCACTTTGATTCCTTCACTTAATGGTTCATTCTTTTGGTTTTCACAAGTAACCTCGAAGGCACCTCAGAGCAAACCCAACACGTCATCTCGTCCCATGAAGCCAATTGGAACACTAGTGGATTCTAAACTAAAGGGGTCGTGGTTTATACGAGAGACTTTCTCCCTATGAAAAACCGACTCGGTGTAGCCTGAACTAAACCTATTATACAATAGATGCTCATGAACAACTTCTGGTTCGAATGAAGAACAATTACCACATCTCTTATATAGATAACCAATACTACCACTACCATAAGCTTTCTGACATGCAAATATAATGAATTTTGCAACACCATCCATATAAGCTTTACTTGACCTCGGTTTATCTATCAAACTTTTATCCATTTTAAGATGACGCCGATAAAATTTCCTAAAACAATATTAAGAAAGTTAGAATTGAACTATTTTAGGCAAAAGAAGGCATAATCACAAAAAAAAAAAAAAATGAACCATTGAACTATTTAAGGACACTATCTCAGCCATTATGTTTGTATTGTGGTCACAAGTACTGCTGTGCAATAACCCATTCACAAGTGCTGCTGTGCAGCAGCCCCCTCAAAGGGGCTCCTCATTGGGGCTACCGTGTAGTAGCCCCCTCATAGGTGCTGCTGTGCAGCAGCCTCTCACAAGTGTAGAGATATAGATAAAAATAGACTAATGCGAGCAGGCGCGTATATAGAGCTTTCAGTTCATAACAAGCTACAAACATATATGATATTTAATTAAAGCTAAGCTAGTTGTTGCCTGTAAACCTGAAGTTCACCCGAGTTCTATTTTAACTAATTCTAGGTCATAAACACTGAAACAGATTACAATATCAGTTGTGAAACTGAAAAATGTAACGTACCATACTTGTAAAAATTAAAAATACAGAGTATATATGTAACACAAGATTACATGTCAAGTTGGAAAAGCATTCATATCAACTATTTAAGAATGCACATTATGGAAACTCAATACTATTTAGATCTTTATTTACACTGAAAGGGAACATATTAGGGCCCTCTCTAAAGTATTTGTGAATAAAAATATATTTTTTGACAATGTCACATCCTGAGAAAGGTAGAAAGGGAACATAAAGGTGACTAATACTACTACTTAGAAGTTTTAAGGATAGCAGCCCCTTCACAGGTGGTATTAAGGAAACTATCTTAACCATTATGTTTGTATGGTGGTACCCTCATCTTAGTTTAGTTGTATAGTGGTCACAGGTGCTGCTGTGCAGCAGCAGCCCTTTCACAGGTGCTGCTGTGTAGCAGCCCCCTCATAGGGGAACCTCACAAGGGCTGTTATGCAGTAGCCCCCTCACAGGTGCACCTCACAGGGGCTGCTTTTTTCGAGTTGATGTCTGAAGCCGCTTTTGCCAAGTCAAGTAGGATATTATTAAGTTTTTGAAAAATCAGTATATCAATCACGTATATATATATAAGTACATTATAAATTATTTCTCTAAGGGCTTAAAATTATAGATGTATCTAGTGTACGTTATATATCTAAGGTTATTATTGTCTTTCCTATTATTAATGATTATGTCTAATATAAGAAATTAAAGACAGAGTAATAAAACTGGAAAAGAAAAATGAAAAATACCTTCAATTAGTGGCACTATTTATATAACTCAATGAAATTATGTTTGAAACATTAACCTTTTCAAGAACGATGATGAACACATAATTGGCTTGAATTGGGTGGAAAATAAAAAAAATAAAACCAGAATAATCATATGTTTTAGTAGCAATGAATCATCTGTTATATTAAACCATGCTTTCGCCAAACCAAACTTTAGAAGAGGATTATTAAACGTGATGAGATAGAGATAAACATTGACATGAAGTCCAATGTGAAATATTAATTAATTTGCTTCAGCTCCAAACTTAGAATATGTAGCTATATATATGATCAAAGCTCATGCTTTGCTTTATGATATCGAGTACTATGATTATCACATCTTCACTACCCTAACATTATCTGCTTTGGTTGTTGATCAATGGGTAAGCGAAACCCTGTGTATCAACAATCTTGTACTTCATAAACTACTTTTCGGTGATGGGGGCTGCTACAAAGAAGCCCCTGTGAGGTGCACCTTTGAGGGGACTACTGTGCAGCAACTCACATCATAGGAAAATGGGATTTCAAGCAATAATAATCACCCAATTAGGAAAGCAACACAAAACCGAGAACTTAGGTCATCATCAACCCTAACAATCATAGTTTATAGAATATATAGGCATAGAGAAACTAAGCAAGAGTTATTGTTTGAATCCTATGGCTATCCCTTTTATTATTCTTTTCACCAAGTATTTTTCCAGTTTGCTTTAATTTTTCTTATCCAGTTCTTACTTAGCCCTCACCTTGTGGCATGTCATTACAACTTGATTAAAGACCTTTTGATCTTTGATTTTGGTGTTGACTACATTAGTGGAGAGGATTTATGAAAATTGGACTTATGGTGTTAAGTTTTGAGAGAAATCTTCTGGTTTCAGTTGTTCTACTTTTATCTAAGTTAGCAGGTGGTTTGGAGTTAAATTGACTATATCACACACACACTCAAGGGCTTAGCTTTAGGTTGAAGTAGTCTCTTAACTCTTACTTGACAAATTACTAAATTTTTTATTGATTTTCCTGCTATCCTTGATATTAAAAGAGTAAGATGCTAGTAATGAAATCTAAATTTCGATCATGGCTTGGTGAGTGATGAGATTTTTCAATGGGTTCGTTTTATTTTTATTTAAGGACAAATAAAGTTTTAAGTTTTGGGGTGTAATAAGTGTTGAATGTCACACATTCAAGCCTCTTAATTTGCATACGTTAATGTAATACCCATAATCGGAAAGTAAGGGTAAAGAAGTAATTTAATAAATATGACATGAAATTTAAATAATATATTTACGTGAATGATTTAGTATTGAATAAAATAATTTCTTTTGCATGTAAGCCACGTCTTACTATGCATAACAGCTGAGAATTTGGAGGGGGGCAATTGCTGAAGCAAAAAGAAAGGCTTTGTATATGTGTGTGTGTGTATATATATATATATAGACACACACTTAAGTTATATTACTTACTTACAAATTCGTTTAGTTTTCCTTCTATTACTAGTTTCCTTTAAACATTTGGAGACTGAAAGAAACGTCGAAAGAGAAATTTTGAAAGGGTTTACTGCAGAATTTCATAGAGAATCACGAGAAGCTATCAGAAAAATAAAAGGTAATAATGTAATGTTTATTTTTGAATTTTTAGCATTTATAAAATTTTTCGAAAGTCAAAGTGAGAATTTTCAAAGGGTGTGGTTTATGAATAATTGAAGAAATAGTTAGAAATTTAATACGAATATTATGTCAGGTATTGACGATCTGCAACCAGGGGAAATTTTTTAGAGGAACGGGAAAAGCAAAAAGGTGATCCACTGGTAGCTTTAAGTGCTACGTGGTAAGTAATCTAAATAAAAAAATGAAATATCTCGTGATAATATTAAAATAAATTCTTAGCTTATGCTTTGTTGGTAGATGAAAAATTGATTGATAGGTATGATAGAAATTTTGGATATGTGAAAAATTATTACATGATAAATAATATTTTGGAATAATAAGTTGATTTAATAATAAAAGCGATAAGTGAAATTCTTGATGAGCTATAATTGATATTTTGATACGAATTATGAGGAGATGAAATTTAGTGGATCTTGACAAACTTTGATGTTATTTAGGATGAAATTTAGTGGATTTTGACAAGCTTTGATGGATGATTTGATGTGATTTAGGATGAGAGGAATTTAATCAAATTTTTTTTATATAATTTGAGAAAAATTAGGATAGCCAAAATTAAATATTTGAATTCATGTTTTTTTATGTTATTGTTCAAATGCATATTTCATATCATTGTTCATATGCATATGCATTAAATGAAAAGAAAAGAACCGAAAAGGCAGCTGGTCTAATCGAAAAACCATGACAGCTAGTATGTGCTGGAAAAAAAAAGAGACACCGTGACAGCCAGTATATGCTGGAAATAAATACCGTGACAGCCGGGACAAGTTGTAAAGAAAAGAACCGGCAAGGCAGCCAGTCTAAATTAGAATGAAAGAACCGGGAAGGCAGCCAGTCAGTCTAAGATAAAAACATGTCGACATGTGAGAAGACATTCCTTAATAATAATTCATGCATTGCATCTGTTTTAATTATTGCTTGCATTATTGAAATGCTGATGAGTGGTGTGTTATTGTGAATTTATTTATAGATATATGAGTCTTATAGAAAGAGACAGTTATAGTGATAAGAACCATCTAAATGGTAGACTTTATGATATGAACCTCATTACGAGGTAATTATGAGATAATTGATGGTCTTAAGATAAACCAATAAATACAAGAAAGAGACTGATAAAGAATGGATCTTATGACATGTGTAACGATAGCAGAATGCTAGTATCAAGTTGTATGAGATATAAATGATTTAATATTGAAAGATCATTTATACCAATTGAGTACTTAATGTAAATTTAATTCACTGAGCTTGTGAAGCTCATCCCTCATTGTACAATGATTTTAGGTAGCAGGCAGGAAAAATAGTCTGGTGGGTTGAAAGTCAAACAAAATCATTTTTTTTTTCGTAAGCCACATACATGTCAACATCCTCAGACTAATGAGAAAGTAAAATAAAAATTTATTTGTAAATATGCATGCGTTTTACGTTGTATGTAATGTTTAAAGATCATATTGATGTAACTCCCTTGTTGAGAGTTGATGATTGATGTAAAAATCTCTTTTGGTGTTATTTATTTTCATTGGTGCATATATGTGTTGTGCTGGGATTTTCAAAATCTGATGACACCATCTCAGGGGTGGCCAACCCGGGATGGGTCGTTATAGTTAATCCTTTAGCCTTGTTACAATTTGATCTTTTGTAGTATTTTACATGCTTTTAGGTTTTCCAAGAGGAGTGCAACAAAACCCATCATTTCTATACTATTAAATATAAATTGAGCATTTTGCTAAGTCATGTTGTCACTAGCAAAAGGTGAAAAGGAGTTTCACTAAATTGCTAGAATTGCCTGTATAGATCAGTCATTTTTGTAGATTAAACTATATTGATTCAGGAAGAACCAGTAAATAAGCTATATATATTTGGAAAGATCTGGAAGTCTATTTTCTAGAGAATTTTACGGCTCGTAAATATCATTTTTTTTTTACAGAAAGTAATAGCAGTTTTAGTAGACAAAGGTCAGGCTTTGCGTGATTTCAACGTGGCGGACGTGAAGGAGCTATTAAATTCTGATTTTTTTTGGGATTTGCATGGTTGGAAAAGGAAGTTTAGAAGAAGGGAAAGATCTAAATTTTAGTGTCCTATCATAAAGGGACTCTTTCTCTTATCAAAAAGGAAATTTTAATTGAAGACTTTGGAGCCTATCAAAAAAGGAAATTTTAATTAAAGACTTTGGAGCCTATCAAAAAGGAAATTTTAAAGATTGAGAGCCTATATAAAGGAAAGAGAGAAACCCTAATTAGAGGCAGCCTGCAACCTTGGAGACAAAATCCTAGAGTGTTCACACAGCAGCCTCCCTCCTCTCCTCCTCATCCGACACCAGCTGCTGCTGCCTACAGCAGCTGATCGCACAGCAGCCCCTTGCTCGCCTCCTTGCCATAACTAGTAGCTGCTGTCTTCAGCACTTCCTCACAGTCTGCAACTGCCTCTCCCCTCCACACCAGTGCTGATTGCAGTAGCCTCCTTGCAGGTTCCAATAGCTAATTCATCGCACAACAGTCCTTCACAGCAGCAGTAGCAGCTGAACCGACACTGATTTACGGAATTATGGTGAATTCATTACTGTTAAATTTGATTTTCAGCATGAACTAAAATTTATTTATTCTAAGAAAATGATATAATTTAATTTCAAACTATGCTTGCTTTTCTATACTGATTTACAGTAATTATCTTTCATGTTTGGCTGATTTATTTTGAACGTATTGCTTCTAATTGACTGGCCATTAATTAAATAATCTTTATATTGTGATTTGCTGTCGAAAGAAGGAATTACAGGATAAAACTTTGATATTTCAGCATCGGTGAATATAGAAATCGAAAGACTTATATGAGCCTATATAGTATAAAAAAACTCGCTAGTCTTAATGCTTTCTTGTTTTGTTAATTTGCATACTCTTGTGTAGAATGATGAACAATAATATTTCCAAGTGACTGTCGAAAGAGGCTTTTGGATAAGTTAGAGATTTTGCTAACAAATAAAGAGGATTAGATAAGTTAAGCATAGTGAGGAATTAAGTGAAATCAGTTTCCTATAAGTTCTTTCTCATATTAGTTTGATATTCGAAAAACATATTTCTTTTTCGTTGATTATTTCCTTTAAATTGATTTCATTTAAATTTTGCAATTACAAACAACAAAAAAAAAATTTAAAATAAAATCAAGAATAGTATAATTTTGGTACTTGCTAGAAGTAAGTTACCAATCCCTGAGGACGATACTTTTCTTATCACTTTACTATAAAACTACGAGACTATGATAAGAAGAGTATCGTTCTCAGGGATTGGTAACTTATTTCTGACAAGTACCAAAATTATACTAATCCTAATTTTATTTAGAAAAATATCTTTTTGTTGTTTGTAATTGCAAAAAATCAATTTAAAAGAAATAATCAACGAAAAAGAAAGTTGTTTTTCAAATATCAAATTCATATGAGAAAGAACTTCTAAGAAACCGATTTCACTTAATTCCTTACTATGCTTAACTTATCTAACTAATTAAAATTAATCCTCCATGTTTATTAACAAAATCTCCAACTTATCCAAAATCCTATTTCGATAGTCAATTAGAAATATTCTTGTTCATCATTCTACACAAGAGTATGCAAATTAATAAACACAAGAAAGCATTAAAACCAGCGATTTTTTTAGACTACATAGGTTTATATAAGTTTGTCGATATCTATATATAACTATGCTGAAATATCCAAGTTCTATCCTATAATTTCTTCTTTCGACAGCAAATCACAAGATCAAGATCATCTAATTAAAGGCAGGTCAATTAGAAGTAATACATTCAAAATAAATCAGCCAAACATGGAAGATAATTACTGTGGTTCAGCATAGAAAAGCAAGCGTAGTTTGAAATTAAATTACATCATTTTCCTAGAATAAAGAAAGTTTAGTTCATGCTGAAAATCAAATTTAACAGCAACGAATTCATCATAATTCCATAAATCAGTGTGCGTTCAGCTACTGCTGCTGCTGTGGAGGACTGTTGTGCGATGAATCAGTTGCTGCAATTAGCGCAGGTGTGTTGGGGAGAGGTGGTTATGGGCTGTGAGGAAGTGCTGAAGACGGCAACTGCTGGTTACGGCAAAGAGGCGAGCAGGGGGCTGCTGTGCGATCAGCTGCTGTAGGCCGCAGCAGTTGGTGCCGGATGAGGAGGAGAGGAGGGAGGCTGCTGTGTGATCACTCTAGGGTTTTGTCTCTAGGGCTGTAGGCTGCCTCTATTTAGGGTTTCTCCCTTTCCTTTATATAGGCTCTCAATCCTTAAAATTTCCTTTTTGATAGGCTCCAAAGTCTTTAATTAAAATTTCCTTTTTGATAGAAGAAAGAGTCCCTTGATGATAAGACACTAAAATTCGGATCTTTCTCTTATTCTAAACTTAATTCCAGCCATGCAAATTCCAAAAAAATCAGAATTTATTAGCTCTTTCACGTCTGCCACATTGAAATCACGCACAGCCTGACCTTTGTCTACTAAAACTGCCATAACTTTCTCTAAAAAAATTATATTTATGAGCCGTAAAATTCTCCAGAGAATAGACTTCTGTATATTTTCAAGAATATATGGCCCATCTCCTGGTATTTCCTGAATCAATATAGTTTAATCCGTAAAAATGACTGATTTGTACGGACAATTATGGCAATATAGTTAAGCTCCTTTTCACCCTTTGCTAGTGACAACATGATTTAGCAAAATGCTCAATTTATCTTTAACAGTCTAGAAACCTGAAAGCATATAAAACACTACAAAAGATCAAATTGTAACAAGGCTAAAGGATTAACGTATGTAAATTAAGGGGTTTGAATGTGTGACATTCAGCGCTTATGAACCACTTGTCAAGATCATCCCTAGCATCGCACATGGCTATAATGAGCTCACAAGAAAAATTTGTTGCAATTTAAACTCAGCCTCAAGAAGCACATCTTTCACCTTGTTAATATGACGCTGCACATCACTGAAAGTACACCAGTTCCATTTCCTTAAGTTCTTGCGCATAAGCTATAATTTTTTGTGTAACACAATCATTGGACGACCGTCACAATCTAAAGCCCACCAAGCAGCAAGCATATCATGGAAAGATTCATGAGAGGCCCAAGCTTTAAAAAACCTTAAAGGCCGAGAGCTGGCACTAGTCTGCAAGGTAGAGAAAATTAAAGTTGCATGATCTGAATACAATCTAGAATAATGAACTACCTTAGGAGGAGGAAAATATGACATGAACTCTGTATTAACAAGGATCCTGTCTAGCCCAGCCCAACACCGAGAGGCAGTTTGATGGTCATTGCACTAAGTGAACTTACTCCCTTCAAAACCCGAGTCTAAAAAGCTGTTACTATTAACAAAATATTTGAAATCACTGGCTCTATACACATCCATAGGCACTCGACTACATTTCTCATCTTGACTAAGAATGACATTAAAATATCCCTTTATAACCCACGATGCATCCAGGAAAGAGCCAAAATTTGATAAGGAAGACCACAATAGCTTACGGTTTAGATATTGGCTTTTGGCATGAACAAAAGACCCATAACAAAAAGTTGAAGATGTTGCTAAGGAAATTTTAACTGAAATGGATTAATCAGTAACATGCACTGGCTCCACATCCAGATTATTATTCCAGAACAACCAAATATTCTTGTTAATTGGATTTCCTTGCAAACAATTATGGAACTTGAACTTTTTAGCAAAGTTAAACAATTCAGACCCATTATGTTTTGGCTCAATAAACACCACCAAAGAAACATTATGTTCACGAATCATTTTACGCAAATAACTAACCTTATCACTACGACCTACTCCCCTGATATTGCATATGATTGTACTAATCATTAATCAGTGTTTGAAGAAGGACTACAAGACCCTTAAGAGTACGAGTCGTTTTATGTTTTCTTGGCTTAGTAATTTCAGCTGAACCCGGATCAAAAGAATCATGTGCAGTTGTAACAACCCATTCGGGTTGGCTACCCCTGAGATAATATTGCCATATTTTGAAAATCTCAGCACGACACATATATGCAACAATAAAAATAATACTAACAAAAATTTTTACTTTAATCTTCAACCTTTAACCCTCAACAGGGGAGGTACATCATTCTAATTTTGCCTTAAACAAAATATACAACGTAAAATGTATGAATATATATAAATAAATTTTTATTTTATTTTCTCATTAGTCCGAGGATGTAGACACATATATGGCTTACAGAAAATTATTTCTTCTAACTCTCAACCCAACAAACTATTTGTCCTGCCTGCTACCTGAAATCATTGTACAATGAGGGATGAGCTTCATAAGCTCAGTGAATTAAATTTATTAGAAGTATTCAAATTGTATGAATAGTCTTTTTATATTTAATCATTTATATCTCATATGACTGGATAATAACATATAGTCTAATATTTAGATAGTTCCTATCATATCATACTTCTATGTTTTTTTCTCATCATAACTGTCTCTCTGTGAGACTCATTCATCTATAAATAAATGTATAATAACAGCAACATTTCAATAATACAATCAATATGTAAAACAGATGCAATGCATGAATTATTATTAGGGAACATTTTTCCACATGTCGACATGTTTTTATCTTAAACGACCCCCTCCTTATTCTTTCATTTCCAGCATATACCGACTATCACGGTATTAATTTATTTCCAGTATATACCGGTTGTCACGGTTTTCCTTTATTTTCAGCATATACCGGCTATCACGGTTTTTCAATTAGACTGGCCCCCTCCTGAGTCTTTTATTTTATACACATACATATGAACAATGATATGAAATATGCATATGAACGATAATATAAAAATAAATATGAAATCAAATATTTAATTTAGCTATCCTGTCTTTCCTCAAATTTCTATTTGATCAATTTCACTAATTTCTTCACCTCATATATTACATCAATTTATTAACCATAACTTGTCAAAAATTTTATTTATCACCTTCATTATTAAATGGACTCATTATTATAATAATATTACTTTTCACATAATAATTTTCTACATGTTCAATATTCATATCATACCTATCAACTAACTTTTCATCTACCACCAAAGTATAAGCTAATAGTTTATTTTAATATTATCACTAGATATTTTATTTTTATTTAGATTACTTAAAGTAAATCTAACTCACCACGTAACACTTAGATCTACCCGTGGATCACCTCTTTGCCTTTCCCGCTCCTCTCAACAATTTCTCCTAGTTGCTGATCGTTAACACTTGACATAATATTTATAATTTATTCTTCAATTCTTCATAATTTACACTCTTTGAAAATTCTCACTTTGAATTCTGAGAAATTTAATATAAGCTAAAAATTCAAAAAATAAACATTACATTAGTATCTTATATTTTTCTTATAGTTTTCCGTGACTCTCTATAAAATTCTCCCATAAACCACTTCAAAATTTTTCTCTTTCAACTTTTCTTTCGGTTCCCATGTGTTTAAAGAAATATAGTAATTGAAAGAAACCCAAACAGTATTTAGTAAGTAATAAAATAAATTATGTTTATATATATATATATATATATATATATATATATATATATATATATATATATCAACCAGCAACTCAATTAACCTCATCAGCCTTACCTCCCTAAATTTGCTCCAAGATTTAGCCTTACTGCCTTACATGCAGGAAGGCTAAATTTGTTAGCAATAGGTGTTGTCACTTGTTGGCCTGTTTTTTTTTTTTTTTTGAATTGTTTTATAAAATTTTAACTTTTTGTATTTTAAATAAATATATATATATTATTTTATTTTATACCATATTTATTAAAATATTTTTTTACTTTTACTTTTTATAAATAAGGGTATTATAACAATAGTATTAGGATGACTTGCAGTTGATTTCAACAGTGGAACTGTTCGATCAGGCGATACCTATCTTGAGTTTAGCACTTTTGTCTTCGATTCTTCAAGAATATAAACCAAGACTAAACGGTCTGGGAGGGAAACATCCGAGTCGAGCACACTGTTCAGAAGGCCCATATCAACAGTGGTTTCAAAATTAATGTCTCGGCCCACAATAAAAGGATGTTCAACATTTTGGGCTATGATTAGTGCATCCTGACCTAGAGTTTCAACCAGGATAAAAAACGACCCGAAAGTATGTCTTTCTGTGACCACCATACTCTCCGTGCTGGACCCAAGCCCAACCCACGCTTGCACTGACCCGTGACTAGTCTGCCTAGTGTGCACCGAGCCGGACCTACAAAGTTCTTGTATTACATGCCCCTGAAGATGGGTCTTGGATTGGCAAAGAAATGAGAACAAAAGGCCCACTAGTTGTATCAGTTAACCCAGAACCATTAGTGTGCATAGGCCTACCCGTCTTACTACCCAGAGTTTGTGGTCCACAGACAGAGTTGCACTCATAGCTTAGCTTTCGGCCACTGGGAGTAGCTTCTGAATCAGGCCTAATTGGCTCATTATCGCTGGGCAACACAACTGACCCTGAAGAGGTTGCACACCATTGGGTCCGTGCTCTAGATTGGCCCCCTGCAAATTGGATGGATTAGAAGAGTTTACTTGGGTCGAAAAGACAAATCCCGGACCAGCAACCTGACTAGGCTAAACTCCCACTAAAGTTCTTGGAGCATCATTGTCATCGAAAACCAAGACATCCTTAGCCTTGTTCAGTTGCCGTTTTGTACCTCTGGGTTGGGCCCGAGCATTCTGATGCACACCATTTGTGTAACAGGTCTGAGATTGCTGAAGGGGTCCAGTATCAGTATACACTGTGCCAGCCTTCGCACTAACTCCAGCCATTATAGCTTTTCGACAATCCGCCGTACTATGCCCCTGGAAAACAACATCTTGTACAAAATTCCATGTTACTTTCATAGATAATCCTCTGCCAGAAACCATCATCATGGCCTGTACCATCCCAAAACCTTTTGGGTCATGGTTGTGTGAGATCTAACTCAACACAAATTTGAGCACTACTCGGATGTTCCAACATGAAGGTTTTATCATAAGTTTTTAGAATCCTAGAAAAAGATGAGGTAATGTCTTTTAAAACAGATTTGTGAAAATAAGGGAATGGCAAACCTGGAAGACGAATCCATACTGTTGCCACCATAGTCTCTTTCTTTGTTAAAAAATCAGGAGTCCATTTAAACAAAGTATTTTCAAACTTTTTATTGATATGAGACTAGGATGAAATCTCTCTAACCGAACAAGAATATGTCGCACATCTAATACCCCAACGATCGGGTTGTGTTTTAGGTTCCAAGACAGGATGTTCTGATGAACCGGATTCATTGAAGGGAGTCCATAACAGAAATTCATAAGCACAACATGAGAGAACGATGCAGTTGCCTTCATGAATTCCATTGGCGAGATTGTGAAGGCTGGCTCACCATTAATCTGAAAAGGTTTGGGTGATAATACCAGATCAGGCAAGGGTTTACGGATTCCAACTTGACGAAGAACCCCAATGGTAGGTTGAATGATATGGGTTGAACCTGATACTATATTGGCATAGGATCGAGAAAGGGGATTCTGGTTAACAGCCTGGGGTAAAGGCACAAGTGGAAGGCTAGAGTTAACAGTGGAAAAAAGAGTTGGTGGAGTTATTAAAAGAGAAGGATAAGTGTATAGGGTTTTCAGTGGACGAGGGGCGGCCATAGGCTGTATGGGGGGATTGGGCACAAGAAGAAAACACAATACTAAGTGCCAACCTGGATATCATCAACCAAATTTCCCTAAGATGCCATGCACTTCAATGAGGAAGATAAAGCCTAGAATAACACGAACAAGTCCATCTTCACCTGTATTATATCAAAACCAGTCTCTTAGAGCACAAACAAATCATTTTAATAAAACTACAACCTCTATAGCCATGATTGAGTCCAGCAATCGTCTCTTCGCCGCCATAGATGCCACCACAAGCTCATCCATCCCTCACAATCATCGAAAGACCCATCCTCCTTGCTCCATTTTCCAATTCACCATCGGTGTTAATTTCATAGTATGCTTTACCCAAATTCTTCATGGAGATATTTTTTGACAACCAAACCTTGACTTACTACAATATACTTACACTATTCCCAGTAAGTAGTATGTCATCAACATATAGCACTAAAAATGTTACAACACTTCTACTGACCTTTTTATACACAAATGGTTTATCTCCATTTTCTATTAAATCAAATGATTTGATTGTCTTATTAGAACAGATTTTCCAACTTCTAGAAGCTTCCTTCAATCAATAAATGGATCCCTGGAGCTTTCATACCTCGTGGTCACTACTAATAGATGTAAATCCCCCAGTTTGTTTCATGTACACATCTTCCTCTATATTTCCATTGAGGAAGACAATCTTCACATCCATATGCTATATCTCATAATCATGGTGTGTAGCTATAGCAAGTAAAATCCTAATAGATTTAGGTATAGCTACTAGAGAGAAGGTTTCATCAAAGTTAATTTATTGTCTTTGTTTGAAACTCTTTGTTAATAGCCTTTACGTCTGTACCTTTCCATCAACTACAGTCTTTCTTTTAAAGACCTATTTGTAGCCTATAGGTACTATACCTTTAAGGTGCATCGATCATCCATACTTGGAGTAAATGGAATCCATTTCAGATTTCATGGCTTCTAGCTAATTTTCTAAATCGGTGTCTAACGTATTTTCTATTTATGATCTATAAGGCATACCTCTAGGTCACATTCTATAAGAAATCTATATGTCTCAAGTTTCTTGGGAATTCTACTAGATCTATGAATTGGTTGTGTAATATGAGGATTTATTGATTCTGGTTTCTCAATTTGAAAGGTACTAGGTTGTGGTTCTTGTGACATTTCAGTTCATACTACTCTTTTCTAGCATAAACTCATTTTCTATACAAAGTAGCATACTTGAAACAAACACCTTTTGTTGTTGTGGGTGATAAAAATAATACCCTAAACTTTCTTTAGGATATCCCACAAACCTACATTTGTCAGACCTAGTTCCCAACTTATCAGTATGTAACCTATTTACATAAGTAGGATAACCCCGAATCTTAACATGTTTAAGACCTAGTTTTCTCTTTTTCCATATCTCATATGGTATCTTAGGTACAACCTTTGAGGGAACTTTGTTCAATACGTACGCGATGGTTAGGACAACATAATCCTAAAAGGATATAGAAGATCAGTGTAACTCATCATAGATCATACCATATCTAATAGAGTACGATTTTTTATTTAAGATACAATACCATTTAAGGAGTCCACTCTGATAGTATCCCATTCCCTTTGAGATTATAAAGAAAATCATTAATCAATTATTCACCTCCTCGATTAGATCGAAGAGCTTTAATACTTTTCCTAGTTTTCTTTTCAATTTAATTCTTGAACTCTTTGATCTTTTCAAATAGTCTAGACTTGTATTTTATTAAGTACACATATCTATACCTAGAATGATCATCAGTAAAGGTAATGAAGTAGGAGTAACCTCCAATAGCATTGTTAGTTAGGGGTCTATACACATCAATGTGTACACATACCAATATCTAATATCCATGAAGAAGTATATAACATTTAGGTTAACATCAATAACAAACAAATCAAATGTACCATTTGAAGGATTGTCCTTCAAGGTTGCAAGATAATCCTTGAAGTTTTTCTTCCAATGCCCATTTTCCACAATGGAAGCACAGTCCCTTATCCTTTTTTGACATTTGACAAACTTTCCTTGTTGACACCACCTTTTGCTTTCAATAGTTTCAATAGCATTGATAGTTGAAATGATTGCATAATAATGGGGTCAATGATTTGAGTGATTAGATAGAGTTAAACTAGATATTTTGATTTACTAGATTTGATGATTTCACTGCTAAAGTTAGATTTATGTGAGACTCGAGATTCAATGAGTTTTAGCCTAAACATCAATTTGTTTTAGAAAATAGATTTAATTAAGAAAATTTGTTCTATCTTAATTGATAAATAGTCTAAACATATTATTAGAGCTTATAGGATTAAATGAGGAATAAATATTCATACATTTATAACGGTTAGGTATGAATTTAGGGACTAAATTCTTTTAAGTGGGAAAGGATGTGAGACCCGAAAGCTTTCATACACATATAAGAATATAATATAAATATATACTCCATTACTTGTATAAGTAGTGTTATGGGTTTCTTTGAATTACTATCGGTAAAGATTGAATAATGACTATTTTAGATTTGTCAATGAATTTGGATAGACAAATGGTCATGGTTTAATGTGAAAATTGATTCTTTAGCCTAGAATTTTGTGTAGATTATGAATTTATATTTAGAATCACATTTTGGAACAAAAAATATCAATTTTTCTTTCTTTGGGATTTGAATTGGGTTTTAGATTGAGCTTGAGTGATTTTGGGCGCTTGACATGTGTCAAGCATTAAAAGGATTTACAGCCTTTTGGAGAACTGCTTAAGTGGACCCCATGGTCAAATTTTGATATATCTTCAAATTAAACTAAAAATAAGATAAAAGCAAAGGAAGACAAAGGAGAGAGAGATGGAGAATGTGGGAGTGACATATCCTAAACATATGTGACTCACTCCTAATCTCTAATGGCATGTGTCCTATGACTCATTCATAACTTCCATTAAGATACTTATGCTGAAGTTTTCAAAACCTAGTGTAGAGAATAGCTTAGGAGTTAAGAAATTCATTAAAAGGAAAGAGTGAGAAAAGAGAGGAAATAGAGTTTCTTGAAGATAATTCAAGTGGAAACAACCATAAATTTGATTTTGGGTAATATGAAACTCTAGAGAATTATCTACTTTTCATTTCCTGCACAACTTGTTAAATATATAAGTTAAGATACTTGTTATATATTATGAAGTGTAGTTAGCATAATAATAATGTTTTAGAATTAGTTCTTAACGATGGATTTTGCTAGTTGCACCATATGTATTTTATGATTAATAGCACTTATCTTACTGAGCCTAATTGTTTGGTTGACGTATTCTTTGAACAATCTATCTTTTTAGATTGAAGATTTTATATTTAAGGAGGCTGGCATGACTGGGTTAGTTGAGTGAATATAGAGTTCAATTTTGTAAAAGAGTTTGATTTAGAATTATGTATCATTTAGTATTGTGTTTTGTAATAAGTATTGATCAGTTGTGTAAATTCAAAGTTATGCATCAAAGTAAAAAGTGTTTCGATGAATATTGCTTTCGTGTATATGGATTATTTTTAATGCACTTTGATTGCCCTTTGAGGTACTTGTATTGATTGATCGATGGAGGATTTGCTCACTTGTAGGGAAAATTATATAGGTGAGTAGTCGTTGCCACGTCCTTAGGCTTTTGCTCAAGTTGCGGGTGTGAAACTTAAGTCCATAAGGATCATTCTCGCAATAGCTGCATGCTACAATAATGAGATATGGAAAATAAATGATAAAATCACCTTCTTCAATGGCAACATGGATGAAGATATATAAATAGAGAAACCAGAAGGTTTTTCATCCAATGGTAGTTACCATAACATATGCAAGCTGCAAAGATCAATTTATGGATTAAAGTAAACTTTCCAAAGCTGAAACATTTGATTTGATGAGGCAATCAAAATATTGGTTTTCTAAACAATGTAGATGAACCTTGTATGTTTAAGAAGACTAGTGGGAGTGCAATTACATTTTTGATATTGTACATTGATGACATACTTTGGAATGATGTATATGTGTTACAATTAGTCAAAGATTGACTTTCAAGAAAATTTTCCATGAAATATTTTGGGAATCAAGGTCTATAGAGATAGATCTAAAAGGATGCTTGACTTATCCCAATCTATATACATAGATAAAATGTGAAGAGTTTCAAAATGGAAAACTCCAAAAGAGGATTGTTACCTTTCTGAAATGGAATACATCTTTTTAAGCAAATGTCCCCAAAGACACCTGAAGATAGAGGGAACATGAGCCAAATCCCCTATGCTTTGGTGATAAGAAGTCTAATGTATACTATATTATGTACTAGACCTTATAGTGGTAATGCTATAAGTATTACTAGCATATATCAGTCTAAACCAGGTTTGGAACACTGGATCACTGTGAAGAACATTCTTAAGTACTTAAGAAGGACTAAATATTTTTTCATCACATATGGAGGAAATGCTTTGTGTTAGACAAATAAATGATCTTTAGCTATACTTTCATAAGCTAATTTTAATAAATTTAACATTTCATACCTTGAGCTATATCCAATAGGAAAATAACCTCAACAATGAAAGTTTTGCTTCTTGGTTGTAGTTGACTTGATTGGTTAGACTAATTAATCTTCTCTCTCCTTCACTCCTGACGTTTACTTTTGCTTTTAGTGATGGGATGATACAAACTTTTGGTAGTGTGGAGAGAGGGATCAATAACCCTTTATATAGTATTCTTAAGTGACTCTTCCTATCATGAAGTCATAATTATGAGCTTATCTTATTCTTTATGGATTCATTGTATAAGTTCATGAATCCAACCTTTAAGAATCCAAGGATACTAATAAGTGATATTTTCATTAATCTATGATACATGAATAATAAGAATGTGGAAGATAATGTACATACATACATAGAACCATAAGAACTCCCACCTAGCCTAATGACCATATGGAAAGACGTGTTCTTTTACTGGATTCATTAACTGGCCATATAAAACTTTCACCCTTATCCCAAGAAAATCATTAATACGGATTATGGTAGTCATATATAAATATATGATATACTCATTTTTCATGCATCATAAAATCAATAATTTTCTTAGATAATATTAACGAAGAAGAATGAAAAATTATTATGACCATAATGGTCCTATTGTAATGTTAATGTTAAAAATCCACTTTACTTTCATCCCACTATTATGTGCATAAGGGAAACGAGAAATAGCATTGATAAAATTAATGTGTCCAATACAAGTAATCAAATATTATCCATAGGGTCCCTTTCACATACATGTTCTTTATGGAAACTTGGTGTCAGTCCTTTAGTTAGAGGATCAATGATCATCTTTTTAGAATTAGTGTACTTGATGGACAATTATTGCTTCTGAGCCCTTTCTCTAACAATAAGATAGAGCTCAGTATGTTTGGACTTACTGGAGCTCTTATTGTTCTTAGTGTAAAAGACTGTAGCAGAATTGTCACAAAGTAAATTCAACAGTTTAGACATAGAATCCATAATTCTAAGTCCAATTATGAAGTTCTTCAACCATAACGCTTATAAGAAAGTTTAACAGCACGCCACAAACTCAGCCTCCATTGTGGATGAAGCTATGAGTGTCTGCTTAGTGATTTTCCATGATATAGAACCACTAGCAAGAAGAAAAATATATCCTGAAGTAGAATTCATACTATTAAGTCATCTAACAAAATTTGAATCATAATATCTGATTACTTCAAGTTGTTCGCTGTGCCTATATATGAGCATGTAGTCCTTTGTACCCTAAAGGTAAAACATTACCTTTTTACCTGCTTTCCAATGAGCTAAACCAGGGTTGCTTTGATATCTTCTAAGCATCTTAATTGCAAAACTAATGTTAGGACGTGTGCAAGTTTGAGCATACATAGGTGTTGTATGGGTCAGATTTAAGCAAGCTTAAATTATCTTGCCTAAATCTGATCAAGGCAAGAATACTTCCAATAACAAACGCATTAGGAATATTTTCCATACATTTTCTTTCAACGTCATTTTGAGGACACTGGCTTTGACTCGATTTATCACCTTTGACAATTAGGGTTGGACTTGACGAATAATTTTTCATATTAAATTTCTTAAGAATTTTATCTATGTAAGCCTTCTAAGACAAGCTAAGTAATCTTTTTTGTCTATCTCGGTAAATTTCTAGCCCAAGAACAAATGATGCATCTCCCATGTCTTTCAACTCAAAATTTTTAGATAGAAGACTTTTAGTTTCAAGTAATATTCTAGAATCATTGCTAGAAAGTAATATATCATCCTCATATAGAAATAAAAATATAAACTTGCTCCCATTGAGCTTTAGACATATACAGGGATCAATAACATTTTCCTTAAATTAGAAAAAAAGTAATGGTATTGTTAAACCGTAAGTACCATTGTCAGGAAACCTGTTTAATTCCATATATGGATTTCTTTAATTTATATACTAGCTTATCCATTCTATTCTCCTCAAAACCTTAAGGTTTGTACATGTATATCTCTTATTCTAGATTCCCATTCAAAAATTTTGTTTTGACATCCATAATGTAGCTCCAAATCAAAATGAGCTACCAAGGCCATAATTGTCCTAAATGGAACTTTTTTGTTCCTGCAAGTACACAATGTAATCATTCAGAATAGTAGATTTTCTTTGCCTTTGAGGTCTTTATGATAATTTCGATTGTTTTGGATTTGCACAATGTGTACTTTCTTTAATAAGGATGGTAGTGGAGTCTTTATTAAGTGGCTTAATATTTCTATATTGATTTTCCACCCCTTGGATATGAAAAGGTGGAATCTCCAAACTAGCTTGCTTGTCATTTTCGAGGTATACATGGCTATTATCAAGGCTTAACCATAAATATTCTGGCAAAGTGGTGTCACTAATCATACACCTAACCATGTTAAGTAAAGTATGATTTCGCTTTTCAGCCACACCATTCTACTAAGGCAACATTGACATTGTATATTGAGCTATGATGCCATGTTATTGAAGGAATCTAGCAAATAGTCCTAAATGGTGACCATTTACGTCATACTTTCCATAATATTCACCACGTCTATTAGATCTCAAAACTTTAATTTTCCTTTTCTAATTGATCTTCAACTTCTGCTTTAAATATTTTTAAAATATCTAAGGCACATAATTTTTATTTAATAAGGAAAACATATGTATATCGTGAGAAATCATCAATAAAAGTGATAAAATATTTTTCACCGCCAACACAAGGAGAAAATGATCCATATATGTTTGCATGTACTACTTCAAGTAGTTTTGAGCTTCCAGTAGTATTTTTCTTGGTATTTTTAGTTTGTTTTCCTTCAATGAAATCGATGCAAGTACCAAAATCCATAAAGTCAAGGGAATTTAAAACTCCATTCTTTACCAATCTTTCAAGCCTTTCCTTGGAGATATGCCCTAGACATTTATGCCACAACATTGATGAAGACTAATTTTGGTGACTGTGCTTAGAGCCAACATTCACATTTTCATGTAAGGTGAGAAGAATTTGAGAAATGAAGGATCAATATTCAACTTATACAACCCATCATTTAAGGATCTGATTCAAAAAAAAAAAAAAAAAACATCATTTTATAGAGAAAAGTAGTTTGATTTCTAAACTTAAAGAAAAGACCCTCCAAATGAAGATGGGGTAAAGATATCAAATTTCTAGAAATAGATGGAACATAGAATGTGCTATATAAAAGTAAAGAAAAAACATTATCTAAGACAAGTTTATAGGTTTCAATGAGTTGGACTTAGGCTTCAACTTTGTTTCCAATCAAAATGGTTCTTTTGTTATGGTTTGGCTTTCAAGTTATAAGGAATCCCTGCATAGAATTAGTAACATGAATCATAGCTCTAGAGTCAATCCACCAAGTATTAGAAGAATGCCACCTTAATTAGTTTCATAACATACAAGAGAGGAAAACAATTACCTCTATTTTTAAACCACTCATTTTGTTTATTACAATCCCTCTTATAATGTTCCTTCTTATGACAGAAGTAATATAATGAAATTTTATCCTCCCTAGTAGAAGTAGCGGGTTACTTTCATTTCTTTGGTAGTTTGACTCTCTTTCTTGGTCCATATCCGTTATGACCTTTAGATACCAAGTGGACTGAATGCAATCTTTCTCTTTTTAATCTCTCTTCCTCTTACACACACATAGAAATAAGTTCATTTATAGTCCATTTATCTTTATAAGTATTGTATATGATCTTAAATGGACCAAATTTAGAAGGAAGAGAATTGAGAACAAATTACACCAAAAATGACTCTAAAATTTTCATATCCATTGAATTAAGAATTTTTAGCCAAGCCATTCATTTCCATGATTTGCTTTCGAATACCACTTAACCCATTATACTTTTAGTTGTCAAGGTTGCCATGACAACTTGAAATTGTTTCTCAACAGCTTACAAGAAATCCTTTGCCTTGGAAGATTCTAGAACAGACCTTCAGATATTCCTGGCTATCTTACTTTTGATAATCATCAAACTCAATTGATTTGAATGTTCCCAATTTTTATAAAGAATCTTTTCTTGAGGGGAGCTTTCTTCAGTAGGCCTATCTAGTTCATCAATCCTTAGACACAAGTCCAAATCCAAGCATCCCAATGTAATGGGTAGTTTCTCATTCCATTCAAAGTAATTACCTTAATTCAATTATGGGACATTAGCCATGTGTCCTTGAGTGGAAACCTAAAAAAATGGCTTAAGCCACGAGACATTAATTATATTGTGCCATAAATAAAAAATTAATTTATTGCATCATCATATGTACCTTTGGTTTAAGAAATGACATGCCATTGATTCACTTGGAAAGTGTAACTACTATAATCACTCCTAAAAATTTTAGTTTATAAAACTAAATCCTTAACATACCTTTCGGTATATTGAACAACTTAATTTTATAAATTGATTAAAAAAATCATAAATTACATTTGGGTTAATTTTTTTTAGGTGTTGTTTTTGGGGTATAAAATATGATTTTTTTGGTAGAAAATGTGTTATTTAACATTTATGAAAGGGTGGAAGATTAATAAGGTAATGTCCGATTAACTAAGAAAAAGGAGAAGAAGAGAAACTCATTCTTTTTGGTACACATGGCTGTCCAAAGAGGGAGAAAAATCAACTACTTTATAAGTGCATTGTTGTTGCTTTTTAGGTGAAAAAAAATATCTTATTTTGTGTGGAAAAAATGTAGTATTTGGTAAAAAAGAAGATGAGAAAATCTAAGAGGTAGATGTAAGTTCAAAAAGCAAAAAGAAATAGTGAAAAATCCTCATTATGGCCAGCCACATAGGGAGAGGAAAGAGACATCTTTTTTATTATAAAAAGTAATTTTTACTTTGAGAAAAATAAACCAATCAATGAGTGCCAAGTGGAAGGTGAAATTGAACGTTCACCCTTAAAAATTAAAAGTCTTATTGGGCTTGAAATTTGGGCCAAAATTTTTTGGGCTTAGAAAAGATTAATGGGCTTTAGTGGGCTTTGGATTGGGTCAAAATTTAAATGAAGACTTTGGTCTTAGATTAATTGAATCAAATAAAGTCCAATTGATTTAAACCCAAAATGAATTAAGTGGATTAAACAAAAGGGTCTCATAATTGCTCATACTCCCCAATTAAATCCATACTTCCCCACTTGCTAAGTCTAAGCACACTAGGATCAAAGATTCATTATAGGAACCTGTGGGTGGTCCGTTAAAATTTTTTGGAATGAAATTGGGTGTCTACATATAATCGACTGTGAAACTCTTTGGACCTTGGAGACAGTCAATTGCGCAAACTTCTAGGTAGCTTACAGTCGATTGCGCAATATTGACAGTCGACTGTCCGAGCCCCTGGACCTGTTTTTCAACCCTTTTTCAAAAATAAGTAACTTTTGTTAGAGTATTTCAATCCTAAACTTCTCTGAGGGTACTATGAGCTTGATTACATGATAAAGTTTTAAAATTAGATCTTGAAAGTTTTTTTTTTTTTTTTTTTTTTTACTTTAAAACATTTTTGAACGATTTTTATAAAAGCTTTAAATAAAATGGGAAAAGGTTGATGACCTAACTCATAGATTTTATATGCTCGTATAAATTCCATGATAAGATTTGGGTGTTAAACGCTTGTATGCTTTTGAGTTATGATACTAATTATATGTGTATTTAATTAGTGTGATTGGAAGGAAAACTCAAAAGCTAGGAAGTAAACCCGAAGTTGGATCTTGGCCCGACAAAGGTGAGTTTCACATTACTTCTAGTAAACATTGCATATTTTATAGCAACATAAAGAACTAAAAATATATGAAACTGAATGAATATGGAAATACTAATAATATCATGAATTATATATATATATATATATATATATATATATATATATATATATATATTAGATGAATTGTTATAATATGGATGATTGATTTATGCTTGACTTTAAGTGTGGAGATACCTTGAAGTGTCCTATGCTTAAGAAAGTTTGTGTTGCGAATACATTGCATAAGATATAAATTCTTATCAATGCTTTGATATTGTGAATGTGTAGAATGACCATGAAATGTTAGGATTCCACTAGACAAGGGATAGGGAGGAGATCTAAATTGTAAATTGAAAGGAGTCCACTCAATAAGGGATAGGGAGGAGATCTAAATTGATTATGATGGAAGACGTCCCTGTTGCTTATGATTAGCCCAATGAGAGGCAAGAACTTTGAAGAGATGAAAGAAGTGAAGTTGCATTGCATTACATTGCATAATGAATGATTTGTGTATAATTGATGACTTTGATTGGTCGATGAGAGGCACAAATGATGTTTGGCCTATGAGGGGCATGTGTTGTAATTAGTCCATTAAAGAATACTTGTTGTAATTAGCCCTTGAAGGTCATGTGATGTGATCCGCCCAATGAAAGGTGTTGAATGTATTTAGTTCAGTAAAGAGTATAAAATTTTTGAGATTTTTCATTATTCTAAAAAGATTAATCATATAATATATGCGAAGTGATAAGAACTATATACTTTTTGATTTACTAAAAAATAAGGAATACTTATAATGGCTACTCTGTTAGTAACAAGAAATGAGAAAATAAGTTGAAAAGTTTATACTTATAAGTTGTATTATTTCTCGTACTTAGAAATAAATAAATATTAAATTAAGGTTTGAAAAATAGAGAACAAAAATTTTAAAATGATTACTCTTAGTAATGTGTTTCTCACTGAGAATTTTAGCTTTTTTATTTTTTATTTTTAACATTTCATGTAATATTGAGAGTTTGATAGTCAAAGTTGAAGGAAGTCCTAAATAAGACCCTCGTTTACGACATCCTCATCTTTTGGGTTTTTGTTAAGAGTTTAAGCCCTTGGTATTGGTTTAGTCATTGTAAAAGAAAGTTTTGAAGTCTTACTTAAGTGGGAGAGTTTTCTTTCATCTGTGTCATTTAAAAATTGTAAAATCTTTGACTCACTTATATTGTAAAGATTGTTTAGATGTGTAAAAATATGATTTCATAAGCTTGTGAAATTTGATGGAATGTTTGTATTCTTGATGAGTATTACATGGTTGCATCTTGAGTCAAGATGTTTAGTGCTGAAAGGTAATGAAACCATTCCAAGTAAGGTCCACTCAAGATGGGTCGTTACAATTATATTGTATGTATTATTTTTTGTATTATATATATGTTTTTTTTTATAATATAAGCATATGTATATATTATAAATTAGTACTATTAAAGTGAATCAAATATGCTATATGATTTTTTTTTTAAAATATATGTATTCATAAAAGGATTAAATATTTTTTTTTAAAAAGTAATTTTTAATTTATATTGATATATATATATATATATTTATGTATCTTATAATATTATAAGTTTTAAAATATCCATTAGGTGATCCGATAATCCAATTATACTCCGATTTCCGATGGATCCAATTATTGATTAAGTTTTAAAATATTCGATCCGAAAAGTTTTTAACAAATAGATTTTGATCTGCCTTGATCCGAACCAAATCCTATTCGTTTACATGCTTAGGTCTAACCTTGCCAATTGGTGAGAATATTGGTGCCTAAAACATGTCATTGACCTGTTCATACATGCGAAATCTATGAGTGAAAAAGTTAAATGGGTTTAATCTTTTGCGAAGTTAAATTTAAAGCGGAATGTATATAGAATTGGTATAATGTGCAAGAACCATAATCCCTAATTTTTATTTTGTGGCTAAAATATAGAATTTGTCTTTCAAAATTTTACCTAAACAATTTTGACTTTAGAGTCATTTTTTAGCATTGTCTGTCGTGGAGGGTCAAATGAAGTTGAGTGGAATTATTTCCGTCAAGTTATCAGTTAAGACTCGATGTAGGATTAATTTGATGAGGTATTGATTTAAGGGGAAAAAAATTAAAATAATTACTAATTTCTAGCATATAATTGAGATAATTAAAATGTTAAGAATGTAAATATGATACAACATAAAACAGAAGGATGTTTAATTGAATTCACTAAAGTTAATAGCTTAAAAAGAGGGGGAAAAAAATCTGTACCGGAAATGCAAACCAATGCAGGACTACCATTGGACTTTGATATTATTAAGAACAACCGTTAAATTATATATTTAATTATAAAAAATATTTTATGATTGTTTTTATTTTTAAATGTATCTTGAATTTTTTTTTTTTATAAAAAATTTTATGATTGATTTTATTTTAAAAAAATACTTAAGTTTTTTTATAATAAAAAATATCATATGATATGTTTTTGTTAGGATATTTTGTGATATGTTTTCTGAATTAATTATAAAATATTTTTTATTAACAAAAATATATTATAATATATTTTTTATTTAAAACAAACTTTAAAATATTCTTTTAAAAATATAACCAATTACAAAATATTTATTATCATAAAAAAAACATCAAAATCAAACACAGTTTATTGTTTGTAATTATATTAGGCTTAGGTCCTACTGTACACCGACGCGGAAAAAACAAAAGAAAAAAACAAAGAAAAGGTTAAACCAACCGGATTAAACACCACCTTTTTGCCTAACCCAAAAACTACTATACATAAACTGAATGAAAAAGGTTGAATTTTCATTTCACTTTTTCTCCTGAAATGGCCACAGCTCTCTCTCCAGCAACTAGAAGCTCATACCACCTCAAGAAGCAATTCCCATGTACCAATTTATCTCCACCGTTCTTTTCTTCTCTGACTTATCCCCATGGTCCTTTCCTTCGCCTCCACACGAGTCCCAATTTTCGGTTCTCCCGTTGCCTAGCCGCCGTTCCTGGCCCTCCTCCCCCCGATTCCGACCCGCCTCCCCCTCAGGACCCTATTCGTCCTACAGGTTTGGATCCAATAATTAGTATCTGTATCTATGCTTGCGTGATTTTTAGTAAAAATTCGAATTTATGGAGTTACTTTTGTTTAATGTTTCTGTTCTATTTGTCAATAATTATCCCCTTTTTATGCGTGTGCTGTGCTAGTGCCTCTCAAAAAAATGTCCACTTATGGTTAGCAACAAAGTGTCATTTAATTCTTTTCTATGTGCTTCTAATTGATCTAATTGAGTAGGGCAACACATGTAGCGGCTATAAGAAACGAAGAGGACTGTCATTTGTTGTAATTCTATAAGACTGTAATATACGTTAAGCCCTCGTGTTTCTTTTATATGAGTGACCGAAGCTGCCATGTTGAAGCGGAAACTTAGAACATTTACTTAGAGAATATCGAATGAATACACGCTGCACCTGAGGTTTCCAGCTGGTGAAGAATGAAGGATGAAGGACTAGGAAAGAAGGACTTTTATTTTCGTGGATTGAGTCTGTATTAATTCCCAAAGGAACAACTTTCGGTAGAGGTGGCAATCCGAAGGGGTTGGGTCTGTTCAGGTCAGGTCAGGTCACATGGAGTTCAGGTCTGATCACTTTGTGCTCAGGTTATGTCTGGTTCATGTCATTATTTTAATATATATATATATATATATATATATATATTTTTAATTAAAATCAGTTCAGGTTTGGGGTGATCAAGTTGAGTTTTTGAGTGGGTTAGGTGGGTTCTGGGGTCGGGTTGGATTTTGTTACCTCTAATTTTGATTGAAATTGGTCTCCTACCATGTATAGTTGTGTACTAAGATCATGTGAAGGATCCTATGCATGACCATTGGTATCAAAGGCAGTAGAGTATCACATGCCCTTTGAAAGAGTAAGAAAGTTCATATTTAAGGAGTCAAAGGCCAACACATGGAAAGAGGAGATTCATATGTGAGTGCAATCTTGCATCGTTAGGAGGGTACGGGGCAAATTAAGAATTTATTATAGTGTTTGCGGCCCACAGGCTCACTGGCTTAACTTTTTGGGTTCTTGGTGTTCAAACATGTATCAAATTTACTCCTCCAAGGTACTATCTCTCAACTAGAGATTTATCAAAACAATTATCTCTCAAGTAGAGAAAAATTCTAAGTTGGTTGCCATGTGAGTGTACAAAGGGCTGATTTACATCATGAGTGGAAATGTTTTAAGTAAAAGGTAATAGTTTAATACTTTTAAGGGAAAGGTAATCTTCAGGAAATCAAAGTGGCTTAGTTGTATGGGATTACTTGGCTCGTAAGGAATTTGGACTCATGTTTGCTGTTGAGTGGTGTTAGTGCATATTCAGCGATTTTCCTGCTTGGGAAAATTAGTACTATATGTTTGTGCACTAGTTTGTATGGTAGAGGTCATGGGTTCAACCTGTAGGGATAGCAGGTTATGCTGTGGGCAGAGGGGGGTGGGCTACCTTTCTGTCTAACTATTACCATTGATCTAAAGTGATTTAAGAAATCCATTGTATCCGTTCCCATTTGAGAATAAACTAGAGGAGATTTAGATTGAAGTAGTTTTCCCCCCTAAATAATGTAGATTTGATTTGATATACCCAAATGTAATCTATAAACAAAAGAATCTGTAATCTAAGGTTTCATTAAATGAGTATATTGTCACTTACTTGAATTTCAAAAATTAGTTTTTCATATGATCGTGTCATTCTTTCCTCAATACGCCTGTTTTATGTCTTATTTGCAGTTGCACTGATCTTTTAGCTCTTCTCTTAGACAACAGTTCCTCTGCAAAATGAAATAATGATACAGCACAATATTGTTAATACTTATCTGCCTTATAGTTCATATGATTAGTACTTTATTAAAATTGTTGTACCTCATTTCTGTAGTGGGCCCCGGTAATTTGTTTTCAATATAAGTGATGCAGAAGCCATGGTATAACTGACCAATAAGCATTGCTTCTACGTGAGGAAGCAATGACAATCCCTTTTTATTGTGGTTGAACTTAAGGAAGTAAAATTTTGATAAGATACATGCTTACATAGGATATGTAATCATGAAGTTCTAGCTTTAATTGTCGTCAATATGATTTCATCAGATTGTTGGTTTGTAATTTTATGGTTGTTTGATGTGGTCAAGCAGCTCAAATGCTCTAGTACTAATTAGAAAATTGAGGTTCTTAATGATTGCAAGTTTATGATTTATTATTCTTGTTTTCGTTGGTTTTGCTTTACTGCACTACTTAAACAAAAATTTAATTAGATCATTTTAGATAGGAGTGGGTACCTGCTGTAGTTCATGAGCTCCAGAATTGAAATGTCACGGATTTTGTGCTAGAAGATGCACCTTGCAAATGAGATTCTTTGTGCAAATATAATTATGATTGATAATTTGTGGGAAACTGATTTGAGGACACTTCTATTGGGAACAGAGTCAACTTGAAGTGCCATATTTCTTGTGGTTGAAAGGAAGAAGGTGGTTGTGTAGTTCTTTTAAACTTGTTTTTGTCTATATTCCTCTCTCATAACTTGCATTTCTTTCTCTTTTTTTTGGGTGGCCCATTTAGAAAGCGTAGAAGAGCCATATGTAGATCGGAAAAGCACATTAGAAGAGCACAAGTTTAGTAAAATGGGTTATGTGTTTAAAATAGTAATACACTTGAATATTAGTAGGTTTATGAACTGCCCTCCCTCTGGCAGGGCCCAGATGTTAACATGAAGTATGTTTTGCATTTTCTTTGAATTTGATGATGAAGCCAGGTTTAGCTTGTAAAAACCGGATAGCTTGATATTACTAGATGGTTAAATGTGCCCATCCTCTCTTGCTTGTTGTGTTTGAAATTTGAAAATTTCTGTTGAATTCTCTGAAATTAGGTTTTTCTGGTCCTTTTATGATATCTTTCCTGGAACAGGTCTTGCAGGAAAATTCTCTAGAATTCAAGACCGTGCTCAGATTTTCTTTGCTGTTCTTTTCTGGATGTCTTTGCTCTTCTGGACTTCTGCATGGGATGGGAGGAGTGTTGGTAGACCAAAGAAGGGCCCTCCTTTTAAATGATGACCTAGTAAGCAGTTAGCCTGTATATATTCAAGACCTAGAGGGAATAGTTTTAGAAATACATGAAGAAAATTCATCATTTTACAAACTTCTGATAGTTCACTACAGTTAAAAAGATCTTGTTCAATTAATATCAAAATTTTATTTTCTTATTCAAACAATAAAATTTAGGGTAAATTACATAAACATCTTTTAGTTTTGCCCTTAATTACATCTCAGTCCAATAAATTTAGAAACTGCTATTCATCTTCAAACTTTTGCTATGTAGGACTCCAAGATGTTCAAATCTCTGGAGAGACACTTAACAGAATAGCTCATACCACGAGTAACACATGGTGCCAAAAATAGCCAAAAGGCCCCCATGACAATAGTGACAAGCATACGACTAATAAAATAATTAGATGAACCAATGTAAAATAATTGATCTTTTAGTTAGAAAAGATCAGTTGATTTAAAAAAATGAAATATTCCATTTAAAACAGCAAAAGAAGACTTTTGTAAGTAGAATAGTGGTGAAATTATTAACAATACTAATGTTTTATATTTTATTTTCTTATTCATTGGTATGAAAAAAGAAAGTAATTAGAATGTATTATACTTGTTATAATGAATTTATATATTTCTTCTCATTGCTTTTTCAATTATAATCTGTTCTTTTAATTTCGTTTTCTTTGAAAGAAAAAATTTAATTCCATTTCTTCAACGAAAAGAACCAAAAAATTAATACTGATGCTGCATTGAAAACAGAAGACTGATTAATTTGTCAAAACACTAAAACTCTAAATTTTATGAGAAAAACATCGAGGAACAATATAATACATTGATTGAAACCAATTTTCTAGTTCACTTTATAATTAAAATGGACCCATATAAACCATTGACCAAAACCGCAAAGTCCTGCCCCACCTAGTCAAATGAAGCTTAAACCCATACCCCCAACCTGCCTTTTCCTAGGCCACTAAATCCCTGAGCCCCATTTCCATGTCAACTCAGCAATCCTGCAATCTTAATGTTTTCATCGGCTGCCTCTTTGAAGAGAACGGAGAACAACATTGGATTGCTCAGTTGGATGAGAGATGGGTGAAAGCGGGAAAGAAGGGATTGTGGATTAGGAAATGAGCGTCATTGGGATGACTTAATAGATATGAATGATGATGAAAGTTTCGCTAAGATTCGGCCTTTGTGTTCATTGATGACCTGGGGTTTTCGCTTAGGAGTCGAGGGGTTGAGAGACTGTTATAGTCGATGGAGATAACAATGAGCTTAGTGTCAACTAACGTCTATTGGCATGCTTTACTAAAAGGTAAATTGATTTTTTCTTTGTTTTTCATTAATGAAAGTTGGATGCGATGTCATTTCACCAAAACATTGAAATTAGCTGTAATTATGGGCAAAATCCGAAGATACACATGGAGCTACCTAAAATTTAGGTAAGATGGCTGTCTTTTTTTGATAAGATGGCCGTCTTGTGTTGATGATGGGAGTATATTATTCATTTGTTTTTCCTGAAATAGGATAAAAGTGACCTTGCAGCAAGAGTGATTGGGTTTTCAATTGGGGTACTGTCTTGCAGTACTTTTTCTGTAGTGCCCTTCTTAGTTGTAGGACTATGATTTCCCTATGGCAATGCTACTAGAGATGGGACTCAGCTTTTGACACTTAGTAAAGTTACTGGTTTGCTGATGGGTTGTGGTAAAGATGATCACTGTTTAGTTTCTGTTACTCATTCATGAATTATAGTACTATTTTGTTGGTTGCATCTTTAGGGAGATATAAAAAGTTTCATCAAGAGTTTCTTAGGACATGATAAGTTGGTAACTGTTTTTTGATTGTTTCTCAATCAATCACATCTGTTTTATGATGGCACTACTAGTTTTGAAAATAAATAGAAAAGAGGAATTAGGTGGATGATCGTATTATCAAGTGTGTGCAGGTGCTGATAGATTATGTGGACCTCTGGAATCATGCGAGCGTTCTATAATACAAAGGTGAGTGAGGGTAATGTTCATGGTAGCAAACCTATAGGCGCTCTGTGTTTGTCCTTTGAAATTTCTTGCTTCTCAGATATATAGAGTTCAAGGATGGATAATTGTAACTTTCCATCACAGTTGTATGATGGAGTAGATTCAGTTATAGGTGTAGTGTGTGTTGTATTTCTGAATGATTTGTTTTCTAAGTATTAGGAGTTTCAAATGCTTGCTACCCTGATGGATGCTAAGTGGTCCTACTCCTAGGATAAAAGACATGTGGCCTAAAGGCTTTTAACCAATCATGTCTAGGGTTTTGTTAAAATTATCTCGGGTCTAGGCTGCTTGTTTTTTCTCATTTTTGAAAAAAAGAAGAAAACTCGAATGAGGCTTTGCATATTTGGATTGAGATTATGGGATTATAAGATCTAGATAATAGTAGTAGTTATCTTTTCCTTGTTGCATGGGGCAATATGATTTAACCTGGTAGGGATTGTTAAGACAAATTATTGAATCTATCAGTTATATGGAATTTGGGATTTTTCAATTTGGTTAAGGGACAATTCTGTGCATTATGTTGAATTTTACTGGCATCTCAGCTGGAAAAAATAAATTGGCTGCCGGTAACGTCTCATCATGAAAACGATTTTGAAATATCTTTATTTACAATTTGACGAGTTTTCATGGAAACTGGAAAATTGATCCAGGGTGAATTGAAAGGTCTGGAATATGTAATAATAGGATTCAGACAAAAATCATACGGTAAAAATTGAATATGGTGTCGACCCCTGAATGGTTGTGCCTTATTAGATTTGATGTATGCATAATTTGTTATTAGAGGTGCCTACTAGTGTATTATTGTTTGCTGGTATCAGGTTAATGGAAAACTTATGTTTATATTTTTTTTTATCATAATAGTAATAGTAGTAGTAATAGTAAGAAGCTAAAAACAGACAGATGTAATGGAACTTAAAATGATGTGTTAACATAGAAAAAACGATATAGTATTATTTCTACTTATAATAATATATGTATCAAATCAGAAAACGTCATTTAAACTGTTTTCTATAGATGGGACGTGTAAATTTCCCTGTTCGATTGAATGGGATGTCATTTTTTCTTTTTTCCTTTTTTATTAAAATCTGGAAATTTATTTGAAAATGATCAGCATATTAGATTTTTTGTATGAAAGAGAAGAAAAATTATGACAGTAATGCAATTGAGTATGGTAAATTATAATGTAATTTACTAAATAATTTCTGGTAAATTTTAACAATTTGAGCCTGCCAAATGTGCCTTCATGCAAAATCGGAAATGGTTAGGAAAGTGCTTTATATATAACTAAAATGGCTTAAATATTATTTTGGTCTTTGATGTTTAAGTGGATTCTTATATTGATCTTTAACGTTATGAAATCAGCAATTTCATTCTCAACATTTATAATTAGAATCAATTAAGTCACTCTGTTGGGTTTCTCCGTGAAATCTTGAACGGAAAACTGATGTGATCATTTTCAACCACCTAAGCCTCTATCTCTGCATTTGAATGAGGAAATGTTTTTTTTTTCTTTCACAAAAGTCATACTTCGGGAAGGAATCTGTTGGTATTTATCTATGGTTTAAACAATGTTGGAAGAGGTCAAGCATCAAGTCGTTGAAGCCTCAGCACACTTAGAGTGTGTCTCAGCACAAAGCAGCCAAATGAGGGAAGGTCCAACATCAGGTGGCGTCGCACCTCTGCTCACCCCAGGCCGCGGCGCCCAAAAGGTGGAATGCTATAGGAGGAGGCCAGGCCGCGGCGCCCAGAAGGTGGAATGCTAGAGGAGGAGGCCAGGCCGCGGTGCTCCGTACCCAAGGCCGCGGCGCCCAGAACCTTGATGAAGTGTGATCTGCCTCGGGCCACAGCGCGCCCTGTTCTAGGCCGCGACGCCTGGTACACTGATGCACACATGTGTAAACCTTTTCCATGGTTCGTGAGGCATGTCCAAAACGCACAGCTTTACTAAGGAATGATCAAAGGCTATGGTTGATTGTTCATCTAGATCTAAGGGTGGATATTAACCCTCAAAATTGGACAATAAGTTGGTGCACTATATAAAGGGTCATCTAGCTTCATTCTAAACAACAATGTGACATAACTTGTGATCAAAAGTGAGAGAATTGTAAAGAGTGCAAAGACACAAAACAAGAGAGACTCATTTGTAAGGCTGGTTGGTTAGAAGAGTGAGTAGAATAGAAAGGGGATTGAAGGGCTTGTAAAGAGAATTTTCTTGGGAAAATTCCAAAGTTAGTTCTTATCACTTTCTGTTTCTTCTTCTTCTTTGTTTCTTCAAGAACTTAGGCTTCTTGGAGAGGGGTTGCTGTGATTGTGAAAGAACCGTTGATTTAGTGCAGAAAGTTCAGGTGAACTCACGGGACGTAGGCTATTGCCGAACCTCGATAACAAATCGCTTGTCTTCTTTCTTTCTTTCATTTATGTTTCTGTTTCCGATTCCTAATCTTTACAAGTCATTCTAGACTTGGGTGTTTGGAAGATCACCACCTGGGCATCTTGTCAAAGTGATTTCCAAAAGTAGTATCAGAGCTTGCACAGCTAGGTATTGGAGCAAGAACAGACGGCATCGGAGCAAGATTCCAAGAATCAAAGAATAAATTTCTTGGGTGATTCAAGAACGGAGTAAAGATCAAGATTAGATCGTGTTCTTGAGAGTGATTCAAGAACGGTGTTAAGATCCATCTTCGATCGTGTTCTTGAGGTTTAGAAGAAAGCATTTGTGGGTATTGCATAAATCTGGGATCTTGTCTGCAAAGATGGCTTCAAATTTCTGTGTTGAGAAGTTTGATGGAAAGAGAGATTTTTCCATATGGAAGCGGAAGATCAAGGCTATTCTTATGCAACAAAAGGTGGACTTGGCTATTAAAGAAGATACTTTTCCAGCAAGTATCACAGAGGACCAGCAGATTGAGATGAAGAAGATGGCATACAACATCATTTTCTTGTACATGTCGGATAGTGAGGGGGGCATATGAGCGACAAGGGTTTGCAAGTTCTTAGCAAGGATGGTCTACTTGGAGGAGACAAAGTAGAGAAATTGGATTTTTGTGAGTGTTGCATTCTTGGGAAGCAACACTGGGTCAGCTTCAACACTGGAGTGCACAAGTCTAAGGGCATTCTTGATTACATTCATTCGGACCTTTAGGGACCAGCAAGAACACCAACACAGGGAGGTAACTTTTACTTTCTATATTTAATTGATGATTATTCAAGAAAGGTTTGAGTTTATTTGCTTAAAAATAAATCAGATGCTTTGAATAAATTTGCTGTGTGGAAAAAGTTGCTGGAGACTCAAACGGGTAGAGTAGTTAAGGCTTTACGAACTGATAATGGCTTAGAATTTTGTAATAAGGATTTTGATAAATTCTGTGAATTAAATGACATTCTAAGATATAGAACGGTTATAAAAACACCTCAGCAAAATTAAGTTGCTGAAAGGATGAATAAGACCCTTATGGAAAAAGTTAGGTGCATGTTAATAGGATCCAGTTTACCAAAATATTTTTATGGAGAAGCTATGTCTACAGCTGCATACTTGGTAAATAGATCACCCTCTAGAGCTTTAGAGCTCAAGACTCCCATGGAGATGTGGAGTGAAAAACCCCCTGAGTTGAGCAACCTTAGGACTTTTGGGTGTGCTGCATTTGCACATCAAAAGGATGATAAACTTAACCCAAGGTCTAGAAAATGTGTGTTTCTAGGGTATGGTGATGGTCTTTAGAACCAAAAGGAATGAAACTCATAATAAGTAGGGATGTTATTTTTAATGAATTGTTATTTCCCTATTTGGAGAAAACTAACCCTGCAGGAGCTAGTGAGCAAACCAGTTCGAAATTTGTGGATCATCGCATCAAGGAAAATTCAGTTCAGGTAGAGCAAGGAAGGCAAGAGGGTTCGGACCAGGTAGAGCCCATTAATGGAGGCCATGCTCAGGATACTCAAGAGGAGGCTGAACTAGAAGAGGTTGATGCAGCAAGTCAGAATGACTACCAACTCACAAGGGACTGGGGAAGGAGGGTGGTCAGACCACCTTTGGGATATGGGTTTGTGGATGCTAATGTAGCAACTCCTTGGACAGAAAGAGAGATGGTTGAACCAGAAACTTATATAGAAGCCATGAAATGTAAGGATTCGTCAAAGTGACAGCTAGCTATGGTGAAAGAAATGGATTCTTTGAGAAAGAACAACTTTTGAGAATTGGTGCCCAAACCAGAAAAACAGAAAGTTGTGGATTGAAGATGGATCTACAAGATCAAATAAGGGAACACTCCAAGGGATGAAGTCCGGTATAAAGCTAGGCTGGTGGCGAAGGGGTTCACACAAAGAGAAGGCATAGATTTCACCGAAATATTCTCACTGGTTATGAAGTACAAGACGATACGGATAGTATTGGCAATGGTGGTCCAATTCAATTGGGAAATCGAGCAAATGGATGTGATGACATAGTTTTTGCATGGAGGGTTTGATGAGACCATCTACATGAGGCAACCCGAAGGCTATGAGGAAGGAAGGCAGGGAGAGTTGGTGTGCCAATTGAAGAAATCTCCTTATGGCCTGAAGCAATTACCTCGGCAATGGAATAAGAGGTTTGATTCCTTTGTAACTAGCTTGGGTTTCATGAGGAGCTACTATGGTTCGTACTTGTACTATAAGGGGCACAAGGTGGAGGAAATGATGATCATCCTCATCTATGTTGATGATATGTTACTGGTTGGGAGCAGCATGGAGAGGATAAAAGGATTAAAGTCTCAACTCAGTTTGGAGTTTGAGATGAAAGATCTTGGCCATGCACACAAGATCCTTGGGATGAATATAATCCGAGAAAGGGAGAGAAACATATTGAAGATCTCTCAAACATCCTACATAGAGAAGATGATATCTAAGTTCTCTATGGAAGATAGCAAACCAGTGAAGGTTCCCTTTGCCGGTCATTTCAAGTTCTCCAGCAATCAATGTCCGAGATCGGAGGCGGAGAAGAAGGAAATGAAAAAGGTCTCTTACTCTAGTGTGGTTGGTTTTGTTATGTCCACCATGGTAAGCACTAGACTAGATATTGCTCATGCAATAAGTATTCTCAGCAGGTTTATGAGTAATCTCGGAAAAGAGCATTGGCTTGAGATGAAGTGGTTGCTGAGGTACTTGAAGGGAAGCCCAGAAGTAGGGCTGATCTATGAGAAGATGGGTAAGTCCATTTGTCTTGAGGGTTATGTGGATTCAGACTATGGAGCAGACCGGGATAAAAAAAGATCGATTATCTCTTACTTCTTCAACTTAAACGGATGTTGCATAAGTTGGAAGGCTCAGTTGCAGCCGGTGGTAGCACTTTCAACAACTGAGGCAGAATACATAGCGGCAATAAAAGCCATCAAGGAGGCTATGTGGTGCAAAGGGTTGCGGGAAGAGTTGAAAGTACTAGAGAAGTAGGTTGTAGTGTATTCGTATAGCCAAAGTGCGTTGCACTTGTATAAGAATCCAGTGTTCCTTGAGAGGACAAAGCACATGGATGTTCGGTATTATTTTATTCGGAAAAATGTTACGGAATGATGCATTCATGTGGACAAGGTAGCCACGGAGGAAAATCCTACAGATTTAGGCACCAAGGTTCTACCTTTAAGTAAGTTCAATCATTACCTTAGACTACTTAGGATTTGAGTCAGTTGAATGATGACTCAAGATAAGTTTGGATCCTGAGTTCTTTGCACAATGGGTTCGGGTTTAATCGCTTAGACAAAGGTAGAGATTGTTGGTATTTTGTCTAAGGTTTAAATGACGTTGGAAGAGGTTCAGCATTTGTCCTTGGCGTCTCAGCACACAACAAGGCAAAATGGTCCAGCACCAGGGTGCGCCGCAGCCCTGCTCTTTCCAGGCTGCGGCACCCAGCATGGAGGAGGCTCCGCACTAGTGTGCGCCGCGACTCAGACTCCCCCAGGCCGTGGCGCCCAGAAAGGTGATAAGAATAGGTGCTTCAGCCCTTCTTCAGGCCACCGCTTGCCCTTATCTAGGCCGCAGCTTGAAGGCACACATGGTCCATTTAGTTTAACCTCTTGTTAGATGCGTGAGGCATGATATAGAATGCACAAGATCACTTATGATTGATGGAGGGCTAAGGTTGATTGGTCCTCAAGATTGGTCAAAAAGTTGATGCACTATATAAAGGGTCACCTAGCTTCATTGTGACATAACTTGTGATTAAAAGTGAGATCAATTGTAAAGAGTGCAAAGAAACAAAACAAGAGACTCATTTGTAAGGCTGGTTGTTTAGAAGATAGTAGAATAGAAAGGGGATTCAAGGGCTTGTAAGGGGAATTTTCTTGGGAAAATTCCAGGGTTAGTTCTTATCACTTTCTGTTTCTTCTTTTTCTTTGTTCCTTCAAGAACTTGTGGATTCTTGAAGAGGTGTTGTTGGATTGTAAAGAACTCCATTGATAAGATAGTGCAGAGAGTTTAGAGGAGCTCACGGGGACGTAGGTTATTGCCGAACCTCGATAATAATCGCTTGTGTTCTTTTCTTTCTTGCTTGGATTGGTTGCTGTCTCTTTTCTTTATACAAGTCACTCTAGACTTGGGTGTTTGGAAGATCACCTGCTGGGCATCATCTCTTAGGTGATTTCCAACATTAGGATATGGGGAAGGGGCTAAGGGGTATAGGTTGTGGTTCTTAGAGCAAAAATGATTTAAACTCATAATAAGTAGGGATGTCATTTTTAATTAATTGTTATTTCTCTATTTGGAGAAAACTAATCCCGTAGGGGATAGTGAGCAAACTAGTTCGGTATTTGTGGAGTATAGCATTAAGGAAAATTCAGTTTAGGTAGAGCAAGGAAAGCAAGAGGGTTCGGACCAGGTAGAGCCCATTGATGAATGCCAAGCTCAAGACACCCGAGAGGAAGCTGAACTAGAAGGGGATGATGCAGCAAGTCAGAATGACTATCAGCTCACAAGGGACCCGAAAAGAAGGCTAGTCAGACCACCATTGAGATATGGTTTTGCGGCTGCAAATGTAGCGGCTTCTTGGACAGGAGGGATAAGTGAACCAGAGACTTACATTGATGCCATGGGATGTAAGGATTCGTCAAGATGGAAGCTAGCTATGGAGGAAGAAATGCATTCTTTGAGGAAGAACAACTCTTGGGAATTGGTGCACATTCTAGGAAAACAGAGAGTTGTAGATTGTAAGTGGACTTACAAGGTCAAAGAAGGGAACCCTTCAGGGGATGAAGTCCGGTATAAGGCTAGGCTGGTGGCGAAGGGGTTCACGCAAAGAAGAGACATAGATTTCACAGAAACCTTCTCACCTGGACACAAGATGGATGAAGTGGTGATTATCCTCGTCTATGTCGATGATATGCTGTTGGTTGATAACAACAGGGAGATGATAGAAAGGTTGACATCTCAACACAGTGATGAGTTCAAGAGGAAGGATCTTGGCCTTACACAAAAGATCCTTGGGATGAGAAGAATTCGGGAAAGGGAAAGAAACGGGTTGAAGGTTTCTCGGTCTTCCTTCATAGAAAAGGTGTTGTACAAGTTTTCTATGGAAGATGGTAAACCAGTGAAGATTCCCTTTGCTGGTCATTTCAAGTTTTCCAGCGAACAATGTCCTGGAACAGATGAGAAGAAGAAGGAAATGGATAAGGTCCTTTACTCTAGTGCGGTTGGATCAGTCATGTTCATGATGATAAGCACTAGACCCGACATTTCTCAAGCAATGGGTGTTCTCAGCAGATTTGTTAGTAATCCTAGAAAAGAGTTTTGGCTTGGGATGAAGTGGTTGCTGAGGTATGTGAAGGCTTGGTTGCAACTGGTGGTAGCACTCTCAACAACCACAGTAGAGTACATAGCAGCTATGGAAGCCATACAGGAGGCTATGTGGAGCAAAGGGTTGTTGGACGAGTGGAAGGTCCTAAAAGAGCAGGTGGTGGTGTCTTCGGATAGCCAAAGTGCGTGGCACTTGTGTAGGAATCCGGTGTTCCATGAGAGGACTAAGCATGTGGATGTTCGGTATCATTTCATTCAGGAAATTGTTATGAAAAGATGCATTCATGTGGAGAAAGTTGCAACGGAAGAAAATCCTACAGATTTAGGCACCAAAGTTCTACCTCTAAGAATGTTCAATCATTGCCTTGGACTTCTTAGGATTGGAGTCGGTTGATATGGTGAACTTGCGTTTGGATCCGGAGTTCTCTGCATAATGGGTTCGGGTTTAATCATTTAGACAAAGGTATAGATTGTTGGTATTTGTCTAAGGATCAAACAGGTAAAGAGTTCAACATCAGGTCACCAGGTGTGCGCCGTACCTCAGGAGATCCGCGCCTCACCTTGCAGCAAGGAGAGTGGTTCTGGCCAAGTGTGCGTCGCGGCGCCCAAAAGGTGAAGGAAGTGTGCTCTGGCGTGGGACATGTTTAAAATGCACAGGATTACTTAGACTCTTAGAGAGCCATGGGTTTTTGGTCCTCAAGATCTAAGGGTTGAGATTGACTTCAAGATAGGTTCAAGAAGTGGTGCCCTATATAAAGGGTCATCTAGGAGCCATTCAAGACAAGAATTATGACAATCATCTAAAAAAAGAGAGGTGTGATGTGAATGACATGTGAATGTGTGAGAGTGCAAAGACACTAAACATAGGAGAGACTCATTCAAGAGAGGTTGGTTGTTTAGAGAAAGAGTAGTATAGATTAGGGATTCAAGGGCCTTGTAAGTGGAATTTTCTTGGGGAAAATTCCAGGGTAACTCAAGTCCTTATCACTTTCTTTTGCTCTTCTTTTGTTCTTCAAGAACGGTGTTAAGATCAAGATTAGATCGTGTTCTTGAAGAGGTGTTGCTGTAACTTATAAGAACTCATTGATTTAGTGTAGAGAGCCCAGAGGAGCTCACGGGGACGTAGGCATATTGCCGAACCTCAATAACAATTGCTTATGTTCTTTCTTTGATTCATGTTTTGTTTTGGTTTTATTACAAGTCATTTTAGACCTGGGATTCTGCAAGAAGGTGATTTTCCAACAGTGGTATCACAGCTAGAGGAGATACCACAACAGGGACCACAAATTTTTCCATCAGATTGTTACTTGCAAAGTTGCACACACTAAACCTATCATTATGACGCAACTTAGCGATTCTAAAATCTGATCAACCCAAAATGACTCGAATCACAATCGTTGAATCATCATCAACCCCAAACAGATATAACCCAGTCTCATTCCAAGAACTCACATTTTTTTTTTGTGGCATTTCATCAAACAACTTATAGATCTCACCAAATACTCTACATTTACAATACACTGACATGAAAAATTTTCCAACGACATTATCTGAAACAAACCCCCATTCATTAACCTGTACCTGCATCCCAAATGATAAGAAATCGAGAAACACATTATTAGGTAGCAAACCGATCGCATGTTTAAGCATAGATTTCATAAACTCCATCTCAGCCTCTATGACAGACTTTTCATGTTCAATGGAATTGAAATTTTCTGTAATTTCTCCACTGGGTTTATCAATTTCTTGAATTCCCGCGAGACCCACTTTACTTTTCAGCAAGTTAACATTTTGTGTTTCTTGCAATACCTTTGTGCTCTAATGCGCTTCATCTGCTATTGTATTAGCAGTACCAAAGACTGAATCTATATCAATGATAGAGCTTTGAATTGCTTCATAGGTTTTCTTTGAGGCCTCTGAATTCGCTGGAGAAGTAATCTTTAACGCTTGCTGTAGAGCCAAGTATTTTAAAAAGGATATTAAAAATCACGGAGTTCCACTTTAGATTTGGGTTAGAATTTTTTTTATCATTGTACTTGAATTTGTGGAACTTGGGGACAAGTAAATAAATTAAGGATTGAGTATTTAAAATTGTTAGAAAATTTTGAGGAATAGTAAAAAGAACTAAGTGAAAATGAAAATTTTAAAGAGTTACGTGGTGAAAATAAGAAGAGGTGCAAACTAGAAGGGTTATTGTGCAGTTAGTGGGAAGTTTGCTATAAATAGATTGGAGTGAGAGAGTGTGAGATCAACCTTGTGCTGGAAATCTCTAGAAGGGTCTAGAAAGAGAGAAGAGAAAAAGAGAGAAAGAGAAGAGAAGAGAAAGAAGGAAAGAAAGGAGGATTCTTGCAGATCTTAAGGTAAAAGCTCATCTCTCTTCCTTTTTAATCATCAAGTATGTTTATTACTCTAAGCTTTGAAGATTTTGAAGCTTGAATTGAAGAATTTGCTTGAGAAGAAAGTTGTTTTTAAAGAAAATGATTTTGTGATGGATTTTTACGTTTGATGTGTTTTCATATGAAATATGCTTTAGGTAATATTTAATCTTTGATTTTAAACCCTTGAGAATTTGTATTTGATTTGGATTGGAAGTCTCATGGGAGACAAGAAGTTATTTTGAAGAAAACTGAAGTTTTGTCCTAAATTTTTTTCTAAAATCGCGACCAGACAGTCGATTATCCAATGAGCACAGTCGATTGTGAAACTTTCTGGATAGTCTATTGTACAAACATCTAGGCAGCTTACAATCGACTGCTCAATATGGACAGTTGACTGTCCGAACCCCTGAACCTGTTTTTAGTCTCGTTTTTTTCCAAAATGATTCACTATTGTTAAATATTTCAACCATAGACTTCTTCCAAGGTGCTATGAGTTTAAAAACGTGTTAAAGTTTTGAAAACTAAGATTTTGAAAGGATTTCATTTGTTTTAAACCATGCGAGAACAAGACTATAAAAGTTTTATACAAAGGAAGAAGATTTGTGACTTAACCTCTAGTTTTGTTTGTTAGTATAAGTTTGATGAAATGTTTGGGTATATTTAAATTATATGTTTATTAAATAAGTATACTAAGAAATTATGTGCATTAGATGTGATCGGAGAAAAACACTAAAGGCTAAGAAATAATCCAATGTTGGAGCTTGGTACGAAAAAGGTGAGGTTCACCTTACTTTTAGTAAGTGCTATAGCATGTTTAAATAGTATATTGAGATTGATGCGTACATAGAGGTTGAGGTTTATTGATAACATATAATGAAAGACGTATGAGAATATAATGGGCTTAGCGATTGGAATTATACTCCAAACTATTTGAAAATAAGTATTTAGTACATAACTATGTACATAGATGTATATGATTGCTTGTAGAAGCTTCTTGGTATGACATCTTTAGTATGAACAATATACTATTTGAGTTGATGACTAAAAAATCGAAAGGTTGTTGAAGTATAAAAGATATAAAAATGAGAAATGTTTATACATACATATATGGTGTGATATGATTTATATAAGTTATAAATTTAATGATATGAGAAGTTGACAAATGCTTGATTAAAGATTTGTTTGGATTATTATTTATAATTATTACATTTGATTTTCAATATAAGGACTCCGCTTAGTAAGGGGTAAGGAGGAGATCCAATTTGATTTTTAATGTGAGGACTCCGCCTAATAAAGGGTAGGGAGGTGATTCAAATTTTATTTTAAATATAGGGTTCCGCCTAGTAAGGGGTAGGGAGGAGATCCAAATTGTTTAACGTTAGGACCTCGTCTAGTAAGGGGTAGGGAGGGGATCCATGTTATTTACATGGGGAGACTTCCCAATTACTATGTGATTAGCCCATCGGGGACAAATAAACTTGAATTGAAATTGAAATGAAGAGAAGTGAATAAAGAAGTGAACTCGCATTGCATTGCATTCTTCCATTGATGGTTGGTGAAAATAATGTTTTCCCATAAGGTATGAATTATATTTGGCCCATGAGTAGCATAAATTATACTTAGCCCATGAGAAGCAAAATTTGTTTTTGATCAATGAAGATGTTTTGTGTTTAGCCCGCGAAGGTTATTTGATTTTTGGCCTATGAAAGACATAGGATGTGACTTATTAAATGCAATACATGTAGATGATAATTATTTGTGATATGATAAGAATATATAAGTAGATGAACGTTATAAATAAATAGTTTCAACTAATGTTACGGTAAGATTGTATTTATATAATAAATATTTAATTTTCTAAAGAATGGACTTTCCTTTGAAAAATCTAAAAGATCTAAGTTGTTTTACACCTATATTTACTTATAACATATATGATAAGAATTGAAATTTAAGAAGAATGTCCCAAAAACGAGTACTCTTAGTAAGATGTTTTACTCATTGAGCTTTTCAGCTCACCCCCTTCTTTTATTAATATTTCAAGAAAGTCGGTAGAATATTTGTGGTCAAGGTTGATGGAAGATCTTAATAAGGTCATTATACACGGCTTCCACATTGTTGAGTCTCCTTAGGAGTTTTCCTTTTCTTTGTCTCTTGTAAAGCCTTAGAGATGATAAATTGTATTGAATGATTTATTGTATTGAATATTGTATATTTGTATTAAATTGAAATGATTGAAAGAATTATTGTTTGATTTATATGTTTATATCTTGAGTCAAGATAATTAGTGCTGAAAGGTAATGGAACTGTTCTGAGTAGGACCCATTCGGGATGGGTCGCTACGCCTGTTCTCCATTTTCCATGGTTTAAATCCGTTGTTATTTGCTGCCTCTGTTTCAAATCTATTGTTTTCTTCCCCAATCCACTAAATGGTTGGCTCAAAACTATTCCCCACATTTTCAAGAATACACTCTGGAGTAGCCAAGAAACTTGAACCCATTTCTGGACTTGATTGATTGTTTTCTCCACCACATCACAAGCAGATCTAACATTTATTTCACCATCATTGAGCAATTCTTGATTTTCCTCGATACAAGAAAGTAGATGAACCATTTCCTATTGTTGTAGTAAAGTGGTGTCTATGTCTTTTACCCCACCATCATTAACTGAATCTTCATAGGCAGAAAATTGGTCTTGAATATCTTGAATACAACATATTCTATGCATTTCTTTGTGAATTTCTTATTTAATTTGTTTTGTCGCTAGATCATATGAACTTTGTTGCTTCATTGAATAAAAATGGATGACCAAGTTGTTGTATTAGCTTTTCAAAGTTCTTTTGAGATCTTCCATAGCTGTTTGCATTGCTATAGTAGTTTTAAGAGATTTCACTCGGTTGTTAACTCGGTTTCTTTAGCCATTGTTAATTTTTTGGATGACTAATAAAAGGAATGCAAAGGAATTAAGGGAGGACAATCAAAGCACCATGTTGCAAACTTGAATTTTGATGGATTGTGTTTGTGGTGGTAATAAAGACGAGAATGAATTTGATGGTTGAATTATAGGGAGATGAAGATAATTGATACTAATTAATAGTTAATGATCAAACACCTAAGAAAGATAAAAAGAAGAGAAAATACAAAACGAAAGGGTCTTGATTATTCGTTGATTCCACTTGGGTGTACAGTCTTTTATATGTTAAGAATACAAAGATTTAACCAAATAATATTCCTAACTAACTAACTTGACCAATTACTAACAAACTTAACCAAATCATAACTATCTAATTCCTTATTCAACTGCTATTCTAACTCTCTATTCGTATCATATTCAACGACCATTTAATAAAAAACATATACCCCTTTGTCTTATATTTTTAGTAAATTTTCCTTAAATAGAATACAAAAACTAATAACATTATAAGTATACTTTTAATCTCTTCTTTTTATGTTACACAACTTTTGTAAGACCCATATATACTTAACTCAACTTTAACTTTGAAGGGTGTTTTGGACAAAACAACATTTGTATTAAACTCTGTGCAAATAGAAAGTGGACTAAAAACATGAGACGAATTAATCTAAAAAAAACGTGGGACAAAGGAAGTAACAAGTACCTTTTTTTAGTAATACAAGTTGAATTTACTTTAATTAGATTACAAGCAAAATTGAAGACACCTTAGGCCATTATATAGATAAGGAAGAAAAAGCCAGAGGGAGAAATTTATAGCTAACAATTTCAAATGAGAATAAAATTTAGTCAATCAAGCTTGAGCCTTTTAGTACTATATTTGTAATACCCTAAACCCAAAAGCATTACTTAATTACTATTTAGGGTAGAGAGAGAGACAGAAAGAAAGAGAGTGTGTGTGTATATATATATTTCTTAACTTGGGGTAAGAATTTAATTATTTTATTAAGATAGAGGAGTTGGTTGGAAATAAGGAAAAGTTGGGAACAAATACCTAACTGTCATTGTTTTGTAATCAGAATTAGAAAAGAAGGAAAATAAGAAAGCAGCTAGGGTTTCTCAATTCAAGAGGAAAATTGAAATTACTTAAAGACCTAGTTTCTTCCATCGGTAAGTATTAAATCATAGAAAAATTTCTCTATATTGGATTTATTACAAAAATATATGTGGTTAATTGAAATCTAGGGTTTCGAGTTCATTTTTTTAAAAGATTTATATAGGTGTGATCGTTCAATCTAAAGAAAATATGACTCTAAATAAGGGGTTGAATCTTGGATCATAGAATTTGATTATGGATAATTGAACTCGATAGTAAACCGGACTTGCACGTGAGCCAACCATTAGGATCGAATAATGATGCTATACAATCACAGACTAGGTAAACAAGAAAAAAATTTGGGCCATTCGTAAATGCAAAAGTAGTTCCTCTAGTGGTTTGGTAAAGAATGGACTTTGTTTTTATATTTAAGGCTTTCTTATTTGGCCGTACTGATTTTGGTGGTGCCATAGACAGTTAGAATATTAACCATTTAAAGTATTATGAATGTTGAAGAATGGGCATCTGTAAAGGCTGGAAACAAAAAAAAAAAGGTTATATATATATATATATATATTAAGTTATGGGTTTTTAAGGCAAGACCCACCTAGGAAGTAATTAATTAAATTAAACTTAAGTCCATTAGTTTAGTGAGATGGAAAGCTATAATCTCAACAATGGATTATGCTGAAATTCTGTTAGTATTTTTTCTCATGAGTCAGCTATGACATAGAATTTTTACCATCACTCTTAAATGTTGGTTCTAAATTCGCAATGATGAAATCACTACTGTTGTAACAAACTAATACTTCAAATTTTGAAATTTAGGACCAGAGTAAAAACCGAATAGTCCTATTAGAGATCAGATTTGGATTCCTCAGCTTACGACTGTAAGTAATTCTCTTCTATGTTATATTTTTTTAAGGAAATTTGTACTCCTCAATGGTATTGAGAATATGTTTGAACCGAATGTCTTGAGTCCAGACACAGGGGTTAAATGTGTCATTCTTTAGACCCATACTCAGAAGTTAAATGTGTCATCCTTTGGAGCTAGGCACAAGGGTTAAATGTGTCATTTTTAGACTCAGACACAGGGGTTAAATGTGTCATCCTTTAGACCCAGGAACAGGGGTTAAATGTGTCATTATTTGGACCTAGAAACAGGGGTTAAATGTGTCGGCTTATGGGCCTCGTCACCAGACTAAGGGTGACATTTATGAACGGTTTGAATGTAAATCAATGTATTATTGCTGATGAATTTTGAACCTCATAGCTAATAACAAAATTTCTACTGTTTAAATTGTTTCTACTCTCTTGCATAAATTGAGTTAAAATTTTTGCTTGGCTGAGGATTACTTATTGGGCTATGAGCTCATTAGTTTTGTTTAATTTTACAGATGATATTTAAAGTAAGAATTAGGACTGACCGAGGGAAGTATTCATGAAGAGTTCGAGAATTATTTTGTTTAGTTAACTAATAAAAGATGTCGTTAATTATGTTAGAACCTAAATTACAATATCGTTATTGATATTTGCTTAAGACTACTTTACCTTAGAAATTGCTGATATTTGTTAAGTTTTGAAAATTTTACCACTTATATACTATGGGGTACTTTTGGTAATTGAGGTTTTACTTCATGAGTTTTGTTTTGATATTTGGTTTTTGATTAATTATTCCAAAGATAGTTTATATATGCTATCAAAGTGTAGGACTTATTGGAAAATGGTAGAATAAGGATGTTGACTATGTTGCACTCGAAACTTTTAGTTTAAATTTCGGGTCATGACAGAATGGTATCAGAGCATGGTTTGAGATCCTATAGACTTAGGGTCTAGACTAGTACCCTTATAATTGAATTAATGCGCTTCAATGTTGTCGAAATTGCGAAATCATGTCTGAACTCAATCTATTATTGTTAATGCGTGTTGATTTTTAATTTACGTTGCGAAAAAAAATTAATCAGATCTAAAGGTTTTCTTATTCCTTATGATAGGAAATGATGGTATGCACTAAAAGAAACAATGGAGAGTCTTCAAGTGATTTACCTAGGGATCCAAGGCTAGATAGTGTATTGCAAGCCATTTAGACCATGGCCCAAGCAATTCGACGGGGCCAACAAGGTCAGCAAGGCCAACAGGGTCAACTTGGGCAAGCTATAAAGAGAGTTGGGTGGTTGCATCTTTGAGCAGTTCAAAAAGGCGACCCCACCAGCTTTTAGAGGTGGTCCTAATCCTTTGGATGCTGAAGAATGGTTCGAGGAATTGGAGAAGATATTTGAGGTTATAAATTGTACTAATACCCAACAGAAGGTTACCTTTGCCACATTCATGTTGAAGGGTGATGCAGACAAATAGTGGAAAGTGGAAAAAGACATGCAAAATGTGGTGGATGGACCGTGGACTTAGGGAGATTTTAAGAATAGTTTCTTTGAACAATACTTTACAGAGGTGGTGAAGGCACATAAAGAAGCTGAATTCTTAGAGCTTAGGCAAGGGAATATGACTGTAGTAGAGTATGAGGTCAAGTTTACCGAGTTATCCCATTATGCTCAGCATATGGTCAACACCGATGTAAGGAAAGCGATTGCCTTTGAGAGGGAATTGTCTCTACGAACAAAGTCTTCGGTTGTTCTTCAAATGCGCACTACTTATACTAAAGTGGTACAAAGTGCTAGACTAGTTGAAGGTGTTTCATCAGAATACTAGAGGCTTAGAGATCGAAAAAAAAGATATCGACATGAGGGGAACCAGAATGGAAGACCTCTTGGGAATCCTTCTAAAAGTCTAGGGCAGCCTGTATTGGGAAACAGATTCCCACATCAGAAAGAGGATAACAGGTGTGCCAGGTGCGGTAAATTGCATTCTGGAGAGTGTCATTGGATTTCAGGAGCATGTTTTGGTTGTGGCAAAACAGGCCACTTGGTTGTAGACTGCCCTAGTGGTAAAAAAGTTACCACAATGGCTAAAACCGATGGGGAGGCTCAGAAACCAAATATGCGTGGTAGGGTTTTCACACTTACCCAGCAAGATGCTCAAGTGTCCAACTCTGTGGTAATAGGTACACTTTCAATTTTTTTTCTCGGTATGCTCATGTGTTGATTGATCCTGGTTCCACTAATTCTTTTGTGTCGCAAAAATTTACTGCTAAATTTGATAATACGTCTAAACCACTAGGTTGTGAACTTTGCATTGCTACTCCAATTGGAGAGTCTTTGATTGCTGAGTCTGTGTATAAGTCATGTGTGGTACTAATTGATGATAGGGAATTACTAGCAGATCTGGTGAGTTTAGACATAAATGATTTTGATGCAATATTGAGGATGGATTGGCTAGCTACTTATTATGCGTCAATTGATTGCTTTGGGAAGAGAGTTATCTTTCAGATTCTTAGACAACCTAAGTTTAGTTTTGCTAGAAGTAGAATGGGTGTTCCTATTTGTGTTATATCTGCCTTGCAAGCTAAGCGATTGCTCCAAAAAAATTGTAGAGGGTACCTTGCTTGTGTAAGGGATACTCGTCAAGATTATTTGAGATTGGAGGACATCCTCATTGTTCGGGAATTTGCAGACGTTTTCCCTAATGATCTTCCAAGATTGCCTCCAAATAGAGAAATTAAGTTCTCCATTGATCTGGTTCTTGGAACTGGTTGGATTTCTAAGGCTCCTTACCGCAGGCCCCAACAGAACTGAAGGAGTTAAAGGTTCAGTTGTAAGAATTGCTTGACAAAGGGTTTATTAGGCCAAGTGTGTCATTTTGGGGTGCTCCAGTGCTGTTTGTAAAGAAAAAGGATGGTTCTATGCGATTATGCATGGAGTACAGAGAACTTAACAAGGCAACTATGAAGAATAAATACCCATTACCAAGGATTGACGATCTTTTTAACCAACTTCAAGGTGCTCAGATTTTCTCAAAAATTGTTCTTCGATCTGAGTATCACTAACTAAAAATCAAGCCTGAAGATGTGCCTAAGTTGGCTTTCCGAACAAGGTATAGTCACTATGAATTCTTAGTTATGCCTTTTGGATTAACTAATGCACCTGATACCTTCATGCATTTGATGAATAAGGTGTTTAAGAAGTACCTAGACCAATTTGTAGTTGTATTTATTGATAACATCCTAATTTACTCCAAAATGCATGAAGATCATGAACAACATCTCAAAGTTATGTTATAGATTTTGAAGGAGAAGAAATTGTATGCTAAATTAAAAAGTGTGAGTTTTGGCTTAATAGGGTGGCTTTCCTTGGACATGTAGTATCCAAGCATGGCTTATTGGTGGATCCAAATATTGACCCTTTTTAATTAAGAAAAAAACGGTGCTTTAATTGTGCTAATAGTTTTATTTAAGTGTTTTTCATTAAGCTTAAGCATCCAACTCAAGGGCAAGATATAATTCAAGCATAAAGAAGAAGAGATTGCACTTGAGAGACATTCAAAAGAAGATCGAATAACAAGTTTAGGTTCTAAGCTAGTTTACCTTTTCATGTAAATCTCTCATTTAGTTTCTTAGCTTGATCTTGGCTCAAAAACTTTTTTGAAAAATGTTTTGGTCAATCAAAAACTCATTTATTTCAAAAACTAACTTAAAATTGTAAGTTTTCTAAAACTGACAGTCGATTGTGGATTTTCGACAATCAACTGTGGCTAATGGACAGCCAATTGTGAAAGAGACAAAGAGTTTCACAGTCGACTACCCATTTAGACAGTCAACTGTCCAATTCTCTGTAGACTACCCATTTTGAAAAAAAAATTGGACAGTCGACTGATGATAAAAGGACAGATGACTGTGAAAGAGACAGAGAGTTTCACAATCGACTGCCCATTTAGATAGTCAATTGTCCAAATCATTTCAAGCAGAATTTCAAATTCAAGAGAGGACAATTGACTGTTCATTTTTAACAGTCGATTGTCCTGTCGAGAAAAACAGCTAGTTTTCAAAATATGAATGCGGGATGTTAGCAATTAATGCTTCAAACTTACCAAATCTATGTCTAACGGACATATAAGGCCAAGGCTATAAAAACTCTCATCAATGAAAATTTAAACAACAAGCAAGAACACTCAATTTCAAAAAATTAGCTAATTAATACTCTTAAAAGCTTTGAAAATTTATTTGAGCCATTTATCAATCTTTGTTCTTAAAAGAGAGATCATCTTCATCTTGTAATGCATTAATTACTATCTCTCTTCTTTTCCTTTACATTCAATATCAATCATTGTAAAGAGAAAGAGTTGATATAACTCTTAGAGTATTTAAGATTAAATGTTTCATTGTGGAAGATAGTGCTTGTAAGGTTTGGGCAACACCTGTAAAGTTGCTAGACTATAATTAGTGGAATGCTTTAAGGAGGTTCCTTGAAGAGAGCGGATGTAGGGTCAGAGTGATTCCGATATTTTCGAACCACTATAAATGGAGTTTGCATATTCTCTTACTCTAATCCTTTAATTTGAAGCCTTTTATTTATAGTGTGATTTGCTTGATTAAATTGTCCAAACTTGTTTGTTAATTGCAAAAAGTTTTTAAAACCAAATTTACCCGCCTCTTGGGTTTGTACCTCGGTCTATAATTGGTATCAGAGCCACGTACTCAATTTTAGGCTTAAAATCCTTGAGTTGATCCCATGGCTTCAAACAGTTATACTGAAGGTCATTCCTATACTAGACCTACTTTGTTCATTGACACAAATTATAATTATTGGGAAAATAGAATGGAAATATTTATTGAAAGACAAGATTATAATTTATGGAGAATCATTGAAGAATGACCTAGAATTCCTACTACGGAAATAACTATTGGAGAAATCAATCATACAATGCCTAAACTCAAATCAGAGTTTAATGAATAGGATTGTAGAATGATGTCTCTAAATAGTAGAGCTACTAGTATGTTACATTGTGCTTTAGGCATTAATGAATACAATAAAATTTCTCTATGTGTTTTGGCTAAGGAGATATGGGATAAAATTAAAATTAATTATGAGTACACTAGTGAAGTTAAAAAATCAAAAATTTATATGCTAGTGTCCAAGTATGAATATTTTAAAATGTCTTCTAATGAAACAATTTATGAAATGCACTCCCGTTTCACCACTATAGTTAGTGGTTTAAAGCATCTTAGAGGAACATTGAGGAGTTTGAACTAACAAGGAAGATACTAAGATCTTTGCCATCAACTTGGAAAGCAAAGAAAACGACCATAACGGAGGCCAAAGATCTCGACAAACTTGATGTCGAAATGATTCTCGGGTAATTATTAACATATGCGATGGAAGAAATGAATCTCGGCGCCAATGATGATGAGATGAAGAAAAGGAAAATTATTTCTCTCAAAGCTTCCACAAGCAAGAAAGAGGAAGAAAATGAAGAATAGAATGAGAGTAGTGAATAAGATGATGAAATGACACTAATCACCAAAGGTTTCATAAGTTATTGAAGAAGAGAAAGAAACCTTACACAAAGGATTCCACTCCAAAAAGAGAACCTATTGCGTGTTATGGTTGCAAGAAGCTTGGACACATTAAAGCCGATTTTTAAACAACAAACAAGACATACAAGAGCTTTAAAAAGAAAGCCGTGGTTGCAACCACTTGGAGTGATGATTAAGAAGAACTTTCGGACAACGACGTCAAATATGAAGAAATTGTCAATCTTTGCTTAATGGCAATTGATGATGAAAATAAGGTAACAAATTCTTCCCCCACTAATAATAATAATAATAATATTGTTAGTAGTAGTGAAGAATTAATTGAGGTAATTAATGAAATGCATGAAGAATTGAAGAAATTTGATTCTAGAAATATTGCTCTCAAGAAGGAAGTCTCATCTCTCTCTAAAGAGATGGAAAGTCTAAAGGAAGAAAAAGAAAAAATATCTTCCATACTCTATAACTCATCACAAGATTTTTTGAAAAATGAAAATGATGATTTAAAAAAGAAAGTGATAGAGTTGAATAATACTATATTTAGGCTTATTCTTGGAAAAGAAAAACTAGATGAAGTACTATCTTGCCAAAGAATGAGTGGAGAAAAATCTAGTTTGGGTTATTCTCCATTAGATAAAAAAAAAGGACTTTGTTCATGAAAGCAATATGTATGGATGAACCCTCCACCTCTAAGGCCATTAGTAAAGTTGAGAGCTTTCGTTCAAAAAATGCTAGTAAGCCTAATAATGCAAATTTCAATTCAAATGCAAAGAATTCTAAAGCACATACTAGAGATAGAAATCCTAGAAATACATATGCATATATGTATGCTCATCCTAGATATAAAAATTCCAGGAATACACATTCAATATATGCACATGATAGGAATGCACAACCTAGAAATTACTATAATGTATATCCTATATATAACATGTATGTTCATAAGTCTTATGCTAGAAACATGTATCCTAGGAATGCTCATCCAAGGAATAATAGGCATACATATTCGAGACATCCTAGAGACTTTTATGACTATCATCCTAGGATCATGCATCATCAACATGTTTACAATTATAGAGCAAATTATATTGTTAAGAAAGTATAGGTTGAGCCGTATTTTGTAAGACTAACCCCAAAAGAAAAGTTTTATTATGTATCCATGAATAATGTATATATGTTGCCACACCAAAGAGAAAGGTAACTATTGGTACCTTGATAGTGAATGCTCAAAGAACATCACCGGTGATCTAAGTATGTTCAAAAAGCTAACTCTATGGGATGGTGGACATGTCACCATTGGAGATAACACCAAGAAAAAGATTATCAAGCATGGTAAAGTGGATAAAAACTGTTGGAAATGACCTTGACAAGATACCCAGGTGGTGATCTTCCAAACATCCAAGTCTAGAATGACTTGTAAAGATTTGGAATCGAAAAGAGGAACAGAAATCAAAGAAAGAAGACAAGCGATTTGTTATCGAGGTTCGACAATAGCCTACGTCCCCGTGAGTTCCTATGAACTCTCTACACTAAATCAATGGTTTTTTACAATCCAGCAACCTTCTTCAAGAAACCTCAAGTTCTTGAAGAAACCAAGAAGATAAGAAAGAATATGATAAGAACTATTATAATGCTCTCTATCTAATCTATACTCCTCTCTCTTTTTACAACCAGCCTTACTATAATAAGTCCCTCTTGTGTTTTGTGTCTTTGCACTCTCACACAATTCTCTCTTGTATGTCTGTCACTCTTTATAATTGATCTCAAATTATGTCACAATGTTTTTACATTGAAGCTAGGTGACCCTTTATATAGTGCACCAACTTCTTAACTAATCTTGAGTGTCATTCTCCACCCTTAGATCTTAATGACTAATCAACCATGGCCCTTGATCAATCCTTAGTTATCCTATGCGTTTTGGACATGTCTCCATGCACTTAAGAAAGGCTGAATCAAATGGACTATGTGTGCCTTCAAGGTGGGCTTAAAACAGGGCAAGGTACGGCCTAGAGCAGGGCACACTTGATGTCCCTCTGGGCGCCGCGGCCTGGACCTCCTTAGCAAACCTCTACCTTCTGGGCGCCGCGGCCTGGGGTAGTCTGGGCCGCAGCCTGACCTGATGCATACCCATTTTTGCTGCTTTGTGCTGAATGGAGGTGTGAACACACACCCAAAGTGATGCGCACACTTGTGTGCACTTCTTTAACATGCTAAAATTTATTCTTCCAACCTTAGTTTAAACTTTAACCATGTTTAAACCATATTTAAACCTTAGACAAATATCAACAATCTTTACCTTTGTCTAAGTGTTTAAACCCGAACCATTGTGCAGAGAACTTCAGGATCCAAACTCATCTTGAGTCATCAATCAACCGACTCCAATCTTAAGTAATCCAAGGCAATGATTGAACTTACTTAGAGGTAGAAATTTAGTACCTAAATTCGCAGGGTTTTCTTCCGTGGCTACCTTGTCCACATGGATGCATCATTTCGTAACATTTTCCCAAATGAAATGGTACCGAACATCCATGTGCTTTGTCCTCTCATGGAACACCAAATTCTTACACAAGTGCAATGCACTTTGACTATCCGAAAACACCATAACCTGCTCCTCTAGTATCTTCAACTCTTCTAACAACCCTTTGCACCACATAGCTTCCGTTGTCGCTTTGTACTCAGCCTCGGTTGTTGAGAATGCTACCACCGGCTGCAACTGAGCCTTCAAACTTACACAACATCCATTTAAGTTGAAGAAGTAGGAGGTAATCGATCTCTTTTTATCCCGGTCTGCTCCATAGTCCGAATCCATAAAACCTTCAAGGTAGATGGACTTACCCCTTTTCTCATAAACCAGCCCTACTTCTAGGCTTCCCTTCAAGTACCTCAGCAACCACTTAATCCCAAGCCAATGCTCCTTTCCGGGATTACCCATAAACCTGCTGAGAACACTCATTGCATGAGCAATGTCGGGTCTAGTGCTTACCATGGTGAACATAATAGAACCAACCGCACTAGAGTAAGGGACTTTTACCATTTTCTTCTTCTCCGCCTCCGATCTCGGACATTAATCGCTAGAGAACTTGAAATGACCAACAAGAGGAACCTTCACTGGTTTGCCATCTTCCATAGATAATTTAGATATCATATTCTCTATGTAGGAAGTTTGAGAGATCTTCAATCTATTTCTCTCCCTTTCCCAGATGATACACATCCCAAGGATCTTCTGTGCATAGCTAAGATCCTTCATCTCAAACTCCTCACTAAGTGGAGCCTTTAATTTCCTTATCTTCTCCATGTTGTTCCCAGCCAGTAACATATCATCAACATAGATGAGGATGATCACCACTTCCTCAACCTTCTTTCCCTTGTAGTACAAGCACGAATCATAGTAGCTCCTCATGAAACCCAAGTTGATTACAAAGGAATCAAACCTCTTATTCCATTACCGAGGTGATTGCTTCAGGCCATAAAGAGATTTCTTCAATTTGCACACCAACTCTCATTGCCTTCCTTCCTCATAGCCTTTAGGTTGCCTCATGTAAATGGTCTCATCAAGCTCTCCATGTAAGAACACTATCTCCACATCCATTTGCTCGATTTCCCAATCAAATTGGACCACCAATGCTAACACTATCCGTATCGTCTTGTACTTCGCAACCGGTGAGAAGATTTGGGTGAAATCTATGCCTTCTTTTTGTGTGAACCCCTTTGCCACCAGCCTAGCTTTATACCAGACTTCATCCCCTGGAGTATTCCCTTCTTTGATCTTGTAGATCCATCTACAATCCACAACTCTCTGTTTTTCTGGTTTGGGCACTAATTCCTAAGAGTTGTTCTTCCTCAAAGAATCCATTTCTTCCTCCATAGCTAGCTGCCACTTTGACAAATCATTACACTCCATTGCATCCGTGTAAGTCTCTAGTTCAACCTTTCCTTCTATCCAAGGAGCTGCTACATTAGCATCCGCAAACCCATATCTCAAAGGTGGTCTCACCACCCTCTTTTCTCGGTCCCTTGTGAGCTGGTAGTCATTCTGATTTGCTGCATCAACCTCTTCCAGTTCAGTCTCTTCTTAAGTTTCCTGAGCATGGCCTTCATTAATGGGCTCTACCTGGTCTGAACCCTCTTGCCTCCTCTGCTCTACCTGAACCGAATCCTCCTTAATGCAATGCTCCACAAATTTCGGACTGGTTTGCTCACTAGCCCCTGCAGAGTTAATTTTCTCAAAGTAGGGAAATAACAATTCATTAAAAATAACATCCCTACTTATTATGAGTTTCATGCCCTTCTTTTCTAACGACCACAACCAATATCCCTTAACCCCATCAACATACCCTAGAAATACAAATTTTCTAAACCTTGGGCTAAGTTTATCATCCTTTTGATGTGCATATACAGCACACCCAAAAGTCCTAAGGTTGGTTAATTCATGGGGTTTCCCACTCCACATCTCCATGGGAGTCTTGAGCTCTAAATCTCTAGAGGGTGATCTATTTACCAAGTATGCACCTGTAGACACAGCTTCTCCCTAAAAATATTTTGGTAAACCGGATCCTATTAACATGCACCTAATCTTTTCCATAAGGGTTCTATTCATCCTCTCAGCAACTCCATTTTACTGAGGTGTTTTTACAACCGTTCTATGTCTTAGAATGCCATATAATTCATAGAATTTATCAAAATCCTTATTACAAAATTCTAAGCCATCATCGGTTCGTAAAGCCTTAACTACCCTACTCGTTTGAGGCTCCAGCAACTTCTTCCACACAACAAATTTATTCAAAGCATCTGATTTTTTTCTAAGTAAATAAACCCACACTTTTCTTGAATAATCATCAATTAAAGACAGAAAGTAAAAGTTACCTCCCTGTGTTAGTGTTCTTGCTGGTCCCCAAAGGTCCAAATAAATGTAGTCAAGAATGCCCTTAGACTTGTGCAGTCCGGTGTTGAAGCTGACCCGGTGTTGCTTTCCAAGAATGCAACACTGGCATAAATCCAATTTCTTTACTTTGTCTCCACCAAGTAGGCCATCCTTGCTAAGAACTTGCAGGCCCTATTTGCTCATGTGTCCTAAGCAAGTGTGCCAAAGGGCTGCCTTATCCATCTTAGCCATCAAGCTTGCTACTTGATCATTGATTTCTGTCTCTCTGATCATCTCATAGAGTCTATCGTTTCTTGCTGCTTTGATCACTACCAAAGATCCCTTTGCCACCTTAATCTTTCCTCGCTCTACTTTGCATGAATACCCTAAGGAATCTAGCTGCCCCAATGAGATCAAATTCCTCTTCAAATCTAGAAGATACCTCACATTTCACAGTAGCTTTGTGACTCCATCGAACATCCTCAACTGGATGTCTCTTATCCCCCTCACTTGGCAAGAATTGTCATTCCCCAAGAAGACCTTTCTATCATTGTTCTCCTTGAAATTCTTGAACCATTCCTAGTGAGGCCACATGTGATAAGTGCACCCAGAATCCAGAATCCACTTCTTGCTGCCTTGCCTCCTGCTCACATTTGAGCACACAACAAGAACATCATCTTGTTGTTTTCCTTTGGCAATCGAAGCCTCTCCATTGTTGGTATGGCTTTTCCTTTCATCCCACATATTCTTCTTGCAATCTTTTCTGAAATGACCCTCTTTGTTGCAGTAGAAGTATCTCTTTCCTCCTTCAAGTCTTGTCTTGGAATGAGATCTCCCATGGTTCTGCCCTCTACCTCTTGATTTCTCTCGGTATTTTCCATGAATGCTACTGCCATTCCAAGTTGCTGGCCTTCCTCTTATAAACAACCCTTCTCCACTTGATGCCTCCCTCATCTTGGCTTTGAAATCATAAGCCCTTATGGCATTGATCACAATCTCCTTAGTTAAAGTATCTCTTCTATACTCAATAGTATTAATCAGATTATCAAAGCAATCAGGAAGAGAGTTTAACAAAATAATAACCAATTGTTCATCCGAGAATTTAATACTACAACTAGCCAAATCTTGAACTAGTTTATTAAAGACATCAAGATTATCTTGCAACTCTTTATTAGGATCCATTTTAAAAGAAAAGATTCTTTTAAGAAGATAAATCTTGTTAGGGAGAGTTTTGGTAAGAAACAACTCATTTAGTTTCTTCCATATGACAGCCGGATCTTTCAAGTCTCCGCACTCCCTTGTGACACTATCCGATATGTGCAAGAAAATGGTGTTGTAAGCCATCTTCTTCATCTAAACCCGCTGGTCCTCCCTGATACTTATTGGAAAAGCATCATCTTCTCCAATAGCCAAGTCCACTTTTTATTGCATAAAAACAGCCTCAATCTTCTGCTTCCATAGGGAAAAATCTCCCTTTCCATCAAACTTCTCAACAATGAAATTTGAAGCCATCTTTGCGGACAAGATCCCAGATTTATGCAATACCCACAAATGCTTTCTTCAACCTCAAGAACACGATCAAAGATGGATCTTAACACCATACTTGAATCACTCTCAAGAACACGATCTGATCTTGATCTTTACTCCATTCTTGAATCACCCAAGAAGTTGATCTTTGATTCTTGGAGTCTTAACTCCGTCATCTTTTTGTTCTTGCTCCAACACCCGACTGTACTAGCTCTGATACCACTATTGAAAATCACCTTGACAAGATGCCCAGATGGTGATCTTCCAAACACGCAAGTCTAGAATGACTTGTAAAGATTTGGAATCGAAAACAAGAACATAAATCAAAGAAAGAAGACAAATGATTTGTTATCGAGGTTCGGCAATAGCCTACGTCCCCGTGAGTTCCTCTGAACTCTCTGCACTAAATCAATGGTTCTTTACAATCTAGCAACCCTCTTCAAGAAGCCTCAAGTTCTTGAAGAAACCAGGAAAAGAAGAAAGAAGATGATAAGAACCATTACAATGCTCTCTATCTAATCTATACTCCTATCCCTTTTTACAACCAGCCTTACTACAATAAGTCCCTCTTGTGTTTTGTGTCTTTGCACTCTCACACAATTCTCTCTTTTATGTTTGTCACTCTTTACATTTGATCTCAAATTATGTCACAATGTTTTTAGATTGAAGCTAGGTGACCCTTTATATAGTGCACCAACTTCTTGACCAATCTTGAGTGTCATTCTCCACCCTTAGATCTTGATGACCAATCAACCATAGCCCTTAATCAATCCTTAGTGATCCTATGCATTTTGGATATGTCTCCATGAACTTAACAAATGCTTAATCAAATGGACTATGTGTGCCTTCAAGGTGCGGCCTGAAACAGGGTAAGGTGCTGCCTAGAGCAGGGCACACTTGCTGTCCCTCTGGGCGTCGCGGCTTGGACCTCCTTAGTAAACCTCCACCTTCTGGGCGCTGCGGCTTGGGGTAGTTTGGGCCGCGGCCTGACCTAATGCACACCCATTTTTGCTGCTTTGTGTTGAATGGAGGTGTGCACACACACCCAAAATGATGCGCACACTTGTGTGCACTCCTTTAACATGCTGATATTTATTCTTCCAACCTTGGTTTAAACTTTAACCATGTTTAAACCTTAGAAAAATATCAACAAAAACTCTTCAACCATTGACCATATTTTATATGTGCTATATCTTAAACCAAATTTACTTAGTATTAGTCAATTAAGTGACAAAGACAACAAAGTCATATTTGAATCCTCTCATTTTCTAGTAATAGACATCAAGAGTAACAAGATTAAGTTTGTTGGCCATTGACATAATAATGTCTATCTAGTTGATTTAAAATCTTTACATTTGGAAATTGAAAAATGTTTTCCCGCTTTTAGTGAAAACCCATGACTATGGCATAGAAGGCTTGGCCGTGTAAACGTGGATTTACTCAAAATTCTTTCAAGAAAAGATTTAGTTATTACACTTCCCAAAATCAAATTTGAAAAAGACAAAGTTTGTGATGTTTGTCAAATGAGAAAACAAACAAGAGTATCTTTTAAATCTAAAAAGGTAATTTCAACCTCTAGACCACTAGAACTTTTACATATGGATTTGTTTGGTCTAATAAGCATCATTAGTCTAGGTGGCCATCAATATATTCTTGTTATTGTTGATGATTATTCAATAAATACCTTTGTTATTTTTAATACTTATAAGGATGAAGCTTATAAAGGTTTTGTGAACTTCTGCAAGAAGGTTCAAAATGAAAAACAATTTCTATCTCAAGTATTAGAAGTGATCATGGAAAAGAATTTGAAAACCAAAGTTTTTCAAAATTTTGTGATGAAAATGGAATTGATCACAATTTTCAGCTCCTCAACAAAATGGTGTTGTTAAGAAGAAAAATAGAGTTTTAAAAGAATTTGCTAGAACCATGCTTTGTGAAAATAGTTTACCAAAATTATTTTTGGGCGGAAGCCATAAATACTTCTAGCTATATTTTAAATAGAGTATTAATTAGGCATATGCTTGATAAAACTCCATATGAACTATGGAAAGATAGAAAGTCTAATATCTCTTATTTTCGTGCTTTCAGTTGCAAGTTCTTTATCCCAAATAAAATCAAACTAATTTAGGTAAATTTAACTCAAAGACCAATGAAGAGATATTCTTAGAATATTCAACCTCTAGTAAATTTTATAGTCTTTAACAAAAAAAAAAAAAAAAAACTCTATTGATTAAAGAATCTGTACATATTGCTTTTGATGAATCTAACCCAATTAGTAGTAGAATAGTATCTCTTGATAATGATGTAGATTTTATTCCAAGAGTGGATGCATCTACTCCCATTGTTGACCCTAAGGAAAGTCAACTTAAAAAAAATTAAGATGTAGATGCTCTCAATCTTAATCAACCTTCTACAAGTCAACAAAGAGATGGAGTTCCCAAATATTGGAGATATGTGAATTATCATCCAATCGATCAAGTGATTGGTGATCCTTCACAAGGGGTAAGAACTAGATCCTCTATGAGAAATATTTGCAATTATGTAGTTTATTTATTCCTAGTAGAACCTAAGATTTTTATTGAAGCCGAAAAAGATTTTGATTGGATAAATGTTATGCAAGAAGAGTTAAATCAATTTGATAGAAATAAAGTATGGACTCTAGTTCCTAGACCAAAAAATCATACTATCATAGGAACTAAATGGGTATATAGAAACAAAATGGATGAAAATGGAATTGTAACTAGGAACAAGGCTAGACTAGATGCTAAGGTTTCAATCAAGAAGAAGGAATAGACTTTGATGAGACTTATGCTCTCGTAGATAGATTAGAAGCTATTCATATTTTGCTAGCCTTTGCATGCTTTAATAAGTTTAAACTATTTCAAATGGATGTGAAAAGTGTATTTTTAAATGATTTTATAGAAGAAGAAGTTTGTGTTGAACAACCTCTTGGTTTTGAAAATCATAACCCTTCAAACCATGTTTATAAGCTTTCTAAATCTATATATGAGTTGACACAAGATCCATAAGCATGGTATGAAATGTTAAGTAAGTTTTTACTTGAAAATGGTTTTATAAGAGGAAAAATGAATACAATTCTTTTTACAAAAACCCATAAACATGACATATTCCTAGTCCAAATATATGTTGATGATATTATATTTGGTGCCTTTAATGAATCCATGTGTCAAAATTTTTCTAAGTGTATGCAAGGTGAATTTGAGATGAGTATGATGGGAGAGCTTACCTACTTCCTTGGACTTTAAATCAAACAATTGAAAAGAGACATCTTCATCAATCAATCCAAATACACCAAGGACCTGTTGAAGAGGTTTAGGATGAAGAACTCAAAATCTATTGGCACTCCCATGAGAACCTATACAAAACTTGACCTAGATGAGGAAGCTAAATATGTAGATACTAAAACTTATAGAAGTATGATAGGAGCTTTACTATATCTAATTGGAAGTAGACCCGATATAATGTTTAGTGTATGTATGTGTGCTAGATTCCAAGATAATCTTAATGTATCTCATGTTGTTGCTATGAAAAGAATTTTAAGATATTTGCAAGGTACTCAAAATCTAGGCTTGTAGTATTCTCAAAAATCAACTTTTGAGCTTGTTGTGTACTTTGATGCTGATTTTGCGGTTTGTAAATTAGATAGAAAAAGCACTAGTGGAACATGCCAATTTCAAAGTGCTATGTTAACTTATTAGTTTTCAAAGAAACAAAATTCAATTGCACTATCAACCGCGGAAGCGGAATATGCAGCCACTGGAACTTGTTGTGCACAAGTCTTATGGATGAAACAACAACTAGAAGTTTATGGCATGTGTTTTAAAAATATTCTAATTCATTGTGACAACACTAGTGCTACAAACTTAACAAAAAACTCAATTTAGCATTCTAGAACCAAACATATTGAGATAAGACATCACTTCATAAGAGATCATGCTCAAAAGGGTGATATTATGGTATAATTCATTCCCTCCAAATATCAAATTGCTGATATCCTTATTAAACCCTTAAATGAAGACAATTTTTTCAAAATAAGATCGTTAATGGGTGTAAAAAATTATGACTATGTGTATGTTTGATTGCATCAATATTCATCATGTGCATTTTGCTATTAAGTGAAAAGGATTAACTCCAAATTTAATGTTCCCTCACTTAAGAATAGCATAGAGCAATAAATCCTTGCAAAAATTCTTTCAAAATTTCAATTATAGGCATTGCACAGTCGATTGTGCATATTTGACAGTTGGCTGTCCAAGGGATAGAGACTTTCGCAGTCGACTGTTCATATGAACATGGTATCTGATAGTCGACTGTGTAAGGGATAGAGACTTTCACAATCGACTGTCCATATAAATAGTCAAATATCTCATCCTGTCCGGTCCTTTGATTTAAAAGGGATAGTCGATTGCCCATTTTTGACAGTCGATTGTCCAATCGCAAGTATGCATACGATCCTTTGATTTAAAAAGGACAGTCGACTGGCCATTTTAGACAGTCAACTGTCCAATCGCGACTATAAAGCTTGCACTTCGTCTTCAACCTAAGAAACCCCCAACTTTTTCAAACTCTAGCCGCATGACCTTTCTCTCTCATTTGAAATTTTGTGATTTCTCATAAATTTAGGTCTAAATCCTACCAATTTCGTCCATAAAAATACATTCTCTCCACGTCTAGAGCATTTCTATGGTTGAAAATGCCTAAAACAGTACCCTTTTCAACCTCCAAAAAAGGTGGCAATGGTGTAGGAGGGCAAAAACATCAGAAAGTGATCGTGGACCACAATCTCTTCATCAATGCTGCTACAAAATCATGGCATAACAACCATATCTCTAGCAAAGAAATCATTATGGGTTGGGTGGTAGATTTTCAGAATTTAAGAAGTAATGACATGGATATAGAGCATTATTTTACTGTTGTCGATTGGATATCTATAGTCACTCTTTCTGAAGTTGCATATCCAAGATTAATTAGACTATTTTATGCCGATCTTGAGGGAACCTTCTATGTCAGGTTATTATTCATCACATTCGTTAAAGGCAAGACCATTTTAGTCAACGAAAATGTGTTGCTTGAAATTTTGCAAATACCCAGGGGTGGTCAAGAGTGGGTAGACACTTTTAACTGGGTTGAGGACTTTGATAAACAGGGAGCCCTTAGGATCCTTAGAGGTTACCACACCTATATCTTTGGTGCTATCTTTAAGGACACTAATGCCCTAACCATAGTTAGTAGGGTGGTTCATTTAATCATTGGCTATTGCATATCTCCCAGGAAAGGGAGTCATACATATCTAAGCCAACTAGATGTATACATCCTATGGAACTTGATGAATGGTATCTAATATAGCATTTACAGTCTAATTATGACTAAGATTATTGAGAGGGCTAGGAAGAAGTTAGGTGGACTACCATTTGGGATGCTAATCACCCAAATTTTGAAGTATTATAGAGTTTCCCTCTTTGGAGAGGAGAAGATGGAGTTGCCCACTACCGATGTCTTTAACAAGTCCACTCTCACTAGGATGAAGTTGATTCAGTTGGAGGACTTCATTTGTGAGCGTACTACAAATGTCATTTATGATCCAGCTCATAAGGTCTAGAAAAGAAAACCTGATGGAGCTGCTCCCGCTGATGAAGGCATAGCAAAAGATGATGAGCCAGAGGCTGAGACAACTGCATCAGTACTAGCTACACTCCATGATCTCAAGGATGAGATGTCCTCCCTTTCACTCATGATGAATGATAGTTTTGAAATCATCAATGGTGAGCTTTAGGAGCTTAGAGACCAGATCACGAGGCTTCATCGACCCTTTGACGCACCTTGATATTTTACTTTGTTCTTCATTTTAGAACTTTGTTATACATTTGCAAGGACATGTATTTTTCTTTTTTTTTATGCATTTTACTTCATTTCTAATGATTGCATGACATGATGAGTGTTAGCCATACTATGTTTATTTGCTAGGTTCATAGTAACCTTAGAAATTTATTTTCCCTTTAGTGAATGTGATTTGGCAACCTTTCTTTTCTTTACACATTGAATGATTGTTATTACCTATAACTCATGTTTCAGTTTTATGATTCTTTTCGGGAGATCTTTCGGTATCTGTTTTGAGCTAATATTTTGTATGCATGTTCATTTTAGCTTACTCTATTATAGTAGTTATAAGAGCTTATGAAACATATTTTTTAGAAAATCTACTCTTTAATGAGCTTTCTTGGTTTGAAATTTTATATAGTGCTTTATGCTAGCCTATCTATGTTCTCTTTGTTTATATATATATATATATATATATATTGACTTGTCTTTTTGTCCCTTTTGTGTTGATGACAAAAAAGGGGAGAAACGTAGAGAAAAGAGAATAGATAAGGAAGAAAAAATAAAGAAAAAGAAGAAGACAATAAGGATTATCTATATGCATAGATTAAGGGGGAGCCTTGCTCCATTTTTACAAGTTAATAAATATGTTTGGTTGGATGTTCTTTTTAATATTTTCACAGGTTGGTTTTATCCTAAAAATAGAGTAGACTTTGTCTATTTTTCTGCAAAAACCCAACACTTAGTCTTTAAAACTATTTTTCTCACTTTAATTTTATTATCATAAAAAGGAGGAGATTGTTGACTCTTATTTGATTTTAATTATGACAAAACAGTGCTTTAACTATGCTAACAATTTTATCTAAGTATTTTTTATTAAGCTTAAGCATCCAACTCAAGGACAATACGCAATTCAAGCATAAAGAAGAAGAGATTGCACTTAAGAGACATTCAAAAGAAGATCGAAGACGAAGTTTAGATTCTAAGGTAGTTTATGTTTACATATAAATCTCTCATATAGTTCCTTAGCTTGATCTTGGCTCAAAAACTCTTTTGAAAAATGTTTTGGTCAATAAAAAACTCATATCTGTCAAAAATTTACTTAAAAGTGTAAGTTTTCTAAAATTGACAATTGAGTGTGGATTTTCGGCAGTCGACTGTCAAGTCTCTTCAACTGACCATTTAAAGAACTAAAATGGACAGTCGATTGTGAAAGAGACATAAATTTTTACATCCGACTACCCATTCAACTGTCCAATTCTCTCTAAACTGCCCATTTTAAAAACAAAATGGATAGTCAGTTGTAAATTAAAGGACAATCGACTATGAAAGAGACTGAGAGTTTCATAGTCGACTGCCCATTTAGATTGTCGACTGTCCAAATTATTTTAAGCCCAAAATTTAAAATTCAAGAAAAGACAATTGACTGTCCATTTTTCTCAATCAACTGTCCTGTCGAGAAAAATGACTACTTTTCAAAATCTAGATATGGAATGTGAGCAATTAATGCTCCAAACCTACAAAAATGTGTCTAACTACCATATAAGCCCAATGATATAAAAACTCTCATCAATGAGCATTTAAACAACAAGTAAAAACACTCAATTTCAAAAAATCAACCAATTAATACTCTTGAAAGCTTTAAAAAATTTCTTTGAGACATTTATCAAGCTTTGTTCTTAAAAGAGAGATTATCTTCATCTTGTAAAGCAATAATTGCTATCTCTCTTCTTTTCCTTTACATTCAATATCAATCATTGTAAATAGAAAGAGTTGGTATAACTTTTAGAGTGTTTAGGATTAAACACTTCCTTGTGGAAGAGAGTGCTTGTAAGGTTTCGGCAACACCCATGAAGTTACTCGACTATAATTAGTGGATTGCTTCAAGAAGGTTGCTTGAAAAGAGTAGATGTAGGGTCAGAACGATCCCGATATTGTTGAACCACTATAAACAAAGTTTGCATATTCTTTTCCTTTACTTCTTTAATTTCAAGCATTTTATTTATTGTGTGATTTGCTTGATTAAATTTTCAAAACTTGTTTGTTAATCGCAAAAAATTTTAAAACCCAGTTCACCCCCTCTCTTGGGTTTATACCTCGGTCTACACCTAAAAAGGTAGAGGCAGTGAAGGATTGGAGTAGGCCAACTAATGTGACAGAGATTCGTAGTTTTTTGGATTTGGCTGGTTATTACAGGAGGTTTGTTGAGCGTTTTTCAAAGATTGCAGGTCCCTTGACATGCTTGACGCAAAAGGAAGTAAAATTTGAATGGATTGAGGAGTGTGAGCATAGTTTTCAAGAACTAAAGAAGCAACTAGTTACAACACCAGTACTCACAGTTCCTACCGGTACGGGTGGATTTGTGGTGTATAGTGATGCTTCTCAGAAAGGGTTGGGTTATGTTCTAATGCAGCATGAGAAAGTTATAGCTTATGCATCTAGGCAATTGAAATCTCGAAATCAAAACTATCCCACACATGATCTGGAATTAGTAGCGGTAATCTTTGCATTGAAGATTTGGAGACATTATTTGTATGGTGAAACTTATGAGATTTTTATTGATCATAGGAGTCTAAAGTATCTGTTGTCCCAGAAGAACTTGAATCTTAGAAAAAGAATATGGTTAGAGCTATTAAAATACTATGATGTTAATATTAACTATCATCTAGGGAAAGCAAATGTAGTAACAGATGCATTAAGTAGGAAATCTTCAAGCACCATGGCTTCGTTAATTACCGAGAAAGGAAATTTATTAGAAGATCTAAAGAAACTAAGAGTCCAAGTTTGGATTTAGGATTCTAGTTTAGTTTTAGCACATTTAAGGGTTCAACCAACCCTAAATGATAGAATTAAATTTTCCCGAATTGGAGATCTCAACTAATAAGAATTAGAGAGGAGGTGGCAAAGGGTAATGTTCAGTATTTTGTGGTTCATAATGATGGTACACTAAGATATGGGACTAGGTTGTCTGTTTCAAATGATCTTGAGTTAAAAAAGGAAATCATAGAGAAAGCTCATTGTACCAGATATACTGTACAACTTGGGAGTACTAAGATGTATAACGATAGCAGAGACGTTTACTGGTGGAACAATATGAAGAGAGAAATTGCTGATTTTGTAGCTTAATGTTTGGTTTGTCAATAAGTGAAGATAGGACATCAAAGACCAGTCGGATTGCTTTAGCCACTCCCCATCCCACAGTGGAAATGGGAACTTATCACCATGAATTTTGTAGGTGGTTTACCGAGGACTCCCAAAGGTAATGATACCACTTGGGTTATTATGGATAGGTTAACTAAATCAACTCACTTTCTAGCTATCAAGAATACTTGGCCTCTTGAGAAACTAGCAAGACTCTATATTAGGGAGATAATTAGATTGCATTGGATTCTAGTCTCAATTGTGTCAGATTGGGATCCAAGGTTTGGACAAGAGTGCATAGCCATTTGGGTAAAAAGTTAGATTTTAGTACTGCTTTTCACCCTTAGATAAATGGTCAATCTGAGAGAACCATTCAAATCCTTAAAGACATGCTTAGAGCCTATGCCTTAGACTTGAGAGGTAGTTGGAAGGAATATATGTCGTTGGTGGAATTTGCTTGTAACAATAGTCACCAATCTAGTATTGGGATGGCCTCATTTGAGGCTCTTTATGAGAGAAGGTTTAGATCACCTATATGCTGCGATGAGATTGGCAAGAAAGAATTGCTCGATCCAGATTTGGTTAAGGTAACTGTTTAAAAGATTCATTTGATTCATGAACAATTAAAAGCAGCCCAGAGTAGACAAAAATGTTATGCTGATCGAAGGAGATGAGAATTGGAGTTTCAAGTTGGCGAGTGCGTGTTCTTGAAGGTATCCCCATCCAAGGGTGTGATGAGGTTTAGTAAAAAGTGAAAGTTTAGGCCGAGATTTATGGAAGCATTTGAAATCTTGGAGAGAATATGTAGTGTGGCCTATAGGATTGCGTTACCCCAGCATTGTCTGGTGTTCATAATGTCTTCCATGTGTTTACATTGAAGAAGTTTGTGCGTGAACCAAATCATATTGTGGAGCTTTATCCCTCAGAGATCAGAGAGGATATGTTCTACGATGAGTACCCAATTCAAATCTTGGAAAGGAAAGATCATGTTCGAGGTAACTATTTGGTGTCATTTGTAAAAGTCCTATAGAGGGACCACTCTATTGAGGAAGCAACTTGAGAGAGAAAGGAAGAGATGATGGAGAAGTATCCTCACCTTTCTGACTCCGAAGGTATGCCAAGTTTAGAGACTAAACTTATTTTAAGGGGGAGATAATGTAATCCCTAAACCCAAAAGTATTGCTTAATTACTATTTAGGGCATAGTAAATATGTGTGTGTGTGTGTGTCTATATATATATATATATATATATATGTTTCTTAACATGGAGTAAAAATTTAATTATTTAATTAAGATAGAGGAGTTGGTTGCAAATAATGAAAAAATTGGGAACAAATACCTAACTGTCATTGTTTTGTAATCAGAATTAGAAAAGAAGGAAAACAAGAGAGAAACTAGGGTTTCTCAATTCAAGAGGAAAAGGATCAAAGCCAAGAGAAAATTTAAGTCACTCAAAGACCTATTTTCTTCCACTAGTAAGTATTAAATCATAGAAAAATTTCTCTATATTGGATTTATTAAAAAAATATGTGGTTAATTGAAATCTAGGGTTTCGGGTTCAGTTTTTTTAAAAGATTTATTATAGATGTGATTGTTCAATCTATGATATATAGGACTCAAATACCCGATAAGGAGTTGAATCTTGAATCACAAAATTTGATTATGGATAATTAAACTCGATGGTAAACCGAACTTGCCAAGAATCAACCATTAGGATTGAATAATGATGCTATACAATCACAGACTAGGTAAACAAGAAAACAATTTGGGCCATTTGTATGTGCAGATGTAGGTCCTTTAGTGGTTTGGTATTGATTTTGTTTTTATATTTAAGGCTTTCTTATTTAACCGTACTAATTTTGGTGGTGCCATAGACAGTTAGAATATTAACCATTTAAAGTATTATGAATATTGAAGAATGGGCATCTGATTAGGCAAAATTTTGTAAAAGCTGGAAAAAAAAAGCTTATATATATATATATATATATATATATATTAAGTTATAGGTTTTTAAGGCAGGACCCACCTAGGAAGTAATTAATTAAATTAAAACTAAGTCCATTAGTTTAGTGAGATGGAAAGCTATAATCTCGACAACTGATTATACTGAAATTCTGTTTGTATTTTCCTCATGGGTCAGCTATGACATAGAAGTTTTACCATCACTCTTAAATGTTGGTTCTAAATTCGTAGTGATGAAATCACTACTGTAGTAACAAACTAATACTTAAAAATTTGAAATTTAGGACCTGAGTAAAAACCAGATAGTCTTATTGGAGATCAGATTTGAATTCCTCAACCTACAACTGTAAATAATTCTCTTCTATGTTATATTTTGAAGGCAATTCGTACTTCTTGATGGTATTGAGAACATGTTTGAACTGAATGTATTGATAGAATAAATGACTTATAATGATTTAAGTACTATTGTTATGGACCATGACACAATTGTTAAATGTGTCACCTTTTGGACCCAGACACAGGGGTTAAATGTGTCATTCTTTGGACCCAGACATAGGGGTTAAATGTGTCATCCTTTGGACCTAAGCACATGGGTTAAATGTGTCATCCTTTGGACCCAGGTACAAGGGTTAAATGTATCATTTTTGGACCCAGACACAGAGGTTAAATGTGTCATCCTTTGAATCCATGCATAGGGGTTAAATGTGTCATTATTTGGACCCAAACACGGGTTAAATGTGTCGGCTTTTGGGCCTTGTCACCAGGCTAAGGGTGACATTTACGAATTGTTTGAATGTAAATCAATGTATTGTTGTTGATGAATTTTGAAGCTCGTAGCTAATAACTAAATTTCTACTGATTAAATTGTTTCTACTCTCTTGCATAATTTGTGTTGAAATTTTTGCTTGGCTAAGAATTATTTATTGGGCTATGAGCTCATTAGTTTTGTTTAATTGCACAGATGATATTTAAAGTAAGAATTAGGACTGATAGAGGGAAGTATTCATGAAGAGTTCAAGAATTATTTTGTTTAGTTAACGAATAAAAGATGTTATTAATTATGTTGGAACCTAAAGTACGATATTGTTATTGATTTTTGCCTAAGACTACTTTACCTTAGAAACTGTTGATATCTATTGAGTTTTGAAAATTTTATCACTTATATATTGTGGGGTGCTTTTTGTAATCGAGGTTTTACCTCATGAGTTTTGTTTTGATATTTGGTTTTTGATTGATTATTTTAAAGATAGTTTATTATGGTATCAAAGTGGGAAAATGGCATGATAATGATCTTGACTATGTTGCACTCGAAACTTTTGGTTTAAATCTTTGGTCATGACAGTATTGAATTATAGTGATGAATGATGATCCCAGAACTCAGTTTCGTGGTAATAGCCTCAGAATCGAGATGTGATGCATCGTAAACCACATATTGTATTAAAAGTCACCCAATAAAATTTTTTTAAAAAAAAATTGATACTAAATGTATTATTTTATCTTCCCGTAACTATTAGTAGACTTTCACGTATCACGAAACCGATTCCATGAAATCATCATTCATTGAATTAATAATATCATATCTATTTTTTTATCATATTTTTCTCTTAAAATAGTGTGGTTACCAAGTGAATACTCGACATGTTATTATCATTTAGAGCCCGTTTTAATTAGTAGTAAAAACAGTTTATGATTCATAAAATGAGTTTTGAAATATTTTATGGTAAAACAATAAAAATATAAATTATTTAATGTTTAATAAAATAACAATGAAAATAATTACCTAACATAAATTCAGTATATTAAAAATAAAATCATTTCATAAACTTTCTCATATAGATTTTAAGTAGATTCTAAGTAATAAACGCACATTCGGTCATTTTCATTGATAGTATTATGCTAACGTAATGAATTTATGCAATTTTGTTAGTTTTGGTTATCATTATCAATCTTCGATTTTTTATTTTGGTTCTCAGTTAAATTGTTTAGTGAACAATGCACAAATATTTGAGCAATTCTTATGAAGTTTTATAAATTCCGACTCAAGAAAAAATAGAAAAAGTATCACAATCCTTTTCCCTATTGGTTGGTTTTGCTCATGATTTGTGTCGCCTTGTAATTGACAAGGAAACAAATGTATCGTTCTCGGGTCTTGGCTGTAATATTTGTAGCATAGTTACATTTGTCGAAGTAAAAGTCCTCTCTCTATAATCATTTTCTCGTTATATTACAAGACCGAGCATGTGTCAACTGAGCATTGGATAACAGGAGGGCAAGCAAAGGTGACAGTGATGTTACTTCTGTCACTTCCAAAAGTCAATCCAGGACCGTTCATTTATCATAAAAAGAATTAGCAAAGCGGCTAATGGGTCCCATCTCTCCTTATGATTGATTCAACGTGTCCATGCTTCAGAGGCCGTAAGCTTAGTATGTAGTATTGTTTCATCCGTGGGTTTGTAAGGTGAGGACACCGCATTGTCAAAATCAAGCACTGTCAGTATAATTGGCGTTTATCTGTAGAGTAAATAAACCGCTGAGATTTGATAATTTTGCATTTTTTATAAAAAAAAATTTGTTGATTCGAATTTAAATAATTTAAGTCAGTTAAAATTTTTAATAATAATTTTAAAATTTTTATTAATAATATTAATTTTTAAATTTAACACTAATAATAATATTATCAATAATTTTTTTTAAAACTTACCAGTGACCGGAACCCACAAATTTATGTTCCTTTGGGCTTGTATAAATCGAAGTATAGGTTAAAAAAAGCCAAATTCATCTCCCTTGAGATATAAACTTCCCTTCACTCTCTCTCTCTAATTTGAATAAAAGAACACTATAAAACATGCTTCTAAGAAGCTCATCAACACCGATCTTCAACTCATGGCTACCTCAGTGCTCGAAAGACTACTCACCAGAGCCAGAGTTTCATGGTCTCCAGAGAACAAGATCAGTCTCATTGTCAAGCTCTTTTCACTCTCCATCACCATCCATAGACAACCTGACAAAGAAGCTAACAAACCAAACCTTATCAGAATCCAACATCCAAACAGACAAACCAGAACTCCAGAAGAAGAAAAAATCAATGATACCACCTCACCCACTAAACAAACCAGCAGTAAAACCATCATTGTCATCAATTATCAGACCATTTTCAAGTTCTGGGTTGGGAGAGAGACTTTTGGATGTTGATGATGAGGAGTCATCTGTAAGGGGTAGAGGGGCAGTTCACTTGCTATTTGTAGAATTTTTCGATTCCTAATAGCTTTGTTTTATAAATGGGTAATGAATAAAAAAAACATAGGACATTTTTATTTCCAGAACATTTTTTTCCCTTTTTGCTTTCTAAACTGTGGTTTAATTAAAATTTTGATTATCTGTTGTTTTAATCAAATTTGTGAATAGGTAAGAGGAGATTTTGTCAAAGCAGAGGAGTATTGTGGAAGAGCGATTTTGGCCAATCCAAGTGATGGGAAAATATTGTCACTCTATTTTATTGCTGATCTAATTTGGCAAATCCAAAAGGATACTCAAAGGGCTCAGACTTATTTTGATCAAGCTGTTAAAACTGCCCCTGATGATTGGTAAGCATCCAAGCTCGTACTTGATCAGACTCACATATAAAGATGTGTTGCTTCAATTTTAATTTATTAAAGTTGGTTTTGTTCATCATTGAATTTCTCTATACAAGCTCTTGTTGTACCAAAAATTTAAATTACTTGAATTTTTATCACTTCGATGATGTTGTTAGATTCTATTTATTGGGTTTTATCCAACTTAGATTATATTGAATGTAAATCTAATCACTACTGAATTTTGTTCCATTTCTGAAGCCGATCTTGTTCAATATAGGCTAGTTTTCTTGTGGAATACTGATAATCATTAGTATTGCTGAAACTAACGAATAAAACTCTAATCTAAGGGCAGTTATGTCCAAGCTTCATATTCTAAATTCCTTTGGGATGCTGATGAAGAAGAGAATGAGAATAGCCAGCATGAAACTGAGCATAGTCATTGTATTGACTATAATATCTAATTCCTTTGATATGTAGCAAAAGATGAAAGCTGGATCTCTCTTTGTAGCAATGAAATGAGGATATAAAGGAGCTTCAGGTTACATTCAATTTTGGTAATTTCATTCACTACAAGAAAACCACTTATCACTGACAGATTTTTTTGTCGGTGAACAGTTTTCTACTGTCGGTAATACTTATCACCGAAAGAATTCCCTCGGTAATAATCCTCTCGGTGTTAAGTTTCTCGGTAATACCTTTCTTACTGAGAGCTAAAATATTCCCTCGGTGATAGGTTATAATGTTTTAAAAATTATTTTTTGACCGTTTTTAAAATAATAATAAAATAACTTGACCAATACTGAGGGATGACCTATTGGTAATAATAGTACTTATCACCGAGGGATGAAAGAATTGTTTTAAAAAATAAAATAAAAATGGACTAAGTTCAACACCAATGGATGTGTCATTCGGTGATAATTATTATCACTAACAACATCAATCCCTTGGTATTAATATGCAATACTATAACTTGGTGATAGTAATTAATTTCTAAATATTTTTATTTGCTTTTTCGATTTTTCATGTTAAAACATATTCAACTTGCTTCAAATATGTTTAAAAAAATATAGAATACAACGAAATCGAGAATACAAAATATTCTGTAAATTAATAAAATATAATATACGAATGAAAATACAATCGATAATCGAATATTCCCCTTCAAAAAAATATAATTTAATATTCCAAAAATTCTAAATACAAATGTCTAAAAATAAAACTATGGTGTCACCATCGGGGTCCACATGCTTAGCATCCTCCTCTACAATTGGATCTTATATATAGCAAATAACATAGTCAATATATATATATATATATATATATATATATATATATATATATATATAAACCAAAACAGAAACTAAATAATTTATGAAAGCAAAACCGCTAAGTTATATAGTTTGTGAGTCTGTCATGTTCATCACATTCTACTAAAGGGACGTGTCGGTAAACCCACCTTGTTCGTTACTTAAGTTATCTACTTTTTTTTTTTAACCTTAAAATTGCTAAGTTATATACTTTTTGAGTCTGAAACCTCTCAGGTTTGTAACTAGTGATCCGAAATGGATTCCGTTTATTCCCACAAGTTACATTCTACCAAACAAACGTGACAGTAAACTCATCTCGTCTGTTACCTAAGCTGTTTACTTTTTACCTTAAAACCACTAAGATATATAATTTTTTATATCGAAACCTCTCGGATTTGTAACCAGTGATCCGAAATGGATTCCTTTTGTTCCTATAAGTTACATTCTACTAAATGGACGTGACGGTAAACCTGCCTCGTCCGTTACCTAAGTTATCTACTTTTTTAACCTTAAAACCACTAAGTTATATACTTTTTGAGTATGAAACCTGTCGGGTTTGTAACCAATGATCCGAAATGGATTCTATTTGTTCCCATAAGTTACATTATACCAAACGGACATAACAATAGACCCGCCTCGTCTGTTACCTAATTTATCTTCTTTTTTTTACCTTAAAACTGCTAAGTTATATACTTTTTGAGCTTGAAACCTCTCAGGTTTGTAACCAGTGATCCAAAATGGATTCCGTTTGTTCCCACAAGTTATATTCCACCAAAAAGATGTGACAATATACTCGCCTCGTCCATTACCTAAGTTATTTACCTTTTTTAATGTTAAAACTGCTAAGTTATACTTTTTGAGCTCGAAATCTCTCAGGTTTATAACCGATGATCCGAAATGATTTTCATTTGTTCTCACAAGTTACATTATACCAAACGGACATGACAGTAAACCCACCTCATCGGTTCCCTAAGTTATCTATTTTTTCTACGTAAAAACTGCCACGGTTGGTAACTAATAATGTAAAATCAATGTGTTTTACTTACATCGGGTCGTGTGGTAGGATCTACCCTAGAACCTCCTGGGATCAATATCTGTTGCAATATCTGCTCCATGTTCTCAAGAAGTTAATGCATGTCATCCTCCCTAGCGTTTGCTCGTGCCAATTGTGACTAAAGCTTCTAGTTTCTTAACCTATCATCACATATTCGTTGTTGCATCGCGCTGACATCAACAACAGGTCTAAATCGTGATGCATTGGATTTGACAGAGGAACTGCTGCTACTTGGAGAGCTGGTAGCAAAGGGACAATCATCTATGATGCCCTCAAATCCATAAAATCACCCCTTCTTCTGCCTACCTGATGCATGGAACCACTCAGTGGTGTCAATCTCAAGCTGTGAGGATGCTTTAATCTAGCCACCACTCTTATTTCGAAGACACTGGTCATATGTTTCTTACATTACAAACAAATGTATATGATTAATAATTTTTTTTTCTCAAATTATACTAAAACCAACAATTATTTTGCCTATTAGTAAAAAATACATTTTATACATACCATCGTGTCCTTGAACTTGTTATAAACGTATTCACTTGTCCCTGATTGGCACTTGTGCATCCTATTAAATACCTCAATAAGTGTGACATCTCTGCCCAACTTTTGGGACTGCACATTACAATTTGTAAGAAAATGTGGATTTATATATAGTGTAGAGAAAAAATGAAAACATATACCAATACACTCGCGTGGATGTCCGTGTTGATGGACGTCGCAACATGGTGAACACACCAATCATTGCCCAACTGCTTATTCACTGATGCAGCATTGGAGCGATGAGTCCACATGTCTAATGCCTAGAAACTAACCAAAGCATCTCAGTGCTTAGTGGGGATCTTGTGGCCTCTTCCCCTGTCATCTCCACTCCAACCATACCAGTTTGCTTTATCCTTGCCCCACTACTGCTTACACTTATCTTGCAATTCATTCATCCAGTCAATGTGGTGAGCAGCAACGATCCGATCATGAATAGACCTAGCAGACTCAAGCTCCTCAGGGGTCGTAAAAGTGTAACGCATCTATAAAACAACCAAAATATGATTAAATTTTAATTATTTTATATATAGTGCAATCATAGAATATATTTAACAATCAAACTAAAACAAATTAATTAGGAAAAAAGAAATACCAAAAAAATTATCCTAAATAGAGTTATGGATGTTGGTAGTGTATTGATAGTAATTGTTCCATGGGCTATTCATGTGCTTCCTCACTTAAGTCAAAATATTTTGGAGATATATTTTCACCCATGGAATTTACTACATTCATAAACAAACAAGTACATTAATTGATATGTGACATATATTAATGTAAATTAATAACATGAATAATATGCAATGAACATGTATAAACATTTATTGCTCAATATGGTCGAATGCTTCTTTTGAGCTAGCAAAGGCTTTTCTTTGTTTGGTCCTTTGACCCGACCGGTGAATGGAAGGGCTTAAGAAGGCCCGACCTCCACCACTGTATAAGAGAATGTTTAATCGCAAATTAAATAATACATTATTTAAGAATTACTTTAAATTAACAAAAGAATGCACAATTAAGTAATAACACAAAAGCAAATCATACTCTCTAGGTTAATAGCCTCTAGAGTAGTAGCCTCTGGTGGCACAGCCAGGCTCGTAGGACCTCATCCATAGCCCTTGCCCTCTACACCTCTAAGTGCTCAACCTTTGCCTCGTGGCATCCTGTTTTCCAAGAAAAGTTAGAAATGTGAATACATGACAATTGATACAATCTGTATAAAAACTAGCTCATGCAAATGACAATAAAGAAATCATACAATGTATACAATTTGTTAGTCATGCAACTCATATAATTCTCATCATACATGAAAAAACAAATTATCTTACCATTAACTAATCAACATCTATGTTAGTACTAGAGTTATCCTCCTCATTCTCTTTCTCTTTCTCTTCCTCTTAGTTTGTGGGAGCACGTATATCGGATGGATTTACTTCTTCCATTATAGTGCCAACATCATGAATGATACCTGATATATCTATATCATCTTCTAAGACTCTACATGGAACGGATGGTTCATCCTCTTGGAAGTAATCCACAACCATAGGCATTATATCATGTTGTTATTTGTCTAAGGTTCAAGCAGGTTCAACCATGGTTTAAAATTGGTTCAAGTCCAAACCAATTGTGGAATATCAAATTTCAGCAAGTTAGAAGGTTGCACACATATGTGTGCATCAATTTGGAGCATGAGAAGACCATGCGCACTTCAGCACCCAGGCAGAAACTAGTGTGCACAGCAGCAGCAGGAGGAAGGCACAACACCAGTGTGCGGTGTGCCGCGCACACCCAGCGATGCACCTTCCAGAAAGGCATTCTCCAGGACTAGGTGAGGGGCGCGCCGCATAGCAGGTAGCGGCGCACCATCCAGAGACAGCACCAGCACACTCTGCCCAGCGGCGCATCGCTAGGCACACTCATTTGTATGCATACAGGAGGCTTCAAGGCACTCCAAAACTAGTGCGCACAAGGCCAAAATGCACAGCATAACTTGAAGATAAATGCAGGGCTAGGATTTCAAGGAAATCAAGATCAAAAGGGTGAGATTGATTCACAAGATTGTCCAAGAAGTGAAAGGCTATAAAAGGGGTTCTCAAGCCTCACTTTTTAGAAAAATTATGAGATTGAAATACAACAACACAAGTGTGTGACATTGTGAGATCAATTGTAAACACTTAGAGAGAATTGTGTAAGAGCGACAAACACAAGAGGGACTCTTTGTTAGGCTGGTTGTAAAGAAGAGATAGTAGTATAGAGAGTGAGTTGTAATCTCCTTTCTTCTCTTCTTGTTTTCAATACCATTGTGGGTTCTTGAAAGGGATTGCTATAACTTTGTAAGAACCATTTGATTAGTGTAGAGAGTTCAGAGGAACTCACAGGGAAGTAGTCACATTGTTGAACCTCGATAACAATTGCTTGTCTTTTTTTCTTTCTTTGATTTTCTGTTCTTGTGTTCGATTACTGAAATTCTTTCTACAAGTCACTCAAGACTTGGGTGTTTGGAAGATCACCACCTGGGCATCTTACTTAGGTGATTTCCAACAGTAGTATTAGAGCTTTGGTCAATAGAATCAGAGCTGCACAGCTAGTTATCGAAGCAAGAAGTAGAAGGTACGGAGCCAAGACTCCAAGAATCAAAGGTTAACTTCTTGGGTGATTCAAGAACGGTGTAAAGATCAAGATCTGATCGTGTTCTTGAAAGTTGATTCAAGAACGGTGTTAAGATCCATCTTCAATCTGTGTTCTTGAGATTGAAGAAAGCATTTATGGGTAGTGCATAAATCTGGGATCTTGTCCGCAAAAGATCGCTTCAAATTTCTGTGTAGAGAAGTTTGATGGAAAGTGTCTTTGCCCTTTGGAAGTGGAAGATCAAGGCGGTTCTAATACAATAGAAAGTGGACTTGGCCATTGGAAAAGATGATGCTTTTCCAGTAAGTGTCATGGAGGACCAGCGGACCGAGATGAAGAAGATGGCTTACAACACCATTTTCTTGCACATATCGGATAGTGTCACAAGGGAGTGCGGAGACTCGGAGGATCCTGCTGTCATATGGAAGAAACTAGATGAGTTGTTTCTTACCAAAACTCTCCCTAACAAGATTTATATTCTTAAAAGAATATTTTCTTTTAAAATGGATCCTAGTAAAGAGTTGCAATATAATCTTGATGTCTTTAATAAGCTAGTTCAAGATTTGAATAGCTGTAGCATTATTTTTTCAGATGAACAATTGGCTGTCATTTTGTTAAATTCTCTTCCTGATTACTTTGACAACTTGATTAATGTCATTGAGTATAGAAGAGATACTTTGACCAAGGAGATTGTGATCAATGCCATATGGCCACATGATTTCAAGGCCAAGATGAAGGAGACATTAAGTGGTGATGGGCTGTTCGTAAGAGGAAGGCCAGCAACTCGGAATGGCAGTAGCAACCATGGCAACTACCGGGAGAAATCAAGAGGTAGAGGGCAGAACCATGGGAGATCTTATTCCAAGACAAGACTTGGAGAATGAAGGAGATGCTTCTACTGCAACAAGGAAGGCCATTTTAAGAAAGATTGCAAGAAGAGGATATGGGATGAGAGGAGAAGCCATAACAATAATGGAGAGGCTTCAGTTGCCAAGGGAGAACAGCAAGATGATGTTCTTGTTGTGTGCTCGAATGTGAGCAGGAGGCAAGGCAGCAGAAAGTGGATTCTTGACTTTGGATGCACTTATAATATGTAGCCTCACAAAGAATGGTTCAAGAATTTCAAGGAGGTTAATGATGGAAGGGTCTTCTTGGGGAATGACAATTCTTGCCAAGTGAGAGGGATTGGAGACATTCAATTGAAAATATTTGATGGAGTCACAAGGCTGCTGCGAAATGTAAGATATCTTCCAGATTTGAAGAGGAACTTGATCTCATTGGGGAGGCTGGATTCCATGGGATATACATGCAAAGTAGAGGGAGGAAAGATCAAAGTGGCCAAGGGATCTTTGGTAGTGATCAAGGCAGCAAGAAACGATAGACTCTATGAGATGATCGAAGAAACAGAAACCAATGATCAAGTAGCAAGCTTGACGGCTGAGATGGATAAGGCAGCCCTTTGGCACACTCGCTTGGGACAAATAAGCGAAAAGGGCCTGCAAGTGCTTAGCAAGGAAGGTTTACTTGGTGGTGAAAAAGTAGAAAAACTAGATTTCTGTGAGAGTTGCATTCTTGGGAAGCAACACCAGGTCAGCTTCAACACTGGAGTACACAAGTCCAAAGGGATTCTTGATTACATTCATTCGGACCTTTGGGGACCAGCAAGAACACTAACACTGGGAGGTAACTTTTACTTTCTGTCTTTAATTGATTATTATTCAAGAAGAGTGTGGGTTTATTTGCTTAGGAATAAATCTGATGCTTTGAATAAATTTGTTGTGTGGAAGAAGTTGCTGGAAACTCAAACGGGTAAGATAGTTAAGGCTTTACGAACCGATAATGGCTTAGAATTTTGCAATAATGATTTTGATAAATTCTGTGAATTAAATGGCATTCTAAGGCATATGATGGTTGTAAAAACACCCCAGCAAAATGGAGTTGCTAAAAGAATGAATAGAACTCTTATGGAGAAGGTTAGGTTCATCTTAATAGGATCCGGGTTACCAAAATATTTTTGGGGAGAAGCTGTGGCTACAGCTGCATACTTGGTAAATAGATCACCCTCTAGAACTTTATAGCTCAAGACTCTCATAGAGATATGGAGTGGAAAACCCCCTGAATTAAACAACCTTAGGACTTTTGGTTGTGCTACGTATGCACATCAAAAGGAGGATAAACTTGGCCCTAAATTTAAAAAATGTGTATTTCTAGGATATAGTGATGGGATTAAGGGATATGGGATGTGGTCCTTAGAAAAGAAGGGCATGAAACTGATTATAAGTAGAGATGTTATCTTTAATGAATTATTATTTCCCTACTTGGAGAAAACTAACCCTGCAGGGGCTAGTGAGCAAACCAGTCCGAAAATTGTTGAGCATCGCATTAAGGAGCACTCGGTTCAGGTAGAGCAGAGGAGCCAATAGGGTTTGGACCAGGTAGAGCCCTTGGATGAAGGCCAAGCTCAAGAAACTCAAGAAGGAGAGGCTGAACAAGAAGAGGTTGATGCAGTAAATAACTACCAACTCACAAGAGACCGGGAAAGGAGAGTGGTTAGACCACCCTTGAGATATGGGTTTGCAAATGCCAATGTAGCAGCTCCTTGGAGAAAAGGAGAGGTTGAACCAGAAACCTACACGGATGCCATGGAGTGTAAGGATTCGTCAAAGTGGCAGCTGGCTATGGAGGCAGAAATGGATTCTTTGGTGAAGAACAACTCTTGGGAGCTGGTGCCTAAACCAGAAAAACAGAGAGTAGTGGATTGTAGATGGCTCTACAAGATCAAAGAAGGGAATACTCCAGGGGATGAAGTTTGGTATAAAGCTAGGCTGGTGGCGAAAGGGTTCACACAAAAAGGAGGCATAGATTTCACTGAAATCTTCTCACCGGTTGTGGAGTACAAGACGATTCGGATAGTGTTAGCATTGGTGGTCCAATTTGATTGGGAAATTGAGCAAATGGATGTGAATACTGCATTCTTGCATGGAGAGCTTGATGAGACCATTTTCATGAGGCAACCCGAAGGCTATGAGGAAGGAAGGCAAGGAGAGCTAGTGTGCAAATTGAAGAAGTCTCTCTATGGCCTGAAGCAATCACCTCGGCAATGGAACAAGAGGTTTATTCTTTTGTAACCAGCTTGGGTTTCATGAGGAGCTACTATGATTCTTGCTTGTACTATAAGGGGCAGAAAGTTGAGGAGATGGTGATCATCCTCATTTATGTTGATGATATATTGCTGGTTGGGAGTAGCATGGAGATGATAAAGAAATTAAAGGCTCAACTCAGTGAGGAGTTTGAGATGAAGGATCTTGGTTATGCTAAGAAGATCTTTGGGATGTGTATCATCTGGGAAAGGGAGAAAAACAGATTGAAGATCTCAATAACTTCCTATATAGAGAAAATGGTATCTAAAATCTCTATGGAAGATAGCAAACCAATGAAGGTTCCCCTTGCTGGTCATTTCAATTTTTCCAGTGATCAATGTCCAAGATCAGAGGCGGAGAAGAAGGAAATGGAGAAAGTCCCCTATTCTAGTGTTGTTGGTTCAATTATATACACCATGGTGAGCACTAGACCGGACATTGCTCATGCAATGAGTGTTCTCAGCAGGTTTATGAGTAATCCCAGAAAAGAGCATTGGCTTGGGATGAAGTGGTTGCTGAGGTATTTGAAGGGAAGCCCAGAAGTAGGGCTGGTATATGAGAAGAGGGGTAATGCAATCTGCCTTAAGGGGTTTGCTGATTCGGACTATGGAGCAGACCAGGATAAAAAGAGATCAATTACCTCCTATTTCTTCAACTTAAATGGATATTGTGTAAGTTGGAAGGCTTAGTTACAGCCAGTGGTAGCACTCTTAACTACCGAGGCAGAATACATAGCAGCTACGGAGGCCATTAAGGAAGCTATGTGGTGCAAAGGGTTGCTTGAAGAGTTGAAGGTACTGGATGAGCAGGTTATGGTATTTTCAGATAGTCAAAGTGCCTTGCACTTGTGTAAAAATCTAGTGTTCCCTGAGAGGACAAAGCATATAGATGTTCGGTATCATTTTATTCGGGAAAATGTTACGAAAGGATGCATCCATGTGGACAAGGTTGCCACGGAAGAAAATCCTGCTGACTTGGGCACTAAAGTTCTACCTCTAAGTAAGTTCAATCATTTCCTTGAATTACTTAGGATTGGAGTTGGATAATTAGAGACTCTAAATGAGTTTGGATCCCGAAGCTTTCTGCACAATGGTTTATATTTTTTGAACACTAAGACAAAGGTAGAGATTGTTGTTATTTATCTAAGGTTCAAGCAGGTTCAACCATGGTTTAAAATTGGTTAAAGTCCAAACCAATTGTGGAATATCAAAGTTCAGCAAGTTAGTAGGTTACATACATGTGCGTGCATCAATTTGGAGCATGAGAAGACCATGCGCACTTGTGCACCTAGGCAGAAACTAGTGTTCACAGCAGTAGTAGGAGGAAGGCACAGCACCAGTGTGTGGTGCACCTTCCAGAAAGGTATGCTCCAGGACTGAGTGAGGGGCGCGCCGCACAGCAGGCAGCGGTGCACTGTCCAAAACAGCACCAGCACACTCTGCCCAGCGGTGCACCGCACCCTGCTGAGTGGCGCACCGCTAGGCACACTCCTTTGCACACATATAAGAGGCTTCAAGGCACTCCAAAACCAGTGCGCACAAGGCCAAAATGCACAGCATAACTAGAAGATAAATGAAGGGCTAGGATTTCCAGGAAATTAAGATCAAAGGGGTGAGATTGATTCACAAGATTGTCCAAGAAGTGAAAGGCTATAAAAGGGGTTCTCAAGCCTCACTTTTTAGAAAAATTATGAGATTGAGATACAACAACACAAGTGTGTGACATTGTGAGATCAATTGTAAACATTTAGAGAGAATTTTGTAAGAGTGACAAACACAAGAGGGACTCTTTGTTAGGCTGGTTGTAAAGAAGAGATAGTAGTATAGAGAGTGAGTTGTAATCTCCTTTCTTCTCTTCTTTTTTCTTCAAGACCATTATAGGTTCTTGAAGGGGATTGCTATAACTTTGTAAGAACCATTTGATTAGTGTAGAGATTTCGGAGGAACTCACGAGGACGTAGGCACATTGCCAAACCTCGATAACAATTGTTTGTCTTCTTTTCTTTCTTTAATTTTCTGTTCTTGTGTTCGATTGTTGAAATTCTTTCTACAAGTCACTCAAGACTTGGGTGTTTGGAAGATCACCACCTGGTCATCTTACTTAGGTGATTTCCAACATATCATCATCTGGATCTTGATACAAAGGAAATTTGGCATTTCCCCTGGCCTTCGTTTTACACACAGTCCACCAATCATTTCTTCCTTTCTTATTAGAAGGGTAAGTGCAATAGTATACTTGTATTGCTTGTGAAGCCAACACGAATGGTTCGTCTGAGTTACGCCTAGATTTATTCTTAATATCTATGAGACCTTGTCGATCTATTTGAATTCCATTATCATAATCAAACCAATCATATTTGAACAATACAATAATGTTATTAATCCCTATATATTGGAGCTCTATAACTTCTGTCAACATCATGTAGAAGTCACATTCATATTCATTGTAACAACTGCCTTTCACAAGTACACCACTGCTCATTATTTTCTTATGTTGTCCATACTCCTTGGTGTGAAACTTGAATCCGTTGACATAATATCTGGGATAACACTTCACACGATTCATCGGGTCAGCATCTATCCTTTATAATATATTGTCAATTGTTTTATCCTTAGTGATCTATGATTAAAATATAAAATTCAATGATACTTATTATATAATAAATATATACTAATAATATTTATAATATATCATCTAGCATAGCTTACAAGATCCCAAAGCCATTTTGCGAAGTTCTTCTCACAAAGCTTCTCAATTTGTTCGTTAGTTATGCCTTGGTGCTCACTCCTTAAAGACTTATCATATTGTCTACAACAATGGTGATAAAGAATTAATTATTATCTAAGATATGCATATGTGGTGAGAAAATACATTAGATTTAAAAATGAAAATAGTACTCACTCCACATATGGTATAACTTCAGTGCAATTAAGGAGAACATAGATCTCTGCATCCTTTAGCTCTTTATCATCCAAAACTCTAATAGTCTCACAACCAAAAGCACGACCTGGATAACTGAAAATAGATAGGCACTCTCTTTGATCAACATTCTCCTCCTCGTCATTCCAGCTGACTCGATTCATTTTTGTCTAAACATTTGGTAGAAAATATTCAGCACAAAAATTTGAGATTTCTTGTATAATGCACGCCTTAACCATGGAACCTTCAATGCGCACTTTATTTCAAGCCTTTTTCTTTAGGTTGTGCATACATATACAAATGTATTTAAATTAAATTCAATTATATGAAGTCAAAAGACTCTAACAATTGGTAAAATTATTGATATTACCTCTCAAATGGATACATCTATAGATATTGCACAGGGCCACTAACTTTAGCTTCGCAAACTAAGTGAATCAACAAATGCATCTATAGACCAGGGTATAAACCCAAGAAGGGGGTTGAATTGGGTTTTTTTTAAAAAAATTTAAGTTAACAAACTAGTTTTAATAATTTAATCAATTAAAGAAACAACAAATAAATTGCTTCAAATTAAAAGAGTAAAGGAAGTGAATATGCAAAATTTGTTTATAGTGGTTTGAAAATATCGAAATCACTTTGACTCTATGTATACTCTCTTCAAGGAACCTCCTTGAAGCAATCCACTAATGATAGTCAAGCAACTTCACCGGTGTTGCCTAAACCTAATAGTAATCTCTTCCACAAGTAAGTTATAAGGAAGTTCTTAATGTCTTAACACTTTAAGAGTTACGCCAACTATTTCTCTTTACAATGATAGGAATTGAATGTGGAAGAGAGAGTTGGATTTAATGCTCTTACAAGGAAGAATATATCTCTCTTAAAAATACAAAGCTTTTAGAAATGGCTCATAAAATATATTGAAAGCCTTTTAATGATCTTAAATGAGAAGATGAAGATTTAATGCTCTTGTGTTTCATCTATATTTTATTAATGATGGGTTTTTATAGATACAGAGCCTACTAGTCATTCCTCTCCAAAAAAATCCCATTTGGGAGTGGTTTGGTGCATTAAATGCACTAAACAGACCTTCAGATTTGAAATATTACCTTTATTTTTGAACGTTCAGTCAATTGGATGGTTTCTTCAATCAACTGAATGATTATTTAAAAGACAAATTAGTATAAGGTATTTCATTCAATCAACTGAATGAAACCATTCAGTCGACTGGATGTCCTGAAACATATTTTGTTGTTTTGAGAAGGTTTTTCCAGTCATAATAATTTTTCATAAATTTTTTTAATCAAAATGAGCCATAATGAAAAGTAAAATACTTGCCAGTAGAGATTTACATATCTTAACTACCTTAGACCCTATTCTAGGTCTTTGATCTTGATCTTGATCTTGTATTAGTCAAGTAAACAGTCTGCTTGTTTTGCATCTTGTCTTTGAATTGTATGGTGTTTGCAATTTGAACACTTAGCTAAAAATGTAAGCACAAATGAAAGTTAGTGTTTTGTTATAATTAAAATCAAATAATGGTCAACAATCTCCCAATTTCTAATGATGATAAAACCATATAGAGAAAAATAATTTTTAGAAACTAAGTGTTGGATTTTTGTAGAAAAATGGATAGAGTTTCCTCTGTTTTTAGGATAAAACCTATCTGCAAGTTTTTTTTTAAAACATCCAACCGAGTATATATCAAATCATAAATTCTATTTGAAGCAGTTCTAATAAGTTCAGAACACTGTTCCCCCTAAGAATATACATACATCAGAAACAGTGAGTATGAAGTATATATATTTTTCTCACTTTTTTATCTCCCCTTTTTTTATCAACAATAGAAAAAGGAAGAGCAAAGAAGATGAGAGGAAAAGATAGTAAAATAAAGAGGGCATTTTAAGTAAATAAAAATGGCTCAAGAAGGAGCTGAAATGCCAAAAAAGTGTCGATAAGCATTAGAACTTTCTAAAGATAGCAAAATAAGCATTTTTTTTTCCCAATGGATAGAAAGAATATGCTAAAACAAACCTACATGCAAAATATTAGCCTAAAACAAAACGGAAAAACCTCTCGAGAAGAATCAAAAAATTGAAAAATGAGTGAATATCAATAGCAACTAGACAATTTGCAAAGAAGAGCTAATTTAGCCAATCATATCCATAAATAGATAAACATCTAAGGTAACCACGAACCTAGCAAAAGTTTAAGCATAAGTTACAATTAACATGTCAACAAGGCATGAGAGTAAGTTTGAAAACACTAAAATGCATGAGAAAATAAATGTGCCAATCATCTGGAGGAGGTGGAA